>CM070545.1:29657385-30857385 GCA_036346405.1 Phyllostachys edulis | reverse complement strand
TAAAATTTGCAACCTAAGTTTTGAAACCTATTTTCAGAACAAGAGATGAGGTAGGAATTTGATAAGGACAAGAGGTAGAGGCATCAGGTTCATTTTGCTATTAATGCTTGCTGAGTACACTATAGTACTCACTCTTGCTATATCTCCCTTTGCTTAGATCCTAATCCGGCCGGGAGCTATCCCGAGTGGAATGGGGGATTCGCAGGTACCTTGGAGGCTGCTAGCGACGAGGGTGTTGGTCTTGAGGAGCAGGGCAAGGTGGACGCCCTATCTGATTCGTGGGACGAGTAGACCACCATTTGGACCTAGCAGGCAAGTGTGGGAAGCGTTTTCCCCATTATAATTAAATAATTGTATTCAGCACCTTAGTTTTGTGTGGCTACTGTTGTAATAAAAAATAGTTTCTATCTTATTGTTCTGTTGCGCTGCTCTGGTAAAGGCTTACTATTCATTGGAGCAGTGTTCTACTGGGCAAACGAATAGTAATCCATATGCCTAAGTGTGATCACCTCCTTGGGGTAATGACACGGGCCGTCGCATAAGTCTCAGGTTTCTTATCAAAGGCTCAGGTTTTTTATATTTGCAAGAGACTGACACCACAAGAATATTAAGATAGTGTAAAAAGTTCTCATATCTCAAGTAATCATCATTCACCCTCTTGAAATTCGCAGTCAATGTAATTGACATTAGATGTTAGAACTGCAATAAACTGAATATTTCAACCAAACCACTGTACACCAAAGAATTGGAGGAGGTCCATGCAGTGGCGGACCCAGGATTTTTAGGATGAGTGTTCGGACTTCAGAGCTAGGTTGTCCAAATATGCCGATATCAATACGCCTATATAGTGGGATGTCATTTCCTCAAAAACACTGATACGACGATACGCGTATATATAACAAAATACAAAAATTATAAAAATTAATGATTTCATATGAGGAATTTGGCGATATAAGGCAAGCATAATGGCATGAATTAAACAACAAAATATAGATATCAATGATAGTTGAGGATGTGGAAACTAGGAATAGAGCTATTTTTGCTCCAGGCTTCATATTTTGCTTAGTTATGCTGTTGTTGTAGCGTACGGCTAAGACTTGTGCTTGGTGCTTGACCGTTACTGTTTTATCTATTTTTTTGTTCTGGGTTGTACCAGCTATACCGCTAAATCATATTTTCTTCCTCTAATAGTGATCGATAGATGCCATGTCTTCTTTTTCAAAAAAAAAAAACTTGTGCTTGGTCTTGGTCGTTTTTGTTTTCTCACTTTTTCTGTTCCAGGTTATAGCAGCTAGACTGCTAAAACTTATTTTCTTCCTCTAATGGTGATCGGTAGAGCTCCTGCATTCTTTTTCGATTTTTTTTGGACAGATGCATACCTTGCTGATCCTGATCTTTTTTGCTTTTTTCCCATCAGTAAGAACTCCATCTAAGAATATTCCTTCTATAGAGCAAAAATTAGCATCTAAACGTATGTAACAAGGGCCCAACTATCTGTTCATTGCCCAAGGCAAAGATTGTATTTTTGTACAACATTCATTGGAAAGAACCAAGAAAGCAGAGGAAGAAGCTTAACTCCAGAAAGAACCGGAGCTGGAGTAGAGCAGAGCCAGGGAGAAGAATTGGAGTACGCAGAACACACCTAGATCTAGAGAGAGGACGATGACGGTGAGCTAGATATACTGCTCCCTTCTCGCCGCCACGCTCCCTCATAGCCACCGCGTTGCTCCCTTGGTGTCGTCTGCTCCCTTCCTCCCTGTTTGTCGCGCTACCACCCACTTGCTCGCGTCGCATCTCTGTTCACCCGCACAGGTGTGCTACCACACGCTCGCCTTGCGTCGTCTCATGCCTGCTTGCTGTCGCGTCGTGTCCACCGACCGTCGCTCACCTTCGTAGCCCACACCTCCGCTCGTTCGCCACTTGGAGGCCAGAGAGAATAGAGGTTAGGGTTTGGTGGGCTAAGGTAGGAAGAAAAATGAGCCTAATGTGTTACATGGGGAGTGCGAACTAAATTCATTTGCGGACATAAATATATAGTTTTGACCTAACTAATAACATATACATCTAATATACCTATTATATATCAGATAATTTGAAGAAAAAAAATGGGTGTTCGGCTAAACACCCATGACCATAAGAGGGTCCACCCATGGGTTCATGGAGAATGACCTTGACAAGTTAGATATATATGGAAACAATGTTGTTGTAGTGGTGGATGAATCCTGAGCAATGAGACGGACAGAAAGATCATCATTGAGCCCTTCCAAGAAACATTCTTACTTGGCTTCATCGGTTGCAACATCCTCGGGTGCATAGCGAGCTAATTGATTGAACTTGTGCATATACTCATTGACGGAGCGGCTGCCTTGGCGCAAGGAGCAGAATTCTTTCTTCTTCAAGGTTATCGTGCCTGATGGAATGTGTGCACGGCGGAAAGCCTGCATGAACTCATCCCAAGTAATAGTCTGAGCATTAGCGTGAGACTGGGTGAAATTGTCCCACTACTCTGATGCTGGTCTATTTAGTTGGTAAGAGGCTAATGTAACTCTCACGGCCGCAGTATCGACCATATCCAGCTTGTCGATCGCCTCTAAGCCAATCGTCAGCTTCCATTGGTTCAGTGCTGCTTGAGAAGGTCGGAGGACGCATTCTCATGAACTCTGATATGTTGGCCCTCGGGGGAGGTGGAGCGTAAGCTTGAGATTGAGATGCTGCTGCGGCTTGCAAGTTTTGCGTATTGCTGATTGATTATGCGAGCAGACTCATCAACTTAGCTTGGTTGGCCATCATCTGGTTCCAGTCGGGTCCTTCAGCTAGAGGGGGTGGTGGTTGTGGAAGTGGAGTCCCTTGCTCACCCTCATTCCCTCTGTCCTGACTGCTGGTGCTACCACTGCCATTGCGAGTAGTCATCATCTGCTAGATTTTCAAAGATTTAGGAAAGAGAGGAGAAACGAAGGGGGATAGAGCGAAACAACCAATCCAAGCAAAACAACCAGCTCAAAAAGCTTTTCTAAATAACTTTAATAGCTTTGTACAACGTTCTACTCGATACTCACGGTCTTTGGTGATGCTTGCATGGTGATGCTCCTTTGACAACTCCATGTCTGGAGGTCTTGATCATAACGGGTTATTAATCGTGAGACTAGCTATATAAAATTTTCATGGGAAGGGGATCCATTTAACATTGTAAAATGGTGAAGACAGAATTAGGTAAGAAAGAATTGCTAAAAGAGGCTAAGGATAGATAGATGACCAAGATGAGGAGGGAACAAATTATTTTTCTTGTTATAAAATAGGTTTTGAAGTCTTTCTACTAACGGCCATTCTACTAGGTCACGACCTACAGTCGAGATGGCTCTGATACCACTTCTTATCGAACCCGGGAGCGAAGGATCCCGGATTATCTGTGCTTCATACACTAGTCCAAGAACAGCTAGTGTACACAGTAAACAAAAGTGGATAATCATAACCATAAAACATCATTCATTGAAATACTTAAAGTTTGTTACAAAAGGGGCACAGAGCCAAAGACCAAAATACAGCGGAAGCAAAAGCGGTAGAGTAGACCACACGATTTGCCACAGGCAATCGTCTGGAGGGCGTAGCCTAGTCGTCCAAGTTCTCATTCTCCTCGTAGTACTCTTCTCCTAATCAACAAGTTATTTAAGCAAGGTGAGTACAAATGAATGTACTCTGCAAGTTACACCCAATAACAGATTATAATGCATGCAAGGACTCAACAAAGGGAGGCTTATATGGCTCAATTTGCATAAAACGATATTTTTCATTGGAATACTCATACTAAGTTCTAAAACAGTTTACTCTACAACTAAAATTCATTTTCTAAAACTCAAATTTTATAGTCAGATAACTTTCATCAACAAGTGGTGAAGGATACCCTCCTATCACATAGCTACCCGCCTAATTTTCCATTTGGATAGAAATCCAAAACCATCTAATCAAGCATTTTTGAAAACAAAACAAAAAATCTAACTTGGAGTGGCTCTGCTAGCATGTCCTTAACCGTGGACACGGCTATTCGAATAGTTTTACACTCTGTAGAGGTTGTACAGCTTTACCCACAAGAGATAATTAATTATACTGTCTGCTCACACAATTCCGTATAGGTGTGCGACTAAGTAATTATCACAAGACCTTTACAATGCGTCATCCTATCGTAGTTCCGCCTCGCTAAGGTTTTGCCCCTTTGGATAGAGACCCGCCGGTGGGAATACATAAAAGTAGGTCATAAAAGACACCACGCAACCAGATGGCACAACCACGGTAAAATAATACAAATTATTTAGTCAGGTCCCGCCCACACAGGACATGTGGTAGTATGATGGGGCTTAGCAAGATGCGGCTTGAAGACCGGTCCTTAATTGACTTTGGCGACATTCCATAAAACCCATGGGCATCGATCATAGAAATGAATCGACCACGTGCATGAACATGCACCCATCCAACATCCATTTCGCCCAAGTCCAAACCACTTTTTATTTTATTTAATGAGTTAAATCATTTCACAAAACTCTATGGTATAGACGGCCATATCATAGCATCATTTTAAATCATAGTTAAACTTTTGGCTAAATTTCCAAATTAAACATTTTGGCCTAAGCTTTGGCTAAGCATAGTGTTTTTCAATATGTTCTAGCTCATACTAATGTATCAATTAGATTTTAACTAAGGTGTCAAGGAATGGTTGATTTAGTAACAAAGTTTGGCTATACAAAGGAATATGGGATAGCTATAAAGCTTGAAACAGGAATTTAAATTACTTGAATTTAAATAAGCATGCAATGATAATTTAAAACAGAATTTAAATAATTTAAAGTAATAGGATTCAATATGATCAATGATGTAACTCGCCTTACTCAAATGCCTGAGGATCTACTTCTTCGCAATATTCGGGTTCCCCGCAGTCGTCGAAATCTACATGCGAAAAGGAATCAAATTCAAACAATATTCAAATGAAATCAAATGAACTCCAAATCAAATAATTTTAGTGTAGATAGGTAGATCTTGATTTTAGATGAATTTAGGAATTTGAATCGTTCGAATCGGAGTTCGAACGGAGACGATACGACCTTCGAAAGTTTACAAATGCATAAAATGATGAAATTGGGAATTTCCTGGATTTTTGGAATTATTTTTAACTGGAAAGGAAAAAATGGGTGAGCCGCTGACAGGTGGGCCCCACGGCCGGTGGACTGGGTCCACGGCCGCACGGAGTCCACCGCGGACCCGGCTCATGGCATAGTGGCTGGGCCACACGGTTGCCACGTCAGCGAAGGAGCTGAGGTGGACGAGGAGGTGGTGGGCACGTCGGTGAAGAGGCTCCAGTGACTCAGGCATACAGGCTCACCGGCGCTACGCACCGCGGCGAGCCTCGACGAGGGCACCGAAGGGAAGAGGGAAGCAAGAGGGTTCTAGTGCGCACGGGTTTGTTGGTGAGGTCTGAGGTGGTGGCCGTGGCATGGCAATGCGGGCGGCGGGTGAGTTCGGCGGTGGCTCAAGTGAGGATCAGGCGCTGTGGCCCACATCCTTGCGAACCCGGAGGTGGAGACTAGAGCGGCGGAGGAGGCTCGGTGGCGTTGCGCGGTGGTCGTCGACGAGGAGCTCAAAATACTAACGTTTGAGAGGGAGAGAGAGGGAGTGGGTTGGGGGAACATGGAGAGGAGGAGACGGGGCATCTCGGGCGAGCTTTTATAGGGGCTGAGGAGGAGTGGGGAGCTGGCGCAACGGCGGGGACGCGCGAGGCGAAGCTCTGCCGCCTCAGGGCATGGTGCGCTCGGGATTCGCGGGGAGAAGAGGAGGGCGACAGGACGGGGCAGCAGCGGAGGGCGACGGGCATTCAATGCCCCGTTGACGAGGGTGGCGAGGATGGACGAGGGAGTCCGCTTAAAACGCAGTGGTAAGCGAATGAAACGGGAGCGCGGTATGGGCTCCCAACGGGCAACACGCTAGGAAGAAGACGACACGGGTATGACGCTGGCGGGTGGGCCCGTCACGTTAGCGAGGGCAAGCTCGAACGCGCGGTGGAGCGGGCTGCAGCGAGCGCGTGAGTGGGCCGGGGACTGGGCCGCGGAGGGAGAAAAGAAAAATGGGCTGAAGAGATTCGGCTCGAAGTGAATAAGGGGATTTTAAATTGATTTTCGATTTAAGAAATACAAGAAAATCAAAAGGCTTTTTAGAAAATAGTTAAAAGAGTCCAAAAATTCCAAGAAAATACACAGAATTTCCTTGAGTTATTTGGAACTTAATAAAATTATTTACAACTTAATTTTAGCTTTTAAATTTTCCAAATAAATTAATTTTGGCTTTTGGGCAAAAAGAAAAACCCCTTTTAAATTCCAGAAAATGCTAGAAAATACTTAATGCACTCTTTTTAACTTTGGATCCACTAAAACTCAAGAAATTCAATTAAACCAAGTTTTGAATTAATTGAAGTTTGATTAACTCATTTTTTATTATTTTTTATTTTTCAGAAATTTCAAGTTTAAGCTTTATTAATCCAATAAACCAAATGGTTAATTTTAATTTTGAAAATGTTCAAAAAGCTCTAAAAATCGGGATGTTACATCTGCTCTCCCACTGGTGTTATAGTAACTGATTCCTCATAATCAACAAATGATCATGTCATCTTGGAAAGATGTATTGGCGTGTTAAAAAGCAAACAGGAATATGTGCAATTGCGCATAACTAATGTTTATCAACTTCTTATATCTAGATAATAAATATGGAAACAATACTTGAAATCTTGAATGCCAATATTCGATAACCTTTTTCAAAATTTTGATGCGGAGTACGAATATACATAATGTCCAAAATAATAGTACTTAAACCAAAAGAGGAAACATATACGTATGAAAATTCACAGTAATAAAAATGTCTCCCAGAAATGATAGCCACCAAGCCTCTACCTTCATCATCATCCAAATCTCCAGTAGTTGCTCCACTCACTTGCACTCTCGCTTGGTCCGTCATAGCTCAAACCTGGTACAAGAGATGATCATAATTTCAGGCAGCAATCCTTTATATTTGAGTTGTTCAAACAACAAGAGAAATGCTAGTAACTCTTAAGAAAATGCTTACCTTAATTACTCTTCAGGCAATATCAAGTTGCCCATTTAAACTCTGAGCAGCTTTTGCATCTTCAAGGCGTGCAAACTAAATGATGTTACCAAATTCAAACATAAAGCATGAATTATTTGAGACAAATTCCCATTGAAAAAAATTACTGAACAACCAACAATTTTTATTACGCATCTAATGGATGGTGTGGTGCATATGAAAACTCCATATCACTGATGATAGCAGAAATTATGTGTCATACCTTGAGATGTTTAGAATCAGGGAAATAAATTCCATATACTCTCTGCAAGCTTTCACGGTCTGCTTTTCCTCTCCAATATGATGATGAAGCCTGAATATTTACATGTAAATTCAAATCTAAATTATTCATTCCATCAAGAAGAGAAGAGAACCTAGAGATTAATGCGTAACAAAAGAAGAATTACCTTGAGGCAAGCAAAAGCTTTAACAAGGGAGGTATTCAGGATGTGTGGCCCACGACAAAGGTCAACTAAAAGACCACACCTGTATACTGTGATGGTCTTGTCCTCAGGTAATTCATTAATGATTTCAACCTGATCATATAGTTTAGAAATATTTAAAAATGAGTAAAAGTTCTCACGTATGTGACATAAGGCAGCAATTAGATATTTATATGGTATAAAAGATCAAAAGAAACAAGATATGAATGAGGAAGGTTGCCTTGAATTTATTTTCAGCAAACATTTCAAGAGATTCCGCCCTGGATGCTTCAATGCATTCAAATGGTTGTAATAAATGTTTATTGTAATAATTGTCATTAAATACGTTAATTGTGGTTTATTTGTGTTGTGTACGATATATTGTCATTAATCACTGTCAATATCGGTAGTTCTCGTCAATTGTGGTAGTTCTCATCAATTGCATTAAATATTATTAAATATCATTAAATGTTGTTAATTGCGTTAAACGGTATCAGACAAGCCATTACTATCCTCAGGGGCATTTCAGATATTTCACATCTCAGAAGCTGCAGCCAACCTACCTAAAAGCCAGATAGCCAAACACTAAATCATAAAGCCCACTCATTTAGCCCGCAGCCAGAAATCCCTGCAGCATAGTCGGAAACCATTTTTTAAAGGGACAATTACCAAAATGCCACACTTTTCTTCTGCTTAAAGTAAAATGCCATTAAGTTTGATGCACCAGCCTATATGTCACATCTTATTTTCGCACTTCGTTAATTTGCCCTTTCGGAGTATTTTATTCATATTTCGGTTTGAAGCACCCTGGCCCACACGCGAAATGTTGGATATGCCCTTCGGTTGTTTCTTCGGTCCGGTCGCGGTTGGTGCCGACCCTGGTTGCTCCTCGAGTGCTCTTCCCCTTCATTGTGCTTCTCTCTCGCTTCATGATCGCCTTAAATCTGCGGCCATGCGAGTTTTCTGAGCCCACTGTGTGATGTCGAGGGAGGTCCTACGGAAGCCGCTCTACTCCTAGTCGTGCACCGTTGCCGGGGCATGGGAATAGCGGGTTTCCCCTCTTGGACTGCCCTACTTGCGGAGTTGAGAAGGTGGTGGAGCTCACCTCGAAGACAAAGAGCAACCCAGGGAAGATCTTTTTCAAGTGCCCGAGGAATCAATCCGGAGTAGATTGTTGGGTCCCTTTGCTATATATTTGTTGCATTTGGCATTGATTTGGGTTGGACTGCGGAAGGCTAGGGTTGTATTGTTTGGCGAATTTGAGGAAATTAGAGAGAAATTGGTAGTGATTAGGGGTGCACCGTGGCTAGGGTTAAGTGTAGAGCAGTTTGTAAGGACAAATTTTGACGGGATCCCAATTTTGACTGGGTAGGGATGCTAGGGTTTTCGGGTTGCGCCGTGGGTAGGGTACTGATTAGGGCTGAACTGTAGCTAAATTGTCCCTTGATTTTGTGCTTGGTAGGTTTCGAATGGTTGCAATCTTTTCATGTGGATGGATAAGTATCAGCAGTACCTGGTGAACATGGGTCTTCTTCATGAGGACACTACACGGCCTGAGGATGTCATTCCAGATATGCTTGAAGTTACATCTGACCTCAAGGAAGGCTACGACTTGCTAAAGGTTGAGTTGGATGCTCTGAAGGCCAGCATTGGCTGGTTCAAGCAAGATATGGTTGCGTTGAAGGCATTTGCTTGCAATGGAGATGCGAAACTGAGCAAGCTCACGAAGATAGCGGAGATGCAGATTGTTGTGAATGTAGTGCTTGGTTTATTCCTTTTGCTTATAGTGTTCATTGTGTTAGCGAAGTAGGCAATGGCCTATGTAATGCAACATATTCTCTGCTTATTGATGGATGCTTATGCTTATGCTTATGCTTATGCAATGTAGACTTATGGATGGATGTTAAATGGATGTTATGGTAAGGGATCCCTTATGGTAATGTATGGATGGATATTAAATGGATGTTATGCAATGCAAACTTATGGATGGATGTTAAATGGATGTGGAGGTTTTCCTTTTGTCCCTAAGAGTAATTTGTAAAATTTTAAAAGCAAAAGTTAAGTTGAATTTTTTATATTAAGTCCCAAATAATTGAAGGAATTTCTGTACATTTTTCTATAATTTTTGGGCTTCATTTACTATTTTCTATAAATGCTTTTCTTTTTCTAGTATTTTATTTAATCGAAAACCGATTTTAACCTTCCTATTCACCTTAAGAGTAATTTGCAAAAATTTAAAAGCAAAAGTTAAGCTGAATTTTTTTATTAAGTCCCAAATAATTGAAGAAATTTCTGTGCATTTTTCTATAATTTTTGGGCTTCATTTACTATTTTCTATAAATGCTTTTCTTTTTCTGGTATTTTATTTAATCGAAAACCGATTTTAACCTTCGTATTCACCTTAAGAGTAATTTGCAAAAAAATTAAAAGCAAAAGTTAAGCTGAAATGTTTTTTTATTAAGTCCCAAATAATTGAAGGAATTTCTGTGCATTTTTCTATAATTTTTGGGCTTCAATTACTATTTTCTATAAATGCTTTTCTTTTCCTGGTATTTTATTTAATTGAAAACCGATTTTAACCTTCCTATTCACCTTAAGAGTAATTTGCAAAAATTTCAAAGCAAAAGTTAAGCTGAAAATATTTTTATTAAGTCCCAAATAATTGATGTAATTTCTATGCATTTTTCTATAATTTTTGGGTTTCATTTACTATTTTCTATAAATGCTTTTCTTTTTCTGTTATTTTATTTAATCAAAAACCTATTTTAACCTTCGAATTTGATCTTGATCTTGATCGTACGGTCCACAACGGTTGGAAGCGCTAGCGAGGATGGAGCGCGTAAACGGGGCCGTCTGATCTTGATCGGACGGTCCACGACGATTTGAACGTTCGGACCGTCCGAGCGTTCAAATCGATCTAGCCGTTGAAATTCGATCGGACGGTCCACGACGATTTGAACGCTCGGACCATCCGAACGTTCAAATCGATCTAGCCGTTGAAATTTGATCGGATGGTCCACAATGATTTGAGCGTTCGGGGCCGGTGAATTCGAAGGTTAAAATAGGTTTTTGATTAAATAAAAATATCAGAAAAATAAAAGCATTTATAGAAAATAGTAAATGAAGCCCAAAAATTATAGAAAAATGCACATAAATTCCTTCAATTATTTGGAACTTAATAAAAAAAATTTCAGCTTAACTTTTGCTTTTAAATTTTTGCAAATTACTCTTAAGGTGAATAGGAAGGTTAAAATCGGTTTTCGATTAAATAAAATACCAGAAAAAGAAAAGCATTTATAGAAAATAGTAAATGAAGCCCAAAAAATATAGAAAAATGCACAAAAATTCCTTCAATTATTTGGGACTTAATAAAAAAAATTCAACTTAACTTTTGCTTTTAAATTTTTGCAAATTACTCTTTAGGTGAATAGGAAGGTTAAAATCGGTTTTCGATTAAATAAAATACCAGAAAAAGAAAAGAATTTATAGAAGATAGTAAATGAAGCCCAAAAATTATAAAAAAATGCACAGAAATTCTTTCAATTATTTGGGACTTAATAAAAATATTTTTAACTTAACTTTTGCTTTTAAATTTTTGCAAATTACTCTTAAGGTGAATAGGAAGGTTAAAATCGGTGTTCGATTAAATAAAATACCAGAAAAAGAAAAGCATTTATAGAAAATCCAATTAAGATCCAAAATACTTAAATAAACCAACTTGAATTAATTGAAGTTTGATTAATTCAAATTAAATTGCTTTTAAAATTCTAAATTCCATTCAGTACATAATCCAGAATCCATCAGACATACATAATCCAGAATCCATCAGACATACATAATCCAGAATACATGAAACATATGTAGTCCAGAATACATCAAACATACATAGTATGATCTAGTCAGGTCTTGTGTTTCTTTGGGGTCATCTTCTTGGCAGGTCTTGATGGAGATGCCTCACCTCCCAAAGCCATTGCCAGTTGCCTACTCAGGACCAGGGCATATGGATACTAAAGTGTAACAAACAAAAGTATTTCTCCAAAATTATTTCACCTTCTTGTGACAGGACCAGGGCTATCACGCAGTGCAACAGGAATGGTCAACATTAGCCTCATATGTGATATGCTTGGACCAGCCACTGTTGAAGTGCTTGGGCATCCCCCTGTGGAAGTGCTTGCACCTTCTGCTCTTGCTGCACTATTCCTTGCTTTTCTGGACTTTCTGGACTTCCTGTGTGAAGCCTACAATTACAATAGTTAATGTATCAATCTAAAAAATCAAAGAACCTTGAATTTAATATGCATGTACCTTTTCTTTGTCCCACCCAGTGGACATGTTGCCTGCCTATGCCCCAGCTCCCCACATCTCTTGCACTTGTTGCGGCTTCCTAATTGAACCAGTTGCTTTCCCTTACCACCCTTTTCCAAGCAACTTTTCATCCTCAATTTCCTAGGCCTTCCAGAAGATCTTTTGGCTAATGGAGGAAGCAGCTGAAAGCCAATGTCCACCTTTGGCCATTGAGATTTGTCTGTTAGTGGTTCAATTTCCCCTTCATAAGCATATCTGAACCTTTCTAGTGAGTAGTACTCATGTACATAATCCTCCATATTCACATTCCTCGAAGATGTAAGGAATGCCAATGCATGCTCACATGGCTTACCTGTGTGCTACCACTGAAGGCAGGTGCACTCATGAGTTGATGCCTTGACAACATGCCTCAGGTTGTTGTTGTTACTGTCCCTCACCTGAGCACTCCAATTTGCAGATGCTTGAGCCTTCAGGTGGCCTAATCCCCTTGACTTGATCATCAATTGGTGTAAGACAGCTGGTAGAATCTTCCCCTGCAGCCTTTCTCCTATTCTTCTCCTCTTCTCAAACAGCACCATAACCATCTCCCTTAACTTGTCCGCAAGTTCGTGCACAGGCATGTCCTTCACATCTCTCACCCAACTGTTGAAGGACTCTGAAAGGTTATTGTTAATATAATCACACTTGATGTCTGGGTTGAAAGCACATCTCATCCACATTAAATTATGATGCCTTTGAAGATAGTCAGCCACCTCAGGGCATGCTGTCAAAACTTTGCTCATGTGGTAGTCAAAAACATCTTGCTTATATGCCCTAGCTGCAGGCCACATATGTCCAAAGCAGTCACCAGTGAATTTCTTTACAAAATTTTGCATAAGGTGCCTAAAACACTCTCTTTGCTCAGCATGAGGAAAAACCTCCTTCACTGCATTTTCCAGACCCTTGCAAGCATCTGTGCACATAGCCAGGTTAGGAAGATCACCTATTGCCCTCTGGAGCTGTCTCATGAACCACGTCCAGTTATCCTCACTTTTCCCAACAATGAACCCAAATGCTCTGGGAACATCCAGCTATGACCATCTAAAGTCAGACAGAAGCTAAATGGCCATTCCACTTTCCATTGAGAGCGCTTGAGTCCATGCTAATGTATGGTCTACATCCTCTCAAAAATCCTCAATGCAGGCCTAAATGCAATAAAGAATCTGTGGAAGTACGCATTACCTTTCACTCTCTTACTGTCAATCTCTACAATGCTGCCAGGGGACCGCAACTCAACCTCAGCCTTGAAGTTGTACAACAACTGAAAGCTCTGTTTCTAGCACCCATATAGTTCATCCATTGCCTTTTGTCTCCCCTTCCATACCACATCATATCCCATGGTAACATTGTAATCATCTTGCAGCTTTTCTTGCATCTCCTTGGCTCTCATGTTGGGATGGTCCCTGAATACAGATCTTGCCCTGTCTGCCACCCAGGACTTGGATGCCATACTAGTCTTGGTGCTGCTGCTGGAATAACATACATGATCATTGACTATCTTGGTCACCTGAAAAAACAATAACACCATTAAGTACGAACAAATCAAGAAATCTTTCATATCTGCAAAAATTAAGATTTAGCAACAAAGATATTACCCTGATTGCTTTCTTATCTGCAGTCCTGCGAGCTACAATTCTCCAATGGCATCCTTCAGCCCTACATTTCCCAATGAACCTTGTAGGGTCAGTTTTTTGGGTGAATATGTCAAACTGCTCATTTATAGCAAACTGCCTAATGGCTAATCTAAAGTCTTTCATAGATGGAAATTAACATGCTTCCCATCTCCATCTTGGGACGATCCCTGTTATAGTTGATATGCTGCTCCTCGAGTATGTCATCATCCACAGGAATTGCTGCCCCTTCAGTGCCCTCCACAGGTGCAGCACCACATTCAGCCCCTGCCATGCCCATGTCAGCCCCATGTCTTGTTATGTCAGACCCGTCCCTCAAGCCCAAAAGAACAAACATGTCATCCTCAGTCATAGGAACATCCGTATCCAATTCACTAGGTCCTTGATCAATATTAATAGTAGACCACCCACCATAATCGTGAGGACAAGTTATTTCCTTGGTCTTGACCTCATCCATCTTTGTTCTCTTTGGAGCAACATCTGTACTATCGCTAAAGTGGTAGTCCCAACAATCATTCACCAATGAGTCGATCAGTAACACTAGACGGCTGAGCAGATAGGAAGCTTTGTCAACTATTTCCACTAAGAAGCAAACCCATTTCGTTTGCTGCGGTACATTGAATACATCCAACATATGAAAGGTGTGTTCAACCCTTTCCATCCCACCACCACACACCGATCATTGCACCAAACACGGACTCTGAGATGATCCCCAACTAGTCCTCTCTCGCCACCGTTCCATGAACTTAGCAAAGGTAAACCCTCGCAAATCAACTACCCAATCCAGATCTTGTCGCTCAGATCTGCGTTGCATACCGTCAATCAAGCACGCAACGTCGGTGGAACTCTAACACCTCATCAGAAGGCACTTTCGGGTGCAATCCTACTCGACATTCACACAAAACAAAATTATTACGGTTAAGGGGACTACAACGTTGAGCACACTTGTTACTTCGTTCGACTTAGCTAAGAGGGGGTTGGGGAGGCCGCAAGAATAGTCCATCGACGAACAACAGTAAGGGAAGAGACATACCCATTTTGGTCCACTACGGGTGCTCCTCCAGCAACCGACTCCTCCTCTACGCGTGCTCCTTCACCGATTAGTTCCTCCATTGCGCGCGCTCCTCCACCAACCTGAGCCTCCATCGAAGCTAGGGTTTAGCCATTCACCACAACTATCAACAACGAAAAAAGGAGAGACGAAGAGAAAGGGCTTCGGTTCGGGAGTATACCTGCTGAGCCTACGCCGCCGCCGGATTTCACCCGCCGCATTGGTCTCCGGGAGCCTACGTCGTCGCGAGAGAGAGCGAACGGAGGGAGTCAAGTGGGTGCTCAACGAAGAAGGCGAGTGTTGGAAAGGTTAGACCCAGCCAGGGTCGGGACCGACTGAAGGGCATATCCCACATTTCGCGTGTGGACCAGGGTACTTCAAACCGAAATATGAATAAAATACTCCGAAAGGGCAAATTAACGAAGTGCGAAAATAAGATGTGGTATATAGGCTGGTGCATCAAACTTAATGATATTTTACTTCAAGCAGAAGAAAAATGTGGTATTTTAGCAATTGTCCATTTTTAAAAAAAGCACAACCCTTTATCTTCCCAAATGCTCCCCGTCTAAAAGGGAGAAGGACCCGGCACGGCAACCATTCAAATTTCAATTTCTTCTTCCCGTGCTGAAATTCTTCCTCCTTTCTCCACTCCCATGCCTCTTCTTCTTCCCGCTCGAAGCCACCCAATTCGAATTCCCTGGAACCCTAACCCCATGAGGCCATGAAGATCTCCGAGCTCTCCCCCGAATACCGGCAGCCGCCGCCGCACGCCGGCCTCCTCACAGACCTCAACAAGGTCGTCGCCGACGTCGAGTCATTCGACACCTCCGCCTCCTCCCCGGAGAAGCTCGCCGGTGATTTCCGCCGCATCCTCACCAACCTCGCCTCCGCATCCTCCTCCTCGTCCCTCACTGAGGCGTTCAGGGTCCAGGTATGGAAGCTCGCCGTCCGCCTCTGGAACGCGTGCGTCGACCGCGCCAACTCCACCGCCCTGGCCAGGGGCCCCTCCGCGCTCGCCGCGGAGGCCGAGATCCGGCAGGCGGCGCCGGAGCTCCTCCTCCTCGCCGGCGCCCCCGATGGCATCCCCTCCGCTGCCGCGAAGACCGCTGCCTTCTTCCACCGCTCCGGCCTGGCCTGGCTTGACTTCGGCCGCGTCGACCTCGCCTCCGCCTGCTTCGAGAAGGCCACGCCGCTGGTCTCCGCCGCCGACACGGAAGAGGATCGGTGCGTCTTGCTCGACCTCAACCTCGCGCGGGCACGCGCGGCGTCTGGCGCGGGCGATCAAGCCCTCGCTGTCGCGCTGCTGAGCCGGTCCAAGTCCCTCGCGGCCGCATCTCCCGAGGGGGTCAAATCCCTCGCCGAGGCGTACCTCTTCGTTGGCGAGGCCACGCTCTCCACGAAACACTCGAATCCCGCCGTCGAAGCTTCCAGCCTCCTCACCGAAGCACTAGATCTCTGCGAGAAGGCGGCATCCCCCTCCTCCGCCACTCCTAAAGCCCCAAATCTCGACGGGCTCAAGGGTCGATGCCTCCGCTTCCTCGCCCTCGAGCGTCTCGAAGCCAGCGACTACGAGGGCGTCCTGCGTTGTATCAGGGTCTCGAGGGCTTCAATTGGGCTGGCTGAGGAGCACCCGAGCATCGGGTTAATGGCGCTGCACGCGTGGCTGGGCAGCGGGAACGTGGCGGAGGCCGAGAAGGAGCTCGAGAGGCTCATGGCCAACGCCGGAGCACCGGAGCATGTGTGCGTGACGGCCGCCGAGGTGTACCTTGCCACCGCGGGGCCTGAGGCTGCACGCAAGGTGCTCATTGCGCTTGCTGCACGTTGCCGCTCCGGTGGTGCTGCTGCTGCTGTGAGGGTGGTGACGAAGGTGGTTGAGGGTGGTAACGGGGGCACTGGGCGCGCAAGAGCGATCGTTGAGCTCGTATCGGATGAGAGGGTGGTCGCGCTGTTCGATGGCCCAGTTAACACTCCTGAGCGTGGCGCAATGCATGCACTGCTGTGGAACTGGTTTGCACTCTCTTACTCAAGTAATTTTATAGCATTTTTTATGTAAATGTGTGCGCCTGCTGAAGCTGGCATTTGGAATTTGGGACAGTGCCGCTGAGCATTTCCACGCAAAGAATTACGATACCAGTGCGGACTTGTTTGAGAGATCGATGCTTTATGTATCCTGCGACGAGGGAGGCAGATCCCGGCGTGCAGACTGCTTCCGAGTCCTTAGCCTTTGCCATATCGCCCTTCAACATCTCGATAGAGCGCAAGAGTTCATCAATGAGGCCGACAAGGTATTGATCTTCTCCTCAATCCTCATCATGTTGTTAAATCTTGCGTGTTGATTCTTATGGTTGTCTCAAAATGTGTATCTGCAGGTTGAACCCAGTATCGTCTGTGCTTTTCTGAAGGTAATAATTCTATACATGTTGTTAGTTATACAAGGATCTCATTTTACTTTGGTAATTTTTACTAACCCAGACGAATTCTTCAGTTTAAAATCCATTTGCAGAAGAAGGATGAAGATGAGGCTATCAAGGAGATGAAGACCATGGTGGGTCGTGTTGACTTCAACCTTGAGTTCCTAACACTTGCAAGTCATGAAGCTATTGCCTGCAAGTCTGTCCGGGTGGCAGTTGCTTCATTGACCTTCCTTCTTGGCCTCTACTCTGCTGGAAAGCCAATGCCAATGGCTGAGGTTGCTGTCCTCCGCAATCTTGTTGAGCTCCTCCTTCGTGAGCCAGGGACTGAGGCTGAGATCCTGAAATACTCGAGACGTGCCAAGCTACGGATGGTTGACCTTGGTGTGGAAGGCTTTTTTGGCAATGGAACTGTTGGGGGACGTGAACTGAATTGGTTTGCAGTCACTAGCTGGAATATGGGTTTAAGGGTGGGAAAGGAGGAGAAGTATAATTCTTGTGCTGAGTTCTTTGAGCTCGCAGCAGAGTTTTTCGGCTCAAGTAATGGTGAGGGTGATAAAAATCAGCCCATGGTTTGCAAAGCGTTGATCATGAGTGTCAATGCCATGCTCAATGCTGAGGAGCTAAACAATTCTCCATTGTCAGATTCTGACCTTAAAAAAGGTGTTGAGATGCTCAGCAGAGCTGGCAAGGTAAACATGGAGCTTGCCAAATACCAAAAGTTACCACTGCACGTATTCTCGTTAGTAATTTGATTTTCTCTAAAATGATTTTGATTCAGTTGTAATGTTGTATTGATGTGCAGCTATTACCCTTGATTTGGCCCTCGGTTCCACTGGCCTCTGATCAGTTGGAGGCCAACAACTTCCTGTACCTTCATACCTTCAACTCTTACCAACTCCTTGACAGGATGGACACCAGTGCACATCCTCCGCAGCTCCAACTAGTCAAGAATTTTGCTTCCTCTAAAGCATGCACACCAGGCCATCTTCTCGAACTTGGAGTAAGAGCTTCTAAAGGCACCGTACCGAACCTTCTGGTTGCTGAATTTGCCCTGAAGGCTAGCATCACCACTGCCCTTGCTTCTCACTCGCCAAACTACGGGGTAATCAGCACTGCCCTCAGGAAGCTAGTCTGCCTTGGTGGCTTGCAAGACTTAAATGGTACCAAGAGTGATGCAACCTATGATGCATTTCGACAAGCCTACCAGATTTTGGTTGGACTGAGAGATGGTGAGTACCCATTTGAGGAAGGGCAGTGGCTTGCAACGACTGCCTGGAACAAGTCATGTTTGCCTGCGCGGCTTAAGCAACATTCAGTGGCTAGAAAATGGATGAAGATGGGGTTAGATCTCTCTCGGCATCTTGAGAGCATGAAGGAACATATAGCAGGCATGGAGGAATACTTTGAGAACTTTCAGAAGATGTCTGGTAATGAACCTGATGAATGTAGTCAGCAAGATGGGGCACCAAGTACCAGTGTGTCTGGTAGTATGTCTCAACCTGTCCTAGTTTAGAAATTTGTGAACGGGGTGGTTCACAACTGAAGAGATAAATAGATCATTGAGCTATGATGCACACTCAAATTTTCTTTCATTTGAATGCTGCAAACGGCAAGTCAAAATATTTTCTGACATTTGATGCTTTCTCAATAAGTACGTGGATTCTTTGTTGACAGTAACTACGTCCTTGAATTTTATGCATGCTCATGTGCAGGAGGATGATCGAGTGCATGTAATAAAATTGAATTTGCTAATCTATTGGATTTGTTTAGCTGACGTTTATGCTCAGTTTCTGTCCAAGTCAACTAATCATTTCAGTGAACACCCTGAGGCCCCTATCATTTCGTAGTCATACTACAGGTGACATTACCATCCAAATATTCTGATGGATTTTTTTTTTGTGTGTGTGTGTGGGGGGGGGGGGGGGTTGGGGAGGTGAACGAATAATGACTTACTGAAACATTCTTGAGTCCATAGAACTACCTGAATTTTATGATGCTGAACTTACACTGGGTAAAAACAAATCTTAATATGATGTCTATCCTCTGTGAATACCACCACTATCCATTTTGTTATGAATATCCTATTGCCTTACGCAGTTGGAGTCCACAGTCTCTCTTCAAGCCAATGCAGTGTAAGTGGATTGGTGAGTCAAAATATATCCATACAGATGGTAGTGCACTCATGCATTTCTTAGCATATTAGATTAATATTAACAGTTGAAGAGACATGCACAGAAAATAGTATTTACCTATGAATCATGCCCTTAAATAATATATTGATGTATACCAATTAGCAAGTCAATTACTAAGTCCGAAATGTTTTGCTGTGAGCATTCATGAGGAATCAGGATGTCTGCCCTCCTAATGGAAAAGTGTGAGAACACAGTTATCTATAATTGTTCAGCAACATGCTAAATTGTGTATGCCTTTGATAATTGATACTGTGCTTCCCTTTTCTTTTAATAGGATGTAGTAGATTTGAGCAGTGAGCACTTAGCTCTTATCTTTATACGAATAAGAATAATTAGTGGCTTCTCAATGTGCTTAAATTTTTTTAATTCAGACATCCATGACTGCTGTATATATGGAGAGGAAGCTACCATTCTAAGTATATCATGTTACTGCATCAAGATAACCAATTGGAATACTATACCAGACTAGATGGTATAGTGTCCCCTAAATTCATAATAGAATATAGTTGATCATATCGCATAACTCAGACCTCTTTTGGATACAAATACATGCGTTTAAAATATTTCAAGGCATGAATTAGGAGGGTCAAAACTTGTTTAGGCATTTACCTGCAGCTGCTGCAGCACGCGGCCAAATAGTTTGTTCAATATCTGATGCATCAATTTGCTCACCCCACATGCAAACCTCACCACCAATTACCAAGCGTTGTTGTTCTGGGTTGTTGATACCTTTCAGGGGTTCATTCATGTAAAATCCCTCCCATGTGGCATCCAAGTGATCTAGGTACCACTTATCCTGGTTGCTTACTATGAATCTCAACCCTGCAACAACCACTTTTGGTGCTACATCCTCACCGAGCCTGTTAATTTATGAGCAAATTTACTGAATATTAATTATTGATACTTTGATAGCAGTAAGAAGGACAGGAGATGGACTCTACATCTTACAATGAGTGTAAATTTCAACCTACAATGCTAGCTGGTAAGTGAATCTAATTACCTTTATTTCATATAATACATTTAGGTTCCATGCATTTAACACTGAAATACTCTATCCATGCATAGCTTGAACAAAAGGAGCCATTATTATAGATCAAATAGGCAGTGAGGAAATACCAGTTATGCACCACGGTTCTACGGTCCAACTTGTCTCCGAAGTTGTTAAATGTTTCTTCCCTGCAAGCATGACATGGTGTCTGCTAAGGGTTAAGAACTAATTGGAACCTGTGAAATCAGCAACTGATAGGCATACCAGTTAATGATATCATAGCCATGCGATATTGCTATCTTTTGGGATTTTAATACAAAATATCTGTATGCATCTGACACATTCATGTGGTTATTATTCAACCTGTATGCCATGAAAAAGGATTATCATTGGATTAAATGACTGATACCAGAAAATGACTGATTTATTTTGTACTGATAACAAGAAAGTTATGAAAGCACATCTGATAACTGATAAGCTATCATATTCTGAGTTTTCTTATTTGGATAGGAATATACCATTCCTTAATGTGGGGTGTTGCAGTCTAGCAGCCTGAAATTCAAAGAAAAGAATAAATGTATTTAATCTATAGAGTCACTGTTTAGTATACTACAACAACTGTAAGTGCAGTGCCTTCTGCTTACTTGTATTGACTTCATCACCTCCTAAGTGGGCAAATTTGAACTTAAAAACCTTGCTAAAATCTGAAAGATAACAGAAGTTAGGAACTCTGTTTATCTGTTAGACTGTTGAGTAAGATATTTACTATTTTCTGCCAATAGTAAATGAATCCAGATAATGTAACCATTATATATTTATATGCGTTGACAAGTTTTATGAATAACTGATTTTTGTTAGAACATGCCCACAAGTTAAATGATCTTTTGAAATAACAAGTGTACATCCTAACTTCACTTATGTCGACAAGATTTATGATGTATCACCTGAAAGAATACCATCAATAACTTCGAACGAAAAGTTGTTGCTGACATCAAGTGGTTCTTTGCAGCTATCTGCTTGCCACAATGATGGGTAGCCAACACCCGTGAAAAGGTGCAATATTCACATTTATCAGCCATGCTTACTGTTATGTATTCTATATAAATTAAACTGCACGTTGTGAACTCCAGTAAGGTATCTTGACTCTTGAGTGTATTCATAGGACAAACTGTGGGTTTTGCGCTACAGAAGATTCCATGTAATTCTGGAGCATATTATTCATTTATTTGTACTATGCATCATTGAATAGAATGAAATGCCTTACCATGAGAGAGCATGGCCAAGAACATCAATCTCAGCCAAGATATTTACACCTCGTTTTTCAGCATATCTCTACAAGGGAAATTTTGATATATGCCATTGCTAAGTGTCCGTTTCAGAGAAATGACATTGCTCATTTCGATATTCTACAAATATTGACGTTATTGCCCCCGTCTTCTTCCCATGTCACCCTTGCTCTCCAGCCGCTTCTATCTCCGATGACAAGGTCGTGGACGTTGGACTCGCTCTCGCCGAACCACATGGCGAGCAGCTCGGGGCCCTTGACACTGATGAAGTTGGCCTTGCACTCCTTGGCGATGGCCTTGGCCAGCAGGGTCTTACCGCAGCCGGGCGGGCCATAGAAGAGCACGCCGCGCGACGGCGACATGCCGAACATCTCGAACATCTCTGGGTGCTCCATCGGGTACTGCACCGTCTCCTGGAGCTCTAGCTTGACGTCCTCCAGGCCGCCGCCGTCCTCTCACGAGACCTTGGGCACCTCCACGAGCCCGGTCTCGCGCAGGGCCGAGGGCTTCGTGACCAGATCCGGCCAGATCCTAGTGGATCTGGTCGGGAAGAGGCAGCGGCGCTGCATGCGGCGCGGCGGCAGTCGATCATCCTCCCTTAGGATCCAGGCTTCTTCCTCCACCCAGTTGCTGGATCTGTCTTCTTCCTCCACTCCGGCGGAGCACGGACGGCGCACGGAGCTTGGGGGCGGCGTCGACGTCGGTTCGAAGGCGAAGAAGCACCGGGCTGGGCAGAGGCACACGCCGGAGGTGGCCGCGGTGTGGCGTAGGAGCCCGGAGGAGAGGGTGGCGCCGTGGGGAGACCCAGAGAGAGAGAGAGAGAGAGAGAGAGAGAGGCGCCAGGCCAAGGCGGCGGCGGGCTGGCGGCAGGGAGCCAGCGGCGTGGTGCTCTAAAAATGGAGAAGAGGCCGAGGGGAGATGGCGGCGTGGAGCTCTAAAAATGGAGAAGTGACGGTGTGAGGAGTGAGGAAGGAGAAGGTAGAGGCAATTTGGTTCAATACTGATAGAATACGTATACTAGTGGCATTTGTATGATCTTCCAAGCTTTGCAGTAGCATGTTTTAAATATCGAAATGAGCAATGACATTTCTCTGAAACAGGCACTTAGCAATGGCATATATCAAAATTTCCCTATCTACAAAGGTATGTATTTGTTATCTTACTTTTGGAAAGTCTAGCCGCATAACTGCATATCTAGATTGCTGTCCAATTATACTGCTTTGCTGAAGTGCATATCTAGGTTATGGTCCATCCAGCTATTATTTATGCCATTTCTTGATGCCTTGCATTGGCACTTTAATTGCAGATGAGAATTATGATTGAAGGAAAACATCCGCATTAGTCATCCACTATCAAGGAGCTTTACTGTTTGTTGCCACTTGCCGCTAATAGGTTATGTGATTATGCCAGTTCAGCCATTTGGTTTCATTTCTCTCAAGTGTCCTTCCATATAGTTTGACAATAATTAGGCTCTTCTTCCTCTCCAATATGTCAGTCTTATGACATTCAAGTATATCAGAAGAACAAAAGATAGAAATAAAGTCACATCTCATGTGAACATAACAGAATCAGAAACAATTTTTCTGTATACTACCCTGGAACAATGACAAAATGAATCTTCTAATGGAAATCTTTGCATTGATTATGTTTCATTTGAGTTGTTTTGGTGGTCTTGATAATATAAGCATTTTTTGAAGGCTAATAATGCTAGTATGACAACAAAAAAAAAACCTGCACCATACCAGGCTTATTAAGGTGTTGCCCAAGCGTCGCTTAAGTGTAGCGTCGTAAGGCGCTGTCGGTGTTTTAAGGCATCGCCCCCGCCTTGCCGCCTTCTCCCCGCGCGGCTCCTCCCGTCTCCCAGTCGCCGTCGCACGGCTCCTCAGCGCCTCCTCCCCACAGTTCCCTGGGCCTTGCCCGCACCTCCTTTGCTCGGAGCCTTCGGTGGAGAGGGAGGTAGAAAGAGAGAAGAGAGTTGCCGGGAGCTCACCTGGACCTTGCATTGGCACTTTAATTGCAGATGAGAATTATGATTGTACATGAATAATGAATTAATATTTGATATTTTGAGGCCTGTGAGAAAAGTTTGACATTTGGGATGATTTAAAATTTTAAATAGTTACAAGTTAAGTTATTTATCTGGTTGCTTATTTCAAAGTTCTCTCTAAAAAATTACCGTTTCAAGATTCTGCTTCTAGTTACTGGAATACAATAATTGTTTGTTGGGCAAAAAAGAGGACAGCTATGTGTCAGTAATCATCCAAGGAGACAAGTTGAGTTCAATAAGCCTTGATGTGAAATCAAAGTAACACAATTGGCCAAATGTCTGCATTGATGAAAAATTTACTGTCAGATTACCTAAAAGAAGATTGAGAGTTGACAAATCATTGGAAGTTACCTGTAAGGCGTGAAGTGCTCCAAAAACTGTTTGAGCCTACAAAATATTGCAAGGTGGCATCAATTATTTTTATAGATTGTATCAAGCTATTTGCAGTGGCTTGCATCATGCATAAATATGATTAGATCACTCGTTTCACTTTCCTTTGCAGCCTAACTACTTCATTTCCCATGCCAGACAAACATGAAACAAGGAACTACCATACTTACGATTGTTCTTTTGTAACCAAGTTACATTTCATTGTTATACTTTTTCACAGAGATAACTTGTGCTTTGCATTTAGGGATCCATCTGGTAGATTCTATGTTAATTTGTTCATCAGAGAATTATTAAAAAAAAAGTCTATTCAAGAGGGTGTAGGTCCTGTTAGGACAGCATTATGCATGTTACAAGAGATGCTGAATACGGTTGGGCACACAAGAGAGCACTGCCTCGTGAGTTGTGATCTATCAAATTGCCTAGTATAATTCTTCTGAAGAAGAGTTTGTAGCAAGTGGGGTTACTCTCTGTAAAACCAGCATGTTTTAAAAATGGCTAGCGTGCAACTCAATCGCAGAGTTGAAATATGTTGTTCGTACATAAAACAGATCCTCTCACACAGGAAAGTGTATGGTCTCTTTCTCGGTAGGATGGGAAATTCACTCTGGCAGACAGTCATCATGAAGAAGAAAGGAGTTGCGGCAACTAGGAGTAAGTATCTAATGTCGTTTTAGATTATGCTAGCATCAATTGTTCACAGCATAAAGCAATGAGCTTTTATTTACCTCAATCTGCGCATACAATGGATTTCCTACTGTAGGAACAGTCAAGTATGACTCATCTACCCCGAAGTTGAGCTGCAGAAGATGAACAGCACAGAGCATTAACAGAAACAAACATTGCAATTTGTAAAGAAGCTTGCAGTTCATCAGATCAAGTCAGCAGCTTACCTCATCTTCTGGTGAATGGACAACTATATTTTACACCGGTGAGCACGAAAGAACTTGGGTTTGTACCGTTAACAACGTCGTTCAGTTTCATTAAATCAACCATCCTCTGGAAGGCGTCCTTCAAGATCGCCTTCTCATCAGAATGCTTGCTTCCCACCATTGACATTGTGATATCTTTGCTGACGTATAGTCTCTGTGTTCCGTGGGTCACCGACTTTGGCATCGGCAACAAATCGATGTGCTCAGCGGCGATGCAGGATCGGATTGCCAGAAATGCAAGAAGCAGCCTCAGGCTCAGAGCCTGCGCCATCCTTGCAAGTTGATAGAATTGATATCCTTCTCTGCAAAATCTGCAGCTATCTGGGACAAAGCAATCTATGAGGTGTGACCGTGCGACAAAGAACCCACAACTGCTGCAGGTTCCGCAATCTTTTTCTCGGCGAATCCGAAGGGAAAACTGTCGTTTGTCACTATCTTTTTCTTGAGTGGGCAATGATGGAAAAGAAAACTCGGAAGGAACAATGCGCCAACCTGCAATCGCAAGGCAAGTAGAAAGTCTCCGCTACTTGAACCTTTATTTCCTCCTCCCTCCCTCTTACCATTTGGAAGAGAACTAAAAGGAAAGCTTGTTTGATTACTATCTGAGGACAAAGACGAGTGACGAGGAGGTATATTAGGAGCGCCACTACGTGGTTGTTTGGATCTCAGGAATAAGAAATGAGCTTTAAGAAAACTAATTTTAGAAAAATTTTTAGCAAAACTGGTTTTAAGTTGTTATTCTGTTAGGATGAATTTATGAATTATTTTGTTTGGATCTGAAAAATTAAAACAAGCTTTCATTAGAAGAAGGATACCAGAATTAGTTTTGTGAAAAACGACCTCTACTCGATTTTCTCAAAACTCAAAATACTGGGTTTACGGAAAACCAGTTTTTCTTATCCGCATGTCTGTTATGATATCCAAACATCGTTTTTCTAAAACTAGGGGAAAATAGGGCTTTAGTAAAAACATTTTTCACAAAACTCTAGATCCAAACAAGCCTACGCATTGCGCTAGAAGCACGTGAGGTGAGGGTGGTAAATGGAGAGAGGATGAGACGTCGAGGAGTGGTTAGATGGAGGGAGGAAATGGCGTGGGCAGGTCTGGTGCACTTTGGTGATTTTTTTTCTCGAAATAAACCATTTTTTTATTATTTTACACAAATAGACTATGACTTTTTTTTCCTTCAGAAATAACCTTTGCTCCTTGGTCCACTCGGTGATTAAGCCTAATCGTACGGTGACCAACGATTTGAGGCATGTCAACACCTAGTGGCGTGGCGAGCGGACAATGTTGAACCATGTGGCCTAATCGTGTGAGGGAAGAGTGACTGGTAGGTGTCTAACACCTAGTCGTGCTTCCCTTGCGTGACTAGTAGGGCGTGTGACAATAGTTGCGCTTCCCTCGCGCAACTAGCAGGCGCGACTGAGGGTCAATATCTGTCGGACTGCTTGTAACTCGCGCGCCAGGAAGACTGATGGGAGGAGAGGAAACACTAGTGAGAGAAGAAGAGAGGGGAGGAGAGCGTCAGTTACAGAGAAGAAGAGAGGGGAGAAGAAAAGAGGAGAATAAGGGAGAGGAGAAAGGAGGAGACCCTGCCCTTGGTTCAGTGCGCTGCTGTGTACTTGTTTTTTTGCGGTGAGTTTGTTTTGCTCATGTAATTTGTTGGTTACTTCGATAAAAATATGTTAGGTTAACAATAATAAACATAGCTTAGTGGTAGAAGTAGGGTTTGTAGTTGTAGATCCGCAATGTTAGGTTAGGGTTAATATCGCATATAGTGTTACAATGCAAGATATTTATGCATTTATTAAAGCGTAAAAACATTAGGGTACCTTCATTAGTAGATCGATTATTGGAATATCTAGATTGCTTATGTTTATATCCGCAAGACCTAGGATACTTGTTTTAGGTTATTTATATATTTTTTAATTTAATAGTCTTTAGGGTTTATGCTAAGGTTGTCAGGATTGCAATCTTAGGTGGGATCGTTTTTGGTTTGACAGGATCGGAGGATCGGATCGTTGAATCATTCTATCATACACACACACACATATATATATACATATACATATATACATATATATATATATATATATATATATATATATATATATATATATATATATATATATATATATATATATATATATATATATATATATATATATATATATATATATATATATATATATATATATATATATATATATATATATATATATATATATATATATATATATATATATATATATATATATATATATATATATATATATGCATATATATATATATATATATATATATATATATATATATATATATATATATATATATATATATATATATATGTATATATGTATGTATGTATGTATGTATGTATGTATGTATGTATGTATGTATGTATGTATGTATGTATGTATGTATGTATGTATGTATGTATGTATGTATGTATGTATGTATGTATGTATGTATGTATGTATATGTATGTATGTATATGTATGTATATGTATATATATATATGTATGTATGTATGTATGTATGTATATGTATGTATGTATATGTATGTATGTATGTACACACACATATACATACATACATACATACATACACACACACACACACAACATACATATGTATACATACATACATACGTAGCTAGACCCTGCTAATTGAATTATGTTTTCAGACATGCATGGCTATAGTAGAATTTTTTAATTTCTTGGAGGCTGGACCGACGTTAGTTTTCCAGGTACGACACTTGTTAATTGTTCTATCTAACATTTACTAATGTTCATGTACTTACATCCTTCTCTTCAATCCTGTACTGCAGGTTGCGAGCCACCAGACTCCTTCCTCTCGCTCGGATGTTGGAGGCCACTCAGGAGGATGACGCTGAGTAGGATGTTGCCCTAGGGGAGGATGTTGAGCGGTCCCGGCGCTTCCCTTTCAACCGCTCACTCCTCACCTCTCTCGTTGACCGTTGTCGGCCGGAGTTAGCGCATCCTCGTGGCCATGTGACATGGAGGACTACCTCGTCGCCGACCCGGCCGTACATCCCGACATGCTTACATGTTCACAGCTATTTGATACGCCGTTCGGGACATAACCCACGCAGGTCATGGATCTGTACGCCACACCTCCTTTTGCGCCACTTGGAGATAGAGTCGTTCGAGCACCCGAGCGGTGGAGCCCTTCGGGACCTAGATAGCGACCAGCAGGGGCCTATCTGCCCAAGCAGGACCAGCAATAGGGATAGGGAGGGGAGGGAGATGGATAGGTAGATCATTAGTATTATGTGTGGTATGTCTTTTATTTCGCACAATGTAGATGATGGGATTGTTGTACTATTGTATGCTTTAAACTTCTGCACGTTACGTCGTTCCTTGTGGTGCTTGAGTCCCCCAGTCAGCACCGCGATGATGGGACATGCAACGTAATTCCTGGTCGTACGTCCTTTAGTCAGCACCACGGTAGAGGGGTATGCTACTTAATTCCAGCTCCTCCTGTAGTCCACACTGCGACATAAGGGGCTAGCTACGTAAATCTCGCTATTACTACTAAACATCTTCCCCCCTACTTGGTGATAATTGCCAACAATATGTCGTCTTTGTTTCATGTCGAATAGACAACACTCTAACATGTGCTTTTCAGACCGAAGTGACAACACTCCGCCATTTGCTTTTTAGACCCTAGTTCTAGCTTTTCCTTGTGAACTGACAACTTGCTGAGCTATCTTATACCCAAATATTCCTTCTGGTGGACGTGAGTGACTTCTATTCACCAAAAATTACTTCATTAACGCTACACCCTAACCGCCTATAAAACCGTGGCATACAACACCACTACAGGCAAGACTCCAGGAGGTCACTTTGCTTGGTTTGGGGATGGAGGACTATGAGGACATGCTTAGGAAGCGGAAATGGGTTGCCAAGAAGGCACAGGCGTATCCTGATAGTTCTTGCAAGGATGCTCCTACACCATTAGAGTTTCTACGCTCGCAGTGTGGCTGTGGTAACTCGACATGGATCATTCAGTCTACACATCCTAGTACCGCCGCACGTGTTTACTACATGTGCGGGGATTGTCGTGTAAGTGAATGCTATACATCGATATTTCACATTGCGTGTTGCATTTTAAATATCGCTGACTTTATCCGTGCATGATAGCCGTTAGAGCGTTGCTACTTCTTCCAATAGATCGACGGCTCAGAGAAGTACAACAAGGCATTCATTCAGCATAAATATATGCTAAACTACGCAGCTGTGCCCGAGACCTTTACCCATTGGTTGGAAACATTACTCAACTGGTAGCAGAAAAGACAAGGGAAAGCCACCAATGGTCCCTGATGCCCCCTGTTGCACCGAAGATTATTTTGGAAAAGGACAGACCCGAAAAAGACTTTTGAGATGAGTATTGGGAGGCCCGCGCCCGCAAGAGCGAGTAGGACGTATGTCCGCAAGCCTAACTTGATTTCCATCCATCAAGTATTTTCGTTTCCAAAAGACGTGTTTATATCGTAGTTGTAGTTCGGGTCGAATGTTCATGCGTGTATCCATTTGTACCCTAGGAATAGCCAGACAAACATATGCACCTAACCAGACCCTACGCGCCATATAATTCAAACTTTCATGGTCAAGTGTTATGCGTGGCTTGCAATCTCATCTTTGTTGCTCCATTCTCGCCTCACTCAAACCGAAGGTTACAAAATATTTTGCCAAATTTAGGGTTATTTATGTAAAAACTAAAAAGGGTGAACATCCATGTAAAACTATTTACAAATAATTGCAATAATTAAACTCCAATTTTTTTTGTCACTAACAATTATTCACAAACAACTCTTCGAACCATTTAATTTGTAAGATTAAATCTAAGTTTATTTAAATTATGTCTTAAAAAATTAGTCGTTGTGCTAGAACGTGACTGGGCTTAGTCCTTGGCTTGATCTACGGCTAGCCTCAGTCGCGTTCTGCCCTAGCGACTGCGCCTGGCATGGGCCTCAGTCCCGCCACCAGCTTGCAACTGATACATGTGGTATGCCAAGGCCTTAGTCGTGTTTCCGTCGCGCTACTATGCCTCCCACGTCAGCTGATCGTTGGCCTACCACATGATTGGGTTTAGTTGCTTGGTGGGCCAACGACTAAGGGTTATTTCTATAAAAAAAATAAGTCATGATTTATTTGTGTAAAATAATTAAAATAGTTTATTTTGGGGAAAAATCGGCGACCCAAAATATGTACGCATGGCCAGGCAAGTAGCTCACTGCTGCTAATTTTGGTAGCTAGCTTCACAATTTTTTTTAAATAATCAATTTTTTATTTTGAAATACAATAATATACCTGGCTTTTTTTATTTTACAGAAATAATCCTCTGTCGCCCTACCGTTGGGCGACTTGGGTCTAGTCGCTCAACCATTGGGCAACTGATTCGAGTCGCCCAACGATGGAGCTACACGAGTAGTAGTCGCCCTAGGGTTGAGTGACTTGGATCCGTCGCCTAACATGTACAGTCACCATGTCACTAAACCATTGGGGCGTCTTGCTGCCAAGTCGTCCAACGGTTGAGCGATTAGACGGTTGTATATAAAGGCACACTCATGGTCTCTTTCGCCATTTCTCTTGGGAAAGAACGAGAGAAGCTCGAGAGAGGAGAAAAGGAGAGAGAGAGAGAGAGAGAGAGAGAGAGAGAGAGAAGGAAAGAGGAGAAAAGGAGAGGGAGAGAAGGAAATGGGAAGTGAAGAGGGGGAGAAGGTCGAGAGAGGGGGAGAAGATCAGGAGAGGGGAGAAGGAGAGGAGAAGCGAGAACGACGGGGGGAGAAGCAGAGGAGCCTGGTGAAGGGATACAGGTAGGTTACACTAATTGGCAATTTAAAAATTCTACCACGTAAACCAGGACACCATGCAAGCAAGAGATTATAGATTGCTACCACCAGACGCGCAGTACAGTGGAAGAAGAGTTGGAGCAGCCTGATCCAACGTAGAGCGCATCGATGTGGTGGTCATAGTCGATCGTCCAGCGTTCCTCGATGTCGATTGTCTCCTCCAGCAACCAATCACATTCCTTGCGAAGTCATGGATCGTCCTCAAGCGCAATAGCAACCGTAGTAGCGCCTCCACGGTATCCACACGTCTAGGGAAGGAGCACTGTATACTGGTGTGCTAGCACCAAGTCGCACTGTAGAGCTCTCTCGAGAAGATGGCGGCTAGGGATTTGGTGGAGCAACTCACGTCAACTCGTGTGTCTCCCAACAGCCTCATGCATCTCCTTATATAGAGTCTATGACGGATCCTATCCGAACTCTTTTGTTCCAAACCGTTAAGTGTGTGACCCGTTAGGTTCATGCGTAATCGGTTGTGACTCGGAAACCCTTTCCGACCATGAGTCGTTAGCAGTTCCTAGCAGGATATAACGATTCCTGAATACAAACAAATTATATCGGACGAACCTTAATGCAATATGATCTACGACCAGGTCCTTATCACTAACGACCAGCTCGTATCTAGTCTTGACCAGCTCGCAATTCCTTACGAGCAGGTTTCGACCACTTAGTGATTATGTTCGACCGCCATTTACCAACTCAGATTCCATACAACTACTATGTATCTGATTGAACTGAATGACCTTCTCATGTATTCTCCCTTTGCCTCACGATATTTGGCTAAACTCTAGGTGAGATATTATGTCATCCATGGACTATTCAATACTTTCTCGATCGAGTGTCGGATAACTTCATGTGGTCGAACTCTTCGACCACTAGTGGCATGTCCATGCACTTTCTTTATCTGACCACATTAAGGGGCCCAGAGATATCTCTCATGTTATGTTAGGAGGGGTAAATCCTATATCCGACCAGTCACATTCCTCCGTATGTTTCATAGCATACCCGAAAGCTAGCTTTATAACTACCTAGTTATGGAGTAGCTTTTGACAACCCTTAAGTGTACTATTACACATGTAGAAAACCATGCTGATCTCAGGTCTAATGATTATACATCATCATTGCTTGAGACCAACTGACGACACATAAAATCATAACAATCTCAACAGTGTCTCAATGTGGGTCAATCCAACCCCATGTTCTCTAACATGTGTTCACATTATTGATTCGATATCCCTATATCCATGACCGGTGGAACATGATCATCAATCAGTACATGTGCTGGTCGATATGTCACTAGTGTTCCTACTAGTGACATTCGACCAGGGATACCTTTAGAATGACATCATATAAGTTAAAAGAGCTTCACCAACAAGTCACATACTTATTAATCTTTATAACCAATGATTCATTCAAGGAATAGAATAACATTTATTCAATAACTCATAAACATAGACGTGATATAATCATCTCTATGATTGCCTCTAGGGCATATCACCAACACCTGGGAGAGGGAGAGGAGAAGAGGAGAGGAGCTCGGGAGAGGGAGAGGAGGAGAGGGAAGCTCACTGATAAGGAGGGAAGGTCTTCGCGTGAAGGTAATAGTCTCATCTATTCTTGTTATTATTGGTTTAGCACGTATTTCGTGAATGTATTATGAAAAATGGCTAGTTGAAATGTTCAAAATATTTGCAATGAGAAATCAGTCATATCGGAGCCCACAAGATTAAAAGTGCATTATGGTGTTGGTATGATTCGTGAAGGTCCGTACGATGTTGACTTGAGTGGTTTCTGGTAAGTGAGTATGGTACACCCAGATGCATAGAATACTCGAATCGGAGATGTCCTGCACTGGCTCACCTGCAGCTTCTTCTTGGACCCCGAGGTGCGCGGTGTCGTCTTACATGGGCTTTGGAGTCGGTCTGCCACGCACATTCAGTGGGAGTTGAGCAGACTGATACACACGGTTGCATGGAAGAGCTTTGTGGAAGGTTGCCAGCGCCGTGGATACGAGTGTATTCTACTTGTGCAAGCAGGTCTGAAGGGAGTTGAAGGAGGCCCTGTCGACGGCTCTCGTCCGGTTGGTGGGAGCAGCTCGGGCGCGCAACGCGTGCTACATGAAGAGAACATGGTGGCCAATGTTGCGGAGGCAGAAGAGGACGCAGTGACCGATGTTGCAGAGGTAGAAGAGGAATATTGCACACCGCACGCTCAGCCCACTACACAGGTGGATGCAGGGGAGCATGTCGACAACATAGTGCGTCAGATGGAGATCGATGACTTGATGGCCTGGGCGGAGGAAGAAGCTTTAGAAGAGGATGGCGATGACTCTTCTGAGGAGGACGAAGGTCCCATCCAGTAAGAATGGAATATAGTGGACGTTGAGGGTCTTGTTGTGCACAACGAGCACGAATCACCGTGGGAGTACCATGGTACGGAGGTTCGGCTTCATGCAATGTTTGCTGACAAGGGATCACTACAGGATGCCATGAAGCTGTGGGCCTTGTCCATGCAATGGACGTTTCGGGTTCTCAAATCCAGCCAGGAGTAGTACACCGTGGTCTACGAGCAGGCTGGTTATCCTTAGCGTGTGCATGCACATAGGCCCAAGTATGAAACTCACTGGATTGTCTCCAAGGTGGAGGCACACTTCTGCTTGCTCAGTAGTGTTTTGCCAAAGCATCGCAACCTAACATCCACCTTTGTAGCCAATGTGATGTACGGAGAGATAGTGAAGAAGACGGACCTAGAGGCCAAGCACATCATGGTGGTTATCGAACAGAAATTCAAGTACAAGATTAGTTACGCCAATGCATGTCGTGCGAAGCAGAAGGCTTTGGAAAGGAGGTTCGGTTCTTTCGAGGCGGCTTACGACAACCTTCCTAGTATGCTCCAAGTGCTGCAGGACAGAAACCTAGGCACATACATTGCTGTCAAGGACAAGCCATCCAGAAGGCCGCCGCTAGGTTTCATGGTATTGCAGAGGGCCTTCTTAGCCTTCGGTCCCTGCATTGATGCATTCAGACACATGTTGCTCGTGATCTCATTGAACGGGACGTTTCTAAATAGGAAATACAAGGGCATGATCCTGACAACAATTGGCGTTGATGGCGACAATTAGATTATGTCCGTAGCCATCACTTTCGTCGAAAGTGAGAATTTCGACAACTGGTTGTGGTTCCTTCGACATCTGAAGGAGGGAGTAGTTGTAGCACGTCCTGATATCTACATAATCTATGATCGCCGCCCCAGGACGATGAAGGCCATTAGAAAACTTCAGCAAGACCCCGGTAAGCCATTTCCTTGGCCAGACATGAGCAACAGATGGTGCATTCGCTATCTGGGGGCCAACTTCTTCAAGCAGTTCAAGCAGCAACCTTTGATGAAGATGTTCAAGAGGTTGGCTATGCAGAACTAGCAGCGTAAATTTGATGTATTGTGGGAGATATTGGAGGAGCACACCAGGAAGCACGTCGTCGAGAGGAACAGGTGTCCGCCCATTCCTGGGGCAGCGCAACCCGAACGCCTCACACCACTGCGGTAGTTTGACCCTCTCCATTTGACGTGGAGGACCTCGAGGGACATCAAGTGCTTCTCCTATTGCATTGAGGCCGAGCTATTGGAGAAGTGGTCCTTGTTGCACGACACAGACGGCGCAAGGTACGACATAATGACCACTAACCTTGCTGAGGTGTACAACTGGGTTATTAGGGGTCTCCGTTCTCAGTCCTTCGTTGCCATCGTGGAAGGCGTTCTGCACGATACAATCAGATATTTCAGGGAAAAGCATGCAAATACGGTACTTTATGTAGCCAACCCACATACACCGTACTGCACGAAGATTACAACGTACATGCAGGCCAAGACCAAGAAGGGTCAGTCGCACACGATCTTCGTGATGGGCAATACGAAATATCGTTTTGACGTGGTCCTTTGGGACAGAGTCGGATTTAGGACTGCTCGGTCTCTTGTTACCCACGAGGTGTGCCTTAGAGATCATGTGAATGAACCGAGCTGCACATGCAACAAGCCAAAGCTCCTTCACAAGCTATGCTCTCATGCCCTCGCCGCGTGCACGACCATCAACATGGACTCATCGAACTTTATGTCAGCATACTTCATGAAGGAGAGGGTGCAGCAGGCGTGGTGCGGCGAGCTAAGAGGCTTCAGGGTTGTAGGCAACTTCGCCACATTGGATATTGCACAGAGGACTTGGATTCTAGATCTTGACCTATTGAAGGGTGGGAAGGGCTGTCAGTAGAGTCGTCGCATTAGGAACGATATGGACGAAGGGGAAGCTGGAGCAACGGGTAGACGTTGCGGTCGCTGTCGCCAGGAAGGTCACACTACGAGAACTTGCAAGGCTCCTGCCGACACGTTGTAACTTGTACCTTGCTTAGTGGTACTAAGATTAGAAATACTAGCATGTTGTAACTTGTATCTTGCTTGTTGTACGCACTGTAGAACTAATTATATGGTAATTGCAAATTTTAACTTCATTTGAAGTGTCAATCTGTTGCCGTGACCACTATCTACAAAGCAGGACATGACTTCTCTCTGCAAAGCAGGACGTGACCTCGCTCTGCAGCACAGGACGTGACCACTCTCTGCAAAGCACGACGTGACCTCGCTCTCTGGCTCAAGAGACCACTACCGCCGCTTCATACCGCGGCCGCCTCGCTTATAAATACAAATGCTACTCGGCCAGGAACTCCACACCAACAGCACTACCTAGACAACATAGACAAAGAGAAGGAATGGGAGCGCATCCGCGAGCTTTTGAAGGACTGGGTGTCTCCCTAGGAAACCGCCGCTCGCCACAGGGCGTTAAGTCAGCAGCCTTACACTCACCACCCGCCTCCGGAGGTCGTCGATCTAAGGAGGCTGCCTTGCAGCACACCCGATGATTTCGGGTCAAGCTGCGCCCTCCCCCTCCTGTGCCTGCTAAATGCCCTCCAGAAAGGCCCCCGACGGGGGTGGATCCACCCATTTGCTAGTGTCAGGACGCTTGCAAGTGCGTCAAATCAATCGACGAGTGGACCATTGGGCAACGCTATTGGTGCTGCCCAAACTACTGCGCGGACTACCTCGACCGCAGGTTTGACAGGTCAAGCCACAGGCAGCCGGTAATGAAATTGTATTTCAATGCACACCACTATTTTGCTTCCCGTATGCCCTAACCACGACTATCTCCCCACTACAGTCTTCGCCGCACCTATGCAACTTCAGCTAGTGGATCGACGACAAGATCCACCCCTACGACATGTGGATGCTACTGACATGGAAGAGCTGGGCCAGGGAGGACTACGAGGGCCGTGAAAGGTACCTCGAAGAGCTGCAGGCTGAGATGGAGGAGAAGAAGGGACGAGAGAGGCTGCACGAGGAGCAAGAGCGCGAGCATGCCAGGCGATGCGAGGCTGAGAGGGCGCGGAAGAGGGCCATCACGACGAAAGCTAAGGAGCAAGACGAGGAATACAACGCCGAGCTGGGTCGCAAGGGCTAATGGTCATGTTCCACGCAGTAGTTCGACCCTCTTCGTCTATATGTCCCATGTATTTCTAATTCCCTAAAGGCATTCGTGTACTATCCTTGGTTCGTTAGCTTACGTGCCATGTAACCCCCTTGTCGGATCAACTGTCGTGTTGTTATCGTTGTGCCATTTCTCCAAAGCTATCCACCGTGTATGAATTCCCTAGCGCGTCGTAATATCACTTACCTTCGTACTTACGAATCATTGCTACTTCTATCGTCCTCACAAAATTCTTCAGAAATTTAGCGCACTACAATAACATACGACGATCATAAAAATGTCATTGCGAGTCTAACAGGTACCCTTGAGATTCTACGAAAATCACAAACGGACCAACCAACCTTGTCTCACCCTTTTATTTCCAAAAAATTAACAACCTACAAACAAGATTTGCTAAATGTATTACCTACAAAAATTGACATTTATTCTCGTACAATTATTCCTATCGGATTAATAAAATAGTAATGTTACTATTTAAAATCGCCCTAGGGTTGAGCGATTTAGATGTAGTCGCTCAACCATTGGGCGACGGATCCAAGTCGCTCAACCCTAGGGCGACTACTGCTCGTGTAGCTCCACCGTTGGGCGACTCGAATTAGTTGCCCAATAGTTGAGCGACTAGACTCAAGTCACCCAACAGTAGGACGATAGAGGATTATTTCTGTAAAATAAAAAAGTAGGTATATTACTGTATTTAGAAATAAAAAAATGATTATTTTAAAAAATTCCTAGCTTCACTGCTTCATATAGCCTGTAGGACCCAAGTTTGGCAAAGTAGGTCTTATATTACACAAATTCAAGTGCGCTACACTGATTTTTGTGATAAACAATGGGAACATTTTGTCATTACGTGCTTATATTTAGTCACCCACCCGCTTTTTTGGGTGAAAAATTTGAACACGAGGTAGACACTGACTCTTGCGTTAATGACCATCTCCCTCCCTTATGAGCTCCTAATGACCACGTACTAGATTCGTTTGAAAGAGCTCATGTCTTCCAACCTCTCTCACAGTGCAGCGGCGAATGACCACAAGACATGACCACCTACACACTAGCCCATGCGGCGAATGACCACCTCATAGTGCAGCAGCCTGCCTAGCCCAATAGCCCATACTCGGTCGTCGTTCTTGGCCGGTTGGCCCCTTTATCATTTGGCTGAAGCTCCGTCCCTGATTGAGGGATATGTTAATTTTATTGTTGGCTGTTTTTGTTTGGATTTGGCAAATTGGGGGAGGTGGTATGTACACGCTGGTTGTGGTTAGTAAATTGTGTGGGAAGGTAAACTTTTCCGTTGGTCGCACACATGCTGTTGCCCTTGCCCGTCCTGGCTGTCGATCTGCTGTTCTGAGTGAGTCATGGCTTGTTGGCCTTCCTCCTGCTTTTGGTTGATCTCAGCAACTGCGATTTTTTTTTGGCTTAAAATACAAATAAGATTGCAGGAACATGTGAGATCTTTCCAAATTACAAACTAAAGTTTTGGGTTGTTTCCCTGAGGTGTTGGTGCGTGAGGTTGCAGGACTGCAGGAGATATCAGCGCCAGGAGTGCATTCAGGATTCAGCTCGGCCGTTGTTGAGACTCGAGAACCAGCTGAAACATGAAGGGCGCGAATGAAATATGGTTGTGTTGCATGACAGGATGTTGGGCGATCTATTTTGGGCAAAGGTTGGGCACTCTCTTTAAGGCCCGTCTGAGTCTGTTAGAGGAAGTCTCCAAGCGTTGGGTCCGATTTTGCCCAGAAGGCTTTTACTGGACCACTATTTGGTCCATGAATGAGTTCGTCCGTTCCCACAATCACACTACCTTCCCTGTAGGCTATCCTCTTGCCTTATTAGACCCGTGATGTCATCAACAAAATCAACGGCTGATGGGATAGAGCCTCGCAGGGTGAGATTTTAATTAGCTTTCCCCTTAATCCTGAATCATCACTCTAGTAAACCAAAGTAAGCAAAAAAAAAAAAGAAGACAGAATTCAGCAATGTTCCAGCGAAACTGATCGACATCCGTCCCATTTCATTGCCTGAATTGGCCCGGCTCACCTTTGCATAGATTCTCGTCTTTGTTGGCATCCCGTGTAGGTAAGACCTGAAAAAGGAAGGGCTCAACGTTCTCCCAAAAAAAATGCCAGTGTTGCATGTAGTGATGTACATGCTTTTTTGAGAGCCACACGGATCAGCATAACTTCGCATAATCAACCATCGTCTTGCGTTTCCCCCCCTCTCAGAATGCAGCAAGTTGTTTCGTGGGAAGCTGATACGTCATACGTGACACTAAACTTGACGACAGCTACCACCAGAACTCCAAAATGAACGCCGCGCCCGTGAGATGTAGTGCTTGCTAAGCTCAGGGTTGCTTGTGGATCAGCAGCTATAGTGATGTTGGATTGTTGCTATCTTGTACTGTATGGGTGGGGACATATATAGATGCCTAGTTAGTAGAATTTTTTTTTAAAATAATCTATTTTTTATTAGAAATTACAAAAATATTCATACGTTCTTTTTTTTTTTACAGAAATATACGTCTGTCGCCTAACGGTTAGGCGACTGAACCTGTCGCCCAACTGTTAGGCGATTGCAAAGGTCTTGCCAACATTGATATGCGGCTCATGCTATCACCCAACCGTTGGGCATTTATGCCGGTGAAGATCATAGCTTGCTAATGAGCTTGGGCGGCGTGTTCCATCGCCAACCGTAAGGCTTATAGGAGGCCTCTACTGCTTTTGTATTATTTAATTATTGTTTAATTGTGTTGTAATGAATATTACATTTTGTAGGTTAATTACATTTAGCAAATCTGATTGTATGATGTTATTTATTTTGAAAATAATAGTGTTGTGACGATGTTGGTTGGTCTGTTTGTTATTTTCAGAGAATATCAAGGGTACGAAATTTGTCGACTTCATAATAACATTTTGTGATCGTCAGATATTGTTGTAGCACGCTAAATTTCAGAGAATTTTGGGAGGACGATTGAGATAGTGATGAGTTGTAAGTAGAAAGGTAAGTGATATTATGATGTGCTAGGGAGTCTCGCCGATGAAGTCGTCTCGAACGTGATACGCCGATATAGGCGTGTAGTCGATGTCGTACTTTATGAAGCTTATACGATTATGATTGAAGGGCCGAGAACGCCACAGATTATGAAGATGCCCTAAAACATGGAGGATTCGATGTTTGTGAATTGTTCTTTCGGGATTCCACTAGAAGAGGCATACTTGCAATATAGGCTTGCTTTGATGGCTTAGCGGAGACACGTAACTAGAACTACATTAGAGTCCGCGATGTACATCGCTACACATAGTCACATGGTATGATGGTTCGCTATTTGTTTTAGTCATGCTCACTACTACTAGGGTACATCATGCGACACAAGCATCCGGACCATGTAAGTCTACATGCTTTTAGGGATAGTAAAAACAAGGGGTAGGACGGGGGACTACTACGTAATGACTTGACTCATCGTGGATCGGGGCCATTTTCCTTCCTTGCTAGCTCGGCGTTGAACTCTCGCCGACCTTCCCTTCCCTTGTCGCGGATCGCCCACGTCGGTGGTATGTCGAAGTCGCCCATATCCTGCGATTCCATGATGTAAGTACACCATATAGTGAGAATCGTAAGAAGGATGTAAATTCTTCATAACTCACGTCGTGGATACGGATTCGCCGGCGATCGGATACGCTAGGGGCCGTCACCAAGATGAGCCTTTCCTTGCCTTTGTCACAGGACTGTCCATGTCGGGCTGGTATGTCGAAGTCGTCCATGTACTGCGATTTCATGATGTAAGCGCACCGTATAGTGAAAATCGTGAGAAGGATGTAAATTCTTTATAACTCACGTCGTAGATACGGATTACGCCCGGGCGACTGGATACGGTGTGGCGGCCGGGCTGAGCCGTATGAGCCTTTCCCTTGCCCTTGTCGTGGGACTGTCCACATCGGGCTGGTATGTCAAAATCGTCCATGTCCTGCTATTCTATGATGTAAGTACACCGTACAGTGAAAAACGTAATAAGAATATAAATTCTTCATAACTCACGTCGTCGATATGGATTACGCCCGGGCGAGTACTGGGGTCCTTCGGTGCCTCCTCAACAGGTTTGAGACGTAAGGTTTCCACCAAGACGGTTCTCGCCGCACCGAGTAGTTCAAAGATGTACTTTGGATGAATGGCTCGTCGTACATCTCCGGCCGCCGATCAAGCGGAAGAAGTGGCGATGCATCTCGGCCGCCATTACGGGGGATGAAGTTAAAAATTTAAGGAATTCAACGCTGCGAGAGGAAAATCGATACGCGCAAAAGAAACGCTTACGAGGTGGTGCCCGCACGTGTAGTATGCCCAGGCGGCGGTGTCTGGATGTGTGGACTGAATGATCTCTACTGGTTCGCCACACACACACTACGGGATCGGAAAACGTGGTGGTACTGGAGCATCTTTCATTGATTTATCTAGGTATTGTAGCTGTTTCCTCTTCTCGCTTAAGCCACTTTTTGCTTCGCAACATCCTCGCGAGAAGTTTGCCAAGACTCATAGCCGGGTATCTATTGTGTAGTGTTGTGTAGAGTTGGGTTTGGTTCAACCCCTTATATAAGCCCCATGGTTGGTATGGTGTGGTTAACTTCATGCGAGTAGAGAGTCCCGCTTTTAATTACGAAAAGCCGAGGAGGTGGAGTGTTGTCATGTCGATCCGAAAGTCGGCGAGGCATAGTGTTGTCACGCCTTACTTTGCGGAGAAGTCATGTCTTGCTTTGCGAGTGCCGTCTTATTGGTCCGAAAAGCTAGCGAGGCGAGTGTTGTCACGCCTTTCTTTGCGAGTCTTGTCTTTTCGGTCTTAAAAGTCGGCGAGGCGGTCGTGGTTGTCAAGTCGATCCGAAAAGCCTAACCCTAAACCTAAACCCTAAACCGCGCAAAAAGTCAGTCCTTTGGTCTTATCATCGTGCAAACCGCCCGTGTGGTCTTGTCATTGCGCAAAGCTGCCCTGTGGTCTTGTCAATGCGTAAAGTCGCCTTTGGTCTTATCATCGCGCAAAGCTGCCCTGTGTGGTCTTGTCACCGCGCAAAAGCCGCCTCGTCTCGTCTTGTCATCGCGCAATGTTGTGTCCTTCGTCTTGTCATCACAAGAAAGTCGCCTCGTTTGGTCTTGTCTCTGCGCAAAGTAGCCAGCCCCGTGTGGTCTTGTCATCTGCGTGCTAATACATTACCCGCTTTGTTAGCCTCCCCCGCGGGCTATAAAATGCACGCCCCACGCTCCGAAAGTAGGACCACTCGACCCTTGAAACCGTAGGAAGAAGAACCTTCTCCGCCTTCTGAGAATATACGATGGCAAACGCCAGGACCATCCAACCGGTCGCCGGCGGACCTTCTCCTGGAAAGGAGGGAGGACTTCGGCCCTAACTACTAGTTGATGCTGAACAAGCGTGCTTAACCGGTATGACCGAAATGCGGACACGGGGAGGACGCTATCGTGCAGGTCATATACTGTCTTTTCGATGGCGGACGACGTTTCTTCCGATGCCCATACTGTGGGGTAAATAGTTTTGTTCGTGTTACTGCTAATACATCCTTCATACTAACCGTCCCTTGCAACAGATGGCGAAATACAACTTTACCCGCTGGATCGATCCTTCCCACGAACGACATGTTTCGATGCACGTGGATACATTGTGGAACCGAATCTTTGATTTGGAGGCGCAAATTGACGATCTCAAGGAGCAAAATGATGAACTCCACCAACAGATGCCCATCGTCGGCCGACACCAAAGAGAGCCCATCGTCGGCCGGTCCACCTCGTCTGCGTTGTACATCTCTAGCCCATACGGAGCGCTATCGTTCAACAGGGGCCGTCCGAGGCTAAAGCGCTCGAACGATCACAACTGCAGTAGGAGAGGACACCCCGTGAGGACGGAGTTCGGCCTCGACCTGAAGCACGCGTTGCACAAGCCGCGATAGGTGGCGGCACGTCCAACCCCACCGATCTGGGGCCTCCCGTCTGCGATGGCCCTAAGCGACGCGATGATCTCGCCGACGGTGTCGCTGTGGTCGCTAGTGAACAAAGACCCAACCAAACAGCCACAACAAGTACGCCTCGAGGTGGCATAACACCTGCTGGTCGTCCACGGCAGGGTCCATCTGCTCAACCTGTGCACAAGGAAAAAGCTAGTAAGACCGTAGTACGAAAAGGAGAGCGTCGCGCTTCCAATGCGAACGGCGCCGAACACGCATGCGAATCGCGACAAGCACCGCAAGGCGCAAGTACGTGCCTCTGTGCCTCCGGGAAGACGTAGTACCCGGCCGCGACCGCAGGCGGAAGGACTCCCTGAAATCTGGACAGAAGGTCCTCGAGCTAGTCGTCCGGAGACTCCTGCGGGAAGACGGCACCTCCCGCGATAGGGAGGCCAAGAAGCAGAGAGACATCCTGCAGGGTAGGGGCCATCTCCCTGAATGGGAGATGGAAAGTGTGAGTCTCCGGTCGCCATCGGTCCACAAGCGCTGTCAGCAGGGAGCGGTCGAACGGGAAGCGTCGTGACCACTCCGGCCTGGCATGGATGTCTCCGTCGTCGCCGACTACGGGTGCTGCCGGCTCGTCCTCATCCGTGGCTTGCACCATCCGGGCGATAGGTAGTAGACCGACAGCGCTGAGCTTGCGAAGCAACAAAAGGTTAGTACGAAAGGTACGTATGGCGAGAAGATAGTGTCGACGTATATTAACCTGACTGTCTAGCGTGGGTCTAGCCTCCAGGCCACCTGAGGTGTCCGCGTGCGGATCACCCTAAACATCGCAAGGCTTACAAAGACGGAGGATGAGGGACACGACGCGCGATGTAGCCGGTCGATGCGCTCCTCCAGGAGGCCGAAACTCCAGTCGGATCCGTGAGCCATACCTGCAACACAACTTAAAGTTAGCAAATACGCGGAAATAAAACATCGAATGTAAAGAATGAGTACATTTAACTTGCAAACAAACAAATAAAAAAGTACTAGCTACCAGGACAGTCTTTCAAAAGTAATGAAAAAGGGATAGTACTACAGCACTTACATAAACATTACGTGCAACATACGATACATGTCTTACGGCATTACGTACATCAAATGAAAATTGGGTAGTACCAGAACAGTTACATGAAAAATACAAAGTACAGATGACAATGTACATTGATTTACAATTTTGGTCCCACTTTGCACACTAGAAGAAGTGCTAACGCAAACCATGGCAGTGCCTACTCCTCACCTGGTGCCTTGCATCGTCTGGCTGTGTGGCCCTCCTAGCCGCAGTGCCCGCAGCGTCTACCCAACACCCCGACTTGTGCTTCGTCCATATCATTGGTAATACGACGACTCTGCTGACGACCCTTGCCACCCTTCAGCATGTCAATATCCGGAATCCAGATCCTATTTGCAATATCCAAGGTGGTGAAGTTACCCACAACCCTAAAGCCCCTAAGCTCGCCAGTCCACGCCTGCACCAACCTCTCCTTCAAGAAGTACTCGGACACAAAGTTCAAAGGGTCCATGCGCACAGTCCCGCATGCGGCGAGCACATGAGAGCATGGCTTGTGTAAGAGCTTCGGTTGTTGCACGTACAGCTAGGTTCGTTCACATGATCTCCAAGGCATACCTCGTGGGTGACAAGAGAACGAGTCGTCCCAAATCCGGCTCTATCCCGGAGGAGCACGTCGAAACGATGCTCCATATTGCCCATCGCGTACACCGTGTGCGACTGGCCCTTCTCTGTCTTCACCTGCATGTATGCCGTAATCTTCGAGCAGTACGGTGTTTGAGGGTTGGTGGCATGAAGTGTGGCATTAGCATGCCTCTCCCTGAAATACCCGATTGTGCTATGCAGAACACCTTCCACGATGGCGATGAGGGGCTAAGAACGAAGGCCCCTAAGAACCCAGTTGTACACCTCCGCAAGGTTAGTGGTCATTATGCCATACCTTACCCCGTCTGTGTCGTGCAGCAGAGACCACTTGTCCAATGGCTCAGCCTCGATCCAGTGGGAGAAGCACTCGATGTTTCTCGAGGTCCATCGCCTCGGACCAGCAGGTTCAGACTCTGGTCCTTGGTTCCTCGCGTCCACGTGTTTCCTGTTGTGTTCATCCAGTAGCGCCCATAAGGCGTCAAATTTATTCATTGCTTCGTGATAACCACCTCTTGAATAGCTTCACCAAGGGTTGCTTCGGGAACTTCTTGAAGAAGTTGGCCCCCAAGTGGCGAATATACCATCTACTCCTCATATCCGGCCAAGAAAATGGCTCCTCCAGGTCTTCCTGAAGTGTTCTTATGGCCTTCAGCATCCCGGTGTGGCGATCATGGATCACGCACACACCAGGGCGAGCTCCAACAACTCCCATCCTCAGATGTCGAAGGAACCACAACCACCGTCGAAATTCTCACCTTCGATTTAACGCGATGGTCAATGGCGAATTTGATTGTTTCCATCAACGCCTATGGCGAAGAAGATCCGCCTTGTATTTTTTCGGTCAAAAGGTCCCATCAATCGAGATCACGGCGTTATATGCCTAAAAGCCTCGATGTAGGGACCGAAGGCTACGAAGGCCCTATGCAATATCGAAAAACCTCACGGAATTTTAGATGGCATGTCCTTTACAGCAGTGTACGTGCCCGGGTTTCTCTCCTGCAGCACCCCAAGCATACGAGGAAGGTTGTCGTACGCCGCCTCAAAAGATCCAAACCGTCTTTCCAAAGCCTTCTGCTTCGCACGCCACGCCTTCGCGTAGCTGATCTTGTACTTGAATTTCTTCTCAATAGCCACCATAATGTGCTTGGCCTCCACATCCTTCTTCTCCACTATCTCTCCATATATCAAATTGGCTATGAAGGTCGACGTTAGGTTACGATGTCTATACAAAACACTGCTGAGCATGCAGGAGTGCGGCTCCACCTTCGAGACAATCCAACGAGTCTCATACTTCGGTCTATGTGCATGCACTCGCCAAGGACAACCGACCTGCTCGCACTTGACGATGTACTGCTCCTGGCTAGATTTGACGACCCAAAACGTCCGCTGCATAGACATAGCCCACAGCTTAATGGCATTCTGCAAGGATGTCTTATCAGCAAACATTGAGTGCAACCGAACCTCCGTGTCATGGTACTCCCACGGCGATTCGTGCTCGTCATGCGTAGATAGACCCTCAGCATCAAATCTGTTACATTCCCGGGGGATGGGAGCTCCGTCCTCATCGTCTTCTTGTAAAGCTTCCTCTTCAGCCAAGGCCATCCGGTCACCGCTATCCATTTGACGCAATATGTAATCCATATGCTCTCCTTCATCAGCCTGTCCTCTAGGCTCACTATGCGGTGACCGATCTTTCTCTTCTGTATCTACCACGTCGGGCTCATCACAAGCAACATCCTCTGAATTCTTCGTAACACAGCCCTCCAGGTCCTCTTCTTCACCAACATGCTGGGCACCCGAGCTGCTCCCACCACCCAGATGATATCCGGCCGGGGGGGGGGGCCTGCACAGCTTCTTTTGGGCATGGTTGCACAAGTATCACACACTCATATCCACGGCGCCGACATCCTTCTATAAAGCCCTTCCACACAGCCGTGCGCGTCAGTCTTCTCAACTCCCATCTGATGTTCGTGGGAGACCGGCTCCAAAGCCCTTGTATGTCCACGCTGCACACCTCAGGGTTCAAAGAGAAGCTGCGGGTGAGCCAATGCATCACATCTTCGATTCGCGCATTCTCGCCGTCCGGGTGTACCAGAGTGGCTTGCCCAAAACTGCTCAAATCAACACCGCACGGACCTTCACGAATGGTGCCAACACCATAATGCACTTTCAATGTAGTGGGTACAGACATGACTTATTGTATGGCTACAAATATTTCCAACATTGCAACTAGTCAGATTGCAATGCACGACATGCAAGTACTGCTACATTGTAATTTACATTTGTAAGGCCCTTCACCTATCGTCGACAACTACACGATAGCATGATCAAGACGTCATTCATTACCTAGGGCAGAGGCCACAATGAACGTGCAGTACGATATTTAGATTCAACCTGAAAACCGAGCTATTCCATAGCAGGCATTATCCGATTCGGACGCTAACTTGCAATCTGAAATGCTACAAGTGGCGTTCCAGTCTTCTACAGAGCTATACCTATTACCTAAGTCAATTAGTTCATACTAATTAACTTCTACTAATTAGTTTATACAAATAATTCATCCTCCTTATGCGTTCGGTCACGCATTATTCACCCAATAATAGTCGGCCACGCATGCACCGACACAACTACAATACTTCTCACAAACAACACTAATACTCCCTCACAGACTATTTTTTCTCGAACTAAAGTTTTTTATCGCTGCTACTTACATACAAATCAACAACATTTTGATTTTCTACTTTTTTTTCTCTAACTAAAATTTCGTACGAGTGCTACTTATACTACAATTTTAACTAAATAAACTATTTACCTACTAAAAAATACACTACAAAATAAAACAAACTTACCTCGCAATCAAAATTTTCCTCCTCTTCTCCCTCTCCCTCTACCCCTCTCTTTTTTCCTCTCCTCTCCCTCTCTTTCTTCTCCTCCTCACGCGCAACTTCTGTTTTCTCTCTCTAACTCGTTCGGCGGGGGACATGGGGTTTTTATATAGGCATCCATCGCCGAACAATTGGGTGATCGAAGTCATTGTCAGTGTCTGATTGAGCGATCGAACCTATCGCCTAATCATGGTGATCGCAATAATGCCGCCCAACGGTTCGGCGTCTGCAGTATAAATGTCTAACGGTTAGGCGATAGGACTCCAGTCGCCCAACCGTACAGCGACTGGACCCAGTCGCCCAATCGTTAGGCGACAGACGCATATTTCTGTTAAAAAAAAGAAGGTAGAAATATTTTTGTAATTTCTAATAAAAAATAGATTATTTTTAAAAAAATTCCTAGTTAGTAGCTGATTGGGTATAAATATCTCAAATAACTTCTAGAAATTAGAACCACAGTAATGTAAGTTGATACATATGAACAATCGAAGTCTAAAAAGGTCAGCCAAATGATAAAACAGTAATTGACGGCCGATGATTGGTGAACAGCAAACCAAACCGGACCTTGACTCGACCGAAGTAGTTGCAAGTTGAACATTATGAAGTCTGCCTAGGTTGAGTTGAGATGTACCCAACCCACCACTACACCAGGAGTCAAATTTGCCCTCTTACAGCCAATCACGTATTCACATATGTCCAATCAAACAATAACAACTTCTTCTGGTTCAACGAATGCATGAGGAATCCCTAGTTTCTACCTGAATTTCAACGGTGGTTAATACTAATCCATGCATCCCACTCCACTCTGATAGTCAAGATCAGATTAATTGATCTACAACTCGTTTTGCCGCATAGCAGTAGAAAATGGTAGATGAAATCTAAGCTGCCGATCTTGATTTCCAAATGCAACTAGAGAAGATGGTAAATCGTCAACCTACTAGACAATACAAATGTGTGCAGATTTAGAAACGGGGTGCCTTTACTTGGTTGATCAAGTAGCTTTCGTTATTAATTTCTTAAAGCACATTTTGGAACTGAGGGCTAACGTTTCGCCTCAATCACGAAGTGTCTTGAAATGGTTTTGTTTCTTGGTTTTGGTAGTGTCTAGCCACTTACAAACTTCCCGTGTCAAGTCGAGCCATTCTTTGCGAATTTTGGAGGCAAGTCTTGCAACTTTGGTGTGCCTGATGGAACAGGAGACTGTAGCAGATGCGCGTGTCCTCTAGTAAATACGCAGGCAGCGTCTAAGTACGAAACAAGAAGCTTGATGCGTATTCGTGGTGAGCTCCAACCTACACCAGCAATTACGAAATCATCCTTCCTCGAGAAAAGGTGAACTCGATTAGTAAAGCAATCATTCAAGGTGGATTTATGGGCATTGAGCTATTGGTAAATAGGAGACTAGAACCAGTTACATTGAGACCTCATGTGTGCCTCACGCAAAGGCCTTGGTGCATATACACAGTAAGGGAAGCCATCAGCACACCAAGGCACCCAATGCTGGTGATTGTACACAGAATGCGTTTTCTCGTTACAGTCACCAGTTCAGAAAAAAAAAAGTAGCATACGCTGATACGCACATGGATTACATAGGCTTCCATGACTTGCTTCGAAGAACCCACCAAACCCCATTTTGAAACTGAACTGGTACGTTAGTCAATCATAAGCTGGTCTCCCATGTTAGGTTTCTGAATTTTGCACTCAACTGCTCCTTACCACACGTCCCGTAAGTGATGCTCTGAATTACTGGTTCGCCCCACTTAATTCACTTCCAAATTTTAACCAGTGCCCACCGTATTCCGCCACTATAAATACACGTGTAAGTTAATGCATCATAAGACGCATATACCTAACAAGCACCTGCAAGGTAGCCTGCGACATTAACAGCGCGCCACGTCCGTGCACCCGGCCAGAAATATATGGCGATGGCCAAGCCGATCCTGAGCTTGCTCGTGCACCTCCACGCCGCGCTCCTGTTCCTCCCGGAGCCGGCCGGCGCAATGTACAACGTGGTGCACTACGGCGCCCGCCCCGACGGCGCGACGGACTCGACGCGGCCGTTCCTCCTCGCGTGGGCCGACGCGTGCCGCTCGCCGCGCCCGGCCACGGTGTACGTGCCGCCGGGCAGGTTCCTGGTGGGGAGCGCCACCTTCTCCGGCCCGTGCAGCAGCCGCGCCGTCACGTTCTCCATCGCCGGCACGGTGCTCGCCCCCGCGCGGTACGGCTGGAGCGACTCGTCCGGCCGGTGGATCACGTTCGACACCGTGGAGGGCCTCACGGTCTCCGGCGGCACACTCGACGGCCGCGGCAGCGCCCTCTGGGCCTGCAAGCAGCAGCAGCCGAACGCCGGCTGCCCGTCCGGCGCGTCGGTACGTACGTCAAAACTCAACAATGTTTGTAGTGCGCGCGTTTGGTACGTGACGATGCTAACATGTGTTAGCTTTTCGCCGGCCGTGTGCATGCAGTCGCTGACGATCTCGAACTCGAGGAACGTGGTGGTAGACGGGGTGAGGTCGGTGAACAGCGAGCTGTTCCACGTGGTGGTGTTGCAGTGCCGCGGCGTGACGGTGCGGCGGGTGACGGTGGAGGCGCCGGGGGACAGCCCGAACACGGACGGGATACACATCCACATGTCGAGCCATGTGGCGGTGTACGACGCCAACATCCGCACCGGCGACGACTGCGTCTCAGTCGGCCCGGGCAACTCAAACCTCTGGATCGAGCGCGTCGCGTGCGGCCCGGGCCACGGCATCAGGTACGTACGCGCGCGCATCAGCTAGGCGTCGTGATGCGCGGCAATTTGCCTGCACGAATTACGCAAATTGTTCTCATGAAATAAATCGATCAAGAGGGGTTAACGCATATAGTATATGGTATATATGGACTAGTTCTTTAAGATATTTTTCTGGAAACCAATTCTGTACTTGAGATTGTTTAACGCATATAGCATTCAGTCCACTTAGGAAATTTCTAAAATTTTCAAATAAGACTTACACAAAAGTTAGCCCCCTCCCAAAATATCCCGTTTGACTGGTGGCAACTATACTAGTGGAAACGGACCAGACCTGGGTCCGGTACTGCATGCACAGGATTTGGAGTCGTGCCTAATCCACTAGCTAGTTGAGCTAGAACTACGTGCCCTTCCAGCTAGATTAGTTTTTTTGTGGTTACTACGTACTACTTTGATCAGGGTGTACGCATGCTAATCTTTGTTCTTAACTCTATCAGCATCGGGAGCCTAGGCAAGCAGCAAGGGATGGCGGTGGAGGCGGTGCAGAACGTGACGGTGAAGACGACGTGGTTCAACGGTACGATGAACGGCCTGAGGATCAAGACGTGGGGGAGCTCCAAGCGGGGGTTCGTCAGGGGCGTCACCTTCATGGACTCCACCATGTCCGGCGTTGACTACCCCATCATCATCGACCAGAACTACTGCCCCGACGGCGTTGGCTGCACCGGCAAGGTAATTTACACACACACACGTACGATGATACAGACCTCTTTACCTCAATAAAGTGTATCATCTTAACTAGATGTGTATGCTTGTTTATATATTTTGCAGAGCTCGGGCATCAAGATCAGTCAGGTGAAGTACATCGGAATCCGCGGGTCGTCGGCGACGCCGGTGGCGGTGAAGTTCGACTGCAGCAGGAGCAACCCGTGCAGCGGGATCAGCTTGCAGGACGTGAAGCTGACGTACCAGAGCCAGGTCGCTGAATCCTCCTGCCTGAACGCACAGGGGAGCGCGTCTGGGCACGTTGTGCCCCCGAGTTGCCTCTGAGACTGACAGAACCGACGACAGTAACATATCACGTGCATATACATAAGATGCGTAGAATGTATGTAGCGAGTACTTACGTTACATGGACAGTACTACTTGAGACCATAGATGAATATTGGAAGAGCATTTGGATTTTTGTGGTTTCCCTGTTGTAAGATATATGAGCGAGTGATTTTAAAGGTTTTATACTTACGGTTGCAATAGGTTGTAAAAACTTGATTTTTATACACACTGTAGTTATCTCGCATGAGTTTATAATAAATAAATAAATAAAATTTCAATTAGTTGTATCCTCTACAGGGTGCCTCTAAGTAGGAAAATGTGGATATACTATTGTCGTCCAAAGACTATAATTGATTCTTTATCTGCTCGCTAGCTTCACCGAACAGGAACGCAGAGGAGATGAGAAAAGAGGTAATTTCTTGGATGGTGCTGCCAGACGGTATAAACCGGTGGCAAATGTTCTTGTAGCATAGGCTCTAGTATGCTGCGATGGGACAAACCCATCGTTCAGAAATCATGGGTATGGAGTTGCTGACAAGACATGGACAAGCCTTCCGGCTCTGGCGGCGCCTAAGGCGGCCGGAGCTCCCCCATCCTCTCCCCCGCCGGTGCCACTCTGGCACCGGCGGCCACCCCAATCTTCTCCTCTCCTCCCCCCCGACCCCCTCCCCAGGAGTGCGCGATGGTCCTTAACCTGCTCCCCAGGCCCCCCGCCGCCTCCTTTCCCTTCCCTTCCCCTCCGCCCTTGCCCGGCCCTAACCCCTTCCGCCTCCCCTCCTCGGCTCCCCCTCCTTCCTTCCCCCTTCCCTTAGCCTGCGCCTCCACCTCACCCCAAGCCCCTCCGCGGCAGATCCGGATCTACTTTGGGGGTCGGTTCTTTGCCTCCAGCGTCTCGCGTTCTCGGGTGGATTTCCCCCCAGCGGCGCCCTTCCTGGATCTCTGGCCTCCTCTCCGTGCCTTCGCCAGCAGGTCCAAGCCCCGTCTTTCGTTCAAATCCTCCAGAGAAAGGCCCCTCCAAACTCCACCAACTCATTCATTGCGTCTGGTTCTCGGCGCATTCACTGTCCACCGAAGCACATTCAAGAGCAGCACATTCAAGTGACCCAGCTGTAGGGATACGGGTAGGCTACGATAGCAACAATTCAAAAATTCTACCGCATAAACCAGGAAGCCAAGCAAGTAGATGATCACAGATCGTTACCACTAGACGCGCAAGAAGAGTTGGAAGCGGAGTTGGAGCACGTCCAACGAGCGTGCCGATGTCGTGGTCGTAGACGATCGTCCTCTTTCCTCATAGTCGATCGTCTCCTCCAGCAACCTCCGATGTTCCTTGTGAAGTTTGCGGATCGTCCTCAAGCGCAACAGCAACCGCAGCTGCACCTCTACGGTATTCACACGTCCAGGGAAGGAACAACCGAACGCCGGTGTGCTAGCACCAAGTCGCACGGCAGGGCTCTCAGGAAGATGGCGGCTAGGGTTTTGGTACAGCAACTTACGTCAACTCCTCTACCTTGCGATAGCCTCATGCCTCTCCTTATATAGTGCCTGTGATAGATCCTATCCGAACACGCTTTACGAATCGTATTCGTATTGGTTTGTTCCATCCCGTTAAGTGTGTGACCCGTTAGGTTCATGCGTAGTTTGGTTGTGACTCGGAAACCCTTTCCGACCACGAGTCATAGCGGTTCCTAGCAGAACATAACGATTCCCAAATACACATGAATTATATCGGACGAACCTAATGCAATATGATCTACGACTTGGTCCTCATCACTTACGACTTGGTCCTATCCCCATACGACCAGTTCGTATTCGGTCACGACCAGTTCGTAAACTCCTTACGACTAGTTTCACCACTCTGTGAATACGTTTGACCGCCCTCGACTTTGATCGATCTCGACTTCGATCGATCTCGACTTGCTCGAACTTAACGACATACTCGTGTATTCTCCCTTTGCCTCACGATATCTGGTTGAACTCCAGGTAAGATATTGTGTTATCCATGGACTGTTCAATACTTTCTCGATCGAGTATCGAATAACCTTTATGTGGTCGAACTCTTCGACCACGAGTGGCATGGCCGTGCACTTTCTTTATCCGACCACTTGAGGGCCCAGAGATATCTCTCCTGTTATGTTAGGAGGGGCAAATCCCATATCCGACCAATCACATTCCTCCGCATGTTTCATAGCATACCCAAAGCTACCTTTATAACTACCCGATTCTGAAGTTTGGCAACCCCTAAGAGTGCTATTACACATGTAGGAAACCATCTTGATCTCGTGTCTAAAGATTATACATCATCATTACTTGAGACCAACTAATGACACATAGAATCATAACAATCTCAATAGTGTCTCAAGGTGGGTCTATCCAATCCCATGTTCTCTAACATGTGTTCACATTATTGATTCGATGTCCCTATATCCATGACCGTGAAACATGGTCATCAATCAATATATGTGCTGAACGTAGAGTCACCGGTGTTCCACCAAAGGATATTCGACGAGGATACTTTTAGAACGACATCATATAAGTTAAATAGTTTCACCAACAAGTCACATACTCGTTGATCTATATAACTAATGATTCATTCAAGGAATAGAATAATATTTATTTATTAACTTATAAACATAGACGTGATACAATCATCATTATGATTGCCTCTAGGGCATATCACCAACAGTCTCCCACTTGCACTAGAGTCAATCGTACAGGTATCGAATACCCATAGCTCTTGTATGCACCTCATGCTTAGGTTGCGGGAGGGGTTTTGTCAACGGATCAACAATATTCAAATCCGTGTGCACTTTGCATATTTTCACATCACCTCTTTCTACAATCTCATGAATAATGTGATATCATCGAAGTATGTGTTTGGACTTTTGATGCGATCTAGGCTCCTTAGTTTGTGCAATGGCTCCACTATTATCACAATAGAGATCCATTGGACTAGAAGCACTCGAAACCACACCTAGTTCATTAATGAACTTTCTAATCCATACGGTCTCTTTTGCAACTTCCGAAGCTGCAATGTATTCAGCCTCTGTTGTCGAATCAGCAACTGTTCCTTGCTTGGAACTCTTCGACTCACTGCTCCTCCATTCAAACAAAACACAAACCCAGTTGCGATCTGAAATCATCCTTGTCGGTTTGGAAGCTAGCATCAGTGTAACCATTTACGACCAGCTCTTCCTTACCACCATATAAAAGGAATGCATCCTTAGTCCTTCTCAAGTACTTAAGGATATTCTTGATCGCTATCTAGTGACCTTCACCGATCGATGATATCTGCGCCGTAACACTTAGAGCATACGACACATCTGTGGAGTGTACACAAGATGACATACATGATAGATCCTATAGCCGAAGCATATGGGATTCTACTCATTTTGTCTTGCTCATCAGTGGTCGTAGGACACTGAGTCTTGCTAAGATTAATACCATGTGACATGGGTAAGAAACCCTTTTTGGAATCTTGCAAGTTGAATCGTTTCAACACCTTGTCAATGTATACATCTTGGCTTAATCCAATTAGCCTCTTAGATCTATCTCTATAGATCCTTATACCAAGAATATATGCTGCATCTCCTAAATCTTTCATAGAGAAACTATTTCTTAATGAAGTTTTAACAGATTCAAGCATATGAATATCATTTCCGACCAGTAGTATGTTATCCACATACAAGATCAGAAACACAAGTTTGCTCCCACTAACCTTCTTGTAAACACAAGGTTCTTCTTCGTTCTTGATGAAGTCAAACCCTTTGACTACTTCATCAAAACGAATGTTCCAACTCCGAGATGCTTGCTTTAGTCCATAAATGGACTTCTTAAGCTTGCATACCTTTCTAGCTTCCTTTGGATCGACAAAACCCTCGAGTCAGGTCATGTACACATCCTCACTTAGGTTTCCATTTAGGAAAGTCGTTTTGACATCCATCCGCCATATCTCGTAATTGAAATATGCAGCAATAGCTAGAATGATCCGGATAGATTTAAGCATTGCGACAGGTGAGAAGGTTTCATCATAATCAACACCTTGAATTTGTCTAAAACCCTTCGCAACAAGTCGTGCCTTATGAATATGAACATTTCCATCCATATCTATCTTTTCTTAAAAATCCATTTGCACTTAATGGTTTTAACACCATCAGTGCATCAACCAAGTTCCAAACTTGATTATCATGCATGGATTTTATTTCGGATCTCATGGCTTCAAGCCATGATTCAGAGTCTGGGTCCACCATCGCTTCCGAATAAGTATTAGGCTCATTATTATTCAATAATAAAACGTCATGCCCATACCTTATAGGCAATTGACGTGGCCTTTTAGATCTTCGTGGGGCTGATGCCTCATCTACAGGTTCAACAACATTTTGTTCATCCTGTAGAGGCTCAGTAGGAGTCGAAACACTTTCGAGTACTTCTCGAATTTCTTCGAGTTGCACCTTGCTCCCACTGACTCCTTTGGAAAGAAACTCTTTCTCCAAGAAGACACCATTCCGGGCAACAAACACTTTGTTTTCATCCCGCTTATAAAAGTAATATCCTTTAGTTTCCTTAGGATACCCCACAAAGAAGCACTTATCAGACTTGGGTGTAAGTTTATCAGATGTTAAACGTTTGACATATGCCTCACAACCCCATACCTTGAGAAAAGACAATCCGGGACACTTCTCGGTCCATATCTCATATGGTGTCTTCTCTACCGTTTTTGATGGAACCCTATTTAAGGTGAAAGCCGCTGTTTCTAGAGCGTATCCCCAGAATTGCAATGGAAGATCAGATTGGCTCATCATAGACCGAACCATGTCTAACAATGTTCGATTTCGTCGTTCAGACACCCCATTCCATTGAGGCGTTCCCGGCGGAGTGAGTTGTGGAACAATTCCACACCTCTTTAGATGATCACCAAACTCATGCCTCAAATATTCACCTCCACGATCAGATCGTAGACATTTGATTGTCTTGCCAAGTTGATTCTGTACTTCATTCTGAAATTCCTTGAACTTTTCAAAGGATTCAGACTTATGCCTCATTAAGTAGATATAGCCATATCTACTAAAGTCATCAGTAAAGGTTATGAAGTACTGAAATCCACCTCTGGCCGAAGTGCTCATTGGTCCACATACATCCGAATGTACAAGGGCCAACATGTCACTCGCCCTTTCACCTTTGGACGTGAAATACGTCTTTGTCATCTTGCCAAGTAAATAAGATTCACATGTTTCAAATGATTCAAAATCAAATGAGTTTAGAAGACCATCTTTACGGAGCTTCATCATGCGCTTCTCATTTATATGGCCTAGACGACAATGCCAAATATAAGTGGAATTCATTTCATTGGGTCGAAGTCTCTTAGCATTAACGTTATAGATAGGCATATCCTTAATATTCAAAACATACAATCCATTCACTAATGGAGCATGTCCATAAAGCATATCTTCAAAATAAATTGAACAACAACTGTTCTTTATTCTGAACTCATAACCTTCTGCTCCCAAACATGAAGCAGAAATAATATTTTTGCTCAAGGTTGGAACATAATAAAAATTATTCAATTCCATAATTAATCCTGAAGGTAAAGCTAATGGTAAAGTGCCAATAGCTAATGCAGCAACTCTTGCTCCATTGCCCACGCGAAGATCAACATCTCCTCTTGTCAAGCTTCTACTCCTTATTAGTCCCTACATCGAATTGCAAATATGAGCAACCGATTCGGTATCAAATACCCAAGAACTGGTTGGAGAAGTGGCAAGATTAATTTGTATAACATTTATACCTGAATTGGAAGTCATACTTCCTTTGTTACTTTTCATTTCTGCCAAGTACTTCTTGCAATTTCTCTTCCAATGCCCAGTCTCATGACAATGGTAATATTCTGTGTCAGGCTTAGGACCCAGTTTAAGCTTCTTAAGCTTAGCCTTGAGACTCTCGATCTCATTTTGAGTCTTTCCTTTGCCTTTTCCCTTTCCCGACTTACCCTTCTTCTTGAAGTTTGTAGTCTTTGAACCATCATCACATGATTGGAACTTTTCTTGATGCTTTCTCGGCACCTTTAAGCATGCCATGTAATTCGGTCATTGACTTCTCCATGCCATTCATATGAAAATTCAAGATGGCGGTGCTCAAAGCTCGTGGGAGCGATTGGAGAATCACATCAAGAGCCAACTCTTGGCTAAGGGAAAGCCAAGCTTTTCCAAGCTCTCAATGAGACCAATCATTTTGATCACATGAGGATCGCCGGATTACCTTCGACGACAAATTTACAAGAAAACAATGCCTTAGAGGTGTTAAACCTCTCGCCTTGCTTGATCCTCAAACATACCCTTTAGACTCACAATCATATTGTAAGCATCCGTGGTCTCATATTGCTTCAAGCTCGAGTTCATGGTTGCAAGCATTAGGCAATGCACATCGATCGCTTCATTGCAATGCTTCTCATAAGCATTCTTTTTAAAGACGAGGAGCATCGGCACTTGGTTCCTCGGGATAGGGACTCTCTAGAATATATTCCTTCTTTTCTTGTTTGAGAATAATTCTCGATTTCAAACCACCAATGAAGTTTGTACCATTCAGCTCTCTCTCAAGAATAGATCGCAAATTAAAGGTAGGTGCGTAAGAAGTAGTAGGTGCCATGATCTACAACGAAAAATATATGCAAAGATTCAAAGACTATATTTATGTAAGATCTTCTATTAGACACTTATGTTGGTGGTTATTCTCGACCAGTCTAAACTAAGTCGTATCATCATACGACTAGTTTGAACCAAGTCGTATCATCATACGACCAGTTCAAATCTGGTCGAACTTAATCACCAACAGTCAATAAAAGATGCTACCACTATAAAACACGTTTCCCTCAAACATATAGTGAGTTCAAGATCCACAAATCATTAAGTCCTAGTGAGCTTTGGCATCCCTGCTAGAAACTTAGTAATTTTTAGGTAAGCAACCATTTGCTAATCACATCATATATGACTCTTGTTTGATCGGTGACATCTCCATGTACATCCGACCAATACTATGCCCCAAGGCCCAAAACTATTTTGCTAGCCATGTCAAGTTAAACCAACACTATGCATGTGGGTATCCGACACCCACCCTATCTTATTAAGATAGTTAATGGCACACTACTTTGGTAGATTTGCCAATTAACGATCAAAATCATGATAGGCGCAACAATTGGAAAGGCATCACTTTTACTTAATTTTTCCTGAGGGATACTACTCTATCATGCTAAAACATCTAATGATAAAACATGATCAAATAGCATGACAGGAATAAACACAAGTATTCACAGATAATCAAATTAAACTGTGAAATAGTATGGCCCTTAACATGTCGATCTCCATCAAGATGCTTCCCGTGTCTCGACCACCATGCTTGATGTCTTCGACTGCATTCATCTACTAAGCAATTACTTCTAAGAGCTAGTAATGAATTACATAGGATAATTTCAAGCATCACATGTCGATACGCAGACCGTTATACAATAATATGTAGCTCGATGGCTATCTCACAGCATGACACGCAGGCCATGAAAATCCATTCATGCATCATATACACAATGGGCCATACTATTCACATCAAACCCTGCAAAAACGAGTTATGCATAGAATCCAATTCTATCGGGCGACATAAACACATACTACCTATAACGCGCGGTACGATTAGCCAGCACGGCGGTCCCGCTAGCCAGTTAGCGGGCGGGGTTCGAAGGAGCAGCGCTCTCGGGAAATTTTCCCGAGACATGAATCTTATTCACATAACCGAGCCTCGGAAATCATAGGATTAATCATATTAACCCTATTCCGAACTAATCTGATCAGTGCCTTGATACGACCACACATTGCGGTATACTCCGATGGCGGAATTCCGACCGGTAGGAGTATCGTGCACTTTGATCGTAAACAAACGCAATTAACCATCTAGTCCTTTTAGCTCATACCTTCTCGTAAACCCATCTACTACCACCGAAAACCGATCGATCTTATCGATCAGTGACTAGATCGTTCCAACGACATGAATCGATCTAGGTTACGAGATCCGACCTGTAATAGATCCAATCTACTACTGCCACATATCTCATATATGTGATCGATCCAGATCAAAAACTACGCAGGATGGCTCTGATACCACTGTAGGGATACGGGTAGGCTACGATAGCAACAATTCAAAAATTCTACCACATAAACCAGGAAGCCAAGCAAGTAGATGATCACAGATCGTTACCACTAGACGCGCTGTAGCGGAAGAAGAGTTGGAGCAGCCTGGTCCAACGTAGAGCGCGTCGATGTCGTGGTCGTAGACGATCGTCCTCTTTCCTCGTAGTCGATCATCTCCTCCAGCAACCTCCGATGTTCCTTGTGAAGTTTGCGGATCGTCCTCAAGCGCCGCAAAGAACGCAGCAGCAGCCTCTTCACGGTATCCACACGCCGAGGGAAGGAACAACCGAACGCCGGTGTGTTAGCACCAAGTCGCACGGCAGGGCTCTCAGGAAGATGGCGGCTAGGGTTTCGGTAGAGCAACTTACGTCAACTCCTCTATCTCGCGATAGCCTCATGCCTCTCCTTATATAGTGCCCGTGACGGACCCTATCCGAACACGCTTTACGAATCGTATTCATATTGGTTTGTTCCATCCCGTTAAGTGTGTGACCCGTTAGGTTCATGCGTAGTTTGGTTGTGACTCGGAAACCCTTTCCGACCACGAGTCATAGCAGTCCCTAGCAGAACATAACGATTCCCAAATACACATGAATTATATCGGACGAACCTTAATGCAATATGATCTACGACTTGGTCCTCATCACTTACGACTTGGTCCTATCCCCATATGACCAGCTTAGATTCGATCATCACTGACCATTCGAACTCCTTACGATTAGTTTCGACCACTCTGTGAATACGCTCGACCGGTCTATGACTTTGATCAGTCTACGACTTCGATCAGTCTACGACTTGCTCGAACTTAACGACCTACTCGTGTATTCTCCCTTTGCCTCACGATATCTGGTTGAACTCCAGGTAAGATATTGTGTCATCCATAGACTGTTTAATACTTTCTCGATCGAGTATCGGATGACCTTTATGTGGTCGAACTCTTCGACCACGAGTGGCATGGCCATGCACTTTCTTTATCCGACCACTTCGAGGGGCCCAGAGATATCTCTCCTGTTATGTTAGGAGAGGCAAATCCCATATCCGACCAGTCATATTCCTCCGCATGTTTCATAGCATACCCGAAAGCTACATTTATAACTACCCAGTTACGAGCAGCATTTGGCAACCCCTAAGAGTGCTATTACACATGTAGAAAACCATGCTGATCTCAGGTCTAAGGATTATACATCATCATTGCTTGAGACCAACTAATGACACATAGAATCATAACAATCTCAATAGTGTCTCAAGGTGGGTCTATCCAACCCCATGTTCTCTAACATGTGTTCACATTATTGATTCGATGTCCCTATATCCATGACCGGTGAAACATAGTCATCAATCAATATATGTGCTTGAAATGAGAGTCACCGGTGTTCACCAAAGATATTCGACCGAGGATACTTTTTAGAACGACATCATATAAGTTAAATAGTTTCACCTACAAGTCACATACTCGTTGATCTATATAACTAATGATTCATTCAAGGAATAGAATAATATTTATTTATTAACTCATAAACATAGACGTGATACAATCAGCATTATGATTGCCTCTAGGGCATATCACCAACACCAGCGCCCCCTAGAGCTACGGTTCTAGCTCGGCGCGGCCCATCCCGTCGAAGCAACCTCGAGGATGCGGCGAATCCTCTGGCCAGTGAAGGCTCTCTCTTGCGCCCCTCCCAATGCCGTTCGGCCTGGCGAAGAAGAGGGATGGCAGGTGGTTCAGTGGCCTCGGTGGTGGCGCGCTGCCAGACGCATTTCCTCCACCCGTCCCAGCTCAGCCTCAGCTTCCTTCCTTCATAAATCTGCAGGAAGGTGCTATCGATGCCTCTCCAGAGACCACCAAATCGCCAGCTGCCGGGACCCCTTTCAGTGCATTCGCTGCTTCCACTTAGGCCACCGCGCTTGGGAGTGCCGGAGCAAGCCTAACCTCCACCGACCTCTCTCCCAGCGACGTCAAGCCCCTCTGCAGGACCTTTGGCGCTCGGCTCCTGGGTGCCCGGCTCCCCCTCCTAAGTGTGCTCCGGGCATGGCTTTCCTTGGTGCTCCTAACACCCGTCCAGATGAGGACTATTGCATCGTCAACACAAACCCTCAGCTAGAGCGCGACTGTCAAGACTGGGAAGACACCGCCCTTGTTGCTTGGATGCTTCGGGGTGACTCCAACTCTGACGATAGAGCGGTGGCGGAAGCGGTTCGCTGCCATTTCGGTCTCTGCCGTGAAGAGGTCTCGGTCTCCCTCCATCACCTTGAGACCTACCTGCTCAGGTTCAACACCAAGTTCTCTCGGGACAGAGTTCGGGAAGCCAAGAAATTCCATCATGAAGACTTGGAGATCCATGTCCGACCTTGGAGGGCGATGAGTCATGCCTTTGGAGCTGCCATGTTCTTTCGTGTCCGGCTCTGTCTGGAAGGCTTCCCGGTCTTCGCCTGGACGTCGGATGTTGCTGAACGTCTAATTGGCAGGAAGTGCTCGCTGCATTCCATTGAAGGTGTTTCGACGAGTCGGGAGGATACGAGGACCCTCAATCTCTAGGCTTTGATTGCCAACCCGAGCTCCATCCCAAAGGTGGCTTGGATCTCCTTCATGCACGGAGGGGAGGACCCAAACCGACCAGACGCGAACTCCCGCCTCCCGGACAAATGGAGGCGTGGGCTCACCCATCGGGTGATTCTTCATCTGGACTACGTCGAGGATCACACGGCAGCCCCCCTTGACGACTTCCTCTCAGCGGCTGACATCGCCTCGTATGAGCCCATCACAACCCGGCTTCCCTGGAACCTGGGGGTTGTCGATGGAACTCCGGAGTCCAAGGGGGGGGCGAGCCATGTCCCCCCTCACCCGCCGAGGCAGGACGAGGAGACGGGGGCAAAACCAGCAGACGACCGTCGCAATCCTCGCGACCAGCGCCGTCCCTCCCACCGTTCGGCCCGTGACGACCACCCCTCCTCCTCACACTAGAGGCGCAAGGACTATGACGACAGTGACGACGGCAATGGCCGCCACACCAGCCAGCGCAGCCTCAGGCTCCCTGGCTCCTCGGCCAACTATCGCCTTGATTCCAGTCGGGACCGTGATAGATCCCCCCTGAGGTCACCATCACGGCAGCGGCAAGGAAGGGCGTCGCAGGGCTAGAGAGGTTGGGGTCCCTTCCCAGCCTCTCTTCGGCCTTTCTTTCTCCCCTCCGGAGCAACCCAAGGCCTCAGTGGATCGGAGGCTGCAGGACCTTTTTGTGTCCTATGCCAAGTCCATGCGCGAAGCAATTCAGGAGTTCCACAACAGCATCCAGCCTCAATCCCACTTACAGGAGGAGCTGTGAGGAGATTGGCTATGCAAAGCGGAAGAATACGTCAAGACTGCGTCGGCGGCCGTTGTGCAACTCGACCTTATCCCGAGTAGTTCGACGGCAGTGCAGCCCAAAGCAAGCTGGTCATCCTTTCTCCAGGCAGTGGGCCACCTTGCTGCCCCCATCATCCTCCTCAACGTCCTCCTTAGCAGTTCCTGGCCAGGAGTGCAGTTTGGAGATCAGCCCTAACGACAGGGCCATGATGGCCTTTGGCGAGCACCAAGGGCTGCTTCAACTCGGTCTGTTGACCCACCTGAAGCCGGTCTTCTCCGTTGACTCTAACTTGGGAAGCCTCGTCCTGGTGCCAATCGCGCTCCCCCAGGAGCCGGAGGGCGGGACCTTGGCACGGCAAGCTGCAGCTCTCCAGGTTCTGGCTACCACCTCTCCTTCTCAGTTCATTGACCTTGGTCCCCCCTCTGCCCCCTCGGCTCCAAAGACTTGCTGAAGTCTCCACTGGACTGCACCCCCTCCCCTCCATCGCTTTGCATGGGTTCCTGCTTTCGATGAACAAGGCGTGTCGGGTTCAGGCGAGCTCCAAGGGCCCCCAGTGCGGGCCGTTGACCCTTTTGAGCTGGTCTCCCACCGACTCCATACAGGTATCGCTTGCATCCCCACAGAGCCGATCAGGCGCCTCTGTTGGCAAGTCTCCACTTGCTCTCCAAGAGAGTGCCGACCTCAGCCAACTCCACCAACCTGCTCTAGCTGCTCAGGAGGAGCAGGGGACAGCACAGTGGCACGCTCTTAAGGTGGCCCTCTTTTCCAGCCCGCCTCCTTCGCTCATCGCAACATCGGCCTCCCCACCTCCCAAGCGCACAACTGGACAGGTCAGCCTCCGCCGCAACGTTCACCTGGCGGCCAAGAAAAGGCCGAGCTCTATGCTGGTCCGTGCTCAAGAAGCCCTCGCCCACAAGTTGGGCACCCTCCCCAAGGATCGCCCTCTCACAGAGGCAGCGCTCAAGGAGTACCTCGCAACATTCGAAGCCCCCCTGCCGGAAGACACTATTTCTGCCCTGGCGCAGCTCTTCAAGGTCGACTGCCAGCTTACTCAGTGAGCGGACGACGCACTCGTCGAGTTAGGATGTCATTTCCTTCCGGACAGCCAGGTGATCGCGGTTTCATCTTCTCAAGCTCCTCCAATTGCGATGGGCGCCCAAGTTGGGGCGGCCTAGAAGTTGGTACACTTTAGTCGGAGTTTAGCCTTCTTCACGACCATGCAATTTATTTTCTTTGTTGTTCAATTCGCGCGCTTTTGCTTCGCGCATTGTTAAAGTCCGGTTGCCTTCGCTTTTGTCAATTGTTGACGCCTCGTAATCTTGATGAAGTCGTCGTTGTCTTCTGTCTGTCAACTACTGTTGCTTTGTGAACTGATGATGTCCATGTTGCTTCATGCTTGTCATCCGCTGATGTTCTGTGTACTGATGAAGTCCTTGCTGTCTAATGCTTGTCAACCACTGATGCTGATGCTATGTGTTCCGATGAAGTCTTCGTCGCTTTGTGCTTGTCATCTGCTGATGCTTTGTGAACTAAGGAAGTCCTTGTTGTCTAATGTCCGCTAACTCGCCGCTTTGTGAATCGACGCTTATTCGATTATCGCTTATCATCACCGAGTTTCATTAACTGTTGAATTCATGTCAACTACAGAATCTTCATTCACTCGGCCTCTACCGATTTCCCCCAGTTTTGGTGTGCACTCCAGGCACTGCCTTAAGGCCCTTGCCGACCGAGACGCCCCCCCATCTCGCTTACCTCACGCCAGTCCAGTCGGCCTCTTCACGGCAGCTTGGTGGCACATGTCTGCTGCGAGGCTCTAGTAGCAAGATAAGAAGACCCAATGGGCAGTGCACACGTCTGCTTCGAGGCTCCAGTAGCAGAATAAGAAGACCCAGTGGGCTGTGCTATCATGTTTGGTTTTGGTGGCTCAGGGTGGCAGCCTTCTCCTTGGCGAAGCTGCAAGGCCAGGCTGTCTAGGCTGCCTAGGCCACCCCCCTCCCAGTGGCTGCCGCGTCCAATAATGGCTAGACCAAACATCAACATTCTTTGCTGGAATGTGCGGGGTCTCAACAATCAGGCCAGGAAATCACTCATCCAGGAGACCCTCTTTTCCACAACGTACCACCTCGTTTGCCTTCAGGAAACCAAACTTGTCACGGTGGACCAAAATCTCGTGTGCTCCCTTGGGGGATACAACCTTCGAAACTTCGCCTATAACCCGGCGGAGGGTACAAGGGGTGGAATTCTCCTTCTTTGGAATAATGAGTACATTAAGGTCGAAGACGTCCTTAACTTGGTCTTCAGCCTAACGGCGACGGTGTCCTTAAAAGAGTGCAGCTCGTCTTTTCGCCTCACCATAGTTTACAGGCCATCCCAAAGCAGAAACAAGGCGGCCTTCCTCCAAGAGCTTGCTTCTTTAAAACCTACCACTGGCACCAGCTGGCTGGTTTTAGGTGATTTCAACCTCATCTATCGGGCTCAAGACAAAAACAACTCCAACATTAACCCTCGTCGCATGGCGCTCTTCCGCAATACTCTCAACGCTTGCGAGCTCAAAGAATTACACCTCCAAAACAGAAAGTTCACCTGGAGCAGTGAACGTCAAAGACCCACTTTGGTCAGGCTAGACAGAGTCTTCTCTAACCAAGGCTGGGACGCCCTCTTCGAGAATCATGTTCTTCAGGCGCTGTCTTCTTCGATCTCCGATCACTGCTCCCTTCTTCTTTCCAACTTTTTCGGACCTGCTCGCCCAAAAACTTTCCGCTTTAAAATTTACGGATTAAGATGCGGGGTTCTTCAAATATCCGTAAGGCTTGGCTAGCACCCTGCAGGCACACAGAACCCATGCATAGGTTGCATCACAAGCTAGTGTCCACGGCTTCCGCTCTAAAAGTGTGGAGCTCTTCCCTCTTCCCTCGGCCTAAGCTCCTTCTCCACATGGCCTTAGAGCTTATCCTCCGGTTTGATGTGGCTCAAGAGTGCAGGGCTTTGTCATCTTTAAAACTGCTCTTGAGGGCCAACCTAAAGAAGAGAGTCCTGGGTCTGGCTGTGATTGAGCGAACCAGGAAACGTCAATGCTCCCGGATCACCAATCTTAGAGAATACAACGCAAACACAAAATTTTTTCATATTAAAGCAAACGACCGTAAAAGGAAAAACTTCATCCAAAAGATTCAAAACGACCTAGGCTGGGTGATCTCGCATTCAGAGAAAGAAGACATAATACACAATCACTTCCAGGAAATGTTGGCCAGGCCTGCTCTGCGCAACACGGACCTCAACTGGGAGACTTTGCACCCCCTTGGCGCAAGAATTGCACACTTTGCAAGCTGCCTTCACGGAATCTGAAGTGCGCCTTGCTCTAGACCAACTACCGGGAGACAAAGCCCCGGGGCCGGAAGGTTTCTCAACTAACTTCTACAAATCTTGCTGGTCAATCATTAGAGCAGATATCATGACAGTTTTCTTCAGCTTTCACTCACACACGTCGCATTTCCACTTACTAAATACAACCAACATTGCGCTGATCCCCAAAAAGGAGGGAGCCGACAAAGTACAAGACTGCAGACCTATTAGCCTTATTCATGGGATCGGCAAGTGGATCGCTAAAACGCTTGCACGGCGGCTGGCTCCGTTCCTCAATAGCTTGGTTTCACAAGCTCAGAGCGCCTTCATCAAAACAAGAAGCATTCACGACAACTTCCTCTACGTCCGCAACCTGATCACAAGACTTCACCGCTCCAAAACCCCCTCGCTCCTTTTGAAGCTAGACATAGCCAAGGCCTTCGATTCGATCCGATGGGACTATCTTTTGGACCTGCTCAACAAAAGAGGTTTCCCCCTTAGATGGATAAATTGGGTGGCAACCCTCTTAAGGTCTGCCTCATCGAGAGTCCTTCTTAACGGCATCCCTGGTAGTGCGATTATTCATGGGCGGGGACTTCAGTAAGGAGACCCCCTTTCTCCTTTCCTCTTCATTTTGGCCATCGACCCTATCCAAAGCCTCCTAGAGGCGGCTACGAATTTGGGATACCTCGCCCCCATGCGCGATCGTCTCGCCAGAATCAGAACCTCCATCTACACGGACGATGCGGCCATTTTTATCAACCCTAACCCAAGTGAAATTTTCATAACCACTCAGATCATCCTCAACTTCGGGAAGGCCACCGGCCTTCATACCAACTTCTAGAAAAGCACAGTTCTTCCGATCAGTTGTGACCACTTAGACCTTACCTCGGTTCTCCTTGACTGCCCGGCAATCCGTTCAACTTTTCCGATCAAGTATCTGGGACTTCCGCTCTCTTACAGAAGGCTCCGCAGAGTGGACTTTCAACCCCTTCTCGATAAGGTGGCGGGCAGGTTAGCAGGTTGGCAGGGGCGTCTCCTATCTCCAGCAGGGAGGGCTACTCTAGTAAAATCGGTTCTTACCTCTATCCCAATTTACTACCTAATAGTCTTCAAAATCCCCAAAGCGATTCTCCTCACCATAGATAAAATAAGGCGACGGTTCCTCTAGGCCGGTCACGACAATCTCCCGGGCGCAAAGTGCAAAATCAACTGGAATAGAGTGTGTCGTCCAACCCATCTTGGTGGTTTAGGCATCATCAGTCTACCACAATTCTCCTCGACGATAAGACTGCGCTGGCTCTGGTAAGAATGGAAAAACTCTTCTAAACCCTGGGTCGGTATGGAAATTCCTTGTCACGACTCAGATCGAAACCTTTTTGCAGCGGCAACAAGGATCACCCTCGGGGATGGGAAAACGGCAAAATTCTGGTTTTCGACGTGGTTATTTGGAGAGGCCCCTAAAGACATAGCCCCTAGCATCTTTGCCTCTTCCCTTCACAAAAAACAGATGGTGTTCTCGGCTTTACAAAATGGGTGGTGCATGCAGGACATCAACCTCGTGGCAGGATTCTCAGCCCTTCACATCGAACAATTAGTTAGACTGTGGACCAAAATCAACCAAAGCCAACTGATTCAAGGCACCCCGATGAGATTTCTTGGAGACAAAGTCAGAGTGGAACCTACTCCTCAAAATCCGCCTATGCTTTACATTTCTTGGGTTTCATTGCGACCAACTACAAATCTTTAATCTGGCAATCCCAAACCCCTCCAAAGGGAAAACTTTTCACTTGGTTAGCAATTCAAAACAAGCTTTGGACCTCTGACAGGCTTGAAGCAAGGGGGTGGCCAAATCAATACTTTTGTTCACTCTGCAGACACACGCCGGAATCAATCTTGCACCTTTTCGTGCACTGTCGTTTCTCTGGTCGTATTTGGAAGCTTATGGCGGACTAGACAGGTACTGAAAGCCTCCAACCTTCCACCTAGTCCTCTTGTACGAACATCCTCGAATGGTGGGCCAACGTGGCACAGGCGTCAGGTTCCCAAAGGAAGACTAGGACGACGATCTTGATCCTAATCTCTTGGGAACTTTGGAAGGAGCGAACCGCGAGAATCTTTAACAACAGAGCAACTGCGCCTCTAGACCTCCTAGCTAAGATAAAGGAGGAGGGAGGAGTTTGGTTCCTTGCGGGGGCTAAATCTTTGGAGTGTTTTAGTTCTTTATAATTAGGCCTTGTTTCCTCTAACTTTGGCTCCGTGCGGATTTTTTCTGCTCCTTCTCTATTAATATAATGGGCAACCCTTCTGCCGGTTTCATTCAAAAAAAAAAAGAAGAAATCATGGGTATTCTCTAGGAGATGCAGGAGTTGAGTGGCACTTTTATCTCATATTCGCTTTGTTATGAGGTCAATTTCGCTGCTCATTTGTGCACAGCGAGCTTCACCGGAAAAGCGTTACGAGTGAGTGGTCTTGTGTGACGCCAGACTTTTTTATTTCGTTGTAGTCGTCATGATTGTAACCTTATTGATGATGAACAAGGAATAAGCTCTAGCTCGATTCTAAAAAGAAAGGACGAGGAAAAGTCTCAGAAAAAGGGTTCGAAAGGGTCAGCATCCCCATTATCACCCTGCATTGGCCACTGGCCAGGCCTGGCCCAAACGTAAGATAAGACTTACCATTAAACCGGGCATGGTCCCCAACGACTTCACGAGTCCTGCCCAATCGGTAGATAAGAGAAATAAGCCAGCGTCCCCCAACGCGCGACCCAAATGACTAGGCCCCCACGGCACACCAGTGCCTCAGCCCAGCTCGTTCTTTCCTGCCGGCGCAACGTCTGCCCACGCGCGAGCGGTCCATCTGGCACGGCATGGTCACATCCTCACGTCCCTCGACTTCCCAGCTTGCGACGCGCGGCAGCCCAAGCGGACAACGCGCCAAGCCTCCGGAACACGCGCGCGGCACGAGGAGGCCGGATTCTCTCATATGCCGCCGCGCCCAGCTTTATCCAACGCCGGCCAACTGGTGGGCTCGCGCGCGCGTCCCCCGGCTACGACGCGCGCCGCTGCGGCGCTGTGCACGTGGATGACGCAGACAACACCTCCGTGCATAACACCGAGTTTTTCTCTTTTGGTACTATTGCGCGTTAAATTAGTAAATCCAGCATCTTTTAGAGAGAAAAGATAAAAACAGCATTATAGGCGTGCTAGCAGGTGCCATATGTCAACTACAGCACCACGCATGCCCGGAGACCCCTGCCGCATGTCGGGTGCCCCATACGCCCCTCTGCTAGAGGTGGATAACGAGTTGGCTCGGCTCGTTAAGAAAACGAGCTCAGCTTGGCTCGTTAAGATAACGAGCAAAAACCTAGGCTCGGCTCGGCTCGTTAAAAACTCGAACTCGGCTCGTTAAGCTCGTTAGGCTCGTTATCACTAAACATAGTGAAAATCTTTAAACGTAAAGAACAATTCGGCCATTGACCACCCAATGACCCAAACATGCGCATGCTAGGGGTACTGGAGCATGGCCAGACCAGACACGGGGTTCAAGCAAGCAAAGCAATGGGCAGAGCTAGGAGGCGGCAAGAGGAGGGCTGGACCGAGAAGGAGGCGGCGAAGAGGGAGGCTGGACCTGAGGAGGAGGCACAAGGAAGAGGGAGCCCGGAGCCCGAGATCGAGAAGGAGCCAAGGAGGCGGCGGAAGAGGAGACCGGACCGGAGGAGGAGGCGCGGCGAAGAGGGATCGAGGGAGGCGGACCGAGAGCAGGCTGGGAGCCAGGCCGGAGGCGGCGGCCGTGGCTGTATGGCGGGCTGCCAGGGGGTAGTGGGGTGCAGGACGGGGATGGGTGAATCAATCAGGGACAGGATAGCACAGGGAAGGAAGGGAGTAGCCAGTAGGGACCTTAGGATTAGAGTCATTGCTGCGCTGCCGCTTTCGCTCTCGGGCTTGGGCTTATGATCGCGAAGCGACGCTTAGCACGCCGTGATTTTGAAATGAACCAAGCCAAACGAGTTAAACGAGTAACTCGCGAGCCAGCTCGGCTCGGCTCGTTAACAAAACGAGCTTTTTTGCTGGCTCGGCTCGTTAAGGGACCAAGTTCGAGCCGAGCCCTTAACGAGTCGAGCTGGCTCGCGAGTTTTGAGCTTTTTTCCACCCCTACCCTCTGCCGCACGTTAGGGGCCTGGATTCCTCCTGTGCCGCCTAACTGTCCTCCTTGGATTCCACACCAAGGGTCGTTTACTGATTTGCTCATATAAATGGAGTACAATGTGTACAAACTATACAAGGAAATACACAACAAATATGGTGCGGATTGGACCATTTTTGGTACCTGTGATAATACATAGGAAGTCAGTCATACAAGGAAAGTGTATGATTTCATGTGCCTTATATGGAATGCGAGTTTTTGGCCTATTTATCATTGTTTGGCGCCGCAATAGCAAAAATAGCCCCTTTCGGAGCGAAATGACAAAAAAAATGGATTTAGGGTTGGCACGCACGTTGTTGTCACGATTGTAGTGTTTGCAAAACTGATCCCCTTCAAAAAAAAAAAGGACGAGATTTGAAATAGATGAAATATTTGAGAATTAAATTTGAAAGACTTCATAATGTAGTTGTGAATTACATGGCGCGCAAGGTTTGGTTACGTGCGTTATAAACGACAGTATGCACGAATCATCAAACCAATCTACACCTAGGATACATGTGCGACTTTTTTGAATCGAGAAAAAGGTGGATCAGAGCGAAGTTAGTTTTAACAGGCCATCGGTGCCTTCCCCTTGTCCCCCGCAGACCTGCGGGCGTGGCCAGTCCTGAAGGCAGTCCTGTACTGCGAGACGGGTTGGGAGTTGGAATGATGTTAGCAGAACGTAAGGCCAAATCAATAATCTGGACGCAAATTGAACATAACTTACCTCTTCGATCCGTAGTGCGCCCGGACGACGGGGAGCGCTAGGACGGCCGGTCTCATTAGTAGGAGTTTTCCCCTTGTTTGCTGTGCGCTTGTCCCGGTCGTCCTTGGCGTGCTGTTCGGTGTTCTTGGTCTCCATCACCATGTTTCCCTTGTCTTCCCTACTGTCGGGTATGTATGGTTTCCAACGGTGGAAGACATCGGGTGGCAGCGCGTAGTTGAACATGTACTTCTGCTCGATGAACGCTTTATCGTACATGTTTGGGTCGTCGATCCATTAGAAGAAGAAGCAATACTCCTCTAGCTACCATTATGCATAGATAAAGTTAGCGATATGTGGAATGCAACATAAAATACGAAAAATTGATGTGTGTGTGAGAGATTCTCTTACGTGAATATCCCCGCACGTGTAGTACACTTTGGTGGCAGTCGCTGGGTGTATGGACTGAATGATCAAAGCCGGGTTTTCGTAGTTGCACTGCAGGCGTGGAAACTCCGGTTGTACAGGTGCATCTTTCATCGAACAATTCGGGTAGGTTTTCACCTTCCAAACAAGCCACTTGCGCTTTCGCAGCATCTCCACATAACCCGACATCTCCAAAGTCGACCTAATGTTCTCCTCCTTCGTCTCTGTAGTGCGGAACAAGTTGAAGTGAAATGTTGGCTATGATGTTGTAGTATTCTCCTCCAGCTCTCTTATCCCTCCTTTTATAAGTGGATAGGGTGTAGTGCTGAGGGTGAAAATTATGACGAATGGCAGGGTGTGATGGCTGGTGAGTGGTGTATCGCATTTAATGCCTGTTGTATCGCATTAAATGCCTCTACCTTTTGTAGCACCGTGCTATCCTTTTTGTCACATCTTTTACCCGCTCCCATTGTCCTTTTCACTAACTCTTGAACACGCCTACCCTTGGAAATCTGGGCAGCTCTGGTTATATAAGCTTGGGTAGCCCTTCCTCTTCACCCTTTGCTCATTTCCACTCCTTGGCTAGAACCGACCAGTTCTTGGACCTCCTTCAAAGCTCTCGGACCTCCTCCAGCAAGCTCCTTGGACCTCCCCCTGATCATCTAGCCTCTCTGTTGGTTTTATTTTGAAGTTTCTTTGGATCTTATTTGAACTTTGTGTTGAGTTGCTTTGGTTTCCTCGTGTAGATTGTGAAGACACTGAGGAGCAAGAGCTCTCCGAAGAAGAAGACATCTAGGCCTTTGAGCGAGGCAAGTTACACCCTTGACCATGTTGCACCCATTATTTCAAATTACTATGTTCTGTCTTAAAGGTTTATGCATGCTTACTTTACTAAGTTATTTCAATACATGTCTTTAAACTCATAGTTATGCCCATCTCCCTTGTATGGCCAACCTTGAAATTGAACCACACTTCTTGTTACCCTAGATAAAATATGGTTGGTACAATAGTGTAAACCAGGAGCAATTGTGAAATCTTATGCTTAGTCTTGCTTAGACCGAAAGTATTTGATTTGGGAATTTTACCAACATGACCAACTGTTGTTTAAAGTTTTTAAGCTATGGCATTGGGTTGTCATGGAAGCTTCTAGATGCTTTTGAAAAGCAAATGAAAGGAAAATGGATTTGGACTTTGGCGAAGTGGCTTGCTTGGCTGGTGCAATGTTTATGCACGGACTCAATCCTGGGTAAGGTTGAGGTCCAAGGGGTTTGTGGTGGTCACCCAAGTCAATTGAGGACCGTCCTTTGAGCGATCCTTTGCTAGGCCTATAATGGGCTATGCCTCACCGTACAACCACATGTCTCCAGAATGGGGCGTGGGACCTAGCCAATTAATTTGCAAAATTCCATCGTGGTTATTCCACTTTGATGTGTGGGAGGTCTTTCATGGCCTAAGGTCTTTTATAACCTATGTTTTTCCACTGGCGCAAGAGGGGGCTTTTCCGGCGGGTTTCCATCCAAAGGAAGCGAATCCTTAGCGAGGAGGGGCTGCGGTGGAATAATGCATTGTAAAAGCCTTGTCATGAGCTCTAGACATCTCATCTTCGGCAGTGAGAGGTGGCATTGACGAATGCCAGACAAACTAGAGAAATCATGTCATGTGGGTAAAGTGTACAACCTCTACAGAGTGAAAACTATTCGAATAACCGTGTCTACGGCCATGGACGTGCTGGCAAAAGACTACTCAAAGTTAGCTATTGGTTTTGTTTGCAAAAGGTTTTGGATAAACTGATTTTGGGATGTCTATCCCATGGTTGGGCGGGGAGCCTTGTGACAGGAGGGTATCCTTCACCATTTGATGATGAATGTTATCCAACTGAAAAAATGGAATTCGAAAAATGAATTTTAGTTATTGTATAACCGCCTTGGAACTTAGTATATGTATTTGAAAGAAACTTGGCTTTACGCAAATCAACCATATTATGCCTTCCCTATGATATCCATTATGCATGTCATTCTGTTATTTGACGGGTGTAACTTGCGAGCACGGTGGTTGTGCTCATTCTTGCTTGCTTGATGAATTGAGCAGGAGAAGACTTCTTTGATGATGATGAGGACCAGATCAATTAGGCCGTGCCCTCCAGCCAATTACCTGTGGTGTATTGGATGGACTAACCTTTTGTTCCACTGTGTATTTTGCTTTTGTCGGTCTGTAAGCAAACTTTGTAATCAACTTTTTTGCTGTAAATAAAGTCTCGTGTGGATGTATGTTATCACTTGTAATTGCTGTGAGAACTAGCCATTGATCCTTGGGACTAGTTCGGATCACAGGAGGGTTAGGATTTCTCCAAGTCTCATGACCTCCTCGGGTTGGTCTCTGGACCTCCTCCAGGTTTGGTCGTGGCTCTTGGGGAGGTCTTGAGCCTCAAGACCTCCTCGGGTCAGCTCCCTAGACCTCCAGAAGGTCCGGTTGGACCTCCTGGGAGGACTACTCGAGAGGTCCTTAGGACCTCCTGGGAGGTCCTAGTGGACTCCCAGGGAGGTCTTGGAGGACCTCTCGGGTGAGGCCCCTGGCCGGGTCGTCACACAGGCTACTACCGTCAGTTTATAGAGGAGTTCTCTAAGATAGCAAGGCCTCTCACCCAGTTGCTGAAGAAGGAGAAGAAGTTTGCTTGGACACCCGAGTGTGAGCAGAGTTTCCAAGAGTTAAAGAAGCGCTTGACCTCTCCCCCTGTGCTGATTTTGCCCAATGTCAGGAAAGACTTTGAAGTTTATTGTGATGCATCTCGACAAGGTCTTGGATGTGTTCTAATGCAAGAGAGAAAGGTTGTGGCCTATACTTCTCGACAATTAAGACCTCATGAAGTCAACTACCCTACACATGATCTAGAGTTGGCTGCCGTAGTGCTTGCCTTGAAAATATGGCGTCATTATCTTATTGGTAACCGTTATGAAGTGTACACTGATCATAAGAGCTTGAAGTATATTTTCACCCAAGCTGATCTCAACATGACGCAAAGAAGATGGTTGGAACTGATCAAGGATTACAATGTCGGAATCCATTATCACCCAGGAAAGGCTAATGTGGTAGCCGATGCATTGAGTAGGAAGGTCTACTGCAACACTTTGATGATCAAGGAGAGCCAGTCGACACTTCATGAAGAGTTCCAAAAGCTTAAGCTAGAGTTGGTGGAAGAAGGCTTCCTGACAGCTTTAGAAGTCCAACCCACCCTTCAAGGTCAAATCAGGAAGGCTCAAACGAAAGATGTGAACATCCTAGAAATCAAAAGCAACATGAAGAAGGGCAAGTCCCCACGGTTTTCAGAAGATGAATTCGGGACAGTGTGGTATGACAAGTGCATTTGTGTGCCAGATTAGAGAGAGCTCAAGCAACTGATACTTAAAGAGGCTCATGAGACTTTGCACCCCATCCATCCCGGAAGCACAAAGATGTATCAAGACCTCAAAGAATTCTATTGGTGGCCCAGCATGAAGCGTGAGATCGCTGAATATCTGGCACAATGTGATGTTTGCCAGCGAGTCAAGGCCGAGCATCAAAGACCTCCTGGACTTTTGCAACCTTTAAGCATACTAGGCTGGAAATGGGAGAAAATTGGTATGGACTTTATCATTGGTTTACCAAGGACCCAAGCCGGCTATGACTCCATTTGGGTAGTAGTGGATCGTCTAACCAAAGTCGCCCATTTTATTCCAGTCAAGACAACTTATTCGGGAGACAAACTTGCAAGAATTTATATGGCAAGGGTTGTGTGTCAGCACGGTGTGCCCAAGAGGATTGTGTCAGATAGAGGATCTCAATTTACTTCAAGGTTTTGGCAAAAGTTGCATAGTGTTTTGGGCACCAACTTGGATTTCAGCATAGCCTATCACCCTCAAACAGATGGCCAAACTGAGAGAGTTAATCAGATTCTAGAAGACATGTTGAGAGCTTGTGTTCTATAGAACAAGACCAGTTGGGACCGAATGCTGCCTTATGCTGAGTTTTCTTACAACAATAGTTATCAATCAAGCTTGTAGATGTCTCCTTTTGAAGCCCACTATGGAAGGAAGTGCAGGACCCCTTTGTACTGGACAAAATCGGAAGAAGGCCAAGTGCTTGGGCCAGAAATTTTGAAGGAAGCCGAAGATCAAGTGAAATCCATCAGAGAGAAGTTGAAGACTGCTCAATCTAGACAGAAGAGCTACGCGGATAATCGTCGCCGGGATCTAACCTTTGCTCCTAGAGATCATGTGTACCCTAAGGTGTCACCTCTCAAGGGGCCGCGCTAGTTCAGAGTTAGTGGAAAACTTGCACCCAGGTTCATTGGGCCATTTCTAGTCCTTGCTAGAAAAGAGGAAGTAGCCTACAAGTTGGAGCTCCTACATCAGTTATCTGGAGTACATGACGTCTTTCATGTATCCCAATTGAGGAAGTGTTTGCACGTGCTAGAAGAGCAAGTGCCCTTAGAAGCAGTGGACCTCCAAGAAGACCTCTCTTTCAAAGAACAACTTGTCAAGATTTTAGAAGTGTCAGAGCGAGTGACAAGAAGCAAAGTCATCCGGTTCTGCAAGGTTCAGTGGAGCAACCATTCTGAGGAAGAAGCCACTTGGGAGGGCGAAGAGGACTTGAAGGCCGAGTTCCCGCACCTATTCTCTAGCCAGCCCGAATCTCGGGGTCGAGATTCCCTTTAAGGGGTGTAGGTTTGTAACATCCCGCTTTTCTAGAGCTCTTAAAAGTTTTCAAAATAAAAAGAACCATTTGGTTTTGATGAGAGTTCAAAGCTTAACTTGAGATTTTAGAAGAAATTTAAGTGATTAAACCAAACTTCAACTAAAATGGTTCGGTTCTTCTTTGGAGTTGCTTGTGCTCTACTGTGTCTTCCTCTCTATCTGCTTGTTAGGACCTCCCCTCGTTCGTTTGGACCTCCCTGTGTTCTACAGGACCTCCCTTGTGTCCTCCAGGACCTCCCCTCGTTCGTTTGGACCTCCCGGTGTCCTACAGGACCTCCCCTCATTCGTTTGGACCTCCCTTGTGTCCTCCAGGACCTCCCCTCATTCGTTTGGACCTCCATGTGTCTTACAGGACCCCCTTGTGTCCTCCATGACCTCCCCTCGTTCGTTTGGACCTCCTTGTGTCCTACAGGACCTCCCCTTGAGAGATCCAACCGTCAGGACCTCCTCTTGAAAGATCCGACCGTCAGGACCTCCACCTTGATTTGATCCAACTGTCACGACCTCCCCTTGGGAGATTTGACCGTCGGGACCTCCCCCTTGATTTGATCCGACCGTCAGGACCTCCCCTTAGGAGATCTGACCGTCATGACCTCCCCCTTGATTTGATATGACCGTCAGGACCTCCACTTGAGAGATCTGACCGTCAGGACCTCCCCTTGGGAGATCCGACCGTCAGGGCCTCCCCCTTGATTTGATCCGACCGTCAAGACCTTCCCTTGTGAGATCCGACCGTCAGGACCTCCCCCTTGATTTGATCCGACCGTCAAGACCTCCCCTTGAGAGATCCGACCGTCAGGACCTTCTGGTCTTTTTGCAAAGACCTCCCTTGCGGGCATGACTACTCCTCCAGTGGGACCACCTTCTCAGGTCCTCTACTTACTTTCTTTTTCCTCTCATCATGACCCTGTCCCACGAAAGTATGCGCGCATTAAATGCGGTCACCTCTAGTGTACTCTTGTGCATCTGTTGTCACTTCTTTTACCAGCTCCTTTTTCCCTTCAACACCTGCTCCTGTCTTGAGCATTGACTACGCTGTCCTCTCTCTCTCAGGACCTCCCTGTGCCAATATAAAGCACCAGAGGAGCCTCTTGTCTCCTTTGTTTCCCCCGTGCCTTGGACCTCCCTTCACAGAACTTTCCTCTTCGTTGGAAGCTCTGATTCGAGTGGTTCAAGTCCCTATTTTCTCCTTGGCTCCGTGTTTATCTTTTGGTTTTAGTCTGGCTCTTTGGAGTTTTGAGGATTCGTTCTATTTACGCGTTCTCGTTCATACGTGTAGGTTCCGGTTGTTCTGAAGACCTCCAGAACCCAGCAGCTTTCTTTGAAGAAGCTCAGTTCTACAACAAAGGCAAGTCATAGACCTTGACCATGTTGAACCCATTCTGAAAAATGTATTTTGTTTTGATATGAACATGCATGGCTAATTTTATATAAATGGTTTTCAGGCCTAGTTAATTACCCAATTGCCATTATGCCTCCTTGTTAAACTTGCAAATGACATGTATCCTTGAATGACATAAGTCCTTTGTCACCTTAGGAAGGGTTCTCTATTAGTTGGATGTCCTTGTATACCAACATGGGGGCGCATTATTGCTTAGCCATGTTCTAAGTAGATGTTGATCTTAGTCTCATGACTCATCAATGTTTAAACTTGACTAATGGATTATGGAACAGTGGCAATGCCACTTTACTAAAATGTGTGGTGCTAGGACTAGGGTGGTCCTTTGGCCGGGTTGAACCCAACAAATGCTAAATTTGTCTAATGAGCTATGGAACCGTGGCAATGCCACTGCTGTTAAAAGATGTGTGCTCGGGACTGGGGTGGTCCTTGGGCTGGTTGAACACAAAACCGTTTTATGCTCGGGCAAGAAGTTAGGGGGGGTGAGTAGTGGGTGCCTTGAGCACACTGGGTTTGAGGTTTGTGTTGCCTGAGCAGCCAACTAAGGACTTAACCTTGTACGCCATCGATCTGGGTCACATTCATGCAACCACAAGTTCATTATGGGGTGGTCCTGGGCAATTAATTAGTGAGGTCCTAATGCGGTTCTGTCGTGGTGGTAGAAATAGCGCAAGAGGGGGCCTAAGCATGGCGAAACCTTAGCGCGTAACTAAGTCAGATCGACCTTTGTAAAGGCCTTGTCACGAGCTCTAGCCTGCTTACCAAAGGAAGTGAGCAGGGGCATCACGGGTGCCCAACCAACTAGAGGACTTCGTGTCTTGTGGGTAAAGTGCATAATCTCTGCAGAGTGTGTAAAAATCTATTCGAATAGCCGCGTCCTCGGAAATGGACACGCCCGGTTCTTTCACGCAAGGGGTAGACTTTTTCTCAAAAGGGTGGTCGTGGTTGCTCTCGGGTGATCGTGGTTGTGTCTTGTGTGACCCTTGCGGTCTGGGTGTGGACTGGACATCCACGAGTTGCTTTCAAAGAAACTTGTTCATTTATGTATTATCTATTTTAACTGTGCTTTTCAATCTACTTAATGTATTTCTAGAATTGCTGCTTTGTGCAAACTAACCATTACAGCTCTCCTTTGGCAAGACTTGCATGACATTAATTGCATTGATTTCCCTATGACTTGTTGAGTACATTCAAAGTACTCATGGCTTGTGCCCTCTGGTTAATCAGCAGCTGAAGACCTCCCAAGGTGCTTCGAGCACTATGAGGAGGAGTTCATTGAAGATCTGGTGGACTAGGGGACGTCCTCCACTCGATAGCCCGTGGCTCATTGAATGGCTCCATGTTGTATTATGTGTTTCTGCTGCAAAGACCTCTTTTGTTGTTGCCCTGCGTGGCATCCCTGTAAACAAGCTTGACTATAAAGTCTTTTGTTTCTATTTGTTAATTTGTCTGCTTCATCTTTTGTTTGTTGTTATGGATGTGATGACACCGACGTTGGAGTCTCAGGCGAGCTAGCTTGATCTTGGGACTAGCTCGGTGCACGAGGCCGTGACATCCAGTGGTCTTTAAGAACCTCCCGGAGGTCCCGGGACCTCAAGAGGTCTTGAGGATCTCTTGGGCGGTCCGGGAGGACCCCCGTGAGATCCTGTAAGACCTCCTCGGCTGGGGTCCCGACGCCAAGTCACTTGGCGCATCACATGCCTTACTAAGCACCTTGACTGCACCCGACTTCCTTGACCATTCTGGACCTCAGCCTCTCCCTGAGCTTAGTCCTAGTTCACCTTGTTGTTTCCCGTCATGTCCATCACCGGTAGCTCCTACTCCGATTCCTTGTCTTCTCTGCTTGTAACCACCTCGGTAGTCTTGGTCATTTTTCGGCGGCACATTGATCGTTTTGGACCTTAGCTCTCATAGCTTAGTCTTGGTCCCGTCCGCCTCACCATGGCGTAGCTTCGGAGTCCTACAACCTTCACTGACAACCAAGCCATCATGTAGCATTGCATGACATATAAAATCATCAATTGACACAACTGATGAATCAAGAACACGCACCTTCAATGCTTCACACCTGAAAGCATCACTTTACCTGAAAAGATCTTTGCTCAAACTTTGTCTTCTATGGTTCTTGTCCATCTTGAACCTTGCTTGAGTCCAACATTCTCACCCGGTATTCATGACTGTTCAGGACCTTGGTTCACCTATCCAAGTTCCGATGCTCATCGTCGTTGACCATAGTTGACTCCAAGTCATCTGCACAACAATAAACTAATCAACCATTTTTGGGCACAAGTTCTTTGCAACTTGACCAACATTAGTACAAATATAAAATATGCAGCATATATGCAACATTTCCATGACCCTAGGTTAATACCACAAGGTTCGGTGCACTCACTGTGCATGAACTTACTTTGGCTAGTCAAATCACCAACCTTCGACCGGTCAGACTGCCAACCAATGGTCGGCCTGACCGCACTTGGTCGGTCTGACCACCAGCCCCAATAATAGGTGACTAGTCAGACCGCCCACTGGTTTGACCATCAACCAGCAGCCAGTCAGACCGCTTTCCAGTTCCAGAAAACACCATATCTAGACTTTTCGGTAAAACTCTATCTAGTTTCGCATCCAGTCTCTATTTTCAATGGCACTTGGTGCAAACACATTCTCAAACACTCTCACACAAGTGTTTGGTGACCATTTCTCAAAAGCTCTCACCGTCAGTCTGACCGCCACCCCTGGTCAATCAAACCGCCCAGCCTCAGCCGGTCTAAACGCCCTGTAGGGCTGGTTAGACTGCCACCACCTGACAATCAGGCCGACAACTTTCTTAAACCAAGAGTTTCTCCCCCAAACACCTCGACACCGATGTCAATTATTCTGGCCTTGTTTGGTATGGCTCTGCTCCTAGTTTTTGTAGCTCCAACTCCAGCTTCACTCTTGGATCCACTCCTATAGGAAGTTGGAGCAGTCTGAGTTGGTGTTTGGTTAGAAAATTGATTCCAACTCTAGAAATAAGAAGGATCATTGTAAAAGTACTGTACTACCCTTGTTTTGTGACTTGTAACCTTTTTATTGCTTAACTTATAACAGTTCAATAAGTTGATTTCTTTCATATTGTATGCTTTTATTTATTTTTAATTTTTTTTGGCCATGTTATGCCCTGTAGTGCCATCTTTTTCGCCCACATTCAAAAATTTTACTTAAAAAAAAATTAAATACAACATACATGAACATACAAAAACCTTAACAAAGGTTATAATTCAATGAGTATCTTCTCTAAAAAAAATCAATGAGTATCATAACAAAAGTCCATAAGAGAGGCAAGGAGGCAGGAGATGTCATTCACAACTCGCGGTAAATACTAGTACTATAGGGCTAAGACAAATCAAAGTTTCAAGAATGAACTGAATCGAATATCGATCATATTATTCGATAAACAAAAGGCACAAGCTTCAAATCTTCCTAGATGAAGTTACACACCAAGCATTTCTTCACAGAATAACAGATATACCAAATTTCACAACGAGTAGGGTACCAAATTCAAACAACATCATCGGCAAGAGTAAGGTAGCACACAATGATGTGCTTGGCTCATACAAATTCAATCTTCGTGATATATGACCAGACCGGTGTGATATCACCGTTTCATCGTTTGCATGCACATCCTAGCCGGGCGCAAGTGGTGATCTGCCTTAAGTATGCTCAAGAAAGATAAGGGAACACCGGTGCCAAAAGTTGATTCAAAGATGCACGAAGTTGGATGTTATAGTGCCCGGTTATGTGATTCCATTAATGTCTACACCGACACGGCTTTAAGATTTTCCCGAACAATCTACTTAACAAGTGTTTCGATGTAACAACAAGAGGAAAAAAAAATGAAATGGCATCGAATCGTAAATGGCCGTCTACAAGGTTTCTTCAAGCATCACACACCGACAAGCAACACCACTCACGATTGCTTGACAAAGATGAGAACCGCGAGAGTTCCCATGCGAATTCCATCAATCAAGATCCATACAATCGTTGTTCCTAAGCGCATAAGATGAATTAAATAGTAACTTAAGAAAGGTTAATCAACAAATGTCGAAAAAGAATAAGTACAAAGATGAATTAAATAGTAACTTGAGAAAGGTTAAATGAACAAATGCCGAAAAGCGTAAGTCCCGAGCTCTCATTAACCATTACTATCCTTAATTATAATAATTTTCAAGCTCCATATGTAGCATGAGACTACATGCAAGATGATAATTGGTATTTTTCTCACGAGGCAATTGGACAACAGAGTTTCCTAAAGTCAATCAAGCCGGTTCATTTTCTTCCTAGTTTGTAATCCTAGTCCTCCCTCCTCATGAACCGATGAACCACATTCCACCAAAATAGACCAAGTCATTTACTGTACCCACAAATATTCAAAAGCAGAACTTACATGGATATGTTAAGCTACATATATGCATCCTTTATTTCTCCCTTGTAAATTCCCAAAATGGATATGGAACATAGTGGCCCAACCGCAGAAAAAAATCATCTAATGAATAATTCTTTATCATGTAAGCACAAAACATCCTGATAATAAGGCTTGCAATCTTGCTCTATGTTTTCACCATATATGTGACACAACTCACATATAGCATCCAAATTGAACCAACTGCATCACTAGATCATACATGTTGTGGCAAACTAATCTAGGTATCGCCTCTATGCCACCTTCCCAAAAAGCGCCCACCCTTCAAAGAACTTCCTCACGACCTCTCTAATCGATAAGGATTCAAATGCATGCAGTATGCTAATGAAATTGTCACAATTGAAATCAGGGGGCTAAAAAATCATATCAGAGCATGGAACATGAGGATGGAGTTTACCTTCGGCTGGTAGGTGCCTGGACGGCGGAGCCTTGAGTCAGTTGGTCGGCGTTGGGATGAATGAGAGCAAGCAAGGAGGGAGCTTCGGCCGACGGGGGAGGCGATGAGGGGATCTGGGTGCAAGGGAGGTTGGCAATGAGGGGATCTGGGGGCGGTAAGGGGTTCTGGCAGCGAGGGGATTTGGGGGCGAGGGATCCGGTGACAAGGGGATTGGGGGCAAGGGTGTTGCCGCTGGGAAGGTCGTTGTCGCCGGGAGGGGCGTCATGCCTGTCGCCGCAGCCTTTTCTCTCTCTAGGGTTTTCACGACGCGTTATGCAGGCTCGGACGACCACGTGCGCCTGTGGGGAGGAGAAGGGTGGTGGCGAGTGGGGAGGAGGAGGGCGACGATGCCAGCGCGGGAGGAGGTGGGGGCTGGTGTAGGAGGAGGTGGGCGGCGCGCTGAAGGAAGAGGAAGGGGCGGCGCAGGAGGAGGAGGAGGGGCTCGGCTGTGTTGGGAGGAGGAGAGGGGGGGCGCCCGGGGCTCGGGGAGGAGGGGGCCTCGGGGCTCTGGGGAGGAGGGGGCTCTGAGTAGGGGGGGCGAACCAGGTGGGGGGGGGGGCTGCAGAATCAGGTGGGGTATATCGCTGGCAAATTATGGGGTAATTACCTTAAACTTCTAGGGGTATTTTGTTTTGTTGGTCTGCAGCTCCTCAATTGGAGCAAGGTTCTACCCGCTCCCAAAATTTGCACTACAGGCTGCTCTGTTCCTGGTTGCTCTAACTTCAAAAAAATTATGGAGCAACCCCGTTTGGCACAGCTCCATAAACTCCAACTACGAAGCTAGGAGTTGGAGCTGTACCAAATAGACCCTCAATATCAAGATTAGGACCATACACATGGTCTCCACTCCTAGGCAACGTCGCAAACATGGCGTATCTGAACACACTCTCAACCTTCAGCACAACCAATTCGGTGGCCAGATTTCAAAGTAGATCGGTGATCTCGCAAGGCTAACTTCGATGAGCGATTAAGCGCTGCAGACAACTTGTTGTCATGTCCCATTTTGGACTCTCTCCAGTCATTTCCAGCTGCCAACTTTGTCGTAACCAAGGGCTCTGCAGTGCACCGTTACGTAATTGCAAGAAGAAATGGAGCCAAATACGGATCAGGCATTCAGGCTGCGAAGCATGAACGACGACTCCAGCATCAGTGCTACAATAGGGTTCGTCATCGTGTTCATGGTGACCTTCTACTTCCCCCACTGGTTCGTCTTCTGTGGGAAGCTCCAACCTTACTTCTTCCGCATTTTATCCACTTTTCCTGCATTTTTGTCTGTCATTGTCCGGTCGGGTGTCAAATGAAATCACTTCAGCAACAGCGGTAAACTTCCTTTTACTGTCTGTAAGAGAGGTTTTTGTCAAGAGGCTACCCTTTTTCTTTCCATCAACAGTCAGGCACTCAGGCATCATTTTTCTGTCTGCATTATTGAGATTTGCAGTCGCTATGTTATGACGCCATTGCTGTAACTTGAACACGAAGCTTGTGACCACAAGGAAAAATGAAAGGGATCTGATCCCCGCAGTATAGCAGAGAATCACGGTGGGAACAGTGATCCGCAAGAGGACAAACAGCTCAGCGATGCAGCACTGTAGCATTTCACTGTAGACACCGTACTACATCGATGCACGAAACCATTATCGATAAAATACTATAGCAAAACACTGTTTAAATTTTATTGTACCGCTTAAACTCATCCGTCCGCATTCCATCCAACGGCTCAGGATCATTAATGCTGAGAAATAACTGTGCGCCTCTGCTGTTGCTAGTTGCAACGGCAGAGGATCTCGATCCAAATGAAAGTAGGTCATGTTGGAGGAAAGTAGGAAACAGATCCTCTGAATGGAAGGCTAAAATGCAGAGAGAACTACGGTACTCTACATTAGGCGCATGCGTCCTTCACTAGATCAAGGCTGTACGGCTGAGGTTGCTTACTACAGTGGCATATGTACAGTACTCGAACATTGGTGCTACTGTGCTTGAACAATGTTTCTACCACCAATGCATCCATTGCCTTTGATTCTTGATCTAACGGTTGAGTGACTAATGCATAGTACCGTAGCATTGTGAATATTCTCTTTCTTATAGGAGAAGGAATTGGCGACCTCTCATAGCCCCCACATCACCGATTTTGTGAAAAAGCCCCCATGCTTTCCGAAATCGCGTCGAGGTCCTTGTTTCGGCGGTCTTCAGTCGTTGGATCGCGGTTGCATGACCGTGATCATCGCGTTGAAATTGCGTCGAGGTCGTCGACATTAAGGGATTGCGAGGCCTTTGGATCACATGGATCACAACGGGCGGCCCAGATCAGCCCGCGTACCCTCCACCACGCGAAAACCCTAGCCGCCTCAGCCTCCAATCCCATGTTGCCCTCACGCGACGCACATCTCCTCGCTTCCTCCTCTCGCCTACCGTCGTCTCATAGTCGCGCCCGTGTCCTCGCCTCCTCTGCTCGTCTGCCCTCACCTAGCATCCCTCACTTCCTCCCCGCCCTCGGTCACACCACCCTCGCTCTCACTTCCTTCTCGCCTCCTCCTGCGCCGCCGCTGCCGCCACCGCCACCGCTCCCTCCTCCCCGCCTTCCATGCTCTCTCACATCCTCCCCACCCTCGCGCTCGCTTCCTCCCCCTCTCCTCCCCTGCCGTTGCTGCTGCCACCGCTCCCTCCTCCCACCTTCCATACCGTCGTCGCCACTCTTGGGTTGCCACACGCTCAAACCCTAGGACGTCGTAGACTACGAATGGCTTCGGCAAGCGGCGGCACTTCGGAGAAGGTGGCGCCTTGGTTGCACATCCCAACAACCCCCGCGAATCCGTCGACCTCGGATGCAGATCCCAGTCACCCCATCGGCCTCTGCCTATCGTTGTCGTCGTCGCATCTGCCAAGTGACATCGCTACTTTAGGTTGTCCCTCTCTCACTTCTGATCCCCGTCATCCCCACCCACTGATTCCCATCTCTCTCCCTTCTCGAGACCCCTACCTGGAAAGCCCTCCAGATCCCCATCCCCGTCCCGGTCTCCCTCACCCTCACCTCTTCTTCCAAATCTCTCTCTCTCTCTCTCTCTCCCCACCCCTCCCCAACTTTGTTTACAAATTATCCCCTGTACTACTACTTACTATGTAGGTTTTTTAATTAGTTTTGGCTATGATTTTTTCTTCAATTTCTATGCAGGTTGCTTGGAGTATATTTATCAATTAATGATCGCTACTTTCTCTGTTTTTGCTTGTTAACTATGTATTACAAGAAAGAAAATGAAATAAGCATCGATTCATTGGTTCGACAGTGAGTAGGCTTTAGAGGCGAGGTTTGTTTCTATCCTTTTCGTTTAGTACTGATTAGGCTGGTGGTTTTATGAGAGGGTCACTATTTTTTTAGATTATTTTTAGATTATAGTGTGATGATTTTTGGGTGATCTACTGATGGATTGACACTTGATTAGTTATAGGTATTAATGAATTCGACAAAAACTCGTTGAGATTTTCATTTGGTATTTCCTCAATTGCAAACCCCTCATCACCCACTAGCTAGGTACAGCGTAAAGGCTACTACCTATTTAGATGTTTACTATCACTTTCCCTTTTTATCTTTTTACCGTGATGCAGGTGCTGCAAATCCCATCAAAGTATTATATATACTAGAAACCAGCAGCGCCATTGGCCGGGTTAAAAACGCGTCGATTATGATCAGACAACGAAATTGCCGGAGACACGCAGATGACACACCGAGATCGCGATTATATTATGTTCAGATAAAGCAAATTCTTTTTTAAAAAAGCAACCATCCCCATGTGTGTTCAGAAGAGAGCAAGTTGTCTCAAATAGCAATATCGATCGTTTAGGTTTAAATTCATACGAACCAATTAAACATTATTCCCCATATCTCTTATACTAGCAAAACTACTATTACTTCGATCTTAGCCCCACAAGACTATGATGTTACCAAAAACTGGTCCGCTTTCCTATTGACAAACAAACCTCAAACTACTCAAGCAATGTAGGTTTATGAGCTCAGCGTAGTGAACCCTCATCATGAATCACCTCTCCAATGCGATAAGCATGATTCGATCCATGTGTATCTTCAAGAATTCTATCGGATGCTTCTTTGCTCACTACAAGAACCATTCCAACACCCATATTGAATGTTCGCCTTATCTCTACGTCTTCAATTTTTCCAACCTACAAATTTCTAAAAAACAAAAGGTAAAGAGCACACGAAAAGCACAAGGCATGCAGATGAATATAAATCAAATCAACGTTCTATGAACTCGACACTTACTCATTGAATCCACTTAACATAGGTGGCACTTCCCATGATCCCATAAAAATTTCACCCCAAGTCCGTATGAAATATTCTCGATATTATCGGTGAAGCCACTACCAAGAATATGGGATAGTCTGTTTATCTTCTTTGGTAGTCGCAAGCACCTTTTTCATTTAAAACGATTTAATTAGAAATTTGGGTAAAAATATACGGAAATATGAGACATTCATAAGCAAAAACTAACCTACTTAACATAGGTGACAGTTGGTGCCATGAGAGCTTTACTGAGCAATGAGTTGTTACGCAATCATTTCTTGGGAGCAGATCTATTAGTACAACTTAGACGAAGCGAGCATAACACCGCCTCATAAAGGGTACTAACTAAATCTTGAGACAAAAGCAAGATAATATGACTAAGTTCCAAGACTCAAAACTTACCTTTGAACTTGTGGACTAACTCAAAACCATCGACAACTCGGATCCGTGAATCTGCAGATGTGATAAGCACCTTTGAAGAACTCCCCGGAGAAACTATTCAAGAAACTATAATTCAAGAAGACAGAAAGTTATGGTCTGCGTTTGGCTTGTGTCATATTCAAAAGTTGTTTAAACGCAAGCACCAAATCCAATGATTTTCTTCTCGCCGGACTTCTTTTTCTTATTTTGCGTCAATTTGTTTCTTTCGAGAAGCTTATTATCCGCCAGAGTTTAAAAAGTAATTATTGAGGATTTATCATTATAAATAGGTGCATTCAAATTATACTCCTTACTAACCTTCTTAATTACGTAAGTCATAGTCTTAAATGCTTTAGCTTTTATCTCCAAAAGGCACATTTAAGGAGCCGCTATAATCTAACTATAAGAAGAGCTTATTAGCAAAGAAATCAATCAATAGCCTAATATTATAGGTTGCAAAGAAAATTGATGGCAAGATATTTCAATGAAATTATCCTCAAGGTATTCAAATTAGTAGCGAAAGATGTAGCTTCTTGTCAAAACTCCTATGCATTTTCGCTATTAGCAAAGAAAAATAAACGAATGCAATGCACATATCTTGAATATAGTTTGAAGAAGTAGATATCCAAATCCAAGTGTTATGGAAGAACAAGTAAATTAGCATCAACATCAATAGCTCAAGACATGTATACTTATTGTGATCCACATTGTATCATGGACAAATGTGTCCAAGATGAAAATAAACCGATGAGACTTCAAGTTCGTGCATAGTTGGTACTTGTATAAGTGACATATATAAATGAATTTGAATAGATTTTGAGCTGAACAAAACTCAACACCGCTATCTCTAATTGACTAATGGTAGCATAAATTTGCAGAACTCCCACATGTAGTTGTTTGGCCAACAAGAGACAGAGAGTAGATAATAGAATTGATGAAAAGGTAATAGAAGACAAACCAAAAATCCATAAAGTGTACAACTGTACATCTTTCAAGCAAGTGATGATCTTTCTAGGTCGCTATTGAGGATATTGAATTTAGTTAGTTCCACAAAATGTGACTAACGATATTAGAAAGTACCTTGCAATGCATAAATAATTCTCAAATCAATGGAGGTTGCATCCGAATCCTGATTGCCAAAGAAAATAAGGCTAAAAATGATATGGTGAGATGCGCTTATTCTCGAGGATAGATTACAGATTGTGGAGTGTTATTCTCCGTATGATAGTGTTGTAATTCCTTTGTTTGGGGTAAATAAAGCTGAGCCATCAGAATAACCATGTGAACATGACTGCTTCCCCCCTCTTGTAGTGCTATCGAAGTTTATATCTTTCGGTGGTTAGATGTTCCTCACCCCACTCTTACGATACAATCGGTTTCTCCATATATAGGGGCTATACATATCAATGAGTCGATGACAAAAGAAAAACAAAATCATTTCTTTCTCGGCCCGAAGATAAACTATTAAATTGGACTAAATGTGTTAATGCTAGAGTCCCAACGGAAGAGTCCTCGATATTCTTTAAAGGTGATTTCCTATTTAATTAAGACACTTTATTATCTTGCTTGGAGAAAATGAAAATGGGCGAAAAAGTTAATAACATAAGTACAAATCACAATTTCAACCGGATAATCAAGAAGACTATAGCCACATTACATCCAAATGAAATGGAATTGAGTAAGACAAACTTAACATACAATGGAATTGAGTGAGACAAACTTAACCTACATGGCTTCATTTTTCTCGTCCTAAATCAATCCATCCACAAAGCTATAATTCAAGAGAGCACCATCCATCAATGTGCACCGACACCATTCTCTCGGGTAAATCTCCAAATGCGCCTATCTCATGATGGTAAATCCTAAAATCCCCTTTTAAAAAGGTCAATTCAAGGAACAAGAAGGCCAAAGCATAGAAAAATCAAATTCAACATGTGATGATCATGAGAGAAGAGATACCAGATGTGTCATAAATATGACAAATGCCCTTGTGGGAACCAATTAACGCTTCTTCAAACAATATGAAACAAGGTGTAAGACCTTAACATACAAAAACATTTTTGGTCAAAGACATCAAGATAAGTATATAAACCACCATCGGGGGTATAGTAAGCAAGAACGACCATTTCATGCAGATCATTGCAATCAACAATTTCACGCTTTTGGAATGCTCCATATGCTAACCTCTTCGTCCGTGGAACCGCTAATGAAGTATCTATCATCAACGTGGCTGAATCGATGCATGCCATCAAACACAAAGCAACAAAAGAAAATTGAGGATATTGTGGCAGAGAGAGAAACATTACATGTGAAAGGAGAAAGAGATAAACCGTAACGCAATCTAAATCTTACCATAGTCATTGTGTGAGAACGTTTTCAAACATGAAGCACTTGACATGTGCCATAACCTCGATTGCTTTTATCCATTGAAGACGAAAGTAAGTCTTGCCAAACATTTGACAGAGAAGTTAAAGACAAGAAATTTTGTAATGGCGACAGGATCATAAGAAAATGTAAAATTTTGTAATGACAACAGAATCATAAGAAATATTGCAACAAGATTCACGTAATTGTAGCAATCATAGTTTGGGGTGCATTGTTTGAATCGTTGTTGCAAGATGTGAAGCTAGAATAGAAAGGTATAGAGTACCACCGACATCCACGAACAGATTGGTATTAAATCGCCAATTATATACTCATATCTGCCACAACAAGACCCACTAATTTTGTGCAACTAATCGTGCATTTGCCCTTTCAATGCCATTGAACTCAGAGAGTAATCAATCAAGATTCTCTCGAGATTTCAAATATCGAGGATCGCAAACTTGACGGATAGGTCCCGGATTCTAGACCATAAGACAACCGATCTCTGACTAATTCAAGCTCCATTAGTGTGCATCTTCAATTATTAAAAGTGAGATTAATGGAGGCAAACTTAGAAATTGATCAATTATTACCTTCATCTCGTGGTGTGCTTGTTCGGAACCGTAACTCCACTTAGAGCGCACGAGGTCGAAGTTCTGGCTCACCTTCTTGTCATCGGGTGTGGGTGTTCCTTGAAGAAACTTATTCCGAAATAATAGAAAGTATATTGTGCTTGATCAATTATCTCAGATATCTAACAAAAATAAAGGAAAAAGAAAGCTCAAGATATTGTGCTTCACCACAGTGCATCTAATGATCTTAATACAAACAAAGAAATCTTATCAAATTGCACAGACAAAAACTCTAAGCTTCGTTAAAAAATTTCATAAGGTGCATTTGAAATGAGATGTAATCCAATACCAACTGACGGCGACTTCCTCTCCAATCAGACATTAACAGTACAAACAAGAACAACAACAAAGTTAGCATTTTTCTTTCCAAACACAATAAAAAATCATAAGGTGCATGAGAAATGAGACAGAATCCAATACCAATTTGACGGCGACTTCCTCTCCAGTCTGCACATTAATAGCTACAAACAAGAACAACAACAAAGTTAGCATCTTTCTTTCCAGACACAATAAAAAAAACTGTTCTTTTGAGGAGGTTGCCAGTCCGACAGATGGAGAACTCGCCAAGGAAGAGCTCCCCGAACGAACGATTCACTCTTGATCTCCTTGCCGAGCTTGAACTTGCCCCCGACTACATGATCCATCTCCTACATGCTCCGATATTATTATCTCCCAACAAATCAAGAAGCCTCCTCCCCCCTAATCCCATGAGATCCGAACCCACCGAGCCAAACGGCGACGAGCCAAACCGAATCGAATCGGGACTCGGACACAAGGGCCTCTACGGCGGATCCAAATGTAACACCAGAAATCCGGCGCCTAACTCCAATCGAATCAATAAATGAACAGTAAAACGATAGAAACAAATCAAAGCAAACAGACCAATTAACACGATGTGTGGATCCGGAGAAACAGGTACAAAAAAGATTTCTCCAAATAAATTTCGTGAGCCTCTCGACGAAATCGCCGCGAAAAAGAGAGACAGAGAGAGAAAGGAGACAGAAGAAGTGGCGGACAAAGGAGAGAGAGAGAGAGCCCGGCGTCCTGGCTCCGGAGGCCGTGGGCAGCGGGGGAGGAAGAGGGAGGGAGCGGCACGGCTGTGGAGGCAGACCGAGGGAGCGGGCGAAGCTGAACACAAGGCGACCGACGATACCGGCGACGATGGGCTAGGCGGAAGAGGATGAGAACACGGAGCAGGCGAACGGGCGACACAAGCGAAGAACACGAGTGCCCGATCCCTTTTCCTCTCATGATGTAACACGCTGGCGGCGAGGCGGCGAGGCGAGCGAGGCTGGCCATGACACGCGTGGCGCGCGATCGCAGCTGCGGCGCCGAAAGCAAGGCATCGGACGGACGCGGCAAGCCGCGCGAAGATCCTACGGCCATAAAAATTCTGTCGACGTGGCTCGTCTCTCCAGCGGGCCTTTCTGCGCCCTTTTATATAGGGAGATAGCTTTCGTCCTATTTAGAACTGTTATTCCATGATCCTTGGTGCATGCTTTAATTATGGTGATATGATATAGGATGTCAGTAGGATTTTTGGAGTTGAGATGGAGTTGGTAGACCAGTCATTGATGGGCAAACCAAGTATTATGTGCTCTGAACACATAGGACAGCCTACAGTTTGCTCTAAAATGCTACAAAGATCCTAGAATCTATTGTGATTATGCACGTCCATTTGCAGCGTTATTTATGTTCTAGGTCATGCCAATTTGGTTATTTGAAGGCGCCATTTGAAGGTACGAGCAATCGTGGTATAAGGAAGCAATGCTGATGCACATTTTGATTGTCGACTATAATTCTAACGAGTTTTCACCATGAAGCGGACATATTGACGTGGTGATACAAATGGAGTTCTTTAGTTCATTCTTTGCGCACCCTTTCTAGATGCTTGGTTTGTGTTCCTATCGCAAATCAAGGGCACTCTATTATGTTAAAATGAATTCCCAAATCTGCAATGTGCCTATACAAACAAATTACAACTTTTCTACATGTGTTTCGACATGTGTCTGCTGCTATTATAGCGTCCAGATGTGCATGAGGTGCACGATTTGCTCCCAAATCCAAACTAAGCTTTGGTAGGTCTACATTTTTCTTGATAAGATTATAGTTTTGGTTTTCTGTTCGGTGTTTCCATACTATCTCAGCTAAAATGTTTTTCATGCCATTATAGCGTTGCTTGGCTCCATAACATATATAAAGTGAAGGAGATAATATTTGCGGCCCTGAGAAATTAGCTGATTCATTACCATCTTCGTCAAAATTTCAGGGTGAACATTTAATTACCTTGTTGTAGATTAAATTCCTCTGTACTAATATTGATCTATTCTTCACGCTCTTTTATTTCTTAATATATATTTGCTGTGATTTCTAGATTTAATTCTTAATATCACACACAAAACAATTTTTTGGTTTGGTTCTCAGGTGCTAAATGGTTGCTGCTTTGTTTTTCCAATTGTCCCATGATGATTAGCACTACAGAGGCAATACTACATCAGCAACGTGCATGAAGAGAGGTAGAGGTAAAACATCTGCAGTGGTGTTAATGTTATCCGGACTTCCCTACAATCTCAAATGCTTCCCACCTTTCCATTATAGGTCGTGTTCTGCTGTTGTCTGTACATCTATCGTTTCATGCCTACCATCCTCATCTCCTTTGAGACATTTAGATGGATAGCCTGCCAATGTTTGTCAAAGAGCCACATTTCTAAAAGACACATTTCTGTGCACCTGTTCCAACTAGATGTTGTGTTTGCTATAGAATTTGACTATGCCTTTTGATGTTGAAGAATAATTATATGTTATTTATTGCCTACCTTACATGTACCTAATTAAGATAGCCAGCTACGTAGCTCATTACATTTGGAGGCATTTTGAAATTACTTTGCAAGACAAGATACATTTGTAGATAGATAGGACAACTTCATTGGTACCATGCCCAATACATGATTTGCAGGATTCTTTATTGATTTGGAATTACCAACTCTCCCTCTCGGTCCAAGTCTATCTTTTCTCGCTTCAATTGAATTAGTTATTTTGCCTGATTTGGTCTATGTGAGTTTTGAAAGCATACTAGAATCCCATCTGTGGCTCGCCTCTACTCATGGGATGTGGTGGCTAGATGGCATTACATTGGAAGCCCAAGCCAAGTAATAGCAGGTCAATGCATTTTTCAAGCAAATTGGTCAGCATGTATACAGGTATTATTCTAGAAAATATACACCTACGAATGTGGAACATTGCGTCCTTTTCTTTGGATTTAAAATAGTTTACTTATCAAATGGTAATTAGCTCTGTAGGCACTTTAAAACTTAGTGTGTTAATTCTTTGCTTAATCAATAGCACATGTTGCTGCGTGTGTTGATTTCTGCCGTGTTACAATCGTTTGGTAAATATGCTATGTCTAGATAAAAAAAAAAGCTTAAGGTTTAGTTGGTAGGCTTCATTGGTTCACTGAATATGATCATCTATGCTTCCTAATGAATATGATCATCAACTTGTATGTATAAATGCGTGTATTTCATCCCTCACTATCACCATATGTTTGTTACATGATCATGTTGACCAATTTTTAATTTAGTTTGGTGCTTCCAAATGCTGACGCATCATCTGAAGGAAAAAAAAAAGGTAGAGTGTCATTTCATAACACTGTAGCATGTAGTGTTTTATACCATTCTAATTGATATCCATCTATTTTGCAGCTATCCGCCTTTGGTCCCTACAGATGGAGGAGCTCACAAGTCATAAATACGAACAACTCCTTTAGCACGTGTAACGCCCCCAAAATCTAGGACTGTTAAACTCTTCACAACCACCCAGGATGTGCAGTTGCAAAGTAAGCAGTGTCTCAAGCAAACTTTCGATTACAACAAAAGTCAAGATTTTATTACACAAGGATAAGGCCTAACAGCCAGTTTTTAAACTAACACAGGCATCCAAGCCCAAAGTTAATATAATACAAGACAAAAGAACTTCAAACCACAGACACACTTGAGCGCAATCGAGACCTAATAACAGTAGTCGTTGCCATCCGTGGGTCCACCAAAATCCTGTTCAACAAGATCCTCTGCATTTTCCTAAGTTTCCTCAGTAGATGATTTGCAGATTGCAAGAATGAGTACAACTTCCGTATTCAACAAACCAAATGGAAAAGCTAAATAATTACATGTAAGGAGTTCAAAGGATGGTTAGGGTTTACCTTAATAGGCATATGTGGATGCATTTTGCAGTTAAAGCAGTTTAAAATAGTTAAACAATAATAAATATTAACATCAAGGGTTTCTCAACAAACTCAATTACCAACTTAACATCTCAAAAACTCTACTTACGCCTTAGTATTGGAATCACCCATTAACACAGCTTCATTAACCGGAAGCACGGCGTATTCGAATACCTTTAGTTATACACTCTACAGAGCTGCCTAACTTTACCCACAAGATATCTCATGCTAATACTGTCATGCAATATACACGCAATACATTAGCGTGCGACTGAGTTGAGATAACAAAGTTTTTTCACTGCTAAACCTTTCTAGCCTCTACCTGGTAGGTTTTAACTCCATACAGCCCCCGGGAGACTCCACCGGCCCTAGTGGATCTTGCAACCCTATGCTGACGGCACCTACCGTTGTGTAGACTACCGAGTGTCTCTTCAGGCCCACTCCTGTCACACCCCAGTTCTGCAACTACTCTATCACACAAGAGCAAGCATCATCCGTAGATATTCAATCGGGAGAGTAGTGTACTAAGCTAGGGAGTAATGACCACACATGTGGTTGAGCGGTTTTCTGTGTTGGTCGCTTGGCACAAGGTTCTTGTCCTTACTTGTCATCCAATGGGGCGCTGGCCCAACACCAACTTGTGGCTGTCCACCTCCAGATCTCACTGATGACTCACTTTTAACACAAGTCTATTGGGTTATCCAACTTCCTGGACACAACCCTCAACTCTTCACCAAAACCATTGGCGAACCACCAATACCGCTTTTCAGGATTATACACATTTGTGATAAAGCTACTATTATAGATAATATTTTATGTGAACTTGTCAAGGTGAATATGGCCTACAAGTGTTGGGTATTTGTCAAGGTGAATATAGCCTACAAATGCTATGTGGGTTTGTTTGTGGAGTAATAGGATTTATTTAATTATCATGGCATTCAAAAGTATTACTTGAATATTTAAAGTAAATGACACAATTACAATAATGAAAGTAATAATAAATATATGAAATGTAGGTTCAAAATGATCAAGGAATGCAACTTGCCTTCTTGCACAAATTCTTCTAAATACTGATCTTGTCTGGCGTCTTCTGGAATCTGGTCGTCAAAGTCGTGACCTAACGAGAAACAATACAATAAAATAAACCAAATAAAATCCGGCTCGACAAGGAATGAGCTGGGAACAACATGTAAATAAATAAAATCGGAAAAGAAACACAAAGAAAGGTGGTGTGGGATGATAGGAGTTTATCTGGTGTTTGGTTGGACTGAATGGAGTTGAGAAATGAATCCAAGTACAACAAAAATACAGTATGAGATAATGAATCCTAGGCTTGATATAGCTGAACAGAGTCAAGAATGGGCTTTATGGGTTTGAGACGGTCAAATTTGACATATAATGTTAAATTAGGCTTTCGGAGTAAAAAGTGTCGGTCTATGAACAGTGCTATTTTACTATTCATGAAAGAAGATTAGTGAACAGTAAATGGGCTTTTATTGTTTTCGGATCATGAACAGTGTTTTGTTTTTCATGTGAACAGTAAATGAAACCACTGTGCAATGAACATTGTAAGGTTGAATTGTTATGAATGATTAATGGCGGCCCATTTTTATCAGGCGACCCACTACCAACCGGCCAGCCATAAAGGCCCAAATTACCAGGCCTTCGGGGCTTTTGAGCCGTCGGCCGAAGGCAGCCTTCGTCCGAAAGTTAGTGACGGCGGGGGTGGGTGGTACGGTGAGCACCACAAAGGTAAGGGCTTTCCGTTTTTGGGTTTGGACGGGCTGAGGAGGTGCGGGAATGGGGTGGTGGCGTGGGTGGCGGTTGACCGGGGTAGGGGAGCAGCACGGCGGCGCTACGGTGGCGCTGGGGTGGTAGGAGCTCGAGGGTGGTGGTGTGGGTGCTCCGGGATGTCCGAGGCGGTGTGGCGGCGTGAGCCGTGAGAAGGGCGGCGGAGAAGGACGGCGCCGGTGAGGTTCCGGCGGGAGTGGGTGATGGGGGAGGTGGGGGAAGGTTGTGGGAGGGCCAAGGGGAGCTTACCACGGGGGTTGATTGGATGATTGGGCGGACGAGGGCGATAAATTGGTGTTGGGTTCGTCAGAGAAGAAGAGGGAGGCGGCGGTGATTCTTCAAAATTGGCCGACTCCAGAGGGGGAGGAAACAAATGGGAGGTGCTGGATGGAGGGATGAGGAGTGAGGTGCACTCCGAAGGGGCTTTTATAGGCCGGGGAAGGCGGTGGCGCCAGTAGGGCAGCGGCAACAGGGAGGCGACGTGGTTGGCCTTGCGCGCTTGGGCGGCGGCGAGAGAGGGGAGGTGGCGGCATGGGTGGGGTGAGGTGGAGGGCGGCGAAGCCGGTAGAAGCTTGTGGAGGCGGTGTGGTGGCGCGAGAGTGGTCGGTGACTACAGCAATGAGGAGGCAATGGACGTCAGCAGGGATGACGCGAGGAGGAAGAAGATGGATGGCGCAAGGGGAGGAAGGTGTCATCAGGAGGAGAAAGCGGAATGGCCGAAAGAGGAAAGCGGCAAGGAGGGGAATTTGCCAAATTGGGAAGGAAAACCGAAAATCAAGCAAAAGCTTCAAAAACTTTTGAAATTCCAAATTTTCGGGTTATTTCAGCACGCCTCATACCTGAAGTATCGATAGTTTACAAGACTTGCTTCTCATGTTTTACTTATTGCCAAGATTTGCAGCATGTATGTATCTAGCAGCACACCTACAATGCACGGCCGCGGCGGCCGTCTTCAACTCCGAGCACACGGCGAGAGAGCTGTTGCATCTTTCCCGGCTGGTAATCCCCCCCCCCCCTCTCTCTCTCAACACGAGCAACATTTGATTTTGTTTTCCCCCTTTTTTGGGTTTTGTAGGGTTTTAATCGGTCATGCGATAGGTTCTTGCATTGACCTTCCTTTTTTTATGAAGAATCCAGCTAGCTATTCTTGTTCATGGATCTCTCTTAACCTTCTGTTTTATGTTATTTCTTTCTTGTGGTTGTTTACAAGCATTTAGAAGTATTGGTTTGGTCATGTCTGTTTTTTTTTTTTGTTGTATCTCTGTTTCGATGTAACAAGAAAAGTGATTTCTTTCTCACCTTTTCGTTTCCTTGATATACGGGAGAATGCTCTCAAGTTGGAATTTTTAGCCGATGTAGATCTTAAAAAAAATTCTGCAATGCGAGAGGAAGACTACTGTACAAAGTTGTAATTGTAACTGCTTTTGCCAATCAAAGAATATATTTCGATAAGACAATCAGAGGATCAAATGCCACAGCACTTGGTTACTTTAGTCACCAGCCGAAACAACAGACCATCTTGTCGCACGAACGAATCCACAGGGTTTCTTGCTTCAGATTTAATGGGCCAGCCGGAGGATTCAGAATGGGCTAGAAAAAGGATTAGGACCTTATTGCTTAATGGGTCGGGTTGGATTGAATAGAAACGTTAAGTATTAGGCTAGATGAGGGTTGAGACAAACCCATAGGCTGAGGTGGGTTTCGGGTTGGGCCTCAGTCCATTACCACTCCTAAGTGCACACTCTAGGAAAACCGCTCTTGTAATAATCTAGTTCAACAACACAAAACAAAATGCTAGCTTGTGATGTACTGATGTACACATCCCTCAAATCATGGACAAACAAACCAGTTGAAACAACAGCAGAAAAGTAATTCTGCACATGCAATTGCTTCTGGTTCCGGGCACTGTTGTACTTGCAACGATCGATAATGTTAGCTTGTGGTGTAGTACCAGGTGCGGATCAATGATCCTGGCGACCTCGGCAAAGGCAAAATCAAATGTAACTCTCTCTCTCTATATATATATATGTGTGTGTGGGGGAGGGGGAGATGACCCTAATATATCAGATTAAGATGGACGCGCTTTGGTTCCATCATTCCACGACTTGGTCATGGATTAAGACCGATCGTAGTGCCCAATAGCCGTGTGAAACGAGGACCATCTCGAGACGGATTCCGATCGGAGCCGTCGATATCTGCGGTGACTTAAACGCCGATGGGAACAAAACGGGAGGAAACGCGCGCGCGCGCGCGAGGCCAATCTCCCAACTTGCGCCCATAACCGGCGGCGCACATCGATGTGCCGACGTGGGGATCCCTTGTGTTGATAGCCGTCGTGGTCTAGGTGACAAGCAACAGCGATACAATGATGTGAAGTAAGTACATTCTACTGTTGCTTTCGGGGTCAGTATAGAATAAAAATCTTCAGCCATGCATCTCGAAATATTGAAAGGATGGGAAAAGGAAAGAACGTTGCCGACCTAATAAGGATTTAAGGTTCCATTTGGAACGTAACAATTTTCCAATAATTTTGCAGGGATTTCACAGTAAACGGCTTGATTCCTCCGTGTTCCAAACGGGGCTTAAAAGTTTGTTCGGAGGAAATTTACTTTTTGTTGAGGAAGTAGAGTTTTTTTAATAAAAAACTGAAAATGACAATATATACGTACTAGTGACATTTGCTGAATAAATTATGTATGTAATGACATTTTCACAAGCCATCTGCAGTGACATTCATGTGCGTGTCACTTGGTAGTGTATATATATATATCTAAAATTCCCTATAACCAAAGTCTACCTTTTGAGTAAAAATAACGTGGCCATTTTTTTTAGAAAATAGTTATTCACAAGTGAAATATCTCGAAATAATGCATTAAAACAACAATAATTTCATCGTTGCGATCCTCAAGAAGCAAAGAGCTCTCTCTTTACATGAAAATTAAAAAACAAAATCACATATAAATACGCAGTGGCTTCTCACTTTTTAAAATAAAAGTACGGAAAACAACACTTACAAGCTTTTTAAGCTGTGGAATACTTCAACAAAAACGGCTCAAAATTATGCTTTTTAAGCTGTGGAATACTTCAACAAAAACGGCTCAAAATTACAAATCCGAATATTTGTTGCGCTTAATTTGGTTACACATCCAAGCTGGTAACAGCCATATAGTCCTATACGACAGTATGCATAGCTTTCCCACTCGGTTCCTGCTACCCTTTCCAGATTGCGACAGTGAGCGGCTGACCCAAGAAAAAAATTTAGGGATGGTCACGGGACGGAGCTAATAGTAGATAAGTGTGTCAAACACCTCTAACCAGTGGTGGATAAAAAAGAAGAACGTCCGATGCTAATTTATAAAATAAAAGTGATTATAAATTGATTATCCCCATCAGTCCCCCAAATCAGCATATAGTCTCAGATCCATAGAGCGTTGTTCAACTATCATACTATGCTAATTAGACATGTTCAAACACCGGGCTTGGTTGGGCCTGGAAAAGCCCGGTCCTAAACGGACAAGCTTGAAGCCTGACTCATCCCGAAGTCCAAAATTCATGTTTTTTCCCCATGAAATAATGTTATTTTAATTCTTTTTTTGGAATAAATATTAATATTTAATTCATTTCAAGAATAAAAATATTATTATTGTTGTTGTTGTTGTCGGGCTTCAGGCCGGGCTGCCCATGAACAAGTCTAATGCCAATCATCCAAACAGGAATGGAAGTTCAATGTGTCATTGTTTTGCGGAGGAAATGCATCAAACACCTAATGTGCACTACACGTACCAAATCAACCAAAGATTAGAGATAAAATCAATGGAGAGTATTAGGGAATATCTCAACATAGAAGGTGAGAAAGAAGTCTAGTCCATGTCAAGTTCCTGCAAAACCGTCGTCTCGGCCCCGTTCACTTGCCGCTACTGTGCCTCCCAACTTTGCTCGGTGTGACCGTGTGTGTGCCAGCTTGCTGCCACCATCATGCCAAACTGCTACCCAGCCCTGTCAGCTTGCTCGCCATCGCACGTCGCATTCATGATATCCCAAAGGCGAGCTAGCCCCACACTGCACGCTACGCTAAGCCACTAAGGTTGCTTCTCGGATTGTGGAGCAAAGGAGGGACGTGTCGGTTGGAGGCTTAGAGCTTGGAGAGAGATAGATTAGAGATTGGAGCACTAGGTAAGCTTGGGGCCTTCGACTGCTTGGTGAGCTAATGACTGACTGACGATGTTCCTCTCATTATTTAAATGTCATGGTTGCTGGTGCTACAGAAATACAAAGAGGTTCTAGACAGATAAAAGGTTCCAGCAGGTTGGGATGCTTCAGCCGCCGCTGCTCGAGTTGGGTCTGCCCCTCGCGACAGTTACTACTCGCAATGGTATTTTTTTTAAAAAACGCGCCAAAAGACTTCACCTTACCCGCGCTATAAAAATAACTAACCTTCGGCTTCCTTCGCCCCCCGGGAAACGAGGCCTTCCACTCTCCCCTTCCCTCCTCCCGTCTTCTCCTCTCCTCTCTCTCCTCTTCTTCTCTCGTCATTCCACCCCCTTCCGAGCCCACCGCAAAAGGTCTCGATCTCCGCGGGGCTCTCCGGCGCACCCTCTCGTGCCTCGGGGACCCCGATCCGCCGCCGAGATCCCGTTGCCGGATGCCCTGACCGTACCTAATTAAGGAAAGGGTGCAGCTAGCGCTGGTCGTCGACGTCCGCCGAGCCAAGTATTAGGAGACATGGAGACTGGCATGAGGGTGGTGCTGCACCGGCAGGTCTCGGCTGGCTCGTTGAAGCACAGCGGGGAGCTCCGGCGGCAGTCGTCGCTGGAGTCCCCCCGCACGGGGCGGGCCACCAGCCGGTTCTTGTTCGGGCGGCAGTCGTCGATGGACCCGAACCGGCGGCGCGGCCGGAGCCAGAGCCCCGTGGGGCTGGCGGAGGAGCTGACAGTGCCAGACAACCTGGACGCCACCATGCAGCTGCTCTTCATGGCGTGCCACGGCGACGCGACCGGCGTCGAGGTGCTGCTGCGGGGCGGCGTCGACGTCAACAGCATCAACCTCGACGGCCGCACCGCTCTACACATCGCCGCCTGCGAGGGCCACCCCGACGTCGTCCGCGTGCTGCTCAGCTGGAAGGCCAACATCGATGCGCGCGATCGGTGGGGCAGCACGGTGAGACCATTTAATGATCTCTCCCGGCCTCATATCGACATCAAAATTTTATTTCTGCGTCACATGATGATCTATTTTCTTTCTCCGATCATAGGCTGCAGCTGATGCCAAATGTTATGGCCATACGGAGATCTACAACCTTCTGAAATCTCGTGGTGCAAAGATTCCAGTATCTTTCTACAAGAACTGTCCCTTTCATTTGGTTGGTCTGTCTCGACAAATTCGCGGTTCATCTGCTGATCTTAATTTGATCCTTTTTGCAGAGAAATAGGAGGACACCGATGACGGTATCGAACCCGGGGGAGATACCGGAGTACGAATTGAACCCCAGCGAGCTCCAATTCCGGAAAGGGGATGAGGTGCTCAAGGTGCAAATTTTTATTTCCCAATTTTGTTTCAGAAACATCGGTTCAAGAACGGATTTATGACGCTGGGGAGAAAGTGACAGAACAAAAGGCTAATCGTGTAAGCATTAAACAGGGCACGTACCAAGTTGCAAAATGGAATGGCACCAAGGTTTCGGTGAAAATACTCGACAGAGAAAGCTACTCCGATCAAGAAGCCATGTAAGATGCAAATCTCAATGCTGAATTCCAAAGTGCCTAACAAATTGATTTGACATAAAAATTACCTTTTTTTTGTTACAGAAACTCTTTTAGGCATGAACTGACGGTATTCGAGAAGGTCCGGCACCCTAATGTTGTTCAGTTCGTCGGAGCCGTCACTCAGAACATACCTATGATGATTGTTTCTGAATACCATCCAAATGTAATAAGATTATGCTGTCTTTACCCTGATAAATTTTATTACAGTTTTGTCGTCAAATAAAAATATGAATACGCCACTGTCTAGCGTACAAACGTATACCCTTGGATGGACTTAGTCATGTGGTTATTCTTAAACACAGGGTGATTTATCAAACTGTATGCAGAGAAAAGGAAAGCTACATGGTCAGAAGGTGCTAAGATATGCCCTTGATATTGCCAGGTATATCTATCTCCTGATTCTGACAGAAAAGGAAGAATTCAAACACATGTCATATTGTCTTTAGTCTTTACACTTCCACAAAAGATAATAATGTTCCAATCCAAAATGTGCATCAATACTAATGATGTATCCTGTAACCTGTTGCTGCCTTGAATGTTCAGGGGTATGACTTATCTCCATCAGTGCAAACCAGAGCCCATCATCCACTGCGACCTAAAGCCAAAGTAAGATGAGCGAATGAAGCAATTAGTAGACCTGCTGTTCTCTTCTTGCATTATTGGGATACAAATTGCATTCAAAGTAAGATGACGAAATTGAATCTTGTTTGATTGTCCCGTACTTTACTATTTGAATCTTGGTAAGGTGTCAGAAATATCTTCCTGGATAATGGAGACCAACTGAAAGTTGGGGGATTCGGTCTGACTAGGCTGTCGAAGATCGCTCCTGACAAAGTAAAATTGGTGAATCATGAGTCCCTTGCTGACAGCTTCAGTGAGTCCACTTTCAGTAAAATCAAATGTGAAAGAACAACATCGTTTTCCCCAGCTAACATGCTTTACTGACACACTTCTTACTCTTCTGTTTAGGTCACTACACTGCGCCTGAGCTGTACAGAAACGAACTATTCGACGCAAGTGTCGATGCCTTCGCATTCGGTTTCATCCTCTATGAGGTCAGTAAGTTTTTTGTGCCAGATATAGTTACTATACACAAAGCAAAGCAAAGCAAAGATAGTTTCAGACTTGATAAATCATCCCTGTAATGGATTTTGGGAAGTCTTGTTATTCCTTTTATCATTCATTCTTTATGGTGTAATCAGATGGTTGAAGGATCACCCCCTGATCATGTGAAAACATCAGAGGATTCAGGCCACATAATTCGATACGACGGGAGGCGCCCATCACTGAAGAACAAGCTCAAGGGCTATCCTTCAGACTTCAAAGCGTGAGTACTGAAAAAAAGAGCCCTTCAAGACGCGTCCTGTGTTACTGTGTATCATTGTCCTCACTTCAGTTCAGTAGTATGTGTGTTTTTGCAAAATTCGCACTAGCACAATGCATTAAGCAACCCTTCTTCCTTGGGTTTTTGCAGGCTGGTTGAAGAATGCTGGGACCCTCAGGCCATGGCGAGGCCGACGTTTTCGGAAATAATCATCCGGCTAGACAAGATATACGCCCACTGCGCGAAGCAAGGAAGCTGGAAGGACACATTAAAGATTTGGTGTGCATCTCGGCGGTTTAAGCATTTCAGATCTAAGCATTGCAGAATAAAAAGAAGAGTCCATACTGAACTGTGAACACTGAACAATATTCTTCAAAAAGGATCCTAACGTTTAGTGACTGAAGGTTTCTCTGCATTGTCGTGCGTTTTACAGGAAATGACACGGGCTGCACGTACGTACGCTTTCTTTGTGTACATACCACAGCAAACGCGTCTCTTTTCTGAGGAAGCTTGAGCACTAGGCTGGAGGGTCGCACATGGCATGTTGAGTACATATTGTAAAAGATCACGACTTAAATTGAACGAAACAACACGTATACGTTCTCTTTCTACTACATCGTCAAACAGAGAGCCTGAAACAACTACGCATGCACTTGTTGGTCTTCCCGTTGTATACAAAAGCTAAGATGTCCTTGTATTTATCCTTCCATTGTCTAGGCTACAAATGGCTCCTTAGCTGACTAATGTTCATCCGAATAGACCATGAACGAGATTCCGATCCAAAGCAGGGTTCGATTAGCGTACGAGATGCCCCTGGTACTCCGTACGTGATCCGATCCGAGCGCCGGCTAGCCCAAACAGAAGCCGGCCGGGCGGAACCACCTTGATATCTGTTGGTTTCTTTATAATATTTACTACTAATATTCGGTTGGTGGTATTGATGGTTATAGTGCACCGTACCCTTACAACCCCTTCCACCTGTCTATAAAACCTCTAACCAAAAAAAAACTATTCAATAAACATATTAACTACTAACAAATTTTATTCCTATCCGAACAGCCTCCCCTGCTATAGAGCAAGAGGTACCTCTCTTGATCTCGATTGGTCCAATTTGGCATAAGCGGTGTGAAACGTCCAATTTGACTGCAAGTGGTGTCAAATGATGCGGCAGGGCCAAGGGTACGGCCTAAGCTAAGAGCATAGCAGCACAGGCGCAACGCGGTCTGCTGTGGTGTCTGGCTATGTGTGGTGTTGGAGTTAAGGATGTGGTGTAGGTCAAGCATAACGGTGGAGGCGTGACGTGAACTAGGACAGAGACAAACTCACCAACTAACAACTTGATATGAGAGTAATATGTTTTTTTGGGTACCAAAACACGAGCATTCAACTAGTATTTGTAAAAGATCACGACTTAAATTGGAGGAAACAACACGTATACGTTCTCTTTCTTCTACAATGTCAAACCGAGTCTAAAACAACTACCCATGCACTTGTTGTTGGTCTTTGTCGGACCCGGATTCTGAGAATCCAAATCCTCTGTGAATCATCTGTGCTATTCCTGGATCGAGAGCTAGCACTTCACAAGACACATTCTTGAATCATTCATACAAGGCGTGAACTAAAACAAATATATTACAACACAGGTAACATAGACCTCATCGGGTCGAGTTTTACAAAAGGGCCGCACAAGGCCAAATATATTACATTACAAAAGAACGACCAAGTCTCAAATGAAGCAAAAAGGGAAGGTAGGGCTCATCTCACACGAACAAGCGGTCGGGGTGTCACATGTCTGACAGATATTAACCAAGAAATTTGGATAATATTGGTTGTACGCGGTACCAACGAGTCTACTTAGATCGGGCGAGATCTAAACTACAGAACTATCCTACTCCTCGTCATATCCTTGTCCATCGTCTTCTGGTCCATCGTAGTAGGCATAGTCTCCTTCATCTTCATTATCTGAAGGGTGGGGGAGAGAAGCGAGAATGAGCACTACTACCGTGCTCGCGAGCCAACACACAAATGCAATTATATACATGCAAGGCTTAACAAGGATGGCTCGGGTTCTTTTATTTGCGAAAGCAAGTTTTGCAATACTATAATTACAAAGCCTCTGACTTAGCATTTTTAACAAATTGCAATTTTATAAAGAGAGTAATGTGCAATAATTATTTCAGCAGAGGTTACCTCCACCTTCATGCTTATTTTGATCATGGTTACATCCACCATATTAACAAAGACTGGGTACATCCACCCGAGGAAAAAACAAATTCAGGGCTAGGTGAGCCCGCCGCAATTTTATACCACCCACAAGGTTTTAAAATAGAACTAACTCAAGTTAAGTTCCCATGTCCGCCTTTGACCGTAGGCACGGCTGTTTAAACAGTTTAATACTCTGCAGAGATAGCACACTTTACCCACAAGAGACAATTAACTCATTGCCCTACACAATTCCTTAGATGTGTAGTCGAGAGGTTGTCACAATAACGTTTCGACTTATCTCGCCCCTTCTGTCATTTCGCACATATAGGGTTACGCCCATGATGTTGAGCGGGATGTTTTACCTCAGCGACTGGCATAGCGGTGCTATACCTCAGCGACTGGCAAAACGTCACCCTCCTCTCGGTGTCCCATTCAAGCGGAATAAATCCACTTGGCTCCCCATTTATCCGCCCAGCGAAATGGCATCCAAGGTTCAATAAACCTACTAAGCTAAGTCGCAAGTTTTTCTGCAACTTGTGGTTGTACTTGTTTAACACGGGAGGTCGTGACCCGATTAAGTCCTTAGGGTTATCTGGGCGGTTCATTCCACAACCCAATCATTCTCGTGCTCCCGGAGCACCAATCCGCCTCACCATCCGCCCAGATAGAGCTAGCATTTTTAGGGTTTTTGAGGAGTAAACCAAACTATTTTCTCGCCTTAGTCATTGGACCACCAATGACTACCCAAAACATTTTATTTTTGAAGACATGATGATTTGGGGTATTTAATACCCCGGTACTTGAGCAAGGCTAGCATGTCGCCCAAGTATTTACCTATAACTAGTATTACCATAGTATTACTAGGGTGACAAAGGATATTGGATTCAAGTTGACATGGATGGCATATTAATTATTTAAACAACAAGTAGGTAATTAACTACCTTAAGCTTTAACATATCTTTGATTAAAAACTAAAGCATGCAATTTATTAATTTAAAAGAAATTAATTTACATAAAATGTAGGAGCAACATGGTCAAAGTATTGACTCGCCTTGGTTAGAGGCAAGATGATCGTGATATTCTTGGTCTTGATCGACTTGAGGATCTCCGCGTCTTGAATCCTAAGCAGGCGATTCTACCTAAAAAGCACAACGGCAAAGAGAGCAAGTAAATACAAATGAATACACAAATAAACTCCAAATTAATCAAGGCCTATGCCATTAGCAAGGTCTCGGCTTAACTAATTTTTAGAAATTTAGTTTGCAATTTTGGAGCTATAACGGAGGAGATCTTAATTCTGAAGCTTAAAAGGAAAAAGAAAAGAGAGAGAGAGGGTCACGGGTTCACAAGCAGTGTAGACCCAATCCACAAGACAGAGCGGCTCGGGTTCACGCAACAAGACGCTGGGGCCCACCGGGCAAAGGAGGAGGGGAGCTGGCTGGCTTGCTACAGGCTCGGGGGCCCACGGTCACCCTAACAAGGGAGAAGACCCTATGACAGGTGGGGCCCACGCCAAAAAATAAAAATAAAACCCCAAATCACTTCCTCTCCCATTTTTCAGAGCAGAGGCGTGGGAGGCTCGGGCCGATCCGTGGGCGGCGACGGCGTGAGGCGGCGGGCGGAGGCCAGAGAGGCTCGGTCGCCAGAGGAGGCGGCCTGGGGAGGTGGCGGGGCGGGAGAGGTGGGCGCAAGGAGAGGAAGAAAGAGGCGGCGGCTTTTCTCGAGCTCGTCTGGCTCCGCGATCTGGCGGCGCCAGAGGAGGAGGCGCAAGACGCACAAAGCAGGCGAGGGCGAGGTGTGGGAGGAGCGGTCCGGAGGAATGGGGAGACCGGTGCGGCTCGGCGACGTCGGCGGGAGCGGAGAAGAAGGCGCGTGGGTGGAGGTCTCTGGCGACGGGCGAGACGGAGGTGGGGGACACTCCTCGTGCTCGGGGCTCATGGTGACGCTTGGCAAGCAAGGGGGCTCACCGAGGCGACCACACGTTGGCGAGGCGCGGCGGCCAGAGGAGGAGTTCACGGTTTTGGAGGTATGTTTTCTTACCGTTTGCAATGGGGCGACGTGGGGGGGAGCTCTGGGGGGGCGAAGGGGCTTAAAGGGGAGAAGGAGGAGCGGGAGGGAGCTCGGGGTCGTTGGCGAGGACGAGCGGGCGCTGCGTCCCGAGGCGGAGGCATGGGCACGCGCGGAGCGTTTGCAACGAGGTCAGGACGAGGACGGGTGGTTGAGTGCAGCGAGGACGGAGCAAGGACGAGCGGGTGATGACCGAAAGTCGCCCTCGGTGTTAGAAGGCCTTGGCAGCGCACGGACGGGTGAAGTCGTCTGCAGAGGACGTGCAAAAGTCTTGTGGAGCGGGCGGCTCGGTGCAGGCGGCATGGGGCAAGTGGCGAGGAGCAGCGAGATGGGCGCGGCTCGAGGCGCGCGGCCAGCTCGGGCAAAGCGGTTGCTGCCGCTGCTTCTTGAGGGAGCAGCAGACCTGAGGGCGAGTGCTGCTTCTTCTTCCACTGAGCAGAAAAAAGGGCGCCAGGAGTTGGTAGCGCAGGGGAATGGAGAAGCTGCCGCTTCTTCTTTCTTCTTGTCGGTGACCAAAGGAGAAGCGGGAAGGAGAGGGCCTCAGTCTTTGCCGCACGGGCAGGAGAGAAGGGCTGGGCGGGCCGCCCAGAGGGAGAGATGGGCTGAGCCCGAGGTAGAGGCGAAGATTCAAATCGAATTTGGCCCGAAGATTCGAAATGGAGGAGAAGAGCTCCAAACTGCTAATTCGAGTTTCAAATGTTACTAACTTTACATTTGAAACACGAACCGAGGAAGAACGGAGGTTTTCGAAAATAGGAGCTAGTTGAATTACGGCGAAGAACGGAATGAAATCTATTTACTATTTGTCCGTCCGAAAACGGACGTTACAGTCTTCCCGTTGTATACAGAAGCTAAGATATCCTGGACTTGTTGTTGGTCTTCCCGTTGTATACAATGTCAAACCGAGTTATCGTTCCACTGTCTAGGCTACCAATGGCTCCTTAGGGGACTACGGTAGACTCTTTCTTCTACAATGTCAAACCGAGTCTAAAACAACTACCCATGCACTTGTTGTTGGTCTTCCCGTTGTATACAGAAGCTAAGATATCCTGGATTTATCGTTCCACTGTCTAGGCTACCAATGGCTCCTTAGGGGACTAGTGTTCATCCAAATAGACTATGAACGAGATTCACGGAGCATAAGAAGAAGTGGAAATATACACGAACTTGTTGACATTTCAATTGGAATGCTACGGTGAACAGTGCCATAATATTCGGTAGATCTGAAATGTCAGATCTAGAAAGAGTGGTCAAGATCAATAGCTACAGTGATACTACAGGACTCATAAGCAGTACCTATGATACAGTATTTTTGCTACAGTACTTGCTACAGTATTTTTATGAACGGCACGTGCCTCGATCTAAACCCCTCGCTTTCGGTTCGACTGCCCGTACACAAAGTCATGGCGCTGTTCACTGTAACATTGCTATCTAATGTTAGAGGATATGTTTCCCTTAGAGTGACGGAGCACAGTTGACCAACCCCAGACTGACAGGTAGGCAGGGCCCTGAGAGCGTGGCAGATGGGCCTACAGGCCCCGTTGGAACGTGGTGGCACAGCGCCGACCCACGGCTCCACTTCCTCGGTTTCTCGACCCGAATTCCGATCCAATGCAGGGTTCGATTAGCGTACGAGATGGCTCTGGTACTCCGTACGTGATCCGATCCAAACAGAAGCCGGCCGCCGTATATATACCAGAGACCGGCCGGGCGAAACCACCTTGATAACTTGGACTCCGCAACTGCAACTGCGTGCAGCCCTAGCTAGCTACTCGCCAATCCGCCGCGCGTTCACCGGCCGCCCGGCGCGTATGTTCGTGAACGGTGTATACTTCCCGATGCTGGCGGATGAGTCACACTCGGACGCCGCGCTCCGCAGGATGGAAGAAGGCGATCGAGCCCGCGGGGTGGCGACGACCGGATACCCTCGCCGGATCAAGCTTAGCCCGTTCACCCAGTATTTCCTAAGGGTAATATTATAACTACGTACATCGGTCTCAACGGAAAATTGTCGCATTGAAAGAATGTTGTTTTTTTCCTTAGAAAAATTTGAGATAGTCTCAAATATACTGTTTGTTTATTTCTAAATTTGAGATAGTCTCAAATATACTGTTTGTTTATTTCTCTCTTTTTTGTGTGTGTTGTTCAAACTGCAACGTGGAATTTACTGTGTGAAGAAATTACCTTTCATAGCAATATCTCTGATCAAAATTAGTATGACTTGGCCCTGTTTTTTGACTGGAAGTGAGATTGCCTAGGCAAATTGGTAGGAGGTCATGTTTGGATTTGCTTAATATTTTCTTTGTGTTTACCATAACGCTTATTTGACAAATTGACGCGGCAAGCTGACCAAGTTTTAGCATATTTCTCTCATGTTCATCTCAACTCAACCACTATGCTCCACGCCTACGTAGGTACATCATCCAGGTTGCATTTTGTGTGTACGTAGGTATGCAAAATTGTAGTACTAATTGGGTATGTCGCTCTTTGCAGGGTTTTGCCATCACTTTGGGAATCACATTAGCGGTTTGGATCATCACGATGAAGGGGCCGAATCCCTACATGAAGATAATTTGTTTGATTATAAATTCCTTTGTGCCGGTCGGTATCTTCGAGAGCTCGTTTAATGACGCCGACGATCCTCCGGAGAATAGAGCTGAACCGTGATCTCACGACGTGGCTCTCCGGTTTCCTTGATGGAAATACTTATTTACCTTTGCGTATAAAATGCACTCTGCGGAAATTTACTTGGCTACGAACTGTTACATTTATGTTTTAGGTACTTGCAATTCGAGAGCTGCCTTCCTCTTGGGATGTATTTCAAGAAGATCTTAATTAATCTCTTAGTAAATAATAATAAAGCTTTTGGCTCAAAAAGAGAGCGAAAGCGACATCAAAATTCACCATAATTAATTTAATTTGCCTCATCCAGTAATCCTAGCCTTTTCGATATGTTGGCCACTGATGAGTATTGTCGAGGTACTGAAGTTGGCAAACATACATTTTTATGTCGATACTACGTGCCCAATAGTCCAGTAAAAGAACTAGCACGTAGTCAAGCCAGGCAAAAAGAGCACGTTGCCCTCGCGTTTCCTTTTCCCCTGTTGGGTTGGCTACTGATTAAGCCCATCACTTTATTCTTTGCAAGCTGCTAGCCCACCTATACCATTGCAAGAGGATAGCTCCTCTAGCATCGGCCTTCACTAGTGTCGTCGCTCCCCTCCCCTCTCTCTTCTCCGCACCGCCATCTCCCCCAACCCTGTCGCCCCCAACCTAATCTTCACCGCGCCGCTGCCTCACCGTGCCACCCTTCGGCATAGCCCCCAGCACCCTACTCCGCTGCCCACCGCCGGACCACCGCCTCCCCGGCCTTGTTGGTCTTCCCGTTGTGTTGTATACGGAAGCTAAGATGTCCTTCCACTGTCTAGGCTACAAATGGCTCCTTAGCTCACTAGTGTTCATCCTAACAAGCTGACTAGTGTTCATCCTAACAAAAAATTAACGAGATTCACGGAGCATATGAAGAAGTGGAAATACACACGAACTAACTGTGCGCACGAACTTGTTGAGCTCGTGCCTTCGAGTGACGGAGCAACATTGACCAAGCCCAGACTGACTGGTAGGCAGGGCCCTGAGAGCGTGGCAGATGGGCCTATAGGGCTATGGCCTAGAAGACAGCGCAGACCCAAGAGATCCGGCCCACGCGCCCGACACCCTGGCCCACTGACATCCCGGGCCTACCTCGCTACGACCACACGTCCGCTGCTGTTGCTACTACTTTTCTCCCTCACGCGCCCCACGCCCTGACCCACTGACATCCCGGGTCCACCTCGCTATCCCCCGACCAATGGGCAATGGCATTAGAATTAGAAAATGGCCAGCTCGTGTGGCTTTAAAGCAAAGGCATCGCCCCTCCTCGCCACTCCCTTCTCCCATTTCCTCTCCTCGTTTCCTCTCGTCTCGCACGCACGACGCAAAAAACGTGTGGGATTTCTTTTTTTAGTTTTGATTTTTGGAGGGGTTTTGAATGACGGAGACGGCCACGACGGGCGACGGCGATGCTGGAGCGTTGCTCGCCGAGATGTGGGGGCCGCTCGCCGTCGCGCTCGTCACACTGCCCAGCCTGCTGCGCAGGCTGCAGGTGCTCATCCTCTGCCTCCGCTCCCGCGGAAAGGAGGTCATCTCGTCGCACATCTCGACGTACTACTCCTCCGGGCCGCCGTCGCCACTGCCAGGACCGCCGCCGTCGTCGAGCTCCATGGTCTAGATGGCCGAGATCCACGGCCGTCGGGACAACCACCGCCACCTAAACCGCCGCCGCCGCCGCCGCCGCCACCCAAGATCTATTGCTGAGTTGCTTCAAATCCGGCCGCCTCCACCTCAACTTCGGTCGCCGCTGCCACCAAGCTCTCGCCGGCCATCAATGCCACCGAGTGGAAGGAGGAGGGCGGTTGGGAGGCGGTCATCGGGCGGCAGTTAAGAGGGGTCGCCGGCTCGAGATGGGTTGAACTAGGTGGGTTGGAGATGGTATGAAATGGGTTGTGAAAATAGGTTGAATCGTATTAGGGAAATAGTTTAGGTTGATTTGGATTGAATTGTCACGTGGGTTGGTTTGAATTGGGTCCTAGGGATGCAAAGTGGTCTGCTTTGGGTTGGAAAAGTGGAGTTTGTTGTTATATGTAGTGATGGCCAAACGGACGGTCCGGCCTAGCACAACACAGGCCTATGTCGGTACGGCTCGATAAGGTCCTGCAGTTAATATGGCCGTGCCATGCGGACCCGTGGGCCAGGGTGTCGATCTAGGCTCGGCACGTCAGCACCTCGAGTTGGTACCCGACCCAGGCACAACACACTAACACCTCAGGCCGTTTTAGCCCTAAATTTTAAATTAATATATATATATATATATATATATATATATATATATATATATATATATATATATATATATATATATATATATTCTTCTTCTTTCCTTTTCTCCTTTCTTTCTTTATTTTTCCTCATTTCCTTTATTTTTTCTCTAACCGCACGACGAGACCTTCTGTCTTTTCCCCTTCCTCTTCTTCCTCTAGTCGGGCCGACCAGCTTCACCACCGTTGGCCTTCGATACGTCGTGCCGCGCCCCTTCCTAGGCCGCCGTGTCGCGCTCATGCCTCCAATTGCGCTGTCGTCGTGCGCTCCTGCCTCCGGCTGCGCCACCGTCGCGCGCTCTCCATCTGCGCCCCGCCTCCTCCTTCCCCGTGCATGTGCTCCTTCGCGCCCGAGCCTAGCCTCATCCTCCCCGTGTCGGCCTCACATGATTGTTGCCCTCATTGTCTTTGTGCCTCGATATGCAGCCTGCCCGACACACGTTCGCCATAGTGCGAGATCAAAGCACGACACGGCCGCTCAGCCGTCTTGGCCGAACTAGCTACTGATGTGGTCATGCCGTGTTCTGATCGGGCCAATAGTGTCGTGTTTCGTCCCAGCCCGGTTGGTACGTCCCCTCTGGCCACCTCTAGTTATGGGTCGGGTTGGACATGAGTTGGTTTCTACCTATTACCAAGCCTAGATCACATTGGTGTATTTTTGACAAACTCCCTAACTTGCAGGTATTTTTTTGTTGTTGCAAAAATCCTCTAAAATAAATTGGTATAACGATGTGCATGCAGCTGTTGGTGTGTATGGTGATTCATGGTTCAACAAGTTCTATCCGGGTTGCGACTACGAGATGGATTGAGTGTATTTCCAGTGCCCTATTTGCCGAATCAATTGCATGTCGTGATAAGGTCGAGACACATTCGTAGATCTTGGTTCTTTGTAATCGCAAAAAAATATATGCTAATTTTCCTTCATGGCAAAACTCAAACTTCTTTTTTTCTTGTTGTCGACGATCGAGTTGTCGATCTTACGAAATAAAATTGAGGAAAATGACAAAGACTTCCTGGAAGGAGAATAGGGTTGCTCTTTATTGCTATGAACTAACTATTACAGGAAATTCCTTCGACTAGGCAGTAGACTAACCTTAATTACACTTGATGCACGTGTTGCTTGGATCTGTCTTGATGCAGATGCCTTGGGCTTGATCAAATCCGTTGTGTCCTCTCTGTCCTTCGGTTGTCTTCTCCTTTAAATAACTAACGAAGTAGTGGCAGTTATCACTGGAAGAGGCGTCCTCTGGAAGTGTCACGTCTGGTCAGAAGAACGATGGCAATTAGCAAAAAACCAACTGACCAGCGATTGATGTTAGTGGAAGGTAAACCATATGATAGTTATTGTCAGTGACTTAGGGCTATAAACATCGTGCGATTTGAAGTAAATAAAACATGTGCTCCATTCATCACACGGAAGGAATACACTCGGAACCAGGTCCAAGTGCCAGTTCAAAGCTCATACGAGTAGTCACCTGGTCGGGTAGCAGGTACAGGACCTCTCCGACCAGGGTACTCATAAAAGTAACCTCTAGAATCCTTACAACCAAGAGGTCGTTAGCTTTAGGGGTTACGACCACGAAGGACATACGGTCTTTTACTAAATACTGAAGTAATATTAATAGATTTTAATCCTCGTCAGCTATCTCTCGAACTTGAAATGAATGTGTAGTGTGAACCTTTCTCCGATGAAATCATATCGGGCAGACTCTCATTTAATGTCATGACAAACGAGATGGTTTGTATTCACTTTAAAGTTGAGAAACTTCTTAGGGAACTGAAGAGTTTTCCGTCCGTTGGAAAAAAAGTTTGTCCGTTGGACTTCAAGTAACTCCTTTTTGCGGTTAAAGAGGCGTGGCTATAAAATCCCTTTGGCATGCTACCTAGAGGATTTTATGCTCTAAGATGTTCTTCAATCTCCTTTTCATCTTCTCACGAAGAATCTCCTCCGACCTCCTCTCATCTTCTTGCCCGAAACTTTCTCCGACCTCCATTCGTTCTTTCGCCCGAAATCCAACAATGTCGGACCCGATTATCAAGTGGTTGGTTTCAGATCTGAGCGTGAAGAAGCTCAAGGCTCTGGAGGAGATTGGGATGCTTCCTAACCGGAATCTGATTTCTTGGAGATAAGCGACTGGAGAGCATTTTTCGAGCAGTGAAGACGGAGAGATCCCCGTTTTTCTTGCCTATATCGAGTGCGGGCTTAGGTCTCCAGCACATAAATTCCTCTCCAAGGTTCTTGAGTATTATGAAGTTGAATTGGTGAACCTAGCCCCCAACTCGATCACCAACCTCAGCATCTTTGTCTACCTCTGCGAGGTGTACTTGGGGATCCGACCAAATCTCAAGGTCTTTAGATATTTTTACAAGATGGCGAGGTCAGGGAAGTCAGCAGCTGGACCTAGAGAGTGCTCGCTACGACTCCACGACGGGAAGGCTGAGGAGTACATTCGTATGTATCCCAAGTCCTCGTGGTCTTTATGGAAGAAAAGTTGGTTTTACATGACGGTCACGAAAGATGATGGCCTCTACTTCGTCGGCAAAGTGGTGAGCGAGAATCTTAACTGGCGGTTCACCGTAAAGAAGGAGGGAAAGATCGAAAGATGGGTTGATGCCATTCGAGATATTAGTGCTAGGGGATTGACTTTTTGGCACGTGGTGAGGGACTTCTCCATGCGACGGATAAGTCCCTTGAGGCTCTGATCACGACTCGTAGCGACCAATCCGGTGGTCCCAAAGAGTAGATTTGATGTAGTATAAGAACTATGAATGTAAAAAACTTACTTTTTATCATCAATAAAGTTTGTTTATATCTTTTGTAACTTGTTGACTACTTATATATCTCCTAACCCCCGACTGCTTATTTAGTAGAACTTACCAAGGAAGCAATAGACTAAGAAATAGAGGAAAAGTCACGACCATTGTATATAGTATGTGCTGATCATAAGGAAAAACTGATCGTATTAATACTAGGAAATCAATTCGGTCGGAACCAGTTTATGATTTCGACTAGTTGCAGATCTATTTCCATAATCGAAACACCACTTAACACATTGTATGGTCGAAAGATATTTATAAGACTTGCCTTGATGAAAAGAAATTATGCAAGGATGTATGCAAAAAAAAAGGTAAGTGTTATTTTTTAAACAAATTATCCAAGCTGGTCGTATGAAGCGCTAAGAACAAAAGACGTGATAAACACTTCGCGAAATGTATTCATGCTCAAGTTCTGACTGGCAGCGAGGATCGTAAGAAAAGGACCGTCGCTAGGAAACTCCTTCCAGTGGGCAGGACCACATGCAGAAAGGAGAGATTTCGACTAGGAGGCTTTCCGTGCCCCGTCCAGTAGCCAAAACAAGAGTAGAACAGAATGTTGAAATAATGAAGTAAAGTCTATAAGTTATGTAGCATGTAAGTAACTATATCGAGTTGTTTGTGTTATGCTCTTTTACTTTTTTGATTCTTTGAGAAAAGAGTGTATGGTCGCTTGTGAGGACCATTGGTTTGATGGTCACGACTAGGACCCTTATGGCTTATGACAGCTATGTCAAAGCCAAAAGAAGTAAAAGAGACCCTTCTAGAAGGATATCGGAGAGAAATGGTTCTTCTTCAACCAGCCAAACAACAATAGTATGTGACCAGATGACAGATAACATACATATAAACAATATCACTCATCGGAAAGTAAAGAAAGGATGAATCTTTATTGGAATTTTAAAGAATGTAAAATATATTTATACAAAGAACTTACGCAATTGATCAATATTCTAAGAATTAGACAAAACATGCCCGTCTGACATAGCTAGTCGTGCCGAATCTGGTCGGGTGACTTCGACCACGGTGCATGGACCTTCCCATTTCGGTGAAAGTTTGTTGCGATTTGCTTGGCTCTGAATTTTTCTGAGAACCAGATCACCTACAGCTAGGCTGTGAGGTTGCACCTTATGACTATAGTACATTCACATGGCTTATTGGTAGACTACCGATCGTATCAAGGCTTGGTTTCATCATTCTTACAGTAAATTGATGTCGTCGAGTCGTCATTCATTCTGATCATTCTCCGTAAAACAATCAGTTCGAGTGAAGCCAATTTTTAGTTCTGGAGGAAGCATGGCTTCAGCACTGTAAACTAGAAACAATGGTGTTTCACCGGTCGCACGACTGGTCATGATTCGAACGGCCCATAACACAGAAGGAAGTTGTTGAACCCAAGCTCATGATTGTTTTGTCAACTAGTCGAACACTCGGCATTTCATTCCTTGCATTATGATTACATTAGCTCGCTCGACTACCTCGTTGCTCTGCGGATGAGCGACATAAGCGAAATGTATCTTGATACCTAGATCTTCGCAGTATTCTTGAAAATTGCCGCTCGAGAACTATGTATCGTTGTCTGTGATTATACGACTGGGTATGCTAAATCGTGTTATCTTGTTTTTGTGAGAAACTTCTTAGCAGCTTCAGTTGTTGTTTTAACAACTGACTCGGCTTCTATCAATTTTGTGAATGTGTCAATCATGACAAAAAGGAATTCGAAGCCCCTGGGTGCTCTTGGGAAAGGTCCCAGGATGTCAAGTCCTCAGGTTGCAAAAGGCCAAGAAAAAGGTATTGTTTGCAAAGCTTGTGCTGGCTGATGTACTTGTTGACTATAAAATGGACACTGTACGCACTTCATCACAAGTTCTTTTGCATCATGAAGGGCAGTCGGCCAGTAGTATCATTGCCTGAAGGCTTTATCGACCAGAGTTTTGTAGGAATGATGTGCTCCACAAACTCCTCCATGAATGTCGGAGAGTAGTTGTGACCCATTCGTTTGAGATATACATCTCATCAACACTCCGTGAGATCCCCGTTTATAAAGGATACTTTCGATCAGAGTGTATGATTTGGCTTTTTGAGCTATACGATCAGCCTCTATATCATCTTCAGGAATTAAGCCATGCTGAAGATAATTGTAGATTGATATCATCCAATCAATACTGGGATCAAGCTATACGACCTCCAGTGGAGCATCTATGTTCTCGGAATTGTCAACCACCGAGGGTATATCGAGCTGCTCGAGAAAAACTCTAGGCGGGACGGTTGATCTTGTGGAAGCGATCCGTGCCAACTGGTCTGCTAGAAAGTTTTCCTTTCTAGGAATATGTTGGATCTGGAAACCGAATAAGTGTTTTTTGAGTTTTCGTACTTTCGCCAAATAAGACGACATCTTGGGACTGGAACATGCATATTCCTTCCCGACTTGGTTCGCTACTAGTTGAGAATTGTCTTTCACTAGTAATCTACGAATCTCGAGCGCTCTAGCTGCTCGGAGTCCTGCCAATAAACCCTCGTACTCTGCCACGTTATTGGTAGCAGGAAAGTTTAGTTGAATGGCGTAGTTGATGTGTTCTCCTATAGGAGATATCACCACAACTCCAGCCCTCGAGCCTTTGACCATCAAGGACCCATCAAAGTACATTGTCCACTCTTCGTGGTGTTCGTACTCGGGCCCTTGGGTGGGTTCAGGGTTCGTCCACTCGGCAATGAATTCTACTATTATGCAGGACTTGGCTAGCATTAAGTGAGATGAAATGAAATCGAACGCCCCAAGCTCGACTACCCATTTTGCTATTCGCCCAGATGATTTTCTGTTTCCGAGAACTTGACCAAGGGGATATCTTGTGGGTATGACCACTCTATGGGCCTAAAAATAATGCTTTAGTTTCCTTGAAGCCATAAGGAGACCTCATAGCAACTTTTTTACCTGTGGGTATCGTTCCTTTGGTCCATGTAAGACTTCGCTTACGTAATATACTGGTCGCTGGATATTGTCACGCTCAACGACCAGTACTCCACTGACAGCTTGTGGCGTTGCAGCAACGTACATTAGCAATGTTTCTCCTGATCTTGGAGACACTAAGATCGGGGCACTCGTAAGGTACTTCTTAAGCTCCTCAAAGGCATCATTTGCCTCTTTAGTCCACTCGAAACTCCCATGTTTCCGAAGAAGCTTGAAGAAAAGTAATCATTTTTCACCTAACCGTGCTATGAAACGACTTAGCGTTGCCATACAGCCAGTTAATTTTTGGACATCTTTCCTTGTGGTTGGAGGACGCATCTGGTCGATGGCCACTATTTTTACTGGATTTGCTTCAATTCCCCTAGTCGAAACTAGGAACCCAAGAAGCTTTCCAGAAGAAACTCCGAACGCACATTTTTTCGAATTTAACATAAGGTTATGCCTTCTTAAGTTATTGAAAGTCTCTTATAGGTCAGAAATGTGATCGCCAGCGTTGATGTTTTTTACGACCAAGTCATCAACGTAGGCTTCTAGATTTTAACCTATCTGTGGGCTAAAGGTCTTTTGTGTTAACCTTTGAAAAGTAGCACCAGCGTTTTTGAGTTCAAATGACATCTTAACATAACAGTAAGTGTCATAGGGCCATTATGAGTTAATGGAGTATTTTGGTGATTAATGACAAATCTAAATGTGAGACTAATATGTTTATTGACTATGATATTGTTTAGTCTTATTTGGATGAAATAGTGAAAATCATAGAGGTATGCATTCGACATCATATTCTTATATCTTGTTGCATTCCTCGGATCCAAAATATAGATTGAACTCCACTAAAAGTCTAACATGAATATGTGCATATGTTTTTTTATTACACATTCGTGTATGCACACATTTAGGGGGAGTTCACTCTATGTTTTGTGGTTTCATTAGTATTGATCCATGTTTCTTTATCCACATATATTGGGGATCTCTACTTTGAAACATATCTTTTGAGTATATAAAACTTGTGTAGTTCATATATACTCATATTGCTTTATATTCAATTATTTGCAATCGTATTGTGGGACTAATGTGTGTGCTAAGATGTTTTCAAAGCTTAGTCCCGGGGTTTGATTGAAGACATGAAAAGGAAATGCAAAGATGATAAAAGATCGGCATGACTCAAGACAAAGAAGTCATGCATTGCATTTGTTTTGCTTCTGGAAAAGTCTTCAGTGAAAATTGGTAATACCGCATTTGGTAAGCAATACTACTGATGTGCGGTAGTACCGAAGTTCTTTTGGTGGAACTACTGCAGAGCAGTACGACCGCATATTCTAAGCGGAACTACCGCACACTAGAAGTTTTGAATTTTAGTTGGCGGTACGTTATCTCCAGAGAGGGCCAGTTTTGGACCTCTAAGGGAAGCGGTAGTACTGCCCTATGTGAACGGAACTACCGAAGAGCGGAATTACCGCATGATCAACGGCGTTAGTACCGCACCTTTCTGCAATGACTTGTTAAGAAGCATTTATTGCAAATATATCTTGGTAATTAATGTTAATCATTGTGGGACTAACATTTTCCATGAGTTAGATGAATAGGTTATGTTCCATGGTAATGGAGACTTCAGATGGCATAATGAGTTGATCATCATCAAGTCAAGATTCAAGAAGAGGATACATCATGTGTTGATGCATATCAAGATCTCGAAGAGGAGATGATCATGAGTTGATCATCAAGTCAAGAGAAGACCCATCATGTGTTGATGGAGGTCAAGTAAAGGATGCATCATGGGTTGATGCATGTCAAGACGATGACCCGGACTTGAAGTGAAGATGTGCGTTATCAAACTTCAAGATGATGCTCAAGGCAAATGTATGACTAGCTAGGGCTAAGGATGTGTTTCTAGTCTTTTACCGGTCTTGGTGTTTGATTGGAAGACCGGATTCTAGTATAGGTTTGCCGTACTATTAAGAGCGGTCTTGTCTTGTAGCTTGAGTCTCATTATATGTTGATAGCTCAATCTCTCTTGCTCTAGCTCTCCGCGGCATGATGCTATTATTTGCAAATGTGTTTTGCAAATAGTCGAGGTTCATGCATCTAATCCTTATAGCATGTGACTATACTTTGCAAATATGTTTTGCAAATGGTTGAAGTCCATGTACCTACTCCTTGTGGCATGATCTAAGTTTGCAAATGTGTTTTGTAAATTGTTGGGATTCATGCATTTTCCCTTGGCATGGTCTAAGATTGCCTGTCGCTATTTCTTTGGACTTAGACCATGGTAGTGGTTCTTTGGAGTTGTGCCTTTTGATTTGATCAAATATGTTTGAGGTCAATCAAATATGTGGGTTGTGTAGCCCTCTGAATAAGCTTTCCATAGAGTCCAAGATCACTCAATTCCGACATCGGAGTCAAAAGTTATAACATTTTTACCGAGTGTCGTCTGTGTTGAAATTGGACTGCGGTACTACTGCCCGAGAGGAGAGGTACTACTGCAGAATGGTCGTTCCGGGCGTTGTACTGCGGTACTACCGCACTAAAGACTTTAAAGGCTAGTTTTTGAGCCGTTAATGCACCCGTGCGACCGATGAACAGTAGAAAACGGTAGTACCGGAGTTTGTACTGCGGTACTACCGCAAATCGTGATTTTTGGGGATTTCTGCTCCCAACGGCTAGTTTTTGTGTGTGGACTATAAATACCCACCTTAGTAAATTGAGAGACATTCTTTGGCATCTCATTTCACTCACTTGAGCTAGCGTGAGCTTCTTCTCTCAATTGTGCATGTGTTGCACCTTGTGAGCAAGGAGAGAGGTCTCTAGTTGCATGTGTTGCATCTAGAGGTGGATTTCGTATCCACTTGAGCTTGTACATTCGTTGCACATGGTGAGAGTCAAGCAAGGGGCTTGGCTTATTACTCTTGGTGTTTGCCGACAACTAGACGGCGTGGAGGTGTCGTGAACCGGTGATCTTCTCAAGAAGCTTGTGAGAAGGCTCGGCGTGTTGTAAAGGTTGGAGCTCACCTACCCGGAGCGGGAAAGAGCTATCACTAGTGGAATTGAGGTGTTTTACTTAATTCGTGGAGCCAGTCTAATTAGTTTTGGCTTACCTCAATGTGGATTAGGGGAGACCGGCAAGTTTCCAAACACTACGGTAAAACGTCCTTGTGTTATTGTGGTTTGCTCTCTTGTGATTTACTTTGTGCAATTTACATTCCTAGAATTAAATTGCTTGTATGTCTATGTATGTTTGCTATTGTCGACGATCGAATCGCCGATCTTATAAAAATAAAAGGAGGAAAATGATGTGGAGTATCCTGGAAGAGAATGGGGGCTGCTCTTTATTAATATGAACTGGGATTACAAGACTTGACTAGGGACTATCTCCAATTACACTGAATGTATTGAATACTACTGCTTTGGCTTCTGTGTTGCCTTACATTGTTATTTGTTGTGTGTGCGTGTCTCCTCGTCTTCTGCGTTCCATCATTAAATAACTCCCGAAGAGGCGGCAGTTACTCCTGGAGAAGACGTCCCTGATGAAACGTTACAACTGATCGGAGGTTTAAGGTAGTTAACAATGTGCTAACTGCCTTGCGGTTAAGTATCTGTGAGACTCTTAACTATAAGGTGGTTTATCGTCAGTGTCTTGTATATCATCATAAGGTATGGAATGTTTTGCACGTGTTCCATTCATCATACGGTTAAGGGTGAATGTTCATAGCATTTCCGAGCAGCTACCTGGTCGAAACCTAGTCCGACCAGGGTACCCATCGTGTAACCTCTGGAATCCTTACGACCAGTGAGGTCGTTAGCCTTAGGGGTTACGACCATGAAGACGTATGGTCTTTTTATGTATTTAAATTAATACATAGAGGTTTTAATCCTTGTCAGCTAGCTCCCGAATTTTAAATGAACAGGTCGTGTAAGCGTCTTCTTCCGATGAATTTGTATCGGGCAGACCCCCATTTAATGTCGTGACATTCGAGGTGGTTTGTGTTCATATTAAAGTTGAGAACTTGCCTTGGAAACTGAAGAGTTTCTCTGTCCGTTGGGCGAAAAAGAAGCTTTTTGTCGTTCAGACTTTTATGGATAACCTCCGATCATGATTTTAAAGACCCGAGGATATAAAATCCCCATCGCTAGACCTTTTGGATTCTTTATGCTTCCAGATCCCCCTTTCTGATCTCTTTTACCAAGAGAAAAAAATCTTCATCCTTCTTTTCTTGTTCTTCCGACCACAAAAATCTCCTGCGAACTCTACTCATCCTTGAGGATTTTCATCATGTCGGAACAAATCACAAAGTGGTTGCCTTCGGATTTGAGCAAGAAAAAGCTTGAGTCTTTGGAGAAGATTGGGATGCTTCCGGACAAGAATTTGATCAGATGGAGATCGGCATTTGGAGAGCATTTCCCAAGTCGCGAAGATGAGGAAATTCCTGTTTTCCTCGCCTACATCGAATGTGGGCTGAGATTGCCGGTACACAAATTCTTTCTCCATGTTCTTGAGTTCTACGGGGTGGAATTGGTGAATTTGGCTCCAAATTCCATCGCCAACATCAGCATCTTCACATATTTGTGTGAATCATACCTGGGAGTGCCTCCGAATTTGAGACTCTTCAGGTATTTCTACCGAATGGTAATGGGAAAAACCACGGATACTCCCGGGGAATGTACATTGTGACTTCATGACGGGAAGGCCAATGAGTACATTCATATGTACTCGAAATCCTCGTGGTCGTCATGGAAAAAGAACTGGTTCTATATGACGGTTACGAGGGATGATGGCCTCTACTTCGCTGGGATGAGAGCAACTGAAAATCCCAAATGGAGAAACACCGTGGAGAAGACAGGAGTGGTCGGACGATGGGTAGATGCCATCTACGACCTGTGAGTCAAGGGCTTGACCTCTTGGCACGTGGTGAGGGATTTCACTAAGCGTCAGATTAGTCCACTGAACCTTCGGACTCACTCCCTGATTTGGTCCATTGGTCGTGATGAAGCTATCTCAGGAGGTGGTAAGTCTTTGAGATAAACTCCGACCAGTATTTTGATTTGATTAATGTACTACCTTAAAATCTGTTCATGTCTTATTTTCTCTCTTCTTTTAAAGCTCTTTCCCCCTGAGGAAATTAGAGAAAGGATCAGTGATCATGCGAGGAGCTGGAGAAAAGGCCGATTCCCGAGATCTTGGCCATAGTTCTGCCAAGAGAGAGCAACAAGGCTTAAGGTAAACAATAAAAAAATCTCTTTGATCATGCATATATATATTCTCCGATCAGATTTTTGATCATGCTCTATTTTTGTAGTTGGTCAGGTTGCGAATCACACAAACTGGTAAGGCTAAACATCCCACCGATGTTCCAACCGATTCGTGCCCAGATGAACTGAAAGAGGATGAATCTCCCGAGGTAACAGAACATTTCATAAGAATATATATATATATGTAGTTTAGATAAAAGATTTCATCACCTAACCAAATTCATTTGTTGGTTTAGGTGGAGAAAATCAAGGCCACCGGCGCGACTACGGAGATTGCCAACCCTGGGCCGTCGTTGGCAATTAACGGACGATTGTTATGGAACAAGCGGTATGGAGGTAGTGAAACCACTCCGCCGACTAGATGATCAAGGACGTGACTTTTGACGAGCTGATCGAGAACATCGCTTACGACATCCTGTTGGATAATGCAACAGACTTGGCCAATCCGTGGGTTCGAACAAGCAAGGTCGGAGAAAAAAGAAAAGGAAAAAAGGCGACGGTACAGATTTTACTCTTCCGCGTTTTAGAGTCAAATCTCGAAAATTAACTAGGTACGCTCAAATGAAAGTGGTCGTATAAGCGCATACCTTTAATAATTTCTTGATGATTTGATGCCCCTTTTTTTTTAACTTCCCTCCTTTGTTTGGTATAGGTCCTCTGGCGTTCCGGTCGTTTCCGACCAGATTCCTTCTAAGGACCAGGTACTTGAAGAGGTCCATGAGCAGACCACTTCCCAGGATAAAGTTCCTGAGGAAAGGGTGGTCGGAGAAGCCCCCGAGCAGGCGTCAGGGCCAACAGTTGAGTTGGAAACATTAGTGGTTCTAACTCCTTCTGCAGAGGTAGATGGCCCTAAAGGCCCTCAACAGGTTCCGACCATTGTTGGTAATTCTCCTCAACCTGACAAGTTCCCTTTTCGCCTCCGATTCATCGAGGATAAGGAGCTTGATGAGGTATGGGGAAAGATATCGAATCATCAAATCAAAATGCATCCTGATTCCATATTTGGCGGATATAATGATTTGGCGATCCGGGTAAGTATCTCGACCGGTTTCATAATCTCTAAAAATCTTTTAAAGAGAACTTTTAAAGAGGAAAATGCTATTTGAGCGACATATGGTCGAGAATTTTCTTTGTGGTCGGAGGACCACCCAAATAATTAAAGACTTAGAGCGAAACACTCCGAATTAGAAAGTAAAACTTTCCCTTAGCCTTTTCTTTCTTCAATGCTTAGCCCTTTGCTAATTATTCTCCTTATCGTATTTGATAGATTTGGAGAAAATAAAAGAAGAGATCCTGGCTGAGAAAGCCAAGACAGCTCTGCTTGAAGAAGAGATCAAAGCTAAAGACCAGTCGATCGCTGAGGCTACGACCAGCAAGGAAGATCTTAACAAGAAAATTGAAGGTAATAGGTCGTAAACTTGACTTATTATCTTCCTCCAATTATTTTTGTGCTTATCACCTGTTTTATTCTTGCAGAGCAAAAACAAGTTTTGGACAGAGTAGAAAAGACTCTGAAATTTGAGCAAGACAAGGAGGCGGCTCTCGTTCAAAGTCTAGATGAAAAGATCGTATTTTTGAACAAGATGATCTTTGATATGGGATCGAGGATCAAGCACCCTACCTAAGAGATCCATGAGAAAATGAACTTCTTGGGTCAACTTCTAGAGGATCTTAATACTCTGCTCAAGACTACTCGGAAGAACTATGCCCAAGCCATGAAAACAGGCGTTGCTACTTGACGAGGATCTAATAATCCTCATTTTATCTTTTATCTATAATCATTATTATAGGAAATATCATGTAAATCTCTAGGTATACCCTTAGATTTGCAAGGGAGAAGCCTACCGGTGGTCGTAAGCTCTTCTCGACCACCTCCATAGTCGTAAGTCTTGCCACGACTACCTTATGGTCGTAAGTTCTTCTCGACCGCTACCTAGTCGTAAGGTATTCTCTGACTAGGTCATAATCATAAGCTCTTCTGCGGCCGTCACCACGATCACCTTACGATCAATTAAACCTCTGAGGCGAGTGGGTCCAATTGATTAAGAATTCAGCGATCATCATCTGTTGTTACTCTGCTAAGTAATAGCACATAATGCTCCATTATCTCGATATATAGTCACAAGTGGTGTGGAGGAGTTATCGCCGGTGATTCTCGCCAACATGCGCCATTCTGAGGATGTGATGAGGCGCCACTTCACCTAGAGAAACGGCCACTCCTTCATGGACTATATAAAGGCGGCAATCAGAGAAGAAAAGGGCGATCGAATCAAGGCATAGACACACGCTATCAAGGGCCATCACGAAGACAAGCACTATCATCTGTAATAGTCTTAGTTTTTCTTCTGATTGTTCAGAATACACTCAATACCATACACACACAGGAGTAGGGTTGTTATTCTCTCTGGAGCAGGCCTGAACTTGTATAAAAATTCCCGTGTCAATCTCTCTGCGTGATTCCATTCTAGAAGATCCTCCGAATCAAACAATCTTTACGTAAGATCGGTTCTAAAACATCGATAGTTGGCGCCGACCGTGGGGATCTTCCGGTAATCTCTTGTCAACATACTCTCTTTTTCCCAAATCTCATGCACTCATGGTAGGAGAATGGAGCGAGGAGAACCGGGTTCGACTTGGCGGTCTGTGACGTCGACATGGATCTTTGGTTTCGATTCTGAGCAGTATTGACTCATCCGATGGTATAGCTACCTCAGGGATCTTCCCGCAGATCCAGGAGACAATGCTGTGATGGAATTGAGGAGGATCCCTATCCCCACAACAAGATGTCCAAGGAGGAATCTATCCTCTCAAAGGACAAGGGTCAATCGACCCAGACTACACCAGTGGACTCACAACACGACGAGAGTTTTTCCTCGAAGTGTCAAAGTCCCCTAAAGCGATCCGACTTGGTGAGGCAAGTTCGGAAGCCACAATTCGAGACTTCACCGACATCTGGTGATCCTCTCTCTCCGGATGGCCTTGAGATAGAGCGGGATCAAGCATGCTTTTTCTACAAATTCGACCATCTCTCATGATCACACTGCGGACGGAGACAAGATAACCTAGAGTTCCCCACACGGAGGATTGCTCCAAGTCGCCAGATGGTGTCTCTCGACTACTCCTCAAGCGGGGAGGCCTCGAGCGCAAGTGAGAATCATCAACGGGAGGTCTTCGTCCTTCCCTCGGATCAAGGTCACTCTCCTAGAGACCGAGCTAGGGACCCTCCCCGAAGATCACGCACTGCGCCCCCTCGTGGCAGTGGCAAGGGCACCACCGATGACCGGACACGACCAACACCTTCATGAGCGAGAAAATCCTCGACATACTCGCACTCCATTGAGGCAGTCTCAAGAGTCTGACATGGAAGATCTTGAGGCTATTCGACGAAAGAAGATTGAAGCCCAGAAGAATTTGCCTGGGCGCATCCAATATCAATCAGAGGAAGCTCAAGAACTCCAGCACATCAATGACTTGCTCGAGAATCCAACTCGAGAGCTCGCCCGAGCGCCAGGCTACGACCTCTTCGTCGAAGAGATCGCACAAAGGCTTTGGAACACGATGGCAAAGCTGGAAGCCCCTCGCCGACATCATTCAGGTAGTCGTAGCAATACGACTTCTTCAGCTACCAGTCAATCAAACATATCACCGCGTAGAAATCGGTAGCGGCGATAAGTCGCATCGATCTCCTACTCGGAGAAATGTCTTCTGAATGACTGATGATCAACAAGTTCCTCGGAAAGGTGATCGCTCACCACTCCGACATGGAAATCTGCGGAAGAGATGAACTACGAGGAGTATTCCCTCGTGGGACCGAGACCTATCATAGGTCGAGTCAACTTTATTCTTGGGTTTAAATCGAAAGTACGATCACCGATGATATCAACCCTTCTTTCTGCAAAGGAGTCGCTAAGAAGTTATTCTTGGATGTCGGGCATTCTCGCTTTGATCTCCGAGCTGCTTATTGCCACCTCGTTTTCGATCGAGGAACATGGAAAAGTTCGATGGCTCCCAAAATCCCATCAATTCCTTCAAATCTATACAACAATTGTCCGAGCGGCGGGAGGAGGAGAACATGTGATGGCAAATTACCTTCCAAGCGTGCTCGAAGGATTCGCTCGATCGTGGTTCTTGAACCAACCACTCGAAGTCGATCTATTCTTGGCCACACCTCTGCGACCTTCTACTGGCGAATTTCCAAGGCACTTACAATCGCCCTAGGAAGGAGGACGACTTGCACCGGATGAGACAAAACGACAACGAGACCTTGCGCCAATTCATCAAGCGCTTTAGTCAGGTTCATAATTCAATTCCGGAAGTTTCTGACTCATCTGTCATTAGGGCTTTCAAGCAAGGAGTCCGTAGTAGAAGGATAACAGAAGATATTGCTTTAAATCCGCCTACCACTGTCACTGAACTCTTTGAGATGGCTGATCGATATGCGACTGCCTCTGAGGCGGTCGAGTGGAACAACACAATAGATCGAGAAGACAATACCTCTCGAGAGCCAGGCGACATTGGTAAGAAGAAAGATAAGAAAGCAAAAAAGTCCAAGAACAAGGCGAAGGGTCAAAAACTCCAAGCCAACGGTTCCAAAGAGGTTTTGGCTGTAAATGATAAAGAGCCACGCACCTCCAAGCCGCACTCCGACCGAGGCAAAGGTAAGCGCCCCGATCGGAAAAATGATAAACCTAGGTGGTGTCCTTTCCATAAAAAGGAAGGACATGACCTTCGCAACTGTCAGGTCTTTCAATGAAAGCTTGAAGACTACTACAACGGCAAAGGACCACTTCCCACTCTCGAGTAGGTAAGACAAACGAGTGGTCATAAGTCCTCAGATGAGCGAGGAGGAGATCTTGTTCGGGATCCATAACACACCGTCGAGCACATCTATGGGGGATCATCGGCATATGAATCAAAGCGACAGCTTAAGGCTGCTGAACGTGAGGTAAACTCCATAGATCCTCCTCTCGTCAATAAATTACCGAAGTGGTCGGAAGTCACCATCTCCTTTGAGAAGGGTGACTGCTCGATTCCTTCGACTCGACCAGGTCGGTATCCGATCGTGGTCGAACCCACCATCAACAATTGTCGGGTCAATCGAGTTTTGGTTGATGGTGGCAACTCGTTAAATATTTTGTTTATGAGTGCCCTGGATGACATGCAAGTACCCAGGACCAAGGTAAGACCGGTACGATACTCTTTCCATGGGATCGTACCGGGATCTTCAGCCAAACCAATTGGCAAAGTTTCTCTTCCTTTAACATTTAGTTCACCAAGTAATTTCAGGACAGAGAAAATCTCCTTTGATGTGGTCGATTTCGATACGGCATATAATGCCATACTCGGACGACCAACTTTGGCAAAATTCCTAATGGCTACTCATTACGGATATCAATGTATTAAGATGCCAGGTCCCAAAGAAGTAATCACAATTCATTGTGACAAGAAGATGGCGCATACCTCGACGATCACGATCCCTCGAGATGGTTGGACAAATACCAACTCGAGAAGAAAGTCGACCTTCGACTAGCAAGTCGAAGCCTAAAAACTGCACCAAAGCCGAACGACAAGGTCAAAGAGGTTCCTCTGGGCCTTGGGAGCCCTCGAAGATCTGATCATCGAGGGATACTTCCGACCCCAAGTAGGAAGACGCCCTCATCACCTTCCTCCGAGCTAACGCAGATGTTTTCGCGTGGCAAGCATCGACATGCCCAAGTCCCGGGGAGGTGATCGAGCATAGGCTAGCTTCGGCTACCGACAAAGTACCAGTAAAACAAAAATTACGGAGATTTGCCCTCGATCGACGAGATGCTATCAAATCGAATTGGATAAGCTACTTAAAGCGGGCTTTATAAGAGGTCAATCATCCGAATGGTTGGCTAATCTGTAATGGTTAGAAAGTCAAGCGGCAAATGGTGTATGTGCGTAGACTTTCTTGATCTTAATAAAACTTGTCCAAAAGGCGATTTTCCTTTACCTCGCATCGATCGGTTGGTTGATTCTCTGCGGGTTGTGAAATGTTAAGTTTTTAGATGCATATTCTGGATACCACCAGATCAATATGTGTCTAGACGATGAAGAAAAGACCGTATTTATTACACCATTCGGTATATTTTGCTATGTCAAAATGCCATTTGGTCTAAAAAATGCCGGTGCTTCTTTTCAACGCTTGATGCAATCGACTTTTTCATCTCAACTAGGCCGAAATCTAGAGGCCTATGTTGATGATCTAGTCGTTAAAAGCATGAAGAGACTTAATCACATCATTGACCAGCATTGATTGTTTGTTAGTTCCCAGAAGTGCTAATTACTAGATCAATGAGAAATTTGAACATGGTACATGCTATTATTGACTATATAGTTTGATCGATCACGGTTTGGCAATGTATATGTACGATTCTTGTGGACGGCCTGATTATGAACGAATGGGAGATGAATCTTTCACCTGTTGGTTTCTTTATTAGTATTTACTACTAATATTTGGTTGGTGGTGTTGATGGTTATAGTGCACCGTACCCTTACAACCCCTTCCCAAAAAAAAATCAATAAACATATTAACTGCTAACAATTTTTTTTCCTATCCGAATAGCCTCCCCCGCTAGGCCTGTCCTCTTCGTTGCTATAGAGCAAGGCTACCTCTCCTGGTCTCGATTGGCCCAATTTGGCATAAGTGGTGTGAAACACCCAAGTTGGCTGCAAGTGGTGTGAAACGAGGACAATGATACAAGTCGAGCATGGCGCCAGGGCTGAGGATGCGGCCTAAGCTAAGAGCATAGTGGTGGAGGCCCAACGCAAGCTGCTGTGGAGCCTAGCCATGTGTGGTGTCGAAGTTAAGGATGTGATGTAGGCCAAGCATAACGGTGGAGGCATGACGCGGACCAAGACAGAGCCGAGCTCACCAACTAATAACTTGACATGATGTAGTAATATATTTTTTTTTGATTTAGCTTTATATAAAATGCACCACTGTAAATTTACTCGATTCTGTTGTTACATTTATGTTTTAGGTACTTGTAATTCGAGAGTGGCTTCCTCTTGGGAGGAAAAAATTCTAGGAAGGGGGGGCTCGGGGAGGCACTCTGGATCACCTATCTATCCGGGGTGATTGGCGGGGATCAGCAGTGGCGGTGAGGCCCTCCCTAGCAATTTCCTTCCTCTTAGGATGTATTTCAAGTAAATAATAATAAAGCTTTTGGCTCAAAAAGAGAGCGAAAGCAACATGAAAATTCACCATAATTAATTTAATTTGCCTCATTCAGTAATCCTAGCCTTTTTTGCTTTTTCGATATGTTGGCCACTGATGAGTATTGTCGAGGTATTGAAGTTGGCAAACATATGTTTTTATGTCAAAACTACGTCCAATAGTCCAGCAAAAGAATTAGCATGTAGTCAAGCCTGGCATAAATGGGCCCGTTGCCCTCGCATTTCCTTTTCCCCTATTGACCTGGCTAGAGATAAAGCTCTTCACTTTATTCTTTGGAAGCTGCTTGCCCGCTCTATGATCTATCCAACGGGATAGATCCACCAACGCCCGCCACTCCCCTTCCTATCCCCCGCCACTTTCCTCCCCTCCTCTCTCTCTTTTCCGCGCTCGCCGCCCTCCTCATCTTCTTCTCCGGCACTGGTCGTAGCTCCACGCTCCTCCTCCGTCTCCCCCTCCCTCACCACCCCACCCCACCCAACCTAATATTCACTGCGCCCGATGCCTTCTCCGGTGGTTAGATATGTGGTGCCACCATCGTAGGATACGGTGACAACGCAGTCATTCTAGGATGCGGAGAGCAACATGCGGCGAACCCTCACCTGGTTGGTCCCCCACTGCAGCAGCATTGCTCGCAGTCATCGAACCTCTCCTTCCCCCATTGGTTCCCGACGGTAGTGGCCAGCGATGAAGTGGTGTGGAGTTGGGAGGAGGGCAACGGTGAATACACAAGGGAGAGAGACGTGAGGAGGGGAATCGGGAGAATGGGAGAGGAAGAGAGACCTGTACAGATGCATGACAGAGGTGGCCAAATGGGCGCCCGGCCTAGCGACAAGAGAGACGACAGCCGGGGATGGCATTGGGGGCACGGGGGAGCTGAAGGGGTGGACCGGGCTGCATGGAGGGCGCAGTAGAGGTGGAGAAGGTGGCCCCGCTGGGGAAGAGGTGCACGGATCGGGGAGAAGCCCAACCAGGCACAGCCTAACTGGCTAAACCAGACACGCGGAGGCAACACAATGCGTCGTGGAGGCTAACAGGTGGGGAACGACACACATACGGATCAAAGGAAAATGCAGGGATTCTTGCGGCTATAGATCAGGAAGGGATATGTATGTTTTGTTTTGGCCTTTTGAATCTTGATATCTTAATTCTCTATCTTGTGAGGGTGGCAATGAGAAGTGAGGCCATGCTTTGTTATACTCTACACGAAAGACTTGGACGAGAAGAACCCGAATGGGAGAAGATGAATAGGAGGTAGGCCTGCCTTGTTCGAAGCCGTCTTATTATTTTGCAAGGGCTTTTGGTTGCTACTACTGATAAAGTTGCAGTTACGATAAAGGCGCGATCCGACTCGCGAGTTCCTTTCCGACTTGTCCACACAAATAGGGGTAAAAAAGGGATGGATATTTCCCATCCAATCGGAGCCGGATCTGGGCGGGACCGGCTTCGGGAAGGCATTTCACTATCCAGCCAGATCTGGATAGTTGGGTCCGGATCTGGGATAGGATACGGAGTAGTCAATATCCAACAAATCTGGAATGGAAACCAGATATCGAGATGCTTCCTTGCCGAATATCCACCAAATAGAATCCTCTGAATCTTGGCAAAGCCTAGCCCATCTAATCACCATTCTAATCCCCCTAATCCTAACCCTAGTCACTCAGCAACCACAGCACAGCACACCACACCAGAAATGTTACATCAAGGTGGACTTCGAAGATCCTAGTATAGGGCCACCCATTAACCCCTACCCAAGGAAAACCAGCTCCCCGTAACCAAACTGACGCCACCGCCCCTTGGGACTCATCGACCCGCCACATGGTTTGGGTATGGTGAGGTGGACCACTTTGTGTCTCACTGCCCTGAGGGACGAAAAAGGCAAAAGCCACTTATCTACTTTAGCTGTGGTGAAGTAGGGCACTTTGCTAGGAAGTGTCAATTAAGGGAGTCAAACAAGGCGACCATGAAAGCCAACGCATGTCAACGCTGTGGTGAAGGACACCATATCGACCAATGCAACACCAACTGCCCACCAGGAGATTGCCGACAGGCAAGGTCACTTGTTTTCTTTGCGCAGGACACGGCCACTGTCCCAAAGAGTGTTGTCTAAACCGGATGATCACCAGGACGGTTAAACTACAACAACAGATTTTTTGCGCAGCTATAAGCATCACAAACCACCAAAGTCGCCATGGAGATAGTCCCTGACCAAGAAGACATGGAAGGCAGCTTGGACAATGGACTGACACATACTATATCCTTAGGCCTAGTCGTTGCCATAGAGAACTTGCACGATAAGTAGTTGATGAAAAAGTATCAAGTGTACCTATGATTTTGAGAATAAATCAAAAGTGTGGCATATCGATGGAATAATAGAAATCACAAGTTGAAAAAGTATCAGTGTTTGGAGGACATCACCGCAAGACCACATTTGGATTAAATTAACAGGAATAATTGAATTTATACACATAATGCGATCAATAAAAGAATTAGCTTAACCAAAATGGTGCTAGAGAAAATAAAATAAAAATAAAAATTGATTCGCACTATAAGGTATTGATTTAGCATCAATAAATTAGATAAGTAATGAATTATATGATAATTGGTATAATCAAAGGCAATTATGTGCGATTAGGATCAATTGAAAGGTAGTTGATCAATAGGAATAGCTATAATTGCTTGAAGATGGATCATTAGGACTTATGTAGAATCTATGTACAGATTAATCTAGATGATATGATCAAAGGGTAGAGAATGGTGAATCCATGTAGTACAATGACAATATAATTTTGGTGGATAATAACGATTGGGTTATTAGCGGTTAAATAAAACAACGAATATCGGTAGACATTTTTAAGGGGGGTAGCTGAGTACAGAAATAATTGAATCATTAAGATTACTTACAATTATAATTTGGAAGTATAACAACTTTAATGAAGAAAATCAGGAAAACCAGAAGGATTCACAAGCTAAAATTTTTGTGTTAACATCGATTATAAGATAAGCCTAGAGTCTAAATTAAGGCAATTAGTGGGCTCAAAGAAAATAATGGGATTCTAGTTAAGAAAATAGGACACGATGATTGGAATATAGCTACCGACATGAACAAGGCTAGCTGCTCCTTCGGATCTAGACCATTACTGTCAATCCATCAACAGGAAGTTTGTATCTGTCATGAGGAAAACAGAAGACAACGATGCCGAAAAGCTACACCATGTCAACAGGTGCCACGCGTCCTTGGGCTCCGTGTAATTTCCCTGAAAATGGTTGCGGATGAGGTCTTGCAGCTGCTCCCACGCATATACGGAGCGTGGGGGATGGTGAAGAACCATGTCAATGCTACGCCCTTGAGGGCGAGGGTGGCGCTCTTTGCCTTTGTAGTGTCGTCACCTCCAGCGGCCTCCACGGCGGTCTCGTACACCTGGAGGAATTCTGAGGGGTCGGTGCATCCATCGAAGGCGTAACCTCCGGCATCTTGAATCCTTGTGGCCAGTGGGCCGTTTCCAGCCCGAAGCTCAACGGGGAGTGGGGGTCCCCCTAGAGCAGCGGAATGGGTGGTTCGACTGTCGGAGCCTGTCGGAGCCGGAGGAGTGACCACCGCTACAGCGACTGGCGAGGGTCGGAGTGGGGCCGCAAGGGCCGCCTCTAGCGGATGTCCGATGGTTGCCATCTCACGACGAAGATCCACCAGTTCCTGCTGTAATGCTTCATACGACCCCTGACTTGTGCCCACTCCGTGAGTGGAGTTGTTTGCTTCGTCTTCCATGGCCTGGGCAGGGTGCGCCGCTGCCGCAGAAGCTCTACTTCGCTTCGCCCTTGGAGTATTTGGTGCCGCGGCCGCTTCGGCTGTTGATGCCTTGGGCTTGGCCCTCTTCTGAGGGGCCATGCTTGTGCTCCGGAGTTTGTGCTTCGTAGCTTTCCTGCCGGTCCCCACGGACGGCGCCAACTGCTAGGCAAAAAGACCAAACAAGAATAGAAAAGGGACCCCAATGTCAAGTGGTGGAGGATCCTCGAGAGGGACTGTGTCGAGAAGTGTATTGTATTTAAATGCCTCAAAAAAAGCTTGTCCCTTTACATAGGGAGAGGGAGAGCTATTTATAGCCAACTTAACAGGGTACATGAGATTAGATATCTACCTCTAGGAAGGTACTGTCCGTACAAGGGCAGCAGGGTCCTTTCCTACCCCTATGCATAGCTACTGGCCCATGGTGGGGTCCTGTGGACCTGGCTCACCCAGCTGGTGTTCCTGGTCCACCTGTCTTCTCCCTTCGTTAAAGGTAGGGCAGCTTTGGCCACCTTTCAGGCACCCTTCGGCCGAGCCTTCGGGGGTCTCGGGTCGCCCTCGGGGTACCTCCTGTACCCTTCGACCGAGCCTTCGGGGGCTTCGGGCCGCCCTCGGAGTACCTAATGTACCCTTGGACCGAGCCTTCGGGAGCTTCGGGCCGCCCTCGAGGTACCTAATGTACCTTTCGGCCGAACCTTCGGGGGCTTCGGGCCGCCCTTGGAGTACCTCTTGTACCCTTCGGCCGACCCTTCGGGGCTTCAATGTACCTCTTGTACCCTTCGGTACTATTTACTAGGTTGCTACAGCCGGTAGGCTGCCCCTACGACAAGCATACGGGAAATACCCACGTGCTGCCGTTCTTATTGATGTATATGATACGAATTTGTGGCACAATTCTTTCAGGTCAATGTGGGAAAAGAAATCTTTGGTAATAACAGCAAGCGACCAAACACTATTCAATTTGGTAAAAGAGAAATAAACAAAAAGAATGCAAATATTAATTACTTTGTTTTAGTTTAGCATTCTGTATCCTTGAATTAATAACCTCCAAATTTCATTCATGTCACCTGAGCAAAAGCTAATGTTTAGTTTCTAATTAAAATATGTACCTACCAAGAACGATAAGTAATTAAACCATGTAGCTTTACTGTGAATTATGCTTTACCTCAAAAAAAAATTAAAAAAAAACTATAAAGTTTTGTTAGCAAGAGGAAAGCTAAATGTGACAATGCTGAAAGAAGCCATGTGTAAGACAATCTAGACTTCCGTAGTAGTTTTTTCTCTTGCAGTAAAACAGATTTGATCTATTTGCAGCAGTAGCTAGAAACCATCTCTGGCAAGCTATGGTTTTAGCAAGAGAAAAGTGAAATATTCGATGGCATAGAAGCATTTTTCTCTTTTAGCAATTAGTGACGATTTCTGTTGCCTTTATACTATAGTTAAAAAATAAATTTCATGACCAAAGAACCTACAAAATAGAAGCAACAACACTTATCTTCATTCCACATAACCATGGAATAATGCAATATTATTGAACTATTGATCTATGTGAAAATAAAATTAGTGGTCATGCAAACATCTGATGTAACGAAGCCCTCATGCATACTTCATGACTTTAATTATGACTCTACGTAAATAGGAAATAACTGTGGGTCCATATAGGAACAATGGCCAATTTTGCTTAATTTACATCTATTCATAGCAATTTGAATATGCTAAACTACATATATACTACAGTGTACGACTTAGAAAGTTTCCAGAAACATAAAAGATAGAACCACTTCATTTTATATCTGATGATATTATACTAACTAGTACATGTTTATTTCTCATCATTTTTGTTTGTCTAACATGATGTCAATTACAGTACATTATATCAGTACACATGTATCCACCATACAAAATATTCATTAATTGTTGGCTTCCAATTCTGAATGACACAAAAATGCAGAATTCTGAATTCTGAATTCTGAATAGCCTAGCAAAAAGCTCATCTTTCAGCTGGCCATCCGCAAAAGGCTGAAGCTTTTCTGAAACACCAAAGCAACACAGGCTATCTGTGAATCTCACTCTTTCAAATCCCAGCGATAACCCGGCTGGAAAAAAAAAAACAATAACAGCTGACTTCTTTGATCTCTACAGTTCTACCTCTACACACTTAGTGATCCAGCAAAGTCTGAAGACTAAAGGAAAAGAGTGATCCCCATAGAAGAGCGGGCACACAGCCCCTGTCTGGCCTCCAGTGCTATCTGGCCTCCTGTCTACAATGCGGCTGTGCTGGCATCAGTCCCCGCCGTCAGGCTGCTCCGCCGGTATAGGGACGGGTTTGTCGAGCTTAAAGCGATAACTCTGCGTCCAAAGCAAACAAATGTTCAGTGACAAAATCGAAAGCTGCACGAACTACTGAAACAGAGAAAGATTGATGCAATTATACTGACCTTAATCCAGGCGTAAGCATGCCCGCAGAAGACCACCCCCATGAAGAACCAAAGCATCCAGCTGTTTCCCGGGGCCAGGGCGTAGGAGACGTAGAAGACGACCAGCACGGCCAATCCAACAACGCTCAGGCGGCTCAAGAATCTTGCAATTTCCAAATCAATCCTGTCGAGCGCGTGGAGGCTCAACACCAGCCCCACGGTCGCCGAAGAGAAGATACAACCGTAGATGAATGCGGCGACAGTGTGTTGGTCCTTGGGTACTTTGTCCGGCAGCGTCGGGAGGAGGGTCAGCGAGGCGGGCATTGACAAGCAGTACAAGGCTCTGCGCTTATCCATCAGCACTTTCTGCCACGACGAAAAAGCTTTATCAGTAGGTTCGAGAAAGCACTAGGCGCTAGGCGGGCGGTGGCCCGGCGCCTAGCGCCTAGGCGGCGACCAGACGGCCAACTTGGTTATGATGCAAATAAGCCCACAACAAGAATAATATAATAAATTAAGCAAGCATCAGCATCAAATTGAGCTAGATAAAAGGAAAATTACCTGAAGAAGCAAGACATGGGCAATTTGATGTAGTCATGTATATTATCTCCCCTCCAAGAGCTTGATGTAAACATGTATGTAATCAAATAATGATGTAAACATGCACTATTGATATATGATGGTTTTCAGTTTTCTACACTATGATCTCTTTACCTCCTATAATCAATGAATACAAAAACTCCACAAATAAACATGGTGACTCAGTAGATGAATGAAGTTCTAGACGCACAACAAACAGAACATATACATATTGTAGGCTCTAATCAAGCCAAGGTGTGCTTTGCAAAAGACAGTGCTTTATAGTAAACTCAGCATCCATGAAAGAAATAAGGGATGTGATCAGATTGGGTGTCATCGTGAATAAACACAATTACTGACAAGTGACAACACATACTTCCAGTACAATGACTAGGTCACCTGAGATATTATACCAAAAGGTGTCCTCTCAGTTTTCCCTTCAACTTTTCATCAACCTACCTTGACCTCTGCATTGAGTACACTCTATTATGCCATTGCTAGATTTAGCTCCAGACCTCCAGTTCCATGGAGTCAAAGCAGAGAGGGGAGTGGGAAAAGAGGGGAGGGCGGCGCGGGAGAAGAGGATGGAGTCAGAGCAGAGAGGGGAGTGGGAAGAGAGGGGAGGGCGGCGGCGCGAGAGGGTGGCTGGTGGAGCAGAGAAGGGAGCATCGGAGGGGAGGGGGCGGCGCGGGAGAAGAGAGGGGAAGGCGACGGCGCGGTAGGGGGGACCAGAGAGGAACGAGAGCAGAGGAGGGAGGTCGGCGGCGCAGGAGCAGGGACCAGAGAGGAACGAGAGCAGAGGGGGGAGGTCGGCGGCGCGGGAGCAGAGGGGAACGACGTACGGCGAGGTCGAATCGACGGCGCAAGATGGCCGGAACCCGGGGCGAGCTCGATTCGGCGGCGGGGGAGGCGCGACGCGGGAGCCCGAACCCTAGCGCCGCCGAGGATGGATGGGCTCGGGGCGTTGGGCGCAAGCTTCTTATCCCCAGCCTCACGCCGCCGAGAGCCGCCGAGCCGGTCCAAGGCGGCCCTCCCGCCTAGCCCGCCGCCTTGGGCGAAATCGCGGCGGCAGCGCCTGATCGACCCCAATTTCGATCAAGAATCGGTAATCTCTTACCTGGCGCTTGACGTCCCGTTCGTGGAGGGGAAGCCTTGGCTCCTCGGGCGTGTCCTGGTTGTCCTGTATCAGCGTCGGCGGGGTCTTGCTCCGACGCAACAGTCTCGCCAAGAAGGCTGAGAAGCATCGGCCCGCCTGTGAGTCGTCGTCGTCGTCGTCTTGGGGGAGCAACTTGCGGGCATCGCCGAGAAGAAGAAGTGCGTAGGAGGCCAGCGCCGAATCCACCTCCCCGGCGCGGCGGAGGGCGTCGGAGAGCGCCGTGGCCGAGGTCGACAGAGCTGCCGCGGCCGTCTTCTTGGCGTGCTCGTCTTCGGCGGCGGAGAAATCGGCGGCGGCGACGGAGAACTTGCCTGCCTCCTCGCCGACGCTCGACGTGGCGAACAACTGAGCGAAGTAGCGGGTGCTGTTGGCGAGAGCCCTGCGGTCGACCAGATCCGCCGCCTTCTCTTTGCTGGAGGGCGTCCCGCCGGTCGAAGATCCTAGGAGGAGAGGGCACGTCTCTTCCTGATCGCTCTCCATATTTCCCTCGATTTCTCCTCTGGCTTTCTTGCTCGGATTTCTCCTGGTTTCGGGGAAGGAGGAGAGGGAGGCGAAGACGCCGAAGAGGGAAGGAAATGGGGAATTTAAGGGGGTTCCGGGGAAGGGCCGTTCCACGTCGAAGAGCGGGAGGGGCAAGTCTTTAAGAGGAAGTCGGCGTCGCAGCCTCGGCTTTCGTTTGTGATCATCGGACGATCAGGAAGAGACAATACAGACCCTTTTGGATCATCCAACGGCTTGTATTGCACCCAGTTTCTCTTCAAGCATAATTGGGGCGTGGCCTGCTTCTGGCCCTCCCAAGTCCCAACGCGCTTGGGTTGCTTCCAGCCTGGGCAAGCAGCGCTGGGTGGGCTGGGCGCTTGTGGTTACGGTCTCCGTTCGCCAGTACTCTCACTTTTAACCGCTTAATTTTTTCGGAATCGCAAAAGAGTGTGATACATGTGGGTATCGGTCGATAGGATTTTAAACTACATAATAAATATTATTTTTTCTTCACACACATATAAACATCAACATCCTCCGTGTGATTACCGATGCCTCCTGATGTCGCCTCCTGTTCGTTACAAATTCACATATCGCCGGATAATTAGAACGAAAAAGGGAACCAAAATCAGGGTAAATTTCGAGCAATTACCTCGCTTTCTTCTTACCTTGGGGGCTGTCTTCGCATTCGCGAAGTCGCATAGGCTGTCGATCTTGACCTCCATCCTCGACTCCTTGATCCTCCACGCAAACGTTGCAGGTAGGAACATGAATATTCAATATCAAAGTTATATTGTGTTGTACTTTATAAGTTTGTGACTGATCAAAAGAAAATACAGAGGGAGAACAAGTAGCAACTAAAAAATATCGTTAAGATAATATTATCATTAATAAATACTATGCATCTGAACTTTGGTATGTACTTTACACCATGACAACATTCATTCTTAGAGCATTGCCACAATTAACTATTTAGGAACTTTTTTAAAATGATATTATTTTAAAAGATATTTACAAAAATAAATAGCCACCCCAAAAAATTACAAAAATGACTCACATCACAAGACAGGACCCTCTTCTCTCGATCACGGTCCAAGTACATCACCAGTTGAATTGGCGACATATATCTGTCGCCATTTGAACTGGCGACATATACCTAAAACCCTAAACTGATTGGTCTGTTTGTGATTTTCATAGATTTTCAACGGTACGAAATCTGTTAGACTTGCAATAACATTTTGTGATCGTCGTATGTTGTTCTAGTGCGGTGAATTTCTGAAGAATTTTGCGAGGACTATTGAGGTATCAATGATTCGTAAGTAGGAAGGTAAGTGATATTGCGATGCACCCGAGAATTCATACACGGTGGAGAGGGAAGATAGAGGAGGGAGTTGATTGACTAATCACTTATACATCCATTTCGAAAGACAGGAGCATCGGTTCATCCTCTTCTCATTTATGCTAGCTCAGCTCAGTCGCTCATCAAACCTTTCATTCAATTAGCTTGCTTTTCTACTAGTGCTACGTTCCGCGTGTCATTCCATTCAACAGCGAGCTCATCTTTTCAGCCCCTTCGGTACCTTCTCATGGTTACGACCTCAACGTCCCCCATGTGGACTGTCTCAAGTCGGGCGACCGGGTGAGGTCCACGTGGCGACGTCCATAGCGCCGAAGTCTCCTTCGTCCAAGGGATTTCTCGTGGGGCATTTCTTGAAGGTGTGTCCAGACTCTTTGCAAATAGAGCACTTCTTCATCTGACGGTAACTTCGCTTCGCCCATGTCGTTCCTAATCGTCGTACTGTCATTGCCAACCTTTCCCTTGAGCCTATCAATGTCCGTGGTCCAGATTAGTTGCTCCCAGGTCGGATGGCCAGTGAAATGGCCAACCACAGCGTAACCATACATCTCCCTACTCCAGGTTTGCATCACCGTCTCCTTGGTGAAATACTCATAGAGGTACTGACCGGGATGCTGCGCCACCGTCGAACATGTGGCCATGACATGGGAGCAGGGCCTATGCAGAAGAAGAGGCTTGTTGCAAGTGCATATGCAACTACCGCGGCGTAGCGTGCACTCGTGGGTGACCCTCTCGCGGTTCGTCCTGCGGCGTCCTTTATCCCTGCACATTATCTCGAAGTGAAGCTCCCTTGTGCCCACCTTGAATGCCTGGTGCATCTCACCCTTCTTACTCTTGTCCTCCATGTACTTGGTGACTATAGCGGAGTAGAGTACTCTGTCATTTGTCATGTCGAGCGACGTGTTGTTGCTTCTGTCAACAAAATAGTTTATCGTACCGCGAAGAATTGCCTCCACAATGCCAACTAAAGGGAGGCACCTTGCGTCGCGCATGACTCAGTTATACACCTCGGCTAGATTAGTTGTCATGAAACCATATCAAGCACCACCCCTGTCATGTAGCAGCGATCACTCCTCCTTAGGCTCACGCTCAATCCAGTTAGAGAAGCATTTCACCTGCAACCCCGTCCTCCTCGTCAATCTGGGAGCATCTGTAGGTAGCTATGGCAATGCTTCGGGGGCCTGGTTAGCGCTTGGGTGACCCTTCTCGCTACCTCCCTTCTGTGCGTCTCGGTCCGCTCATCCAGAATCTTCCACAGTGCTTCGAACTTCCGCTGCTGGTTCTAGTTGCACAACCGCTTGAACATGTTCATCAAGTCCTTATTGCGGAACTGCTCGTAGAAGTTTGCACCCAAATGCCTCATACACCACCTGCTCTGCAGATCCGGCCATGGAAGTGGCACGTTCTCTCCTTGTTGCAGCTGGGTTATTGCACACAGCAGGCCTGCATGCCGATCATGTATGAGGCATACGTTGGGACGGCCTTGCACAACAGAAATCCTCACATTCTTCATGAACCACAACTAGTTGTCCGTGTTCTCGCTTTCAACGAAAGCGGATGCCACGGGAAAAACTTGATTGTTCCCGTCCGTCGCTATTGTAGTCAGTATCTGGCCCTTATACTTTCCAGTCAGGAATGTGCCATCTATGCACAAGATTGAATGGCAGTGCCGGAATGCATTGATGCATGGACCAAAGGCGAAGAATGCTCACTGCAGTACCCTCTTATTGGCCCACTTCGGTTGCGTTGCATCTTGAATGTCAATATGAGTGCTAGGATTCCAGTCTTGTATGACTCGGAGTTGTCCGGGAAGGTTGTGGTAGGAATCCTCGAACGTGTCGAACCTTGATTGCAATGCCTTCTGCTTTGCCCTCCAAGCCTTGGCATAGCTGATTGTGTACTGGAACCTTGCCTCAATCGCCTGAATGATGGATCGTGGCTCAAAATCTAGATTATCCACGATCTCATTGTACATGAAGTTGGCGATGAAGCCTGATGACAGGTTCTAGTGGGACTGCACTTACTCAGAAACGACGCATGTGTGAGGGACCACTATAGAGCACTTCCAGTAGGTGTCCTACTTAGGCTGAAATGTGTGCACTCGCCAAGGGCATCCCTTTATGCCACACTTCACATCGTAGTATCTTGGGGTAGTCTTGACGAGTGTGAATGTGAGCCGCACCTACAAGGCCCAGAATTTGACCGCCTCCTGCACGGCCTCATTGCATTTGTACATAGCTCATTGCCTGACCTCGCTCTAGTCGTACTCCCATGGCACACGGGAGCCTTCGTTGATGACGAGGTTGTCAAACTGGTATGTGTTCCAGTCGGATGAAACCGTCTGCTGGTCCACATCATCCTCGTCGTCGGAACCTTCATCTTCAGACAATGCCATATAGTCCCGGTCTTCGAGATCCATCCTTTGCACTACAGCTTCCACCACCTCACCCTCGTCAACAAGACCACTAATTTGCCTGACCGAAGGAGTTACTTCCGCAGGGTCTTCATCGACAGCATCAGCAACTCTGAGAGCTTCAGCCATTGTCTGTGTCGCGTTGTGGCTGGAGTCTCCGACTTCTTCTTCGGCGTCAGCACCACCTTATTGTTCAGCCACGGATGGAGGAGTGGGTTTGGCATATGCTTGGGCCAGAAGGACCAATTTCCACCCTCCCTCCCTCGCCATGCGTACATATGACTGCCCTGAATTTGTTCTCTTTAGCTGCACCAACTCCCAATATGTGGGTTGTGCTGTCCGCGGGGCAAGACAACTGAATCTCAGATCGTACAAATCACGATCCACTTGGAATGTGTGGACAAACCACCGCATCACAACGCCCCATGTACGCTGCTCTGGTCTTGGTAAGAGCATGGTCGCCGATTGGAAATAACGCAAATCAATCCCCTCGGGACCCTCCATAATAGTCCTCTGACCGTAGTAAATTTTGAAATTGACGACGTCAAACATATTTGACGCACTGCACTATAAAGAACATTTCATGATTAACCACATATCTAAAACTAGACTACCCACCAAAAAGTATTATGTAAAACATACTGCACTATGTAACCGTACATCTAAAACTATGTAATCCATTCGGTTAAAAACATTACCCGAGAGGTGGGCAACCGGACGGGCAGCGCTTCGCTAGCTTCTCTTCTCGCCTCTACTCCTCTCTCTTCTCTCCTTCTCTTTTTTCTAAATAAAAGCGAGTCATGTGCCGAATTTTAGGGTTTCAAGAGGTTTTTATAGGGTCACGCTTCCATGTCGCCATTCTTGAACTGGCGACTGCTACATGTCACCATTTCAACTAGCGACAGGGAGATGTCGCCAGTTCAACTGGCGACATGACCCTATGTTGGTTGGTGTGTTTGTAATTTTCGTATATTCTGAATGGTATGAAATATGTTAGCGATGCGCCGAGCTGACACTGCATACGCGGCTGAATTGTAATTCGACTGAGAGAGATTCACGACCGCGAGGCAGCGGCCCTGACTCGTCGGGTCACGTCGCTGTGCAAATATGACTCATCAGGTCACGTCGCTACGCAAAGCTGACTCATCGGGTCACGTCACTTCGCAAAGCTAACTTGTCGGGTCAAGTAAGGGGGAGTGAAGGCATAGAAAGAGGGTGGTGTGAGGTGTCCCAATGCAGAATCGTATACGTGGTCGCGGTTTCCAAGCAAAAAAGTGATATCGAAACACGAGACTAGTATAATAATAGTTGTACATAAATTAATATTTACATGGTATGACTGATATTTGGAGGAACAAATATCTACTGGCGGCCTCTCTTGGGGCGCATCCCGCGTGTAGCCCCTGGCCTCGCCCGGCGATGGTCCGATTACGTCAGAGGATCAAGCTGCCTCACTACCCGACCGGCGCGAGTAGCCTAAGGTGGTGTCGCAAGGGGGGGGTCCTGCGTCGATTGGGTCAATCCCAGCGCATCGTGCAGCTGAGAAGCCCCCAAGGAGAACTGGGTGTCACGTTGGTCCATGAAGAAGTCCTCAAGGTGTGTCTTGTCATGCGGCAATGAATCGTCCTCCCAAGTTGGATCTGTGAAGCATTACGTTACACACGTAATCATAGCAAAAACCATGAAAAAGGACGTTACGCAAGCAAGAAAGGTGATCATACCTGGTGGCCCGAAGGCGTGCCCCGACGACTCCACGTACTCTTGCCCCACGTACGGGTGGAGCTCAGGACCTGTAAGAGAAGATTGTCATTAGTAACTAGTGGGGTTCGAAATAAAGAAGCATTACGTTACGCATGTAATCATGGCGAAAACCACGAAAAAGGACATTATGCAAGAAAGCAGGGTGGTCATACCTGGTGGCACGAAGTCGTGCCCCGATGACTCCACGTACTCCTGCCCGGCGTGCCAGTGGAGCACAGGACCTGCAAGAGAAGATTGATGTTAGTAACTTGTGCGGTTCGAAAAAAGAAGCAGAAGTGAATGTCTCATGCTCACCTCCAAAATTTCTCGCGGTGCTCCCACCATGGTGCCACAACGACACGCCCACCACGTCTGAGGTAGGAGCCCGTGGTCGGGAACTACCTCGACTGACCCCTCGTCCTCACACTGGTCAGTCCACCGGGTCCCTCGGCGTGCGACAAGTCATGATCTGGATGCCTTGTCTTGTGGCCTCCATGATCCGTTGCAGGACTCCTCTAGTGTCCCCCAGCGTCATCTGTTGCGTGGAGGCTGCCAACTCGAGAACCCCCCCGGTGTAGATCCGTCTGCACAAGTAATGAACAAGTTGGAAACCTAAATCTGGCAAATTAAATATGAATTAAGGATCGTTCAATACGCACAGAGCGGTGGAAAGCGGAGTCCGGCTGGGTGGGGTGCGTGTCAGACATCGTAGCCTCGTGTCGTGGTGGGTCGACCACGACTCGGACGCAGCGAAGCCTCGTCCGACTAGCGTACCACTCCATGTACTCCTCATACGTCTCGGGGTCATAGGGAGCATCCGTACACTTGATGAGGTCGTCGTACGGGCCGCTCCAAGCCACAACCCAAGAGGACATCTTGTCCAACAAGGACATCGTGCCACGTACTCCCTTCCTAGTGTACCTGTGGACGGCAAGACAATTATTTGGTCGGCATGTAACGCACATTGTACGAAAGAAGTAAAACATGAACTTATGCGTGGACATGTGCTGACACCCGCGTCCCCACCCCCCCAAAGGGTTTGGACCTCCTTTCACAGATTGAACTGGCGCATGACCCGCCACACCTGGTACTCCTCCACGAAGACATCATGCACCAAGGCCCTCCGTGTGTACCAGTACACGTAGTCTCGCGTGCACAGGCTCGACAATCCTTCGGGCGCTCGCGCGTTCACCCTCTCCTGAGTGTACGGTGTCCAGATGTTGTGGTCATCGGTCAGCTAATTGAACATCGCAACGTACTCCGGGTAGGACCCCTACGAAGTGATCGGCGTGTAGGTGATCTGTGGAATATAACAACGGAAACTTATCACCCAAAATTGTGATTACATTACGAAAAATAATAAATGATCATGAAACTAACCGGTAGGTGGCACCACACCGTGCCCATGGTCGGCCGGTCCGCGTCGTCGTCCTAGACGTACAAGCTGATCGTGTACGCTCCCAAGTCCAGCTGTGGGTGTCCGACCTGGAAGTGCTCGATGAAGCGGTCCTAGGAACGGTGGTACGCGTCGACAAGACGCTGCGACGTCAGGCACAAAGACGGCCGACCCAGGCGCGAGGGTCGATCTCGCCCACCAAAGAAGTTCGGCAGCTCATGTGCGTACCAGACATAGTGCTTGTCAATGCTATCGCCGTGGGACCCCAGGAACATGACCCACCCAAACAGCCACAGCAGGTAGGCCTCGAAGTGCCTCCTAACAATGATGTCCCCTGCGTTCTCCGCCATACGCTCGGGCTGTAAGAAGACATGTACACATCAGTAAGGTTCACATATGAATTGATGCGAGAGGACAATAGTTACGAAGACTTACGTAGAATGGGAAGATCCACCTCAACGTCGGCCCGTACGGGCTGCTGAACTCCGTGTACCCACTGCCCGACGGCAACACATCGTGGAACCTCGTTAGGAGGTCCGTGTGCCACGTGGCCGAGATGTCATACGCCGTCATAGGGAAACCAGTGCAGGGCAACCTGGTCAGGAAGGAGACGTCCTGCAGGGTCGGCGCCATCTCCCCGCACGGAAGGTGGAATGTGTGCGTCTCTAGCCTCTAGCGGTCAATCAGCGCCGTCAGCAGGGCCCGGTCGTATGGAAAACGCCTAGACGTATGACCAGGAACGCGGTTCTGGTCGTCCTCCCACGTCGGCTCCACCATCATCACTAGTAGAAGGAGGCATGCCGCTCTCAACCTGTGTCGAAATGATTAAAAACAAACGTGACTGTACACAAAGTAGTCAGACCGCGATTGAGTGCATGAAGGTCAGAATTACATGTACCTCAGAACCCAGTCTGGGTGCAACCTCCATGCCCTGATGGGCGTGCGCAGCCGCAACATGCCAAGCTCAATCGGTGCCTCGCCCTCCGAGGGGAGCATGGTGCTGAGGCGGCTACGGTGATGCGCGTCAATCACTGGGTTAAGCAACTCGTAGTGACCTGTGTCCGCCATACCTACAAATTAAGCGCATGCATTGTAAAGACTAGGAAACATGTACAAAAACCAAAATTCCTACTTTAAAAATAATTTTCGACGTTAACAAAATAATTACCACACAAAAATATAAACCAAATTTAGGCTACTCAATAATTTAAACAGATTTGTAATAGGGTCTTCCAATTTAGAGGATATTTTTAAATATTTTCCAAGTGCAAATATAAACAATAAACAAAGTTCTTCCTATTTTCCTAGTTTCATAGTTTAAAATTAATTTTTGACATTAACAATATAATTACCACGCACAAATGGGAAGCTGAATAAAGCTGGGATTATTTTTTACATATTTCTAATAGGTGTCTTCCTATTTCTGTTAATTTATCCTAAATCATTTAACTGTTGTAACATTCATAACATGTGTCGACGAACTACACTATACACAGCTCAAATAATGTAATACATAACTTGGCGACAATTATCTATTCTACTGAATTCTATGCCGCTATTCTACTGAATTCTATGTCGCTATTCTACTCGCTATTCTACTCGCTACAGCTCAAATATTGTACTTAATTCTACATAATTTGACATAATGTACAAAGTTACAAAAAAAATATACCTACAAGATGGTCGACCGATCGGATCTGATGCTCTGTCAATCTCTCTCCTCCACAACGAACTAGCAGAGCTTAGCTACCTTTCTTCTCTCCCTCTCCTCCTCTCTTTTGTTTTTTTTTTCTGGAATTAAAATGATTTTTGGAGGAATTTTTTGGGGATTTTATAGATGGCATCTTGTCGCCAGTTCAACTGGCGACAGGTAGCTGGACCGGTGACAACTACCTATCGCCAGTTGAACTGGCAATAGGGAGCCATTTTTGTAATTTTTTGTGGCGGCTATTTATTTTTTAAAATATCTTTTAAAATAATAATTTTTTTAAAAAATCTACTATTTAGAGCATTAGAATATTACTTGTCAACTGTTATGCAAGCAATCATCAAATGGTATCCATATAAAGAATGTTACTTGTCAACTTCTGGTTCAACTCCTCGAGACATTAGAACATCAATGATCTTTTTCATCACAACAGCATGTTTGCATGGATGCACTGAAGCATGCTTTCCTGCTAACAAGTGAGGATGGTCTTCGCTAGTCACCTGTGTCAACAAAAAATGATGTTTTAGCACCACCAACAATGCAACTTGAATGGCAGGATGGAGATAGCTTAAAATGCACAAAAGGCCTACTACTGAACTTTACAAACATCAACTTGAATAGCAGGACAGAGATAGCTTAAAATGCATGAACCAGAACTACAAAAATTCACTTCTGAGTTCTAAAGATGAAAGGATAGAAAGGAACCAGAGAGTCTAGAATGCTATACCATGGAAGAACCTATTTTCTAAAGACACTGCCATACCACATGTCACAAAATGAGTGTTGAACACTACTTTCTAAAGCATGCTTTCTGATTCTTTGGGTTAATATGTACAGTTGTGTACTCTATGACATTAAACTGTTCTTTTTTAATCATATAGGCTCAGCACAAAACAAAGCTTCAAAACTAACAATATTAACTCGGCCTTTGACATGTCAGAAAATCAAAGTAAATAAAACAAGATAGTTAAAAATGTAAATAAAACAAAGTAAATAAAATTATGGTCAGAAAATAATTTGTGTACTCCATTTGACATGTCCAAAAATCAAAGTAAATAAAACAAGATAGTTAAAAATGTATCGTTTTGTGTGCATGGTCTTGACTGATATCTTCAAACACAAGTTTAGGCTTTAGTGGCATTCTTGACTACAATGACAAACAAATTAAATGAATCAAGTTCAGCTGTGCAACAAGCAAGACCACGATACATTCGAGAAGAACTTCCTATGTTGAAAAATTAGTTGACCTCGTCATATCCCATAAGCCAGACACGTGGAGTTTGGTAGTATTTGCCATATCAGCAAAAGAAGAACTACTTATGTACCTTTCAATAAAAGCATGAAACACAACAAACACTTTGACAAAGCAAATAGAACTAAGTGGACCACCTAATTGCCCACAAGCAACAATGGCAAACCTTCAAAGCAGCAACATTTAATTACGTACAAAACTTGTCACATTGAAATGTTTTGCAAATCAGATGTGTATCGTGCCAACAATAAAATCACTGTGCACCAAGCGTGCAGTCTGTTTAAATTTAAGTGTTGATAGGTGCAGCTATGCAAAATATAAAGCTTGGCTGATCCAAAATAGAAAGAACACCATGTGATTGAGATGTCCTCCTCACAAACGTCCATACACATTGCACATAGCCAATATGCTAGACTGACGAGCACATAAATACCAATTATGCATAGCCATGGCTACAATTAATATGGAACTATACATCAATCAGACATCTAGCACTAACCTATGAAACAAAAGAATTAAGCAAAACCTGCAAACAAGATAAAATAGCTTACATGATGCTGACATCGTATGTTCTAGTATGAAGGATGTTGTCATCTTCAGGCTCTTCTGCGACAAAATATGAAGGCTGAGTGGTAGCCTGAAATAGGATGAGAAACACAAAGTTGGAATCAGTAGTGACAATGAACTTTATCAGCCTTTCTTAGGCATGTCAATGGTAGGATCGTGGTATTCCTACCAAATGATCTCCTGTATCTTCATAAGTGCCCGTGTCGGGTATATCCTCCTCCTCTTCCTGCTTCTCACCAGCACCAAAGTACGAGGGGATAGATTTTATTCCTTCGGCTTTTCCTGTATCCAACGTATCCATAGAGGGTATGTCTTCCTCCTCTTCTAGTTTTGATCCTAAACATTATCAACAGAACAAAGAACAGTTTAGCTTATAAAATATAAGCAGTGTGAAACAAAGCAGCCCTGAGAGATCAACCTTGCACCCCGTGTGTGGCGAGCCAGCCTTCGCCATCAACATCATCATCGAGAACTACCTCAGCTCCTACTGCATCATACTCTTCTTCGATCGAGACAATGCGTCTTAGGCAGGGCACTGCAAGTAGAACCAAATTTAGCAGCCCATTGCAAAGGGGGACATCAAACCGTTCAAAATGCAGGGGGAAACTAAAAGTTTAAGCAATTCTATCCTCCAATGCATCATTCAGATACAAGATGGCTTAGAACCAAATTTAGCCTAACCACCACTACCCAATACATGGGGAAAACTACCAATTCTATCCACCAATGCAGCATCAATCAAATTCAAGTAGACAAGGAAATAGGAATAGCATATCTACGCAATTCAACAGCAGCATGTCGTTCCTGGTGATGAGAAATTAGTTATCGGGAGGGAGATACAAAAACTTCCTATTGCTCGGATCGCCCCCTCCCTACACACAAGGCACGCCCACCAGATTGATCAAACACCACACCACCTAGAAACCCCAAAATTCCCCGGACCACACGGAGGAGAAGCGAGAGAAATGCACTAGGACCAGGTGGGGCACCTGGAGACAAGGTTGTTGCTGGCGAGAATGAACTCGGGGACTAAGAAGATGCCCTTCTCGAGGAACGCCGACATGGTGCACGGGCCCGTGACCCGCTCCACCGTCCCCTTGTAGAGCTTGTACAACTTCTGCTTCACATGCATCCTCCTGCTCCGCCGGTTCCTTGTTGCTTCCCCTCGACGGAGACGAGGATGAGAGGGGAAACGCTAAGAGGAGCAACTCCTCCAGCGAGAACCACTCTCCCTCCTTCCCCGCCCTCGCCAGCCGCAAGTACCCAAGCCTCTTCCCCAGCTCGTCATAGCAGTACGACCGCAGAAACTGGAGGCCCTCCTCCGCACCGCCATGGCCTTTCCCTACTCTCTCCTTCAGCTCCCTCCCAAGCACCCTTTCCGACGGCGGCTGTGCCCCAGGCCTCTGCCGCTGTGAGAAGACGGACTTCCAGTCGATCCATTTGGCGCCAGGGAGGGGGTCGGCGATAGGGTCTAGTTTGTGGAGGCTCTCATGGAGCGCAACGAAGGGAAAGGGGGAGGATGCCATATTCGCGTCGGTGGCATGGTTGGCCGGGGTGGGTTTGCTGGTAAAGATGTCAAGGAAGGGGTGGGAGAGGTGGATAATGTGGCGGGTTGGGAGTTGCGGAAGAGGTTGAGGCTGCAACAGACGTCGTCAAGGAAGGGGGTGGCAGGGGGTTGGGAGTTGGGCACGCGCGAGAGAGGTGTGGGGTGACTGTTTCAATGGGAGGAGATGGGAGACCGGAGTGACGGGAGACTGGGAGTGCAGAGAGCAAAAGATCCAATGGCTCATGTCGCACGAAGGAGGATGGATCCAACGGCTCACGTCGTACGAAGGAGGACGGACGACCACCAACTCCAATTTTTAAGTAGTAGAGAAATACTTATCATGGCATATTTCCTAATGCATAATTTTCCAATTTTTAATCAAGTTAATTATCAAGGGCATTTTGGTCATATTTGATAAAAACAAATGCTTGCCTAGGTTATTGTGGCTTTCTCAAGAGTGACTACTTGTGAAGGGAGAGAGTATTTCCTTTCTAACATATTTGACACTACCATGTCACTTGCGACTGGATTGAATATGCCGCCTGAGACCATCGTCATGCTTACTAAGGAGTTGAGAACCGCCTCTTGGTGGGGCGGTAGAGTTGTGGGTGTACGAACTCATTAGGATTCAAATATGTGAGGTCACAGATTTATCCCCGGCTCAACAAACTCAAAAGCAGGGGCAAGATTTTCTTTTCGTGTTCATGCAGTTTGTGAAGTTTCAGTTTCATGCAGTTTTGTGAAGTTTTGGTTGCTTAAAAGTTCTAGATTTCAAGTTTGAAGTTTCGACTAGGTTTCAATGTATTTCGTGAAAAGTTTCAAAAATGTTTTAGGTTACAACTTTGATGTTTGAAGCATGTTTCAGCGTGTTTTATGATAGTTTCAAAATGCTTTCGACGCTTTTCATTAAGTTTGAGAAAGGTTTCAAGTAAGTTTCATAAAAAAAATACAAGTTTCAAGAAGTTTCAATCATGAACGGGATAGAATGAAATTTCTTAGTTTCAAGCAAGCTTCACAAGTATTCAAAGTTCGAAAAGAATGAAGCTTAAAGTTTCAAATGTGTTTCAAGTTTCAAAAAAATGAAACCTCAAGTTTCAAACCCAAAACTTTAAATTTCAAAGGTGATCTCAAGTTTCAATGGTTTTAACTGTTACAAATAAGAAATTTGTGAGTTTCAAGCCAAGTAACAAAGAATTTCACGCAAATTTTTAGGTTCTAAATATGCAAGTATCATAGAGTTTTATCGCCAAAATTGGGGTTCCTAAAGCCACAAGTGTAGTAGAGTTTCATCAACAAATTTGGGGTTCCAAAAATCCGCAAGTATCATAGAGTTTCAGAAAAATTTGGAAGGCTCCACAGCTAAGTAACAAAAGAGTTTCATACAATTTTGAATGTTCTAAAAGCCAAGTATCATAGAGTTTCAATAAGACTTGGAGGTTCTAAAGCCAAGTATCGTAGAGTTTCAACAATTTTTTATGTTCTACAAGCCAAGTATCATAAAGTTTCAACAATTTCGAAGAGTTTCACAGAGTTTTGAGGAGTTTCAAGTTCCAAAAATATAAGTTTTAGTAAAAAAAATTTGAGGAGCTTCATAGAGTTTCGACTGGTTTCAAGTTCCAAAAATGAAACATGGTGTTGCGACAAGTTTCACATCTGAAACGTGACATTTCATGAAGTTTCAAAAAAATAACCTTCAAGTATCAAATCTGAAACTCGGTGTTTCAATGTGTTTCACGTTGAAACATGATGTTTCATGAAGTTTCAAAAAATGAGCTTCAAGTTTCAAATATGAAACTTGGTGTTTCAACGAGTTTCACGTCCGAAATGTGATGTTTCATGAAGTTTCGCAAAATGAGCTTCAAGTATCAAATAAAAAATTTGGTGTTTCAACGAGATTCAACTCCAAAATGTGATGTGTTTCATGAAGTTTTTTAAAAAATGAGCTTCAAGTTTCAAATATGAAACTTGGTGTTTCAACTTGTCATAGCAACAGAATTAGACGGTAGAGAAACAGAGACCACGGGGGTCACGCAAATGCGAGGGGGGAGACCTAGGGATCCTCAATAGAGGGGAACGACATTAAATGGTATTAATGTGTCTTTATTGCCTTAAAAAAGTCACGCCTTTATTACATGGGTCCAAGCCCTATTTATAGGCTCATAAAAGGGGTACATGAGATTACAATATTAACCCTACAAAACCCCCCTGGCCGTAGGGGCTGCAGGGTCCTTATGGCTCCCTAGGCGTAGACTTTGGTGCACGGTGATCTTTCTTGGACCGGGTCCTTGGAGCCTGTACTGCTCCGGTCCATTGATAACCTTGTGGCCCCCCTCGCCTCCTGCGAGGTGGCTTGGATCGAGGACCCTCAGTGCCCCCCTCGCCCCGGGGTGTATTGCCCATTGATCGTGCTCCTTTGGCAGCCTTCGTGTGCCCTTTCTCCCATTGCAAGGGTGCTTGATGTACCCTTCGCCCTATGTGAGGGTACTCGATGTGCCCTTTGCCTGGTTCGCGGCACTCCCGGATTTCCTCCTTCGGTGGTCCTCGGAGGCCTTCTTAGGACATTCGGCAGGTCATTGGGTCCTTCATCAGGTCGTTGGGGCCGGTGGGCCTCCCCTACGACACAACAAGTTTCATATCTGAACACTGATGTTTCATGAAGTTTCAAAAAATGTGCCCCGAGTTTCAAATATGAATTTGGTATTTCAATGAGTTTCAGGTCTAAAACATAATGTTTGAAGTTCGTTTCAGGAAAATTCACAAAAAGTTTCAAAATTCGAACAAGTTTCAACAAAAATCAAATCGGACATACTCAACGTCCTCACTGGCCATGCCCACGTGGTCTTATGCCGCTTGGATCAGCTTGATGGCCAACCCTCATGTCCTTGTGGCGGCGGAGCATGCCACGCCGACCGCCGCTTTGCCATCTACAGCGCTCACGCGTCACGTCTGCCTGCACTTGCTCGACGTCGCTTGCCACAAGTCATCTGCACCTGCTCGCGTGCTCGATGCCCAGTGCCTCTGCTCTCACACATTGAACGAAAGCTATTTGCTCCACCGCCAAGCTGGCCGCTACCACTCCTGAACTCAACGCCCACTCGTCATTGCTCCCATCCTCTGGCTAGATATGCCCGAGTGAGTATATGAATGGATAGTGTGTGTGTGGATGTGGATAATATTCGGAATGTATGGTTATGGATGAATCAATTCAATGGCCATCGCTTGTCCCGTTAGTTCTGTTGTGTGCGGTATATCATTTTTTAGTTTTTCTCTTTTTTTTAGGGGGGGGGGGTGCTTAGGTTTTTTGGCTTATAGCTTAAGCTTATACTGAAAGAAATTTTGTACATTGCATAATGAAAGAAATTAATATAGAAAGTCAAATATGACACCTTTCTTCTCACCCAGAACAATTCCAAAACAAACATTTATTTGCATTTATCCTCCATTGCGCCTATGATTGGTAATGGATCTTCAATTGCTCTTGTGAGGTAAATGCGGTTGTTCATCCTCACATACAAGAACCTTCTCTTAGTTTTTAGATGTGATGTTCTCACACAGAAATCCATACCATTGACAAAGAAAACTCTATCCACACCAACATGAACTTCAATATTAGCAAATATAACTGATCAATCAACACTCTTGAGGCCGCTGTTGCATCAAAAGTCAAGGATATATTACACACGAAAATCATTATCAGTCAAATAACACCACCAATAAGAACAAACAAATGTACATATATGAAGCTGATGCTCTTCTCCAAATCATACTCAGTATTCCAAGAAAGAATTAAAAACAACTAACGAATTAGACGGTGTGCGGAGGGAAAACAAGGACGATCTGAGTCATCTCGAGAATACTTCTAGATGTTTGGTGACACCTCGTTAATGTGCTCCTCGGCGCACTCATCATATATGCCATTTTCTATCTGCATATAAGAAGATTCCTTAAAAGACACATACATTATGGATGGGTAAATCTGATTTACATAGTACTCCTCCGTTTTTAAATACATGACGTTTGACTGTTGCGAAATAAACTTATATAACTTTGACCATTACTTTTCATATGATTTTGTTAGTAAAAATTACAAAATTATTATATTATGAAAATATTTATCATGATAAATCTAATGATACTATTCACTCATGATCAATCTAAATAGTTTTTCATATATTATTAGTCAAAGTTAGATAAGTTTGATTGCACGTTTGGTCAAACGTCATGTATTTAAAAACGGAGGGAGTATTTTTTTTTTATGATGCATTGGACGGTAATACAAGTATTGCTAGAAGACAGTGGTAGATACTAGATACTGAGCAAACACAACACAACGCGATGAACAAACTGAAGTGAGCACAGCTAAACAAGAGAATATTCCGGGAAGGCACGTTAGCAGTAATTTCCAACTTTACACTGAATACATTGTGTTCTGCTTTTTGATTTTGTGTGGTCAGTTCCGCTGAAATTGTTTAAGGGCATGTACAATAGTATAGACAGTTGCTGTCTATAACAACTATCCATGTCACTAGCTTGTAGACAACACTAAAGACAACTTATACAATGGTATAGACGGCTGCTGTCTTTTTAGTTGTCTTTATAGAACACACAATCTTTTAATGCTTTTCTTGTTTCTTATGCTATAATCGACTACAGGATTGTAGACATCATCTTTCTCTTTCTTCATTCTCTTTCATCTACGTCAGCAAAAATCCTACGTGACAATAGTTTTAGACGACTGACATAAGCCCATTGTACATGCTCTAATTACGCTATTAGGTGCTTCACACAAGTGGCATAATGTAGCAAATTGATGGACCTCCCAGATTAAAGTCAAGTTTAAGGGCCTAATTGTCCCCAAACCTAGCGCCAGAGCTCGCCTTTGCCATTCTACTCGGCCGCCTTCGAAAAGCGCCTCCGATCGCCTACTTCATACCTCCACCACGTCGAACATTCTGCAGATTTTGATCTTCTTTCTCTTCTTGTTCTTTGGCTGGGTTAATTTTCTTCTTGCAGCTGCCCAAGTGTTCAATGAAATACCGCGATGCTGAGCAGCGAAAGGCGGCTACCCCTGTGGATGTGACAAACATGCCCTGAGATCCCGAGGTGGAACCCAGAAGCCATTGACCTGCACGACCGCTCTCGCCACGCCACGCAATGATGAGTAATAGGTGCTCCGGCATGACGTCGCCGGTAAGCGGACCGTAGGCATCGGTACTAAAAAGTGGTTCTTTGTTCTTATGATCTTGTGTATGAATGCACTTCTGTGTGACATTCGTACGTGAGGAGACAGAGGAGTGGAGGGGTTGGTGAAGTTCATAGGAAATTTGCTCATAATTTTTCAGATCAATAGCATAACCTTTTGCTGTTTTGTCTACTTGCTTTGTTTTTTTAGCGTGTCACCGGATTCGGCGTCAACTGCGTGCTGCTGGCGGGGCAGAAACATAAAGAACGCTATAGCTATAGCGGTGGATGTATTCTCCATCTTGTAATTATCTGTTTATATTTTTTTAGAAAACTCTAGCATTGATTGTTTGTTAGTTCCCAGAAGTGCTAATTACTAGATCAACGAGAAATTTGAACATGGTACATGCTATTATTGACTATATAGTTTGATCGATCACGGTTTGGCAATGTATATGTACGATTCTTGTGGACGGCCTGATTATGAACGAATGGGAGATGAATCTTTCACCTGTTGGTTTCTTTATTAGTATTTACTACTAATATTCGGTTGGTGGTGTTGATGGTTATAGTGCACCGTACCCTTACAACCCCTTCCCAAAAAAAAAAAATCAATAAACATATTAACTGCTAACAAATTTTATTCCTATCCGAATAGCCTCCCCCGCTAGGCCTGTCCTCTTCGTTGCTATAGAGCAAGGCTACCTCTCCTGGTCTCGATTGGCCCAATTTGGCATAAGTGGTGTGAAACACCCAAGTTGGCTGCAAGTGGTGTGAAACGAGAACAATGATACAAGTCGAGCATGGCGCCAGGGCTGAGGATGCGGCCTAAGCTAAGAGCATAGTGGTGGAGGCCCAACGCGAGCTGCTGTGGAGCCTAGCCATGTGTGGTGTCGAAGTTAAGGATGTGATGTAGGCCAAGCATAACGGTGGAGGCATGACGCGGACCAAGACAGAGCCGAGCTCACCAACTAATAACTTGACATGATGTAGTAATATATATATTTTTTTACTGATTTAGCTTTGCGTATAAAATGCACCCTGTGTAAATTTACTCGGTTACGAACTGTTACATTTATGTTTTAGGTACTTGTAATTCGAGAGCTAGCTTCCTCTTGGGAGGAAAAAAATTCTAGGGAGGGGGGGGGGCTCGGGGGAGGCACTACGGCATCACCTATCTATCCAAGGTGATTGGCGGGGATCAACGGCTAGCGGTGAGGCCCTCCCCTAGCGAATTTCCTTCCCTCTTAGGATGTATTTCAAGTAAATAATAATAAAGCTTTTGGCTCAAAAAGAGAGCGAAAGCAACATGAAAATTCACCATAATTAATTTAATTTGCCTCATTCAGTAATCCTAGCCTTTTTAGCTTTTTCGATATGTTGGCCACTGATGAGTATTGTCAAGGTATTGAAGTTGGCAAACATATGTTCTTATGTCAAAACTACGTCCAATAGTCCAGCAAAAGAATTAGCATGTAGTCAAGCCTGGCATAAACGGGCCCGTTGCCCTCGCATTTCCTTTTCCCCTATTGACCTGGCTAGAGATAAAGCTCTTCACTTTATTCTTTGGAAGCTGCTTGCCCGCTCTATGATCTATCCAACGGGATAGATCCACCAACGCCCGCCACTCCCCTTCCTATCCCCCACCACTTTCCTCCCCTCCTCTCTCTCTCTTTTCTGCGCTCGCCGCCCTCCTCATCTTCTTCTCTGGCACTGGTCGTAGCTCCACGCTCCTCCTCCGTCTCCCCCCTCCCTCACCACCCCACCCCCCCCCCACGATCCACGCTCCACGATCTGGGCGGGACCGGCTTCGGGAAGGCATTTCACTATCCGGCCAGATCTGGATAGTTGGGTCCGGATCTGGGATAGGATACGGAGTAGTCAATATCCAACAAATCTGGAATGGAAACCAGATATCGAGATGTTTCCTTGCTGAATATCCACCAAATAGAATCCTCTGAATCTTGGCAAAGCCCAGCCCATCTAATCACCATTCTAATCCCCCTAATCCTAACCCTAGTCACTCAGCAACCACAGCACACCACACCACACCAGAAATGTTACATCAAGGTGGACTTCGAAGATCCTAGTATAGGGCCACCTATTAACCTCTACCCAAGGAAAACCAGCTCCCCGTAACCAAACTGACGCCATCGCCCCTTGGGACTCATCGACCCTCCACATGGTTTGGGTATGGTGAGGTGGACCACTTTGTGTCTCACTGCCCTGAGGGACGAAAAAGGCAAAAGCCACTTATCTACTTTAGCTGTTGTGAAGTAGGGCACTTTGCTAGGAAGTGTCATTTAAGGGAGTCAAACAAGGCGACCATGAAAGTCAACGCCTGTCAACGCTGTGGTAAAGGACACCATATCGACCAATGCAACACCAACTGCCCACCAGGAGATTGCCAACAAGCAAGGTCACTTGTTTTCTTTGCGCAGGACATGACCACTATCCCAAAGAGTGTTGTCTAAACCGGATGATCACTAGGACGGTTAAACTACAACAACGGATTTTTTGCGCAGCTATAAGCATCACAAACCACCAAAGTCGCCATGGAGATAGTCCCTGACCAAGAAGACATGGAAGGCAGCTTGGACAATGGATTGACACATACTATATCCTTAGGCCTAGTCGTTGCCATAGGGAACTTGCACGATAAGTAGTTGATGAAAAGGTATCAAGTGTACCCATGATTTTGAGAATAAATCAAAAGTGTGGCATATCGATGGAATAATAGAAATCACAAGTTGAAAAAGTATCAGTGTTTGGAGGACATCACCGCAAGACCACATTTGGATTAAATTAACAGGAATAATTGAATTTATACACATAATGCGATCAATAAAAGAATTAGCTTAACCAAAATGGTGCTAGAGAAAATAAAATAAAAATAAAAATTGATTCGCACTATAAGGTATTGATTTAGCATCAATAAATTAGATAGTAATGAATTATATGATAATTGGTATAATCAAAGGCAATTATGTGCGATTAGGATCAATTGAAAGGTAGTTGATCAATAGGAATAGCTATAATTGCTTGAAGATGGATCGTTAGGACTTATGTAGAATGTATGTACAGATTAATCTAGATGATATGATCAAAGGGTAGAGAATGGTGAATCCATGTAGTACAATGATAATATAATTTTGGTGGATAATAACGATTGGGTTATTAGCGGTTAAATAAAACAACGAATATCGGTAGACATTTTTAAGGGGGGTAGCTGAGTACAGAAATAATTGAATCATTAAGATTACTTACAATTATAATTTGGAAGTATAACAACCTTAATGAAGAAAATCAGGAAAACCAGAAGGATTCACAAGCTAATTTTTTTGTGTGTTAACATCGATTATAAGATAAGCCTAGAGTCTAAATTAAGGCAATTAGTGGGCTCAAAGAAAATAATGGGATTCTAGTTAAGAAAATAGGACATGATGATTGGAATATAGCTACCGACATGACCAAGGCTAGCTGCTCCTTCAGATCTTGACCATTACTGTCAATCCATCAACATGAAGTTTGTATCTGTCATGAGGAAAACAGAAGACAACGTTGCCGAAAAGCTACACCAAGAGCCGATAAAACAACCAAGAGCACGTCAGCATCTTTCGCTACGTCTCTCTTCCTCCTCATTCTATTTTCTTCTTTCGTACTACCGAAATCTCGGGGACGAGATTCTTTTTAAGAGGGGTAGGGTTTGTAATATCCTAAAAATGCCTTAATGCAAAAAATACATGATTTTTAAAAACTTTTTGTATAAAATCGGTTGTCAACCCTTTTGCCTGCATTTTTGTGAGTTATCGATATGTGTTTTCTTTTGCCAACATAAGTGATTAAAATAAAAACCCTAGAAGCGAGAACCCTAATTACGGAAACCCTAGAAGACATATAATGTGAAAGTAAAAGAATCAGATACAAATTAAATTATCATAACAAAGTTAACATAAAATGTTGCCTTGTTAAATATTGCATGAGATATAAACCCTAAAATCAAAAGACCAACTCAAAACCTAATTTTCCAAATGATCGAAAGCCAGTTAGAAATATTTAACAAATATCGGACTTTATCTATCAGCATATGAGAATATCCTAAAAGCCAGTATCAGAATTTAGCAAGCTTAAAATTCTCTCTCTTTTATTTTCTTTCTCAAGCTTTCCCTAATATCACATTATCTTCTTAGTTGGCTTTACTATTGCTTGGGCTTGAGTCTCGGTTCGGCCGAACCAAATCGCCGCACATGCCCTGCTCAGTTTCTTCTCCGACCGAGTGGAGCTACCGAGCACAGCCATTTCTTTCTCTCCTCCCAGGCATTGCGCTCCCGAGCCACAGCGCTGTCTTCCTCCCTGCCCCACCTGTCAGCTCCCGATCGCCACGCCACCAGGCCACACCCTGCATGCGCGCCACCATCGCACTTGCCCATCCCGCGCCATCACCTCACCGAATCCCTCCCAAGTACATCGCCGGCTCCATCCTCTTCCTTGCCTACAAAAGACCTCCCCGGCCTTGCCCCTCCTTGCCATTCTTCCCCGGCGTCCCTTCCCCATTCTTCAGTCGAAGCCACCCGAACCCCCAGTCATTCCTCCCCACCGCTCCTTCCACCAGCTGAGCGAGCCCCTCCCCGCTTCTTCCTCGAGTCCATCGGCCTGCCCTCCCTGGCCTCCACTCCCCCATGTCGCCCCTCCCGGCCCACCATGCTCTCCCGCCGCCTCCCGTTCCCCGTCTGACCCCACCGCGCCGGCTCAGTCTCGCGCCGCCAGCCCGCCTCCAACCTCATCTCCCACCAACGGCCCAGGTGAGTCCCCCGTAGCCCCTTCGTGCTTGTGCTCGCCCTAACCCCTTCTCTCTTCCACCACAGCGCCGTCGTGCCGTCAGCTCCTCCATGCCCGGCCGCCACGCACCGTCGCCAGCCCGCACCATCACTGCTTGGGCAAGCAAACGTTACAACAAAAGATGACTTTTATTACAAAGCACCAAAAGCGGCTGCTCACTTGCAAAAGGGTCGCCCCTAGTACCGTGGCCGGTTCCATTTTCTTGCCCATATGTGGCGGCTTCCCAAAACTCTTCTCGTTGATTGATTTAAGCAAGAATGAGTACAACTACCGTACTCAACAAATCGCATAGGAAAAGCTATTTAACTATATCTTTGGAAATATCAAGGAAATGGTGCGGCTTTACCAAGCGGTATATGTGGAATGCAAAAGTTGACTTTAAAAGCTTTACAATAGTACAGACGAAACAATAATAAATATAGCCACAGGGGTTTAACAACTTCGACATTACCAATTAACATCTCAAATTCTACTTATGCTTTGTATGTTGGAATCACCCATGAACACAGCTTCATTAACCTAAGCACGGTGTATTGAATAACATTGATTACACTCGCAGAGTTGCCCAACTTTACCCACACGATATCACAGACTCATATTGCCACGCAACATGTTTGCGCTGGCCGAGTAAGGATAACAAAGCCTTTTCACTTTATCCTTTTTAGTCTCTACGGTAGATCTTAATCCATCTGACAAATCGGGAGACCACCGGCCAATAGTGGACTCTGCACCCCGAGGTCGACGGGCCCATACTGGTTGCAAGGATCAATGTGTCCTTAGGGGTCCACCGACTTGCCTTTGATGCTATAGATATTCAATTGGATGAAGCGATGTACTAAGCTAGGGAGTAATGACCACGCATGTGGTTGAGCGGTTCTTGTATGCATTACTTAGCACAAGGTTCTTGTCCTTACTTGTCATCCAAAGTGAGGCGATGGCCCAACCATGTTGCCCACCTCTTGATCTCACCGATGACCCATTTTACCAAGTATATTGGGTTGCCCAACTCAATGGACTGACCCTCAACTTACACCCAAAATCCTATTGGCCTAAAGCCAACATTCCTAACAAGATTTAGAACAGAGGTTTTCATGACTTAGCGTAATATTTACTAATATTTTATGTGAACCAAGGTTGTCAAGGTAAATATGGCTTACAAGAATAGGTGGTTTAATATGTGGGGTTAAGGACTTATATCTAATCAACATGGCATTCCAAAGTATTATTTCTTTGTTGAAATACTTGGCTAAAATATTTTAATGAAGATAATAATATGAATATATGACATGTGGGTTCAATATGTTCAAGGTATGCAACTTGCCTCTGGTTCGGCGTCCTCGAATTGTCTGCGATGTCGGTGTCTGTCTCGTGAAGTCTCGAAATGGCTCGCCGACGTCGAAACCTAGCGCAAGACACAAAACCAATAAACCACTTTGCTCGACAAGGATTGAGCCTAGCAAACTAATCCAAGTACAACAAAAATACGAAAAGAGAAAGAAAATTAAATGAAGTCGATATTTATTTGAGCGGAGTTAGGATTAGACTTTACGGTTTGAGACGGTAGGAAGGCTATACTAACTCAAGTTAGGGTTTTCGACAATTAATAATCATTTTATTTGCTTATATCTATTATTTAGACACAAACAATAAATAATCATTAATCTAGGCTTAGGAATAGGAATTTTGGCTTAAAAGCAATTTACGGAATTTTTGGAATAAAACCAAATTTTCTTGTGCAAGAGCAGTGTTGGTAGGTTTTAGGATGAGCAAGATCTTGGCTTTTCTTGTATGCGGCCTAAAAGAAAACGGGCCGAGCAGTCGAACGACCTGGCCAAACCCACTCATGGCCAAAAGGTCGGAGGACTCATGGGCGGCTTGCTTGAAAAGCGCCCATGGCCTTCTGTGGCGATGAGGAGGCGAGCTGACTCGGGAGGCACATGCATGGCGCACGACAGCAGCAAGAACGGCGACATGCAGCGGCAACCAAGGGACGGGAGGACAACATGAGGAGGCGCCGCCAGTAGGTCTCAAAACCCTAGGGTTTTTGCGTGCTGGGCTCGGGTTTTCTAGGGTTAGGGTTTTGGGGTCTTGAGCGCCGCATGCAAGATAGATCCGGCGGTCGTGACCGAGGAATGAGGGGGCTCTGGGTTTGCACCGTGGGGATTTGCAAGGGGTGGGGTGTTTTGCTCTTCTGGTGGGGAAGCAAGGCGGTGGGGCTTCTTCTTGGTCGGGGAAGAAGGGAGGGTAGCATGTGGTGTGAGCTTAGGAGGTGGCCAGGCTATTTATAGCCCATGAGGCGTGGGAGCAGGAGGGCATGGGGGCTGGCGTGGGTCGCCTCTGCCAGTGGTGAGGTGGTTGGCGCGAGGTTTAGGCGGTCTTGCGTGGTCGGCGGGCAGGAGGGCGACGGGCGGTCTGAGGCCTTAATGGCGCAAGGAGGTGGCGGCGACCCCTCACCGAGCAATCCGGAGGTGGCGCGCCTTGCTTGGGGCGCGGGGTGGCAGGTGCATTGAAGCGGGCGAGGTGGGCGGCTATTTAGAAGCGCTCAAGATGGGCGGGCGGCCAAAGCGGAGAAGCAGACGGGCGCGATCACAATGGGTGAAAGCGGCGAGGGCCGGAGGCGCGCCGTGAGGGAAAGCGAAGGAGAGGAGAAGCGGGTTAGGGTTAGGGTTTGGGATTTGGGCGAGATTTGACCGAAATTTGATTTTTGATTTGAATTTTGAAATTCGATTTTGAATTCAAACCGATTTTCAAACTTTGAAATTTTTCAGTGTTTCAACCTACCCCTTAAAGGAATCTCGACCTCGAGATTCACGCAGGTCGGGAACGAGTTGGGAAAATCTCATTGCATTTTCAATTCCTTTTCCCATGTTGCTTCTTCCTCAAGATGATTCTTCGAGAGAACCTTGCAAAACTTAACATTCTTGCCTCTCAACCGCCTTTACAGAGTGTCAAGTACCATCGGGGTTCCTCTTCATAAGTCGATCATTCTCAGCTTCTATCTCTTCAAGTGGTACACATTCATTGGTCGCCTCAAACACTTTCTGAGCTGAGAAACATGGAACACGTCATGTATGCCAGTTGGGTTGGATGTCAGATGTAACTTGTATGCCACTTCTCCAATTCTTTTCACAATTTTATAAGGACCAATATACCTTGGGGCCAATTTTCCTTTTACTTGAAATCTTCGAACTGTTTTGAATGGTGTAACCTTCAAATATACCAGATCTCCAATTTCAAAACTTAAATCCTTTCTGCGTTTATCTGCATACTCCTTCTGACGGCTTTGAGCAATCTTCATCTTGTCTCTTATCAGTCTAACTTGATCTTCTGAGTCTTGGGCTATCTGAGGACCTAACAACTGCCTTTCTCCAGTGTCCGTCCAATTCAATGGTGTTCTGCACTCTCTGCCATACAGGGCTTCAAAAGGTGCCATCTTGATACTAGCTTGATAACTATTATTGTAAGAGAACTCTTCAAAAGGCAAACACTTATCCCAAGTTGCTCCATAAGCTAAAGCACATGCTCTCAACATATCCTCCAATACCTGATTGACTCTCTCTGTCTGTCCCCCAGTTTGTGGATGGTAAGCTGTGCTGAAAGCTAAATCCGTTCCCATGGCTTCCTGTAGTTTCTTCCAAAACTTAGATGTAAACTGTGCTCCTCTATCAGATACTATTCTCTTTGGAATCCCATGTAAAGATATTATCTTGGTCATATACAATTCTGCCAACTTATTCTTTCCATATGTTTGCTGAATTGGTATGAAATGTGCCACCTTGGTTAATCTGTCTACTATCACCCATATTGCATCAAATCCTTTTTGTGTCCTTGGTAATCTGTGTGAAATCCATGCCGATTTCTTCCCATTTCCAATCTGCACTTGGTAAGGGTTGTAACAACCTATGAGTTTTCGATGGTTTATCTTGATCTTCGACAAATGTCGACTTGGCTATATATTGACTATCTCTCTTTTCATCTTTTTCCACCAAAACCTCTTCTTCAAGTCTTGATACATTTTTGTTCCCCGGATGTATTGAGAATTGAGATGAGTGAGCTTCTTGAGAATCAAGCTGTTTGAGCTTCTTCTTTGTTTGGTACACACAAACGGTTTTTGAACTTTATCATTCCTTGATCATCTTTCTTGAATTCCTTTATTTTTCCACCTTGATTTTACGCCAAGAGTTCTCAATTTCTTGATCTTCTGTTGTGCTTGTTTGATTTGGTCGACCAACTCGATTTGATCTCCAAAGTGATATTAACCCTTGTTCAACAATTTCCAAGTTTAGTCTTTGCATTTCCAACACTAACTCGATGACATTCTGCAATGCATTAGGACTATGATGTGCCTTTACGCTAAGTGCATCTGCGACAACATTTGCTTTACGGGTGATCTTGAATATCCAAATCATAATCTTTTATTAATTCTAGCCATCTTCTCTTTTGAGATTCAAATCTGGTTTGGTAAAAATATATTTCGGACTCTTATGGTCCGAAAACACTTCACAATGATTCCCCGATAGATAGTGCCTCCAAATTTTTAATGAGTGCACAATGGCGCCGCTAACTCCAAATCATGTGTGGGGTAATTCTCTTCATGAGTTCTTAAGCGCCTTGAGGCGTAAGCCACAACTTTGCCATCTTGCATTAGCACACAACCTAATCCTTGCTTTGAGCGTCACAATAAATCTGAAAGTCCTTCTCGGGGTTTGGTAGTATGAGCACCGGGGTAGTGGTTAATCGACCTTCAATTCTGAAAGTTTTCTTCGCACTTATCCGCCCATTTAAAAGGAATATCCTTTACGAGAAGTGAGTAAGTGGGCGGGCTATTCTCGAGAAATTTTCTATAAATCTGCGGTAATATCATGCCGACCTAAGAAACTTCTTATCTCGATCCATCGTCTTTGGTCGCTTCCACTCTTACCTTTGCTTCGACTTTTTACGGGTCAACTTTTACTCCTTCTTCCGTGATGATGTGCCCCAAAATGACACTTCTTTCATCCAAAATTCGCACTTGGAGAATTTTGCATACAACCGATGCTCTCTCAACTTGGTTAGGGCCAAATGAAGATGCTCCTTATGCTCTTCTTCACTTTTGAATAAATCAAAATATCATCCACAAATACTACCACAAACCGATCCAAGAATTCCATATAGACTTGGTTCATCAAATTCATGAAATATGCCGAGCATTGGTTAATCCAAAAGGTACTCTTGTGAACTCATAAAGTCCATATCTTGTAGTAAATGCGATCTTCTCTCTATCTTGTTCTCTAATCTTGAGTCGGTGATATCCTCGATCCGAGATCAATTTTGAGAATACCTTAGCTCCTTTTAGTTGATCGAACAAATCATCTATTCTTGGCAAAGGATACTTGTTCTTAATAGTTCTTGCATTCAAAGCTCTATAATCCACACACAATCTCAAAGTTCCATCCTTTTTCTTAACAAATAAGATCGGTAGTGCAGCCAAGGTGAGACACTAGGTCTTATGAAACCTTTTCTTCCAACTCATCCAACTGTTTCTTAAGCTCCTTTAACTCATTTGGTTGCCATTCTGCATCTTGGCCTTAGTTTCTGAGCTTGGTCTCGTGTACTAACTCTATAGTAAGCTCAATCATTCTATCTGGAGGTCTTAGGGTAGTTTCTCTGAGAACACATCCGGTATTCATCAATTCTTGCATCTGTATAGTGACTTCGAGATGGTGCTATTGACCTTTCGTCTCTGTTTCCTTATCAAAGACCGATCTGTCATATGACCGTCACTTCTTGCCCTACGCATTCTTCAAGGTTCTTGTCTTCTTCTCACAGATCAATCTGTGGCTTTATATTTTGATAACCAATCCATTCCCAAGATGACATCTATGCCTCTCATCTGGATCACCAATAACTCTGTTCTGAAACAGACCCCTTGAACTTCTAGGTTCAGGTTACTGCACTTATACTGAGATTTCAATATAGTCCCGTGTTTGCAACACATAGGGATTTGGCAAAACAATAAAAGGCAAACAACTCTCCACAGCAAAATCCAAGGAAATAACCGAATGTGTAGCTCCTGAATCAAAAAGCACTAAAGCTGATCTTGCATTGAGTAGGAACATACCGACGATGATATCAGTGGCCTCCGCTGCATCCTGAGTGGTGATATGATTGATCTTCCCTTGCGATGGTCTTTGGTGCGGTATCCTCCTCCCGAGAATTGACCCGATTGCCTCGGTTGGTTTTTCGGTCAGAGCATTCCTCCTCTATTGGCACGGAAGGTGGGAGGATTCCTTACTCGTGGTCGGTTTCTTGCTTGAGCTTTGGTTGCATCGATGACATGTTCTTCAATGGGCACCGTCCTTGAAGTGACCAGTTGTCCACAATGAAAGCAATTGGAGGATTTCGAGGACAATCCTTCAAATAATAGTTTCCTCCACGCTTATAGCATTGAACTGCGGCTCTCTGTTTCCACTAAAAGTCGATCTTCTTCTTTGGGTTCATTGATGGTCTTGGCGCCAGATTCATAGAGGTCTTGGTGAAATCTGGAAGATGGGTGGGCGTCATTCTCCCCTTGGTGCACTTGTGGTGGAGTTATTTGCTTCATTTTCCTCTTCGGGTTTCTTCCATATCGCCTCCGCTTCTTCTCGAGATTATCAATTTATTCACCATGGAAGCTAGGTCGAGAAGTCAAGAGTGAAATGTGAAATTTCGGTGACTTTTGCACCTTGTGAAAACTTCTCCATCTTCTTAGCTTCATATCCACCTCATGTGGAGCATCTGCGCCAATTGGTTAAATTGGTGCAAGTATTCTCGGATCAGACGGCCTCCTTGCTTAAGAGCAAGAAATTCCCACTTGGTCGCAACTATGCCCTCGAGGACATGGGCTTTATGAAATGCTTCCTTGAATTACGCCCATGGTATATCTCTGCTGGATGAAGAGTCGATAATTCATCCACCACGCCGCTTGACCTTGTAGTTGATGAGAAGCAAACAAAGTCTTCTCTTTGTCACTACAATCGGATAGTGTCCAACTTTCTCTCAATATCCCTTATCCACCATCGACTACTAACGGCCTCGTGACACTTTGTGAAAGTTGGTGGCCTTGTTTTCAAAATCTGCCCATCCGAAGCACGAGTCACTCCTCCATTGTTGCCTCGGTGAGTATGTCCACCAGTAGGTCTTGCGGCAATTTGTTCGAGGAGTTGAGTATGTTGCTCCATTAATCTGCCCGATTCTCATTACGCTCGAATCTATTTCTCTCCATCATAGCCATGACCTCTGCCAAGCTTGGTGGTTGCCCCTTGATTCAAATTTTCAGCCATTGTTGTTATTTCAGACATCTTTGTGAATTTACTTCTGCGGCGGTTTGACCAAACACAAGATGAGATAAGTAAGACTCAGATTCTTAGATAAGCGGTGAAAGCAATAGGTAAGTGATTAAGACGAATGAAGGAAATGACTTTTGACAAGATGATATCTGAGATATGGATAGGAAAACAACTTATTTATTATATTTTACACAAAGTAGACAAATTAATTTACAAAAATTTGGATGTATACTACTTAGAGTACAATACACAACTTTTCTTACAATCAAAAGTCGTTCTACTACTAAGGTAGGTGGATCTACAATACTCTATCGTAATCTAACACCTTGCGGAGGACTCTACCACCCAATCGGACGGAGGGTTCTTTGGTGGTGTAGTGGATCGGCATCTCTGGTCTTCCTCCTCTTGAAATCCTCCTTCTTTTCTTCTTTAGCGTCACTGCTTTGGGTGTTGCCTCTTCCATCTTCTCCTTTCCTTGTTGGATCCTCGGGCGGCGGCAGAGAAGCGTGCTATGCCCGCTGGATGAGGCGGCGCTGGAGGTGACTCGAGTAATAATCGGAGACAAAGGAGTGTAATCCGTGATCTCAGTGTATATTCCACTGTTGGATCTTCAGGAACGTCGGGGCTCTCATCACAGATTGATCCTGTCCCCTGATCTGGTTCATTATAACGATCTAACTCCCTTCGCATGTTCTTGATTCCGTGCTTGGCCAAGTGATACTTCTGGTGCACCTTCTGGTATTCCTTTAGGACCACGGTATATAGAATCTCCGGCTATGCGTGGGTGGCAACTTCACGGATCACGGGGTCTTCATCATCACCGGCAAGGAATTTGGAAGTGGATCCATCGCTTCCCCTCGTGGAATCACCGATGATATTGAGTGTTCAAACTCGAATCATAATCTTGACGCAGTGTAGTAATCGCCTTGCCTTGCAAAGATCTGTCAGACGCTTCTCTCTCTCTGTAGCGTTGACCCACAAACTGACATTCAGTGTCAGGTTTGTAAGCTAACGGAACCAGGTTTATCCATGCCTTCGAGTGGTACCTTTTTCCATCACAGATCTGCTCCTCTGTGTGGAAGGCAATAATTCGCTCTGTTGGGGCGCCGATAAACCGTGCATCATCTCGAGTAGTCTTTTGCTCCATCCTCTAAACTCGAGTGGTGGGAGTAGGATTTACGCATTTTCACGACAAGCGGAAAGTTTGAAAGGTTAGTTAAGAGGAGATAAATCTTTTAGAAGAACAACACAAGTTTTTCAAGTCTCAAGTAAGGTAAGGTAGCAAGAGAGGAAAAGAGACAACAATTTAATACTTATATTTTTGTTTTGAGAATTCTTTTGTAGTTTTTGAAATTATTAGTTTTAAAGGTCTTCAACCTATAACCAAGCTAAGGTCTCAACTTACGGGCAAGTCGGCTCGATACCACTTTTGTAACGACCGAAACTAGGGATCGCTAGAATCTTTACAACCGTCCGGGATGTACATTAGAAGCCGTGGTTTCACAAGCAAGCAAACGTTACAACAAAAGATGACTTTTATTACAATGAGATAGGGCTTAATACCCGGTTTAAAAGCGAAGCAAAGGCCCGAGCCCGAAAGTAATATAATACACTTGCAAAAGAATTGCTAGAACCACAGAAGCTTGGCGTAAACGAGACCCTAGTACCAAGTAGTCGTCAAGTCTCACCGTTCTTCTTGTTCGTAGAGAACACCGGATCTTCCCAAAACTCTTACATTGATTGATTTAAGCAAGAATGAGTACAACTACCGTACTCAACAAATCGCATAGGAAAAGCTATTTAACTATATCTTTGGAAATATCAAGGAAATGGTGCGGCTTTACCAAACAGTATATGTGGAATGCAAAAGTTGACTTTAAAAGCTTTACAATAGTGCGACGGTAAGAAGCATAATAAATATAGCCACGGGGGTTTAACAACTTCGACATTACCAATTAACATCAGAAATTCTACTTATGCTTTGTATGTTGGAATCACCCATGAACACACTTTCATTAACCTAAGCACGGTGTATTGAATAACATTGATTACACTCTGCAGAGTTGCCCAACTTTACCCACACGATATCACAGACTCATATTGCCACGCAACATGTTTGCGCTGGCAACCGAGTAAGGATAACAAAGCCTTTTCACTTGCTTATCCTTTTAGTCTCTACCCTAGAGATCTTAATCCATCTGACCCTCGGGACCCACTACCAATAGTGGACTCTGCACCCCGAGGTGACGGCCCATCTGGTTGCAAGGATCGTGAGTGTCCTTAGGGTCCACCCCGACTTGCCTTTGATGCTATAGATATTCAATTGGATGAGCGATGTACTAAGCTAGGGAGTAATGACCACGCATGTGGTTGAGCGGTTCTTGTGGTCTCATTACTTAGCACAAGGTTCTTGTCCTTACTTGTCATCCAAATGAGGCGATGGCCCAACCATGATTTGCCCACCTCTTGATCTCACCGATGACCCATTTTACCAAGTATATTGGGTTGCCCAACTCAATGGACCTGACCCTCAACTTACACCCAAAATCCTATTGGCCTAAAGCCAACATTCATAACAATATTTAGAATGAGAGTTTTCATGACTTAGCGTAATATTTACTAATATTTTATGTGAACCAAGGTTGTCAAGGTAAATATGGCTTACAAGAATAGGTGGTTTAATATGTGGGGTTAAGGACTTATATCTAATCAACATGGCATTCCAAAGTATTATTTCTTTGTTGAAATACTTGGCTAAAATATTTTAATGAAGATAATAATATGAATATATGACATGTGGGTTCAATATGTTCAAGGTATGCAACTTGCCTCCCGGTTCGGCCCCTCGAATTGTCTGCGATGTCGGTGTCTGTCCGTGAAGTCTGAAATGGCTCGTCGACGTCGAAACCTAGCCTGAAGACACAAAACCAATAAACCAATTTGGCTCGACAAGGATTGAGCCTAGCAAACTAATCCAAGTACAACAAAAATACGAAAAGAGAAAGAAAATTAAATGAAGTCGGATATTTATTGAGCGGAGTTAGGATTAGACTTTACGGTTTGAGGCTAGGAAGGCTATACTAACTCAAGTTAGGGATTTTCGACAATTAATAATCATTTCTTTGTTTATATCTATTATTTAGACACAAACAATAAATAATCATTAATCTAGGCTTAGGAATAGGAATTTTGGCTTAAAAGCAATTTCTGGAATTTTGGAATAAAACCAAATTTTACTGTGCAAGGAACAGTGTTGGGCCGGTTTTAGGATGAACAGTACTGGGCTTTTACTGTGCGGCCTAAAAGAAAACGGGCCGAGCAGGCCGAAACGGCCCACGGCCGGCCCACTCGCGCGGCCAAAAGGCCGGAGGGACTCATGGGGCGCTGGCTTGCAGCCAAAGCGCCCCCGCGGCGCTGCGCGTGGGCGGAGCGAGCGAGGCGGCTCGGGAGCAGCGGCGCGGGCGCGACGGCGCGGCCGCAACGGCGACAGCGGCGACGGCCAAGGCGGGACGGGGAGGACAGCGCGAGGAGGCGCCGCCCAGGTAGGTCTCAAAAACCCTAGGGTTTTGCGCGTGTGTGGGCTCGGGTTTTCTAGGGTTAGGGTTTTGGGGTGCGGAAGCGGCGGCGCCGGCATAGATCCGGCGGTGCCGTGACCGGGGAGGTAGGGAGGGCTCTGGGTTTGCACCGGGTGGGGATTTGCAAGGGGTGGGGTGTTTTGCTCTTACGGGTGGGGAAACCGGGGCGGTGGGGCTTCTTGCCGGGGTCGGGGAAGAAGGGGAGGGTAGCGGCGAGCTGGTGTGAGCTTGGGAGGCTGAGCGGGGCGGCTATTTATAGCCCCCGCGAGGCGGTGGGAGCAGGGGAGGGCATGGGGGACGGCGTGGGTCGCCTCTGCCAGGGGGGGGTGAGGTGGTTGGCCGCGAGGGTTTGGGCGGTGCCGGCGGGTCAGGCGGCGGCAGGGAGGGGCGTACGGGGCGGTGCGGGGCCTTAATGGCGCAAGGGGAGGTGGCGGCGACCCCCTCACTGGAGCAATCCGGGAGGTGGCGCCGCCCTTGCTTGGGGCGCGGGGGTGGCAGGGGTGCATTGAAGGCGAGGGCGAGGTGGAGGCGGCGCGCTGTAGCGGCTCAGTACGGGGCGGCGGCCAAGGCGGGTGGAGACGGACGCGGGCGCGACCGCGACCGCGTGGGTGAAGGCGGCGAGGGCTGGAGGCGCGGCCGTGAGGGGAAAGCGGGAAGGGAGAGGGAGAAGGCGGGTTAGGGTTAGGGTTTGGGATTTGGGCGAGATTTGACCGAAATTTGATTTTTGATTTGAATTTTGAAATTCGATTTTGAATTCAAACTGATTTTCAAACTTTGAAATTTTTCAGGTGTTTCAGCCGTCAACCCTCCTCACCGGCGACAAGCCATGCCCGAGCCGCTCCTGGTTTCCCATCGGCCTTCACTGCCCCGTGATGTTTCTCTATGATGCCTCTGTGTATGTGTCTCCCCGGTAGCTATGTATGAAGGTAACAATCCAGATTAGTGGTTGTAATGCTGATAATAGTGCATTGCTTAAAAAGGATTGATTAGAAATCATAGTGATGGATATCTCAGTTGGCAATTGACTAGTTTCATTGATCACTAAATCCAATTAGTTGGCTGTGTAGCAATGAAAGACAAGCTTAGCTAGAAGATGATATAGAGAATTGAGGGCTAGTTGATGATTACTTAAGGATGGCCAGAAGGATAATGGCAGTAGGTTCTTAAACCTATTGAAACAACTAATTGATCACTAAAAATTCGATTAACAAATAGATAATTGAATTAGTTAGGAGATATGTTAATAGTACTTCAAATACACCAAGATCCTTTGATAAAATGGATGAACAGAGAGGTACTAGATAAAAATCTAAAAAGGCAGTAAGCTAGTAAACCTCTTAAATGACTGTTAAATCACTCAACTATATTTTGACAAATGGTTAATTGATTTAGTGTGAAGTTCAGTTGGTCAACAGTCCAAATCAGGAACATTTCCCTTAGTTGAATACATGAACAGAGAAGTTGAATGATTTGAAATGCTAGTGAAACTCAATTGCAAAACCAACTATCAGATGCTAACAAGTATTATGACTGTCAGTTAGGTCACCCAAAGGTATTAACAAATATGGAGTCTAATAGTTGAAGGAAGTTAGCTAGTAGCACTTTGTTTTAGAAGAAAATGTCATGTTGTAGGATGCAAGAATAGAAAGGAAAACCTGTAGAGAATTTGAACTGACAATAAGCTCATGACATTGCTAATACAAGTGGTTAGGAAGTATAGTGTTTTGATTAACCCTTAAAGATTGATCTCAAAAGAACACCCTAATCTGAAAAACAGCCCATACAACTGTTTAATAAACCCTAATCTGTTAGTAAGCTAAATAGTTAACTGATTAGTAAAATAATGTAAGACAATTAACCTAAAAGGGTAAAGCTAATTAGGAATTAAGTCTTGGCAGGTGGTCAGCTAAGCAATAGTAGGCCTCATGCCATGATTAGGATAATAGCAATAGTAGCACTAGGTCAATGAGATAGTTAAAAAAGGGTAGTAAGGCAATTTGAGATTTAAAAATCATTAGTATATACTTAGTCAATATCACTAATGCCTAGGTTAAAATGGAGGTCAACTAAAAATAATCTTAGTACATATTTTAGTTAAAGGTTAACCCAATATACTAGGTGTACATTAGTATAAGCTTAGTCATGATTATGACTATAAAAAGGGCACACTTAAAACATAGAACTTCCTCGGTCAATAGGAAGTAGTAACTAAAATAAACATGAAAGCATATAAGAGGATTGATTTTGACTATATGATCATCGTGGATGTATACAAAGAATACCTAAAGAGAGTACTTATGAGTACTAGGTAGCCTGTTAAGGAAAACAACATCACCTAGATTCTAGGTATCATCCGTCGTTATCCATTCCCAGTAGCAATATAATTCCTGATCCGTAAGCAGATCTGACAGTATTATCTAACCAGGTAATCTCTCCCATCCAGTTAACTAGTGAGGAATGTTCCTGTGAACACACACACTCTCTCTCTCTCTCAGAATTACCTACTTTGGTCTGAAGAATTTCATTCATTCCAATTATCAATAGATATATTTTGTCTGTAGCATTTCCTTCATCAACTCCTTTGGATATACTTTTGTCTGTAGTATTTCTTTCATCAACTTCCTCGGTTATACTTCATCTGAAGTGTTTCCTTCATCCACTCCATTAGATATGATTAGTTTCATCTGGAATACTTCATCATTCCAAGTTGTCGTTAGAAATGTTTGTTTTTATTCGAAGTATATTCTTTGCTTTGAATGTCGTTGGATTTATTGGATTTTATTTGGTTATTTTCAGACGTTCTTGGATTTAATTGTATTCTACGTAGTTAGAATCTGAAGCTGTAATGGGACAACAATCCCAACAAGGACGAGGTCTAGATCAGGATTATCAGAACATTGAACAAGATGATTATCAACACGTTGAGCGGGATTATCATCAGAATATCGAGAAAGACGAATATCATAATATTGAGCCTTATCCAAACATTGAGCCAGACGAGTCAATAATTTGATCATATTGCACCTACTGTTTGCAATTATATTATTTTAAATTATGGAATTGCATTGCTATGTTTTATACAATTATATTGGCCTAGCTCATAGTTAATGCCTTAATGATAATTGCGTATAAACTTCCAATCCTTAAATTTGTACACTATCCTTGTCACCCTAAAATTAATGGTTAGCATACTAGTTATAAGTCTGTATCTAAGTGTCATGCTTAGCCTTACTTAGATACATTGTCATTCGGGCATTAAGTTGTCCGACATCAATAAACACTTTGAAAATGAAATTGGGTAGTCGAGGCTGGGAGCCTGGCTGGTATGTTGGAGTAAAGGTTATTTTGAAAACAAAAGAAAAACCTGAAAAATAGATTTCGACTTGGGCGGCTGGAAAGAGTGGCTGGTGCCGGGTGCACGAGAGAGTTGGTATGTGGATGTACCGCCCAAGTCAATTAAGGACCGAATTTGGTAATGACTTCTCATGTAAAACAGTACAACCACGAGTCTGTAACACCTAAGACCTGGCTAACTAATTTGTCTGCCTCCTCGCAATTTCACCACTGGTGAATGTGTGGAGTGTACAAAAGGCAAAGGGAGTCACCGATCTGCACGGCGCCAATAGGAGACCTCCCAGGGGCACGGCCTAAGGAGGTGATACCTAGCGGCGTGAAAGTGCGATGAGGTGGGACATTGTAAAGGCCTTGTGATAATCAACATTAGCCACACACCTACGGAAGTGTGTCAGGGCAGTAGAAGTTGATTTATCTCTTGTGGATAAAGTATACAAACTCTGCAGAGTAAGAAAACTGTCTAGATAGCCGTGCTTACGGTCAAGAGCGGTACCGAGAACTTGCTTGATATAGCTTTCCTTTTTATAAAACCATTAGGGTGTGTGTGTGGAATGAAAAGGGTGGGTTTGAGCCCAACAGTTGGAAATGTTGAGGTTGGAATCCAGAGAGTTGAGAAAACCTGGTCGGGGACCCGTGGTAATTACGGGATAGCTTGAGCATTGAGTGGACGTACTCACTCAATGGTATAGGGGATGAAATCTCCACTAGTACTTTACAAACAGAAAACTCAATTTATAAAACTTGTCTTGGTTAAAAATGCTAAGTCTCAGGATTTGCTATTACTTAATCTATTTCAATAAATGGTTTTGTGCAAAATAAAGGAACCATGAGCCTTTCCTTTGATTAGCTTTGCATCTATAATAATTGCATTGTGTATTAGCTCGCGAGTACGGTTGTGTACTCATGCTCGCTATTTACATTCTTTTAGTTAATAAGCATAAAAGAAGACTTCAGGGATAAATATGAGCATTGGACAAGATTGAAGATCAAGAAGGCCAAGAACTAGGTCGCGAGCCCACAGTCGATTGCCGGTAGGCATATCGTGAGGGTTCCATGCGTTCTACTCTAAAACTACTCCTGCTGCTGATTCTCTGAAAGTAGTTGGCTTATCTGGCCATTCTGCAAGTCAAAAGCCGTAAGGTATATTTACGTTTTGTTTAATATTATGTAATACCTTTACAATTTCGCGATATGTATTTGAACCAACAATGAAAGTGTGTGTGCCAACTACTGATCCATGGAATGGCACAAATATACACAGTAGATCCCAAGTTCAAAATGTGGGGTCTAACATCCTACAACAACCTCGTCAGCCTAGTGGGATCACCATCCCGCACTCGTCGAACCTCGTCAGCAGAGCCGGGGTCACCAACTCACCAAGGCGAGTGTAGCCTGGCCATCAAGTTCTTCCTAAGGCCTTGTTTGGTTGGACCAAAATTTCGACTCATCCACATGGATTGACCGAGGTTTTAGTTCAAATTCCTGGCCCGTCTATATAGATCCCACCAGTATGAGCCAAGGTCCCTATTGGCGGGCACTTGCCCTGACCATGACTCACCGATTGTTTGGATGTAGTTGGGTTAGAGTATCCGTATTACAGCAAGATGAGGATTCAGAGATGCGAGGAGGTTGAGTCGTTCCACCTTCTCCTGCTCCCCGCTGGATTCGTGCAGAGGGCACTGGCTCTGCAGGAGGAGATTGCGACGGTGGAGTTGGTTTCGGGAGCCCAGCTGACGACGAAGGATTTGCAGGATCTTTGTGTTGAGTCCGGGAATGCCGAGGTGGTGCTTAGCTTAGTACATCCATGGGAGGCTAACGATGACACTGTGAGGGTTCTGCTTTCCAGTTTAGTACTTGAGGATGATGGAATGCATGGAAAAGGGTCAGCACTTGTGTTGTATTCTCTAGTCTTGCCGAAGTTACTCAACCTTCAAAGACCAATTTCATCTGTTCTTCTTTCTGCTGCATTGGATGTCTACAAATGCCACCCAGCTGCTGCACTGGAGCCTGCAGCAAACCAAAATGACCACAATGCCGATGGCGCTGCTAAGGAGAAGAAGGTCCTCGTTCTTCTTTCTGCTGCATTGGATGTCTACAAATGCCACCCAGCTGCTGCATTGGAGCCTGCAGCAAACCAAAATGACCACAATGCCGATGGCGCTGCTAAGGAGAAGAAGGTCCTCGCTGCAGCAAACCGCAATGATGCTGATGGCAACGGCGATGCCAAGGAGAAGAAGGTCGTCGTTGGAAGATGCCACAAGGGTGCCAGCAATGGCAACAATACACGTGAATGCTGGAGGTGAGAGGGAAGTACTAGCTAAACAACGAGAACAACGAGCATGATGTTGGAGGCCTTGAGGTCGCGGTGCACCACCCACTGGTCGTACTCGTCGTGCAGGTAGTGCAGCGCCGACGTCACGCCCTTGACGATGTTGTACCGGAATTTCCGTTGCTCGTTGGTAGACAGCAGTGGGCTTGCCCAGGCTTCGGAGGGCCGCTGGCTCCGCCCCTGATCCCGGCCGAGAATGAGCTTCTCAAACAAGCCCTAAGGGTAACTGACACTAGAACTCAACGTTTTTTTCTTTTTGAAGAACTAGCCCATCGAAAAGATTGTCATATTGTAAGTATGTTTTTTTTTATTTGAGATGGTCTCAAAGGTACAATTTTGATTTTTTGTATTGCTATTTTTTTGTTTTAAAAACACGGAATTATTGTGTGAAGAGATTGCATTTTACAACAATATACTTTTTTAGGCACTCTAGATATTTGTAGGTACTTTTGTAGAGTACAATGGACGCGCACGTGCAAAATCGAGAGGTCGCGCCTGATTTGCTTAATACATGTTCTTGTGCTAACTGTAACGCATTTTTTGCATGACAAACGGCAAGGCAATCAAGCTGGCCAAAATTTAGCACATTTCATGTACACATGTTCGCTTCAACTCAACCACGATATATGTTCCACGCCTACACACCAAGTTTACATTAATTTGCTGTTTTGTTCTTTACAGGGTTTTGCGATCGTTATGGGCATCACAGTGGCGGTTTGGATCATCATGTTGAAGGGACTGAATCCCTACGAGAAGATAGTTTGTTTGATTCGATTGCAGATTTATTTGTGCCGTCGATGATCTACGGGGGCACGATGCATCCTCCGAAGAACATTAGAGGCTATCCGGGATCTCACATGGCTCTCCAGGTTGGCTGTAGAATATGAGCAAGGTGGAGCCTGAGACGGTCGACCGTTCCGATGTCTCTCCCTATACAGCGGTGTCATTTTGATTTCGATGTTTTTGGAACTTCTTAAGAAGAGTGAAGTCAGTACAGATTTAGCAATTGTATTAGTTAAAAACTTGAACATGTTTTCGTTGATTAGTTATGTTGCCTGTTGAATCAAGCCATACCCTCCTTTTTTTTTTTACAGAATAATGGATTCCATTAAGCAGTGGACACATCCAAATCACTGGTCACCAAACCCGATACAAAATCTGGAATGTTTTCTATCCAAACGACAGACTCGAGCGCCCTAGGCCTTGCTAGGCAATGGCAACCTAATTACACTCCCACAAACAGGTTGAGAGTTCAAACTTAAGAAAATTATAAGCTAATAGAAGCCTAAGATCCTTAATGAGAATTCCCACATCGGAATTATCATCTTAACACCTTTACCAGGTTTGTCGCATCCATCTCTAAAAAACACGGCACATACCTCTTATGTTAAAGTTTGCCCCGTGTCTCTACGAATCCCGGTTCCACCACCGCTCGGATGGTCCGTACTCCGATTGGATGGAGATGGCTGGCGAGGGTGATGTGAGCCACTGCTAGCCTAAGAATGTTTGGGTTTTTACCCTAGCTAACTATACTAAAATTTGATAATGCCTAAAAAATTTGGCCACTGTTTGTTTTTGTTCCTATACTTGATGTGTCCTAGAAAAATTTGGCAACGCCAAATATTGGTAATGTCCATAAAATTTGGCTAGAATTTGGTTTGTTACCAAATTTTGGTACTACCAAAGAAACTTTGGTAAAGCCAATTTTTTTCTTCACAATTCCCAGGCAAAATTTGGGTTGCCAAAAAGCTGGCCAAAAAATTAGCAGGGCAACTAGCCCATGAGTTTGCTAGGTGGCATCATTTCGTTGGATGTGAATAGGGTCACATTAGTCAATTTCGGTATTGTCCGTGGATCCCACATGACATCAAATTTTTTTTTGCTTCAAAATATGTCAATTTGGATCTTGTTTTGTTGATAAAATGACGAGGAACACAACGGTTCAAACGGATCGCAAATCGGATACTCGATTTAGGAAATATGATCATTTGAAACAAATAAATCAATCTAACCATGCAATTAATATCAATCTAACCAAATTTTTCAGAGCAACACCAAATATTGGTACCAAACCAAACACTAACCCACTATTGTTTTTGCCTGGAATTTGATATTACTAAAATTTGATTTGACTCACTAGGGTACCAATCCAAACAGCCACGTAAGATCCAGGTGCTAAGTCGAGAGGAGCAAATTAAAGTGCGCGCCAAGTGATAATCCAAACCTCCACCGTCCAGTGGATCTAGTCTCGATACTGGCTCTGCATCATATATACCATCTACTTCCCTTGTTTCATTTTTTACTAGGGGAAAAACGATTTTTTAAATAATATTAATTTAAAAGATAATTAAAAAAATAAATAGTCTTCCGAAAAAATTACAAAAATAGACTCATGTCGCTAGTTCAACTGATAACAGGGACCTTATTGACCATCTATCGCCGGTCCAGCTCCCTGTCAACTTGCAACAGAAGTGAACATTCTTCCTGTAGCCAGTTGAACTAGCGACAGGAATCTGTCACCAATTCAACTGACGACAGGATCCCATGTATAAAACCCCGAGAAATCACTCCAAAACTCATTTTAATCCTAGAAAAAAACAGAAGAGAGGAGGAGAGTGAGAGAAGAAAGGTAGCGAAGCTCTGCTAGTTCGTCGCGGAGGAGAGAGATTGACAAAACATCAGATCCAATCGGCCATCTTACAAGTACATTTTTTTTTGCAACTTTGTACATTATGTCAAATTATGTCGAATTAAGTACATCATTTGAGCTGTAGCAAGTAGAATTATGTAGAATAGCGACATAGAATTCAGTAGAATAGCGACATAGAATTCAAGTCCGTAAAATAGTGACATAGAATTCAGTAGAATAGTGAGTAGAATTTAGTATATTAGATAATTGTAGTCAAATTATGTACTATATTATTTGAGCTGTGTATAGTGTAGTTCATTGTGCACATGTTATGAATATTACAGCACTCGAACGATTTAGAATAAATCTACAGAAATAGGAAGACGCCTATTACAAATATGTTAAAAATAATCACAGCTTTATTTAGCTTCCCATTTGTGCGTGGTAATTATATTGTTAATGTCAAAAATTAATTTTAAACTACAAAACTAGGAAAATAGGAAGAACTTTGTTTATTGTTTATATTTGCACTTGGAAAATATTTTAAAAAATATCATCTAAATTGGAAGACACTATTACAAATCTGTTTAAATTGCTGAGTAGCTTAAATTTGGTTTACATTTTTGTGTGGTAATTATTCTGTTAACACCAAAAATTATTTTTAAAGTAAGAATTTTGGTTTTAGTACATGTTTCGTAGTTCTTACAATGCATACACTTAATTTGTAGGTATGGCGAACGCGGGCCACTACGAGTTGTTTAACTCGGTGATTGACGCGCATCACCGTAGCTACATCAGTACCATGCTCCCCCCCCCCCGCGGAGGGCGAGGCACCGATTGAGTTTGGCGCGTTGCGGCTGCGCACGCCCATCAGGGCATAGAAGTTGAACACACACTAGGTTCCAAGGTACGTGTAATTCTGACCTTCATGCAGTCAATCTCGGTCTAACTACTTTGCGTGCAGTTACATTTGTTCTTAATCATTTCGACACAAGTTGAGAGCGGCAGGCCTCCTTCCACTAGCGAGGATGGTGAAGGCGATGTGGGAGGACGACTAGGACCGCGGTCCTAGTCGTACGTCTAGGCGTTTTTCATACGACTGAGCCCTACTGACAGCCCTGGTTGACCACTGGAGGCTAGAGACGCACACATTCCATGCGGGGAGATAGCGCCGACCCTTCAGGACGTCACCTTCCTGACCGGGTTGCACTGCACTGGCTTCCCTATGGCGGCGTACGACATCCCGGCTATGTGGCGCACGGACTTCCTAGCGAGGTTCCACAATGTGCTGCCGCAGTGTAGTGAGTACACGGAGTTCAGCAGCCCACACGGGCCGACGTTGAGGTGGATCTACCAGTTCTACATAAGTCTTCGTAACTATTGGCCGCTCGCATCAATTCTTATGTGAACCTTGCTGACATGTACATGTCTTCTTGTAGCCCGAGCATATGGCGGAGAATGCAGGCGACGTCATTGTTAAGAGGCACTTCGAGGCCTACCTACTGTGGCTGTTTGAGTGGGTCATGTTTCTAGGATCCCACAGCGACAGCGTCGACAAGCACTACGTCTGGTACACACGTGAGCTGGTGGACTGGCCGGTGGCCGAGATTCAACCCTACACTGGGTCCGGCGTCTTTGTCTTGCGACGCATCACAAGACTGCGGCTTCACGTACACCGCCCGTAATGCTCTATCATCTCCAGATGCTCACTACTTCTGCAACTGTGGTCCTTCAAGCGCTTCCAGATCGGATGACCACAGCTGGACCTGGGAGCGTACGCGGTCAGTTTGTACACCGAGGACGGCGTCGTGGACTGGCCGACCATGGACACGGTGTGGTGCCACCGACAGGTTAGTTTCATGATCATTTATTATTTTTCGTAATGTAATCACAATTTCGGGTGATAAGTTTCTGTTGTTATATTCCACATGTCACCTACACGCCAATCATTTCGCAGGGGTCCTACCCGGAGTACGTTGTGAAGTTCGATCAGCTGACGGATGACCGCGTCATCTGGACACTGTACACTCAGGAGATGGTGCACGCGTGCTCGTCCGAAGGACCATCGAGCTTGTGCACGCGAGACTACGTGTACTGGTACACGTGGAGGGCCTTGGTGCACGATGTCTTCGTGGAGGAGTACTAGGTGCGCTGGTCATCGCCCCATTTCGATGCTCATGACAGAGGTCCCACCAGTAAGTTCACACTTTACTTGTTTCATACAATGTGCATTATGTGCTGACTAAATAATTGTCTTGCCGTCCACAGGTACACTAGGAAGGGAGGACGTCGCACGGGCTCCTGGTTGGACAAGATGTCCCCTTAGGTTGCGGCTTGGCTCAGGGCCTACGACGACCTCGTCCAAGAGGATGCTCCCTACGACTCCAGAACGTACGAGGAGTACATGGAGTGGTACGCTAGTCGGACGAGGCTTCCCTGCGTCCGGGTCGTGGTCGACCCACCATGACACGAGGCTGCAACGTCAGACATGTACCTGACCCAGTCGGACTCCGTATTCCACCGCTATGTACGTATTGAACGGTCCTTAATTCATATTTAATTTGCAAGGTTTAGGTTTCTAACTTGTTGATTACTTGTGCAGACGGATCTACACCGAGAGGTTCTCGAGTTGGTAGCCTCCACGCAGCACATGACGCTGGGGGACACTAGAGGGGTCCTGCAGCGGATCATGGAGAAGGCAAGACGAGGCATCCGGATCGCCACTTGTCGCACACCGAGGGACCTGGTGGATTGACCAGTTCGAGGACGAGGTGTCAGCCAAGGTGGTTCACGACCACGGGCTCCTACCCCAGACGTGGCAGGTGTGTCGTCGTGGCACCATGGTGGGAGCACCGCGGCATATTTTGGAGGTGAGCATGAGATATTCACTTCCACTTCTTTATTTCGAACCACACTAGTTACTAATGGCAATCTTCTCTTGCAGGTCTTGTGCTCCACTGGCACGCGGGGCAGGAGTACGCGGAGTCATCGGGGCACGCCTTCGTGCCACCAGGTATGACCACCTTGCTTACTTGCGTAACATCTTTTTTCGTGGTTTTCGCCATGATTACATGTGTAATGTAATGTTTCTTTATTTCGAATCCCACTAGTTACTAACGGTAATCTTCTCTTGCAGGTCCCGAGCTCCACCGGCACGCAGAGCAGCAGTACGCGGTGTCGTCGGGGCACGTCTTCGTGCCACCAGGTATGACCTCCTTGCTTGCTTGCATAACGTCGTTTTTCATGGTTTTCTCCATGATTACATGCGTAACGTCATGCTTCACAGATCAACCACCGCTTTGGGAGGAGGATTACTTGTCGCACAATGAGGCACGCTCCGGGGACTTCTACTTGGACCAACGTGGCACCCAGTTCTTCGTGGGGCTTCAACAGACGCGGTCGCCGACCGACCCAACCGACGCAGACCTCGCGACACTACCTCGCTACTACTCGCTTAGTCGGGTAGTGAGGCGCTTGATCCTCCGACGCACCTGCACCATCATTGGCGAGGCGAGGCGACATCGCGGGTGCGCCCCAAGAGGGGCCGCTAGTAGATATTTGTTCCTCCAAATATCAGTCATATCATGTAAATATTAATTTTTGTATAACTATTATTATGCCAGTCTTGTATTTCGATAAATCGTTTTTGCGTGCAAACCACGACCACGTGAGGGATTCTGCATCGGGACACCCCACACCACCCTCCTTCTACGCTTTCACTTCCCCTTACTTTTCAGAGTAACAACACCGGGCAGCTTTGCCAATGATGTGACCCAACGAGTCAGCTTTGCACAGCGACGTGACTCGACGAAGTCGTATTGCCGCCTCATGGACGCGATTTTCCTTCAATCGGCATAATTCAATCACAGACGCAATGACAAATTTCGGATTTAAGTATTACCCCTTCCACGCGGGGTTCTCCTGTGTCCAGACTTCAACATAATCTCGCTCAGATGGAGAAGCACTTGGAGGAGATCCGTTAACTGTAAAGGGAGTATGCGCCCTAAGAGGAACAAAGGGAGCGTACAAGGAGGCTACCTCCTCGCAATGACGTCTCCCGCTGTAGCAGCAACCCCTACCAGAACATCACAACCGAGCATTCGCCACAACACCCGCCCGAGGGGGAGATGTCGCCCATCCGTTGGTGCAGGGACAGATGCAAGTTCTTCAAGTCCAAACACCAGCTCAGCCTGGGCATGCGTTACTGGGGTTGCGCGAACTACTCCTGCAACTATCTCGATCGCCGTTGGGACACGAGCCGCTATCGACAGCCGGTAAGGACAGATAACAGTATGTTCCCCTACCATTTCTCTTTCAAAATCCGCACTAACAACCTCTCCTGTAGACGCAGGCCCATCTCGAGGCATGCAGGCGAAGAGAGTGCGAGGCTCGCGAGAGGGAGCGCAAGAAAAAGAGAGAAATAGTGACCGATGCCAGGGCGACCGGTGAGGAGTACAACGACGAGCTTGTAAGGAAGGGCAAATGGCCCCGGTACACGCAGTAGTCCGACCCTCTTCGTCCATATGTCCCATGCATTTCTAATTCCTTAAAAGCACGCATGTACCGTCCTTGGTTCATTAGCCTGCGTGCCATGTAACCCCTCTTGTCTAATCAATTGTCGTATTATTATCGTTGCGCCATTTGTTCAAAATTATGCACCATGTGTGAATTCTCTAGCGCATCGCAATATAACTTACTTTCCAACTTACGAATCATTAATACCTCAATCGTCCGCACAAAATTCTTCATAAATTCACCTCAGTACAACAACATACGACGATCACAAAATGTTATTGCAAGTCTAACATATTTCGTACCTATAACATCCCAACTGTATAATTAGGGTTTGTTCAAGTATAATTATATGTGTAGAAATTAAAATTTTTTCTCACATCTTGAAAACCCCTAATCTCTTATGTAATTCTTGTCCAAGAGTTGTGTAATTCAAAAACGCAAAGCTCTTGTTGACCAAAAGTCAAACTCATTTTCCAATTATCTTAAATCTTGTGCCAATCATTTGAAAATATTTTCCTTGGTCCTAAAGCTGATGTGGGACCCCTCTGAAAAATATCACAAGTTGTAAAACTTGTTTGATAATTTTTGGAGGCAAAACAAATCCTTGAACAACCTTCATGAATTTCCTGAGAAAAATGCATTGCATAATAACCTCTGGAAATTTTATGTCAGGTTAATCTCATTGTCAACAAGCTCTTGTAAAAATTTCATGAATTTTGGAGTTGAATTGCTATCCCAAACAATTTTGCAAAGTCTCAGCTGTTAGAAATTAAACTTGGGCTAGTCAGGCAAAGTCGGGTCCAAATTTCAACCCCATCCGACCTCCCCGTGTGTTAAATCCCAAAGACCTCCTCACTGGTCCAGTCATAGCCCTTGGATTAAGATCCAACCGCCCGACCTCCCTTGTTATCAAACCTCAAAACCACCTTCCACCTTGGCGAGGTCATAGTCATGGATTTACATCCAACCGCCTCGACCTCCCTCACCGTTAAACATAGCAAACATCCCACCTACATGAGGTCACACCATTGGATCAAAAATCCATGGTCGCGACCTCCTCCTCTTAATCTAACTATCGACCTCCTTTGCACTCACTTGAGGTCGCAGCTGCTGATTTACATCCAAAGGCCACGACCTCCTCTCAAAAACATCACAAAGAAGGTCCTTCCGCTTGATGAGGTCATAACCCCGGATCGAAAATCCACGCCATGACCTCCCCTCGCTTATCTCGAGTCGTGCGCATTGTTAAAGACCTCCCATCTTGTCCGCACCCTTGGATCGCAATCCAATGGCTTGGACCTCCTATCCTCATCGCGCATGACCTCCCGCTTTGTTCACCACGTGCGATGTGGATCGAGGGTCTGGACCTCCGCTCTCATTTTAAAACATACCTGCTCAGATCTAAGCCATCCAAGACCTCCCTTGGCTCTGTTTTTCTTCCTCACAGTGCACCATGGCAGGGGCAAGGTCGGCCTTGTCCTCTCCCCTCGACTTAAACGGCTCTATTGTCGCCATGCATTTAATGCCCGGCACCTTGGCATTAAATGTCGGGTCACTTTCCCACTCCTCCGCCTCACTGTCAACCTCATGTCTTGTCCACCCCATGGACCAACCCGGGCTAAGCTCACCATGGAGCTTAGCCCCACTCATAACCTTCACCCCACCTATAAGTTGTCCCTTGAATCCTCCCTTGGCTTCCTTTGCACACTTTGGATCTCACCTTGCACTTCGTGCGTGGTCGAGCTCCTCCTCCACCAACCCTCCCTTCTCCCCAGCCCATTGTCGAGCCGAGCTCCTCGATGGCAAAAGGGTTCCAGTGGCTTTTCCTCCTCTCCTTGTTTCTATCTCGGGCATCTCCTCTCGTGACCTCAACCCTAACTTCACCGGTTGGGGCATTTGCAGAGGTGGCCTAGCCGAACCGGGAGCTTGGAGCGTGGAGCCTAGGCCGTGAGCACCCTCATCTTCACCATCACCATCTCGACCTCCCCAAAGATCGTTAGGACCTCCGGTACTCCTCGATAGTCCTATAGTGCTTTGGGCACCCGCTGAATGCATGTCGCGGAGCTTTTCTTGGCACACGCTGAATGTCGCGCGAGCTTGATTATGCATTTCGGTTTTGGCCGTCTTGCCTTCATTTTGTTTCTCGCCACGGCTGCTCAAGGCCGCCGCCGCTGTTGAGAGGAGGTCCATTGCGCGCATGGTTATTGCGACCCAACGGCATTATTGGATGTCGCCATGAGGTCTACATCGCCGGCGAGAACCAAATCCTTGAGCTCGGGATCTTTGTCGGACGTCCCGAGCGTGCCGTTGTCGTTTTAGGACAGAGATTCACCGTTTTAATGCCTCAATCATTGCAATCATGGGGTTAGCGTTAAATGCCATTAACCCTGTCTTTTGCGCGCATTTAAGACCTCCCACGCGTGGACCTCCTTGTGTCCCGTGCGCAATAACTCCATGTCTGCTTGTCCGTGCGCGCGCGCGAGAGCTAAGGCGCTGGATCTGGACATCCATGACCTCCTCCGAGGAGATCTGAGCGCCCAGACCTCCTCAAGCGATCGTGGCCGCCTGCACCTCCTTGGAGGTCTGTGACGATAAGACCTCTCAGAGGACCTCCTCGAGGTCATCTCACCGCTGAGGACCTCCCTTTAGATCTGGTCCGTCCGGACCTCCCCTATCGCCGTGGTCCGCTGGATTCACCATCAACGGCCATGACCTCCTCATCTCAAGACTTATAAGTGTTGCTAGGAGGTCCGAACCTCTGACCTCACGAGCGTGTGTGCGTTACCTCTGGGAGGTCTCGAGCCGTTAGATCTGTGATCTGTGGCTCACGACCTCCCATGTCCTTGTGATTTTTTTAGAATTTCCGTGGGCTGTTATTTTAAGAATCAAGGAGGTATGAACTTTAAAATTTCATAACTTTTTCAATTTAAATCCAAATAGAGTGATTCAAATTGTGTTAGCTCTGTCTTGGACTTGACTTTAATCTAAAAATGATTGTAAGTTGAGTTCAGCCCCAGAGCACAGTTTACCATTAGATTTTAAGATTAACTTTAAATGTACACTCAAATTAATGCTTAACTTGTAAAATACATAACTAATGCTCTTTAGATTATTTTTGAGTGAGACCAACCTTGTTGGTTTCCTCTAATAGTGAACTCACTGTGAAAATTAGTTTTGAGCATGTTGCTGTTATAGAAATGAGGACTTGTGCATTATAATTTTGTTCAAGTTCTTGTTTTTGAAAAATTATGGAAAGTGCAATATAGCTCCAAATGAGATGAACTCAATTGTGTTATTCATCTCATAAGGTGCTGGTTTTACAGTAAAAATTTCAGTATCACCACCTTTCTAGAAAATATTGCCCCATAATTAAATTAGTAAATAGTGCGCTTTGGTATTTTTAAGGGTCGAAAGGAATTGTTTTGCTCATAGCTTTTGCATTAAGAATCCAAATCCATTGGTTCTTGTTGCTAAAATCTCTAAAACCACCCTCTTGTTGCTGTAGAAAATTCAGAGAATTTGGAGTTCGTTTGCTGTGCTGTCTTTGTTGTTTTTCGTCGTTTTATCGGTTCTTTATCGCTTTTCCGTTAGGTTTCGACATTTGTGGTGATCCCAGAGTGATCCTCAAGAATGATTGACCAGCAACAGCAAGGCAAGCAGTTTGATCATATCCTCTAACGTCCCCATTACTTTAAAGGTTAATATATTGTTTTACTTCTATGTATGCATGCTACTTTGTGTTAAATGTCGCTAGCAATCCTATAGTTGCATAATCTGTAGGAGTTGTTTATCCTCTACTACCAATGAGCCTAGGTTATTTATGTGGTTTGAGCTCGTTGGATGAGCTCTTATCACTTAGTAGTTATGCTTTTCTCGCTAGACATGCTTAGTAACGGTAGTAATGGGCGATCATCGACTTAGTCGATGGTCTTGATCACTCAAAACCGATTATTACTCCTATATGTCCAAAGACTTGTGCTTTGATTAATTTGTAAAATCAAAACCGGAAATAAAAGATTGAATTAGACTTGGGCATATTAGATGGATGGTGCGGTTTTTGGAATGTGGTGGTATGCTGGGTCCCTAAGGACCGAGTACTTGGGTCACTAAGCCAAGCGCTTTTATGCTAACCACACGAGGGGATATGGGACCTCTTGACTAAGTACCTTGGGAGTTGTTAATTATGAGTGGGTCGGTGGGTGTTTGAAAAGAAAATGTGTGTGTGTGGTGTGGGAGGGAGCATTAGCGACCGGTTAGGGTCAGCCTAATGTGTCCTTGTCCCCGTGGGATGCGGCTCGTAATTAGCATCGCCTATTGGAAATGTCTCAGAGGACTTAGCCGTGCTTGGCATACCAAAGGTAGTGTGCTTAAAGGAAAGGCGCCCGACGTGTGGGTACATTGGTACACCCCCGCAGGTTAAAACTATTCAATAGCCTCGCCCTAGGTTATGGACATGCTTGGTAAGGTCGTTCAAGAACTAGACTCAACCATTTAATTAAAACTTGATGGGTTGGTATGAATGGATGTTCATACTATTGTTGTGGTGGCTAATGGGTTAGTCACTTCCGTGATGTTCTTGTTGTTGTTATCATGTTATTATCTCGTTGTTATTTCAACAATTAAAAATGCTTTGTCAAATTGCCTTCAATCTACTATATTATTGCAAATGAAAACTTGCTTTGTGCTAAAATGAGTCCAAAGCCTCATCCACTTAAATAAAGTTTGCATATAGCTAAATTATAGTTCTGTTATCTTACACGTCAGTTTTGCAGTACAATAAACAAGTTATTGTACTCATTTGCTTTGCTTAACAACTTTGTTGCAGAGGAGGTAGAGCCCAAAGGGCTTTACTTTTGTGAGTCAGTCAAGTGGTTGGGAGAGCGACTAGCTTGGCGGTCCTGGCGGTTGCCTTGTGGGCTAAAAGTACACTGGTTGGCTCTTATTTTGGGCCATCTTTATGGCACTTTTGCTTCCGCTGTGTATCTTTGTAGTCTTGTAGTTATTTGGCCGGTCGGCCCCTCTTTTGTAATAACCTATTTCCTTTTAATATTAACTTCGGTTTGTTGCTTATGTACTATGTGTTGTATGGAATTGATACACTCTTTTGTTGCGAGGTATGTATATTGCATTCGGGAGTATACATCTCGAGACCGGATTTATTTGGTTGATAATACTAGGTCAATTGGATGACTAAGTATTATGAGCTTAATAAATCCGTGCTCACAAGACTGCTCGTAATCTAAGAAAATCACAAACACACCAACCAGTCTAGGGTTTAGGGTCCTGTCGCCAGCTCAATCGATTTACATCTCCTGTCATTGGTTGAAATGGCGATGTAGTCAAGCTGTCGGTCCATATGACGACAGGTAGCAGTCGCCAATTCAAATGGCTATAGGGAAGCGTGACCCTATAAAAATCCCTTCAAACCCTAAAATTCGGTACAGGACTCACTTTATTCAGAAAAAAGAGGAGGGAAGAGAGAGGAGTACAGGGGAGGAGAGAAGCTAGCGAAGCGCTGCACGTCCGGTTGCCTACCTGTCGGATAATTTTTTTAACCGAATGGATTGTATAGTTTTAGATGCACGATTATGTAGTGTAGTATGTTTTACATAATACTTTTCGGTGGATAGTCTAGTTTTAGATATGTGGTTAATCGTGTAAATGTTCTTTTATGGTGCAGTGCGTCAAATATGTCTGATGTCGTCAATTTCAAAATTTACTATAGTTAGTGGACTATTATGGAGGGTTCTAAGGGAATTGATTTGCGTTATTTTCAATCGGCGACCGTGCCCCTAGCAAGACCAGAGCAGCGTACATGGGGCGCTGTGATACGGTGGTTGTTCCACACATTCCAAGTGGACCGTGATGTGTACGATCTGAGATTGAGTTGCGTTACCCCCACCGGGCAGCATAGTCTACATATTGGGAGTTAGTGCAGCTGAAGGGAACAAATTCATGGCAGTCATATGTACGCATGGCGAGGGAGGGAGGGTGGAATTTGGTCCTTCTAGTCTAGGCATATGCCAAGTCCACTCCTCCATCCGCCGCTGAACAAGAAGGGGGTGCTGACGCCGAAGAAGTCGAGGACTCCAGCCACAGCGCGGCGCACACAATGGTTGAAGCTCCTGAAGTTGCTTATGTAAGAGATCATTTCTCCAAAAGTTCTCCACCGTGTATGAATTCCCTAGCACGTCGCAATACCACTTACCTTCCTACTTACGAATCATTGATACCTTAATCGTCTTCGCTAAATTCACTGCACTAGAACAATATACGACGATCAGAAAATGTTATTGCGAGTCTAACAGAATTCGTACCGTTAAAAATCTACGAAAATCACAAACCGACCAACCAGTTTAGGATTTCAGCTTCCTATCGCCAGTTCATGGATCGCCGGTCCAACTCCCTGTCGCTAGTTCAATTGACGACAGCTACCTGCCGCCAATAGAGCCATTTTTGTAATTTTTTTAGGTGGCTATTTATTTTTGTAATTATCTTTTAAAATACTATTATTTAAAAAAAAACAACCAATCGCACGATTCCCCAGCAGTGACAACCAGGTGTTGACTTGCGGTCAAGACGAGGCCCAGACGATATACGAGCGTCTCCCAACCTCGCGCAGTGAAGTAGTACAGCGAACACGTCAGTCCGGTGACGTGGCGGCCCCTTATTGGCTCTCACCGGCGCTTTGCTGAGCCGTGATTGGCCGCGGTGGAAATTCAATTAGTACGCTTTCCAGGGTGGATAAGAGCTTCCGGGACGCCATTCGTGGTTGAAGTCGCGACCCACCGTGGAGACGTTGACTTTGACCGGTCTTCGCCGGCCGGCCTACGCCCGTTCGCTCCGTGGTTAGGGGGAGGGTGCTCTGCTCCAGTCCACACCTCCACTAATCCCTGTGGCCCACGCCAAATAGCCTCAGGTCTTGCTCGAACCACCAGAATGCCACCCACCATATACTAAATTTCTGACGCCTTCATTCAGACTCAGAGTGGCATTATTGTGAATAAGCTCCACATCCACGGGCCATCCCAGCCTGGCGCGCACTACAAATAATCCATTACGCCGAATAGCAAAGCACGCGGCGGTAGGGGAAGCTCGGACTCGGAGCCACCCCTTTTTCTCCGGCGAGCCACCGGCGATGGGTAGTCGCAGCCGCGGCCACCACCAGCTGCTCCGCCGCCTCCTCGCCCTATCATCGCTGCTCCTTCTCGCCTCCGGGGAGGTCATCTTCGAGGAGCGCTTCGAAGGTACTGGTGTATTATTGTATACCGCCCTTCCCAGTTTCTCCTAGGCTTACCAGTTTGTGGGGTGTCTGCATGGTCCCTATTGTAGCTAGCTGCTGCTATTTCCGTTCTGGTGCTTGATTTGAATTGGTGGGGAGCGCCCTACTGCAGGATTCGCTGCTCCTAATTTCCATTTTGGGATGGGTGATCGATGGGCGCGTGGTATTTTGCTATGTCGCCCCCTGGATTTACCAGTATTGTCAGGGTAGGCACATATTGTTCATGTCCTTGGCAATTTCTACTTCCCCTGTTAATTGTTTTAGGATCTGGATCGGGGAGATAAGGGTTTGTTTATTCACAAAAGAGGTTGAAGGGGCTAATCTAGTAGTTTACTTTTGAGGGTTTGGAGGTGAATGATGTAGTGAAGGTTTCCTAGTGAAATTAGTAGTGCCTTAAGCATCCTATTGTGTCACTGGGAAGTAGTAGTGATGGAGTGGAATGACTTGGCTGTGATATCTTGCCCAATTTTTATGAGTTTGATTGAATTAGTAGATGCCGTACTATTAAATTTCCTATTATTTTGATTGACCAGTGTTTTCCTGTGTTGTTGTATAACTGTACGGTTTAAATGCTTAGATGGTTGGGAGGCTCGTTGGGTGAAATCTGATTGGAAAAGGAGCGAAGGGAAAGCTGGAACGTTCAAACACACTGCAGGAAGATATTCTGGAGATCCTGATGACAAAGGTTTACTTTTCATCCGTTTAACTGTTTTAATTGATGACGACGTTGTTGGTTTGATCACAAAGCGTGTCTTGCTTACTATAGCTTTAATTCCAGACACTATTTGATTCTTTTGTTTTATTTTGTGCCCTCTAGGCATACAAACAACACTGGATGCTAGGCATTTTGCCATCTCAGCCAAGATCCCTGAGTTCAGTAACAAGGATCGAACGTTGGTGGTGCAATATTCAATAAAGTTTGAGCAGGACATTGAGTGTGGTGGTGGCTATATTAAGCTTATGTCTGGTTATGTCAACCAGAAGAAATTTAGTGGGGACACTCCATACAGGTAATTTTTTTAGTACTTTTGCCCTATTGAATTTCCCATTCCTACAAAGATCCATTGTTGCTGGTAGTAAGGACCTCTGTCTTTTGTGTTAGCTGTGTGTTTAGGATGTTCATATAGTTGATGAATGCTGCTCTATCTCACGCAATTTGTTATATTTTATAAGTTCATCTAGAGAACACGGCTTGTGAATGGATGATCCAATCATTAATGCATAGATGTACTGAATATAAATCGTTTTTTGTTCAGTATTTCTAGTCTGCTGCTGAGTGATGCCTGCTAACTTTCTTAACGTTCTCTTGTGCAGCTTGATGTTTGGACCAGATATCTGTGGGACTCAAACAAAGAAGCTCCATCTTATACTTTCTTATCAAGGACAGAACTACCCTATCAAGAAAGATCTACAATGTGAAACAGACAAGTTAACGCATGTTTACACGTTCATTCTTAGGCCTGACGCCTCTTATAGTCTTCTTGTTGATAACCGCGAAAGAGAATCTGGGAGCATGTACACTGACTGGGACATCCTCCCTCCTCCTAAAATTAAGGATGTTCATGCCAAAAAGGTTTGAGCTTGCTATTTTCATAATCGGAGCTGTATTATAACAAGAAATTACAATATGAGAATCATCTAACATATATGCCTTTTTGCAGCCAAAGGATTGGGATGACAGAGAATATATCGAGGATCCTGATGAAGTAAAGCCAGAGGTTTGTGTTGCCATACTTCCTTTTGTCAATCGATAATTTTTTGTGTACGACACATTGTTTTGTAACTTTTCATCTGCATTGGCCAGGGCTATGATTCTATTCCAAAAGAGATTCCTGATCCAAAAGATAAAAAGGTATGCAAGTTCTAACATTAGTCAAACTTACCACACCAACCAATAAGCCATTACATTCACATTTCATGCTACAAATGGCTTTGGTTTATTTGATCATGCATCACTCAATGCTAACTTATGTATTTATTAATTATCATGAAGACTAACCAATTCAGCTACATGGTTAGCTCTACCTATTTGAGGTTGTTGCAACACTGTTTTCTTTGCAAACATTCTAGTCACCTCATGTAAGATGCTGGCATCAATGCATATCCTAGCATAACTAAAGAAACATTCTTGCAATGAAGATCTCTGTATAAATAAACACAACACATGATGACAAGTATGCATCTTTTGTTCTAAATCAGCCTGACACATGGGACGATGACGATGACGGCATATGGAAGCCTAGAAGGATACCAAATCCAGCATATAAGGGACCATGGAAGCGCAAGGTTTGTTTTCTTTTTTTGGCAATCAATCCTTCATGGAGCTTTATTTCTTTGGTAATGTTCACATTCTCACATGCTTCCGCCTACAGAAAATTAAGAATCCAAACTACAAGGGTAAATGGAAGATCCCATGGATTGATAATCCAGGTAAGCAAATAATGCTACTAATTTAATATGGCATAGTGTGTACTCAGTTATGTCTTCTATACTAACATGCACATTTAGTCTGCAAACCTTATTTTGAACTGGAGCTCACTTTGAAAATCAGCTTATACTATGAATGTCTTTTAACATGCAATGTACATGATAAAAATTAGCAAATAATGCTATTAGTTTTATATGGCACAGTGTGCACTCAGTTATGTCTTCTATACTAACATGCACATTTAGTCTGCTGTTGCATTCCAGTATTCCACACCTTATTTTTAACAGGACCTCACTTTGAAAATCAGCCTTATGCTATAAACTGTACCACTTTTGCAGAGTTTGAGGATGATCCAGATCTATATGTACTGAAACCTTTGAAGTATATTGGAATTGAAGTTTGGCAGGTACATTACACAGTGTTTTCAAGGATGCTTGCTTCATTGTAATCCTATTTTGTTCTGAATGATATGTAAACTTACATGCAGGTGAAAGCTGGTTCTGTTTTCGACAACATTCTGATATGTGATGACCCGGAATATGCAAGAAAGGTTGTGGAGGAAACTTGGGGTGCAAATAAGGAGGTAATAAATCTTAACCAAATTGATCTGCAGTACCCATCTCTCAAAAACACTGTCTTAGTTTTCCCTCTATTGCAGGCTGAAAAGGAGGCTTTTGAAGAAGCTGAAAAAGAGAGAAAAGCTAGAGAAGATAAGGTTAAAACGAGAGCATTATCAATAATCTATTTTAAGTTGTCTGAGTTACTTTTATGTTGATCATCATTTGATGTTCTTGAGGCAAAAGATTAACGCTGTTAAAGGAGCTAACAATGACCGCTTTTGTACTCTGTAAAAAAACGCTTTTGTACAGGAAGCTCAACAGGCAAGGGAGGAAGGAGAGCGACGGAAGAGAGAGAGGGGTGATCGGCACCGTGGCAGGGATCATTACAGGGACAGATACAAAAGAGTATATTTCTTTTTACTGTCATATAGCTCACATACCTTTTGCTTTCTTCATGAAGCCACCCTTGAGCTCTTAGAAATTAGAAATACCGAGTATCAATTAGGGGGAAGTCCTAATCTTTGATTCCCTTAGTACTCCTATTGATGAAAACTTAGTCTGTGGTTCCTTAGTTTCTTCCAATAATCAATACTCCCTCAATGATTCATTAAACGTATTACAGAAACCAAAACCTTTAGACACTACTATAATGTTATAAGCCTTGCCTTACATCTAGTCATCTACATCGAGGAAACACCACTTTTCTGGAAGAAATTAGTACTGTGTTGTGACTTGTGTACTGGCATAAGTGTATCATCACCTTATATGTATGGTAGTACAATTTAAGACACCATATATGAATGGTATACTAGCATCTTCTTACTCTTTTTCTATGTTTCAGCGTCACAGGGATCACTGGGATGACTACCATGTAAGTTGTGAAGCACCTTCGTTCCTTCATTTATTACTTAGAACTGCTGAATCAGATAACAACAGGTGGCTTACATAATATGTTTTGTCTCATGTTCAGGATGAGCTTTGAAGTCCCCCAAATCTTGCATTCTTCGAAGGAGAAGCTGGAATTTGCCATGGACATTGCGTTATAATTGTTACCAATAATTGATCCGCCAGGCCAGAACAGCATGAAGCGTTTCTTGTCTGTGGGGGGAAATGATTGAATACCCAGAATGTAATGAAATGAACAAGCCCGAAGATCATTCCTGGGTGACAGGACAAACAGACAATTCCTGGGTGAAATAGTGAAATGTGACGTCGTAATGTTGTGCCTGTAATGTGTTTGTAAACTCAGAACATTATCTTTGCTAATACGAATAATGTATTGTTGACTATACAAGGGTTCCACATTTTACTGCATAATACAAATACTGTTTCTGAGACGTTCTTGATATTCACGCATATTTCTATTTTCAAACCAGTGCGACGCTTCTTTAATCAGCATACACAAACGCCTTTCAGGTCATGAAAAGAGAGCTGTACCCAGAAGATGCACATATTAGCTTTTCTTTCGTGCATCAAAGCAAGGATTTTGTTGCATTAGAAGTATGCAAGTACCCATAAATATGTGGCTATGCTTGGGTGTAAGTATAACAAGGCAATGGCTGGCAAAACAACACTGCAGTATTAAAAACAATTCACTATTGGCTCTTCAGAACAATTAGAATGAGCATTTCAGTTCTTCATGCAAGCTGCAGCATAAACAAACGTCCTGGCTTCCAGCTTGAATCTACACATTAGCATAGAAAAAATCTGAAAAGCACAACACTGAATAAATTCAGTTGAAAAAAACTTTCTTTACATGGCATCTCATGCTATCCTTCGCAAAAGAATACCTTTCCATTCGAAATGAACATGCATCTGGAAGTCCAGGTAAAAGAATTCCTTTACACCTGAGATGACCAAAGAAATCCGTAGCTCCAAATTTCAAAACTAAAAGTATAGCATTGTGTCAACGTGATGCAGTTTTCAGAACTGAAACAAGATCATCGAACATTTCAGTGACTGACTCTTCCACTCTGCAAGTCATACAAGATCTGCAACTCCTATTCCGGGTAGCACATCCACATGCAGAGTTCTACAATTTCTGGCGGCAATCACCCCAACAGAAGGCAGCGAGGGATCCGTAACTAGCTCAATCTCAATAAATCTCAATTCCATAGACCATGTACTCTTCAAGCTCAAGACAAACACAAGCACAATCCACCCGAGCATGGTGATGGCCCAGTAGTTATTCATCCCATCAATCAAACCCCAGGCAACTGAGTACCCAACAATGATCCCCGACAAGTGGCCAATGAAACTCGCCTGTGGAACCATGATAGATGTGAATATCAGTGCCTCAAATGGCGCAAAGCTGATAGGCAGTGAAAGAACCCCGAAAAGATTCAGCTTCGATGATGGTTGCTTCGCAGCCAGAATTGTCATCCACCCAAACACGACGCACGAGTACCCGACAGCGGTCACCCTCCTGAAGTACTCCACCTTGAGCTTTTGGATCATCATATGGTAGATCCCAAGAACAAGCAATCCAGACAGCACCACAAGCAAAAGCGTGTAATGCAGATAGTACTCGACCCCAAGCCCGATTAGGCTCAACTGTTCGACGACGCCGAGGCTCCACAATGCACTCATGTTGAATACCAAATGCACCACGCTGATGTGCGAAAAGGCAGAGCTGATGATCCTCCAGTACTGCCCGCCTTCCATGGCAGTTTCATAGCTTAGCCCAACATCTGCATACCCAATATTCCTCTTCTGGATAAAGAACCAGATCAAGGAGCAAATGCCTATGATGATGCTACTGGCTGGTTTCTCCAATATCTCGTAGATTAGAGGCTTGCCCATATCCCCCAAAAGAATCTTCACAAGATTCTAGCCCTCAATTGACCAAGATCAATACTTCCCCAGCAATTGGTGGATCAGGAGCAAAAGATCCAACAACGCGCAGGCGGACTGGGTACCCAATCGGGGACGAAAGGTGGCTAGTTTGATGCGCAAATCAGTGGCGGAAAGTAAGGGTTTCGTGGTCTGAATTGAGAAACTTGAAGGGTTTCGCGATGGAATAGGGGATTCGAGCAGCTTCTCGACCGGGAGCGTCCGATGCCCTAGAATTTTCGACTTGGGAATATCTTGGGCTCTCGACTTCTTTCGCTTCACGAGGACTAGGAGATGTTTTCCAATTAATCCAGGACTGGATTGCGAAAGGAGCACAATTTGCCTTAGTCTTAGGTGTCTTGACTTTCGCAGATAGCACCCTAACTTTAGTACATATTTATTTGTAAATATTCACTGTTACAAACTTCCATTGGAGTTCGTTATCAGATTGTGGATGTCACATGTTCGGTTCGAAAGAGGGCTGCCATTTTTTTTTGTTGCTAAAATTTGGTCGTGTTGACGAGAATCGGGCCAATTGGCATAAGTATTTGATTTTGTTGCTAAAATTTTGATAAGATTTCGTTTCCTTTGGCATCCTAGTACATTTTTTTTGCGTATGTGATCCCATTACTAGTTGTCCAAAGTCCAAACATGATCTGATCAGCCTGTTTTTAAGATAAAGTACATGTCCATTTCCATGCTCAGTTGTTCACCGTAGAGATGAAACATGCAGTTATGCCAATGACCTGACAAAGTGTGGGTGCACTTCGCAGTATCCGAATGTTACATGAGCAAAAATGACTTGTTCCCTAATATTGCGACGATTGGTGTGTACTAAATTTGGGCTTAGTTAGATCGAGCAGCCAAAAGTAGAGCTTTTCTTTTTCTTACTTCTAGTGAGAAGTAGCGTAGTCATAGGTGGTGATCTAGCCAATCTAGATTCGAATCCTTCCTTCTTAAATTTGTTGCGTAGAACAATAAATTCTATCTCTTCACACTAGCGTTTTTACCTACGCCTAATTTTCCACGATCAGACCCATAGTTATTGTGGTTTTTAACTCGATCTGTACTGCAATACACATCTCATCGATCCAGAACCAAATAAATGGAGTACAACGAGTCTACAGGACAACGAGGCGAATCGTATCTACGCTCATAGCCTCATACAAGAGCCTACCAAAATATATAAGCAACAAGAAACACGTACGTACGCGCACATACTACACACGCAGCGCCCGGTGCACGTACATATACCAATGTCTCCGTGTACAGCCCATGCGTACACCCAGATGATGTAGTATCGCACACGCGCGCCGATGGATGGATCAAGCAGCGCTCCTCCTCCAGAGCTTGACCTCGAGAACCACCGAGGCGACCACCCAGACCGCGAGGAAGATGCCGTAGAAGGCGCTCAGCGCGGTGGCCTCGTGCGCGATGGAGAGCCCGATGAAAACGTTGGCGACGGCGCAGGCAACCGCGGCCCGGCCGACGTAGTGGTGGTACCAGTTCCAGTACCTCCTCACCTTCGACCCCTTGTCCGGCCGCGCCAAGAACGCTAGCACCTGAACAATTAATTAACGACCACACAATTACTTCTCTGGTGTCAATCCATGCCCGGTCCAATATGTTCTGCATCCATCTGCACCATGTCGTGTGTGTTCGTTCGTAATATATGCTGTACCTGCAGGCAGCCGAAGACGAGGATGGTGATGCCGAGGGCCTGGTGGCTGTTGGCGCCGGGGACGTCGTCGTTGAGCCTGAGCCCCATGGCGATGCCGGCCGCGCCGAGCACGAACCCGACCCCCTGCACGGAGATATGCGCGTAGAACCAGAGCGGGTCGTGCCGCTTGAAGTAGCGCGCCAGCGCGATCCCGATCGGCATGAGCACGCCCCACCCGAGCCCGGCCAGCGCGCCATGCCACTTCCTCGTGTCCAACGACGCCCCTCCCGCGCTAGACGCCACGCCTTGTGAATGTGATGACAATTGCATGCGTAAGTACGAGCGAGATCGAAGGAACGTGGCAGGTTGGTTTGCAATTCGTGCTGCGGAAAGAAAAATTAATACCGGTGGCGTAGTTGACGGAGGCGGACGAGTAGCTGCGGTGGCGGACGAGGTAGTTGCCGGAGAGCTGAGCGTTGGAGGGGCCGACGGCGTAGATGAGGTACGGCTGCGGCTTCGGGGAGGTGAACTGGAAGGCGAGGTAGAGGCGGGACGACTGCGCCACCACCAGGGTGGTGCCGGCCACCAGGGCCAGGCTGCCCTGGTCCGGCGGGCAGCTGCCGGGGCTCGTGCCGCCCAGCCGGTACTGCTTCGCCACCCCCACGCCGTTGCCGTTCGTCCACCCCGCCACCGCGCTGCTCCCCACCATGGCACCGCCGGACGAGAACCCCACCGACACATACGCGCCCCGGTCCGGCGCCGACAGCACGAAGCTCCACGTGCTCTGCCGCTTCCCGTACTGATCATCACATCAAAACAATGTGCCATGCACGTCGCCATTAATTCCAGGTTGGCAACTAGACGTGCATATACTTAAACGAACATATATAGAGGAAGAAAGATTAGTTGATTGACGTACGCGCATGATGAAGCCTTCGGAGCTCCATGCGTCGAAGCAGGTGAGGTTGGAGGTGTCGAACGGGATCAATCGGCTCACCGCGGCGAGGCTCGAGGAGCACGAGTCGGTCTGAGACCTAGCGATGGAGCTGCAGAAGCAGCATAACAGCAGCAGGAGCAGTGCTCCGTTCCTGGAACAGAGAGATCTCGGCTTCATCTCTGTGTGCGATCGCTATCACCTCGGTTTCTTGCTTTGCTCTTGGTTTCCCGGACTGGCGAGATATATTGTGGGCTAGCTTAGCTGCGGGGAGTAGAAGACAACTGGAGACGGAGCCGAGTTGCTTGGTTTCCAGACCGAAATGTGGGTGCTTATGGCGACCTTTGTGAGGTGCAGATATACATATCGACCCGTTCGGTTCTCACAATGGAAGACTTCCTGAGATGTAAATTTGTTTCGAGGAAAACGCAGTTGATAAACGCGTAGCAGTTTTTTTTTTTTTTAAGATAATGGAAGATAATACTTTTTATGGTCTCTGCATCAAGAATGTACATAGCCCAAAACGCGTAGTAGTTGGGCTGTGGCAATTAGGGATGGCAATTGCGCCCGATTACCCGCGTGCCCGTGGGTAAATACCCTAATGAAGCCGGGTATGGGGACCTTTCTTTGCCCATGGGTATGGAAATGGGGGCAATTATCTGCCCATCGGGTAAACGGGCGCGGGCATGGGTAAGCTCCACCCGTACCCGCCACACCCGTTTACCCGTCAACCCACACTGACAGGTGGGCCCAAAGAAACCCTAGCTCACAATGCTTATACCCATTCGGCCATCCCGCAGTCCCGCACTCCCACAGTCGCCCTCTCCCCTCCCGCAGCCGCCACAAGCCCTCGGCCTCCTCCCAAATCCCGCTCCTCCCGGTCGCCGCCCTCCTCCGTCGCCGCCTCCTCCAGGTCGCCGCCCCCTCCCGGTCGCTGCCTCCTCCAGGTCGCCACCCCCTCCAGGTCGCCGCCTCCTCCAGGTCCTCCTCCAGGTCGCCGCCTCCTCCAGATCCGCCACCGCGTCCTCCTCCCGGTCCATCGCCTCCTCCCGGCCGCCGCCTCCTCCCGGTCGCCGCCTCCTCCAGGTCCGCCACCGTGTCCTCCTCCCGGTCCACCGCGTCCTCCCGGCAGCCGCCTCCTCCAGGTCGCCGCCGCCTCCCGGTCGCCGCCTCCTCCAGGTCGCCACCTCCTCCAGGATAGGCTGATGACAAAGAATGTGCATGTATTACTTTGTTCCGAAACTGATTTAATCACCAGATTTTTTGCCTTGGGTTCTTGTTGATCTGTCCTAGTGATAGGTTTGGCCATCTTTGTGCAGGGCAGAGGATATTGCAGAAAACCTTTGTGAATCTGTAGCAGCTAGCCTTGAGGGGAAAGAGCTAGGATCTTTCACAAGAATATCCTCAATTGTTCAGGTTTGCTGCTCTTTTTTTTACCTGTATATCTCATATCTGCACAATACTCTTCTTTTGATGATCGTGTCTGCAGACAGCTATGGAGGAGGCTCTTCTTTGCATTCTAACTCCAAGACGATCCATTGACATTGTAAGTGACTTCAATGCTGCTAAGGAGTGTGGGAAGCCGTATGTCATTGTTTTGTTGGAGTAAACGGGGTTGGGAAATATACTAATCTTGCAAAGGTAATAGTCTTTTTGAACGAAAAATTCTTACCATGTGTGGTTTTAAAATTGCACAGGTTGCATACTGGCTTCTTCAGAATAACCTCAGTGTAATGCTTGCAGCATGTGACACGTTCAGATCAGATGCTGTTGCAGCATCTCGCGGGCTTCCAGTAGTGGCATAACCCTTGTCTGGAATATCTCAATGATAATAATCCCCAGTTTTAGTAATTAGCACTACTGGCATGAATACTTGAACTATATACATCAACTACCATGGAATGGACATTGGACATATTTCCTATTCATGTAAAGACTTTTTTTTTTTAACACAATCCCATTTTACTGCATCTGAAGCCTGTGTACTGGTCATAGCGATCTTTTTGTAGTTGATGTAATTAGCACTACTGGCATGAATACTTGAACTATATAAGTTGCTCTTTTTGTAGTAAAAAAGGCATCCTGCTATTCCTAAGCATTAGCTTCACTTTTGACAGATTATGCTTTATTTGCTGCCTTGTTGGGGAGGCATTGGTCGAAGACAATGCTGTGGATCAATTAACAAAATTCAATCACTTGCTAATCATATTTCTAATGTGGGTGTTATTACACTACAATTCTTATTCAGGAATACGCATACATTTGAAAGTATGCTTTTCATTACTGACTGCTTTGAACTATTTCAGAAATTAGCAGACCTGTCCACTGTTCCTGATGGTAGAGTGATTGTTGCTATCCTGCTGACCAAGTTTGACACCGTTGATGACAAGGTCTGTATGCCCATAAATGATATGTATATATTTTTTATTGTAGATGCCTTCTACAGCATTTTGATGCCACCTAAAACTGACACAGGTTGGAGCAGAACTTTCCGTGGGGTATGTTTCTGGAGCTCCAGTCATGTTTGTTGGTTGTGGTCAACACTATACTGACCTCAAGTCCTCAAGAAGCTCAATGTCAAATTGATAGTTCTCTTGGTTGTGCTAAAGAAGAATTGATATAAATCTGAGAAAGTATTGATAATACGAAAATGTTTATGTAGATCAATTCAATCTCTATAAATTTCTTAGTTGTTGAATGTGTGATGCACTATTGATGTGTGAATTGAAATGAACTTGATGTGTGCATTGTTTATGTGTGATGAGTATGTCCGTGGGCGATGGGTACCATGGCGATGGGTACCCACAGGGCAAAGGCAATCGCTCATGGTAACGGGCATGCTCATGGGCGACGGTACCATGGGCGACGGGCATGGGCGAGGTTCTTCGCCCGTCGTCCTTCGCGGGCATGCCCGTGGGGGAAAATTGGGGTCGCGGGCATGGGTATGGGCGAGCACTACCCGTACCCGCCGCGCCCGATTGCCATCCCTAGTGGCAATTGACGTAAACTAATCTTGCGGTGCATTATTGGGCTCAAAATCGGTTTTTGTGTAGGATTTAGCAAGTAGATTATCCTTGTTGAGATTGCTTTAACAATCTCAACACCAGTGTTTGAATAAAAAAGCGATCCGGTCTTTGCGGCGGCGGCTAGCTCCTAGATCCGTAGCGGAGAGGTGACGCCGACCCGCGTGGAGGGCGGCGGCTCGACGACCTGACGGATCCGGCGCGAGGGCGGCGCCGACTGGTGCGAGGGCGTCGACCCGTGCGGAGGCGGCGGCGCCGATCCGGCGGGATCCGTGACCCTCCTCCACGGACGGCGACGGCGGTGGCTATGAGGCGGCGGGCGAAAGGGGAGGAAGGCGGAGGCGACGCTAGCGGTGGCGGTGGCCTGGGAGAGGCGGCGGCGGCTGACTAGTATGGCGGCGGCGGTGGTGGCTAAGAGGTAGGATTTCAAAACCCTAGCTCTGATACCATATTTGAATATAGCCACTTGTCTATTCCAATAGGCCAAAGGCCAATATATAACATGTACAAATGCAAATAACACCCTACACAATATATATATCTAAGAGCTTTAACACGTATTTGCTGAAGTATTTGTCAGAACATGTGTACTATGTTTGCATTAGTACATTATTGTCGTGTGTAAAACTGCAAACAACATGCAACGAGTAAACACGACTGACAGTGAGTTCTGGTCGAATGGAACCCGCTCTGCTCCTTGCTCTAGCCTTTCTAGTTATTCTGATTTCTGTACTGTTTCTGATAATGGTTTTACGAACAAACAAAGTGCACTAATGTATACAGCAGTTTGTACATTATGTACTACGACATTCAAAAGTACCTAGCATCTCCCACTTGGCAGCTTTTCAGGCAGGGAGGAGAGGGCAGGAAACTTACTCTCCTTTTTCTCCTTTACTAAACATCAAGTGGCAGCGAAAAGTTGCTCAGAGAAAAATAATCAGTAAGGGAATTGCAAATTGCAGGATATATACTACACCAGGCGCACTATGCATGCATGCATAGTCGGAAAGGTGAGACCAGACGCGTTTGGTAACGGCCAGTTACCGCCGGGAACCGGACATTCTGACCAGGACCGATATGTACAGCATTTTTTTTTGGTATAAATGCCAATTATAAGATACACAATACGACTTAATCGAAAAAATTTCATTGGAGCCGCCATTTATTTTTGCTATAGACCTTTTTTTTATATGTAAAAGAAGTATATACACAAATTTTGCTATAAAAGGAGGACTCTAATGAAAAATTTCATAAAACTCACTTTGGGGTATCGTATAATCAATATTGGAGTATGCTCAAATAGATAAAGAAGTATCATCGTCGATTTAAGTGGTATATTAGAAGTGAGAGTACGTACTCTCAGAAGTACCATACCATTTTCACACACACACACACACCCCGTTGCCAGATGCACTAGCAGTGGAAGCAGTGCCTGCACTCCATCATTTGCGGCACCTCCGCTCCCTGCGCGTCGTAGGCGGCGCAGCACATCCCGCAGACGTCGTCCGTGACGGCGACGGAGTGCTCTGCTTCTGGCACACGAGCCCGGTCTTGTCGACGGCGACGGAGTGCTTTGTTTCTGGCGCACGAGCCCGGGTCTCATCACCTTGCGCTCCAACGTCAGCACCAACGCCAGTTTCTTGGATGCGTTGAGTGACCGTCTCCTCCGGGTCTTGCCGGCGCACGCGACTCCTGCGCTCGCGCCACCCTCTTCTTCCTTCGGCAGACGTAGCAGACCACCAGAGCGGCAATCACCGCCACAACGATGATGGCTCTAACAACATAGACGATCACGTCGTGGTGGCTGGCCTCGCCATGGACAATCCGGTGGAAGCCGGCCGAGTCGCTCATGGCGCCCAAGAATCGGCAAAAGCACTGATGAATGCAATAGCAGCACCAAGAAACCGACAACACGTTTAACGCCACTACGCCCTTTTATAACGTGATGAGGCAGCCAGGATCAGTGCGGGAAGGGAGACGGCGACGTCGCAATAGCCGTTAGCGAATCGTGAGCTCCATAGGAAGGCGAGACGTTGTGAACTGAGTAATTGCGGAAATGAGCCGTTGCCTAAGACTATGAGGTAAATTCCTCCTCTCATGTGGATTTTTTTTGTGTAATCTTGTAAAGAGAATGGATTTTCTGATGATCTAACTTTTGTTTGTGTGGCTTTCTCAACGTATGGGACATGAACAAGTTCACCAGTCACTGATGCTCTCACCATGCCACTTATGAAGGTCTATACAATGTCAATCCTATTACCATTCATCCATTGATTACCTAACTTCAATGCAAAAACATGAACGAATGGGCGATTTTGTTGTTTATCTTGTCTTAGCAAATAAAGATTGGGGTTTACCCCCACGCAATGGGGACGATGCCCTCCCCCCCACCCATGACTCTCCTCGCACATCATTATATGTGTCGTGTTGCAGGTCGGGAATGCGAGATTGAATCGGAACCATTGTTGGATGCACCGGCCATGGAAGCAGTGTTCGTGCTCTAGCATTTGCGACGCCTCTGCTCCCTGCAAGCCGTAGGTGGTGCGGCACATATTGCTGATGTCGTCCGCGATGGCAACAACAATGGAGTGCTTTGCTTCTAGCACACGAGCCCAGGTCTCGTCGACAGCAACGGCGATGGAGTGCTCGACTTCTGGCGCACGAGCTTGGGTCTCGTCACCTTGCGCTCCAGCACCAGCGCCGTCACCGGTTTCTTGGATGCGTTGAGCGGCCATCTCCTGGAGGTTTGCCGGCGCGGAGGGCTTACTGGCGCACGCGACTCCTACGCTCGTGCCACCCTCTTCTTCCTCTGGTAGACGTAGCAGATCACCAAAGCAGCAATCACCGCCGCGACGACAACAACGCTGACAACGTAGACGATCATGTCGTGGTGGCTGGCCTCGCCATGGAAAGTTCGGTGGAAGCCTGCCAAGTCGCTCAAGCCGCCCAAGAATCGGCAAAAGCAATAAGAGAAAGAATCGGCAAAAGCACTCATGAATGCAATAGCACCACCAAGGAATCAGCAACACGCTCAACACCATTGTGCCCTTTTATAATGCGATGAGCTAGCCAGAATCAGTGCAGGAAGACAAACGGCGATGTCGCAATAGCCGTTAGCGAACCGTGAGCTCCATGGGAATGCGAGACGTTGTGAACTGAGAAATTGCTAAAAGGAGTCGTTGCCTAAGACTGTGAGGTAAACTCCTCCTCTCATGTGGTTTTTTTTTTTGTAATCTTGTAAAGAGAATGGATTTTCTGATGATCTAACTCTTGCTTGTGTGGCTTTCTCACCATATTGGTCATGAACAAGTTCATCGGTCACTGATGCTCCCACCATGCCACTGATGAAGGTCTATACAATGTCAATCCTATTACCATTCATCCATTGATTACCTAACGCCAACGCAAAAACACGAACAAATGGATGATTTCGTTGTTTATCTTATCTTAACTAATAAAGATTGGGGTTTACCCCCACGCAGCGGGGACGGTGCCCCCCCCACCCACCTGCGATTCTCCCCGCACATCATTATATGCGTCGTGTTGAATGTCGGGCAGGCGAGGTTGAATCGGAGCCATTACTGGATGCACTGGCCATGGAAGTAGTGTCCGTTCTCCAGCATTTGCGACGCCTTTGCTCCCTGCAAGCCGTAGGTGGCGCGGCACATACTGCTGATGTCGTCCGCAATGGCGACGGCGACAGAGTGTTGTGCTTCTAGCGCACCAGCCTGGGTCTCATCACCTTGCGCTCCAATGCTGACGCCATCATCGGTTTCTTGGATGTGTTGAGCGATCGTCTCCTCCGGGTCTTATCGGCACGAAGGTCTTGCCAATGCACACGACTCCTGCACTCGCGCCGCCCTCTTCTTCCTCCGGCAGATGCAGCTAACCACCAGAGCGGCAATCACCGCCACGACGATGACGGTGCTGACAACATAGATGATCACATCATGGTGGCTAACCTTGCCATGGACAGTCCTGTGGAAGTCGGTCGAGTCGCTCATGGCGCCCAAGAATCAGCAAAAGCGGAAAGAGAAAGAATCGGTAAAAGCATTGATGAATGCAATAGCAACACCAAGAAACCAGCAACATGCTCAACGTTGCTACACCCTATTATAACACGATGAGGCAGCCAGAATCAGTGCGGTAAGGGAGACGATGATGTCACAATAGCCGTTAGCGAACCGTGAGCTCCATGGGAAGGCGAGACGTTGCGAACTGAGCAATTGCGGAAATGAATCGTTGCCTAAGGGAATGGATTTTCTAATGATCTAACTCTTGTTTGTGTAGCTTTCATAACGTATGGGACATGAACAAGTTCATCAATCACTGATGCTCTCACCATGCCATTGATGAAGGTCTATACAATGTCAATCCTATTACCATTCATCCATTGATTACCTAAGCCAACGCAAAAATAGGAACAAATAGGTGATTTTGTTGTTTATCTTATCTTAACTAATAAAGATTAGGGTTTACCCCACGTAGTGGGGATGATGGCCCACCTCCCCCCACCCGCAATTCTCCCCGCACATTGTATGTGTTGTGTTGCAGGTCGGGCATGCGAGATTTAATCGGATTCAATGCTAGATGCACCGACCGTGGAAGCAGTGTCTGTACTTCAGCATTTGCGGCACCTCCACTCCCTGCGCGTCATAGGCGGCGCGACACATCCCGTAGATGTCGTCCACGACGGTGACAACGACGGAGTGCTCTGCTTCTGGCGCACAAGCCCGGGTCTCGTCACCTTGCGCTCCAGCACCGGCGCCATCACCGGTTTCTTGGATGCGTTGAGTGGCCGTCTCTTCCTGGCCTTGCCGGCGCATGCGACTACTGCTCTCACGCCTCCCTCTTTTTCCTCTGGCAGATGCAGCAGACCACGAGAGTGGCAATCACCGCCGCATTGATGACGACGCTGACAACATAGATGATCACGTTGTGGTGGCTGGCCTCGCCTTGGATAGTCTAGTGGAAGTTGGCCGAGTCGCTCATGGCACCCAAGAATTGGCAAAAGCGGTAAAAGAAAGAAGCGGCAAAAGCACTGATGAATGCAATAGCAACACCAAGAAACCGGCAACCCGCTCAATGCCACAGCTTCCTTTTATAATGTGATGATGCAGCCAGAATCAGTCCGGGAAGGGAGACGGCGACGTCGCAATAGCCGTTAGCGAACCAGGAGCTCCATGGGAAGGCGAGACGCTACGAACTGAACAATTGCGGAAAGGGGCTGTTGCCTAAGACTGTGAGGTAAATTCCTCCTCTCATGTGTATTTTTCGTGTAATCTTGTAAAGAGAATGGATTTTCTGATGATCTAACTCTTGCTTGTGTGACTTTCTCAACGTATGGGACATGAACAAGTTCATCGGTCACTAATGCTCTCACCATGCCACTTAGGAAGGTCTATACAATGTCAATCCTATTACCATTCATCCATTGATTACCTAACGCCAATGCAAAAACATGAACGAATGTGTGATTTCGTTGTTTATCTTATCTTAATTAATAAAGATTGGGGGTTTACCCCACGTAGTGGGGACGATGCCCCCACCCGCGATTCTTCCCGCACATCATTATGTGCATCGTGTTGCAGGTCAGGCAGGCGAGATTGAATCAGAGCCATTGCTAGATGCATCGGTACGTGAAGCGACCTCTGCACTCCAAAGATTTGCGGTGCCTCCGCTTCAGGCGCCAGAGGGTGCGGCACATCCTACGAGCGTCGCGCGGCGGTGGCGGATGAAGTGCTCTGCTTCTGGGGCACAAGCCCAGGCCTCATCACCTTGCGCTCCAGCGCTGGTGCCGTCACCGGTTTCTTGGATGCGTTGAGTGGCTGTCTCCTCCGAATCTTGCCGGTGCGAAGGGCTTGCCGGCGCAAGCGACTCATGCGCTCGCGTCGCCCTCTTCTTCCTCCAGCAGACCACCAGAGCGGCAATCACCACTGTGACGACGATGGCGCTGACAACGTAAACGATCACATCGTGGTTGTTGGCCTCGCCATGGATAGTCCGGTGGAAGCTGGCCTAGTCGCTCATGGCGCCTAAGAATCGGCAAAAGCGGCAAGAGAAAGAATCGACAAAAGCACTGATGAATGCAATAGCAACACCAAGAAACCAGCAACACGCTCAACACCGTTGCACCCTTTTATAACACGATGAGGCAGCCAGAATCAGTGCGGGAAGGGAGACGACGATGTTGAAATAGCCGTTAGCGAACTGTGAACTCCATGGGAAGGTGAGACGTTGCGAACTGAGCCATTGCGGAAAGGAGCCGTTGCCTAAGATTGTGAGGTAAATTCCTCCTCTCATGTGGATTTTTCATGTAATCTTGTAAACAGAATGGATTTTCTGATGATCTAATTGTTGCTTGTGTGGCTTTCTCAACGTATGGGACATGAACAAGTTCAACGGTCACTGATGCTCTCACCATTTCACTTATGAAGGTCTATACAATGTCAATCATATTACCATTCATCCATTGATTACCTAACGCCAATGCAAAAACATGAACGAATGGGTGATTTTGTCGTTTATCTTATCTTAACTAATAAAGATTGGGGATTACCCCACGCAGTGGGGACGATGGCCCCCCTTCCTCCACCCGCGATTCTCCCTGCACATCAATATATGCGTCATTTTGCAGGTCGGGCAGGCAAGATTGAATCAGAGCCATTGCTGGATGCACCGGCCATGGAAGCATTGTTCGCCCAGTCAATTAAGGACCGGTATATGAGCTGCGGATTGTAAAGTCGTTCCGTACTACCACAAGTCTAGTGTGGGTGTTAGAACGACCTACTTGTTATTGTCCCACATGGCGTAAGAGGGGGCTTTCATTTGGCATGAAACCTTAGAGAGCATAACTACTTTGGAATAACGCATTGTAAAGGCCTTGTGATAATCACTTAGTCGCACACCAACAGAAGTGTGTTAGACGGACATCATGAGTTGATTATCACTTGTGGGTAAAGTTGTACAACCTCTGCAGAGTGTAAAACTATTCAAATAGCCGTGTCCACGATCATGAACATGCTGAGCAAAGCCTTTCGCAGATTATACTATGGTTTTGTTTTAAAAATGGTTTGACAAAAATAATTTAATAGACGTTTATTCCATATGATAAATTGGGCAGAAAGCCTTGGTGTAAGGGGGTTAGTCCTTCACCAAAAGTGCATCTTGCACTAACTTGATAGTTCAAAATCAAAGAATTTTAGACATAGTATAACTGCTTTGAAACTTAGTAAATGTATTTAAAAATGTCAAACATTGCTTTTGTACAAATAACCATATACGTTTTCCTTTGATATATCCATGCATGCATTATAATATGTTATCGGGTGTAACTCACGGAGTGCATTTTTGTACTCCCCCTTGCTTAATTAAATGTTGTCTAGAGGAGAAGGACTTCGCCACTGGTGTGGATCTCGATGATTAGGCCGCTATCCCAGTCTATTGCCTGTGGCAGATTAGCTGAACTCTACTTCTTCTTCTTCGTCTTTCGATGTGTTTCTTTATTGTTGGCTTGTAAGCCTTTCTTGTAATAAACTATGATATTTATTAATAAAGTTGTATGAATTATGGATGTTACCGTATTTATTTACTGTGTACATTAGCTACTGTTCTAGGGACTAGTGTTGAATACACAGAGGATCTAAGGGTGTTACTCTCGGGTCCGGCATCCCATCGTAAGTATACTTAATTCTAATATCTTGTACTGCTAATACTCCCTCTGTTTCATAATACTTTTTATGGGAACGTTGTCTTATAATATTTGTTCAATTATCCTACGTGCAATACTAATTATGGAGGCAAAACAATTTAAGCAATACTCCCTATAATACCAAATATAAGTCATTTGAGCGTTATGAACTTTTCTCTAAATATAAATCATTCTAAAATTGAGGTACATTTATCCCACTCTTCCTGTTATACCCTCATTGAATGAATGCTCATATTCTCATTAATAAATAAGGTCTACATCTCAACCTTTATCTCCTACACAACATATTTAAGAGTGGAACCATAAAAGTATAGGAATAAATGAATAACCCTAAGGTAATTTTCACTTGGTCCTTTTTTGACGGTACACTTACTCCTTAATTTGTGTGTCCAAAGATAAAAACGACTTATAGTTGGTATTAGAGGGAGTAGTCAATAGAACACGCTCACTCCTATTAAATGACATATTTGAGTCATTCAACATCTTTGACATCATAATAGCAAGGTAAGAAGATTGAAAGTGCAATAACTACACCCTAGCTGGATTCCCTTGGTGTACAAATATTAATTGTGCAACGGTAATTCCAAAATAATTTGGACAAATATTGTGAGGGAATAGTACATATATACACTCCACACACATGTACTTCAATTCCTTGCTACATATATAGGAGCGAGTAGTAATTTTTCGACTCGTACGGGCCAAGGAGATTAAAACGAGGATATGTATGTAGTAATTCATTTTACCTATTACTACAATACAGTTCAGTCACAAAAAAATGCAATACAATTTGGACTACCAAATGGAATGATTTGCGTCGAGTATTAAATACCGCACATCACAAGTAGAAGTCATCAATGTATGCAATCTTAGTATACATACATTAATAGCACCTTAATTATCGTCCTTTTGTATGTGTGTACTGCAAAGGGATCGTACACTTGTTCGCTTCTCTCGCAAATTGAAGACACCCAAGTGACGACAAGAGTTAATTAGATGGTTAATTAGCTTGTCATCATGGTTTGGAATTTTTCATTAGACTATTTGAAGAAGCAGTGATTGAGTACGCGTACAACATCACACATACTCCATGTATGAATTGAATGTGTCCCAAAGTTGAGCTATTTTTATGTCGGTGTTATACACACTTTATACACACTTGTTACGATAAATTTATCCCTCGTATAAAGTGGCTCACCCACTTCGGGAAAAAGTGTTCGGTTGATAGAGCATGCCATTTATATATTTTTAGGGTAACATCGCTGTTTTGGTTTTGGTAAATGAAATTGTGGACTCAGGGTCCAATCAAATTTGCATGCCCTACCAGCCTACCTCTCGAATCTCGACCAAGCGTTGTCCATAATATTTAATACTACCTAGCTCTGGTCCAAATTAATTAGTCCCTCCAGTTCACAAAAAAGATAGTTTTGAATATCGACACGGTCCCCAAAATACAACTTTGACCACTAATTACTATTGTAATATATTTGTAAAAGCCAATAAAATTATAATATTATGAAAGTACTTTTGAAGACAAATTGATAGATATGATTTTTATGTATGTAATCTAAATATTTTTAAAAATATCGATGGACAAAGTTTCTAAAGTTTGATTTCACGCATTCCAAAATGACTCGTTTTTGTGAACCGGAGGGAGTACAAATGAATAGAAGTTTGGAGTGTTCAAATGAATAGAAGTTTGCAACGAAAAATGACTCATTTAGAAGTTTTTCATGGACAAATGAATATTCATGGGGACTTGTTTCGGTAGCTTATTCGTCATACAAAACGGCTCACACACTTCATAAAATATGTGCAGTTAATTGGCATGCCATGTTTTATGGTAAGGGAGTTATTTTCATTTTAATGAATGATACTGGATTTATTTGATGTCTTAATTTACCCCCGCGCAGCAGGAAATCGCCCCACCCCTACCTCCCCCACGACTCGCGAGTGCGTCCATGCCCCCCCACTTCTTCCGGGCAGACCTTTCTTTCCCCCGAGGCTCCGAGTGAAAACAATATCACAACCAATATCGTTCTCTACAACTGTTTGCCCACACATCGAGCGAGACAACTACCCACACACTTCTCCCTCTTTCTCGTGCATTCCTATCGCAACTCTTAATTTCTTCGTAACCCCAACTCCTCTATCCTCCCCATCCCACACGCTCCCCTCACCTTCGTTTCCGATTTATGCTGTCCAATCTAGTGTTGTGGTGCGAACAACACTGCGACACCAATTTCAGGGGTTTGGAGATGGCAGATTGGGGCTCACACGGTGGCAGCACAGTAGGTGGAGGAGGCATGGGCGCATGCCTGGCCAGCAGATGGTGAAGGCCTCCCTACACGCTGACGCCATGGGAACTATTGAATTTCTGCGTGAACTGTTGTCCATGTTGTCGCAAGCAGAGATGGTGTAACATCCCAAATATATGGTGTGTGTTTCAAATGTAACCAAACCAGGGTTTGTGTTTCAAATGTAACCAAATCTAGGTGTGTGTTTCAAATGTAATTAAATGAGTACAAATTAAAATTTTTCTCACATCTTGAAACTCTTGAACTTTTCTATAATTCTTGTCAAGAGTTGTGGAATTCAAAAACCTAAACCTCCTGTTGACTAAAGTCAAACCCTTATTCAACTTTGTCTAGAATCTGGTATTCAACATTTGAAAATATTTTTCCTTGGTTCTAGGGATGATGTGTGACCCCTCTGAAAAATTTCATAATTTTTAGAAATTATTTGAATATTTTTGGAGCCAAGTCAAACCAATTTGTCAATTGGTCAAACCCTAGAACATAACCTTGCAGAATTTTTGGAGAAAAATGCTTTGCATAAAAACCTCTAAAAATTTTATGCAAGGTTAATCCTGGAGTGAGAAACCTCCAGTCAAAATTTTAGAATTTTTAGAGTTAGTTTGCTACCTCTAAAAATTCTTCCAAACTCAGCTTCAAATTCCAAAATTCAAACTTGGTTTCACTATTCCTTGGGCGCGAGTCAGACTCGGGCTCGAGCCAATCGACTTGATCGAGTCAACTAATTGTACCAGGCTCGGTCGCGTTGGCTCGATCGCTGCGGACCATTGGATCGTCATCGCGTGGTCCACGCTGGCGCGGAGCGGTGCCGATTTGATCGCGCGTGAGCCACACGATCAAAATCCAACGGTGGCCCTGTCATCCTCTTCCTCGCGCTCGTGTGAGCGCGGTCGCCATGGCCTGCGCAGCGGCAGTGTGGGCAGCGCAGTGCTGGGTCACCTCCTCATCCTCGCCAACGGGGCCTTCTGCGCGCATTAAATTCCCAACGTGCGTTCGCCCCCGAAGTCGCCTTCCTCTGCCCTCACCTGCTCCCATCGCGCTCAAATGCTCCCATGGCAGCGGGCTTGACCTTGGAGCTGCCCTAGCTCCCTCCTTCGCTCCCTCGGCTACTTAAGCCCCCCCCTTCCCAAGCTCTCCTGCTGCTTCCTTTAAACACTCCCCAGCTCTAGCTAGCCCCCTCGCTGCTCAAGTGAGCTCAATTCACCCGAAGCAATCTCGGCCGCCATTGTTGAGCTTGAGCTCTCCGGTGAAGACAAGATTCCAGCGGTTCTTCTTCAAATCCCTTCGCGTCCTTTTGCGCCACTCATCACCGGGAGTAAAACCCCTAACTCAATTTTGGTTTGCCTCTTCAGGGAGCAGCTGAATTTGGAGTTCCCCCTTTTCGGTCGAGGTTCACCCCTCTTCGTCTTTAACTCCGGTAAGACCTCTATTTTTCGATTGCTCGCTCTTGTACCCTCTGTGAGCTATGGTGGAGCTAACCTTACCCACCTTTGGGCTCCTTTTTGTTCAGACCGTCACCTCCTCGGTTTCTTCTTCAGCGCCGGCAAGGCCTTTCGTCGCCGGAGCAGCTCGGCCCTCCTCAGTGCTTCCCAGCGCTAAGGTAACCTCCCTAGTAGCCCCTAGATGCTTGGCACTCGCTGCATTGGACCGCTGCGGAGCTATTTTTGCATTTGGTCGTTCGGCCGTTTTGGTCACCTTCGCTCTCCTCCGGCTCGCCGCCAATGTAGTGCTCCTTTGGGGTCGCCACCACCATCATTAGGTGTGCACGGCTATTGCGCACCTCAGACCATCGCCCGTTTGTGTTGCCGTGGCCTGAGTCACCGGCGGTGAGGAGTTCTTCGCCGTCGGGTGCGTTGTCGGACGGAGACGACAACTTTAGCAGCGTCGTAGGGCCGTCCATTTCCAGATTTGTGGGCGAGATTTCACAGGGCCTGTGCGTGTGCACTGTGTCGCGTTGATTGTGAGCCGTCCATCTCGCGATCGACGGTCCACAGTCACTGCCCCCGTTCGCGCGTGCGAGTTCCAAATGTGGCGCGCGCGATTCAACCTGGACCGTCAGATGCAACATCGATGGCCCACGTTCGTTGGATCCACGCGGGCGCGGGCGCGTTGCCCCATTCATCTTGGGCCGTGCGATGCAAGATCGATGGTCCACAAATTTCCACATCGATTCGTTTTTAGGAAATTCCCGAGAGATTTAATTGTGAACTGAAAAAGGTAATAAACTTCGAAAATGCATAACTATTTTATTTTAAATCCATTTGAGTTGATTCAAATTTTGTTAGCTCTGGTTTGAACTCAGATTTAATCTAAAAATGGTTGGAATCTTAGTTCAGCTTCATAAAATGGATTTGAAAATTGGTTTAGAAATAGACTTTAAATGTTGCTCTAAAAATTGCATTTAACTTTTAAATTGCATAAGTAATTCTCTAGAGATCCTTTTTGAGTGAATCCAATTTTGTTGGCTTCCTCTATTAGTGCACTAAGAGTAGAATAGGTTTTAGGCATGTCACTATTTTCAAAATCTTTGTGGGTGCATTTTATTTGTGCTGTTGTGCATGCTTTTGAAAAATCATAGAAAATGCATACTAGCTCCAAATGAGGTGAACTCAATTGTGTTATTCATATCATGAGGTGCTTTACTTACCATAAAAATCCCAGGTGCAACACCTCTTTGGAAAATTGTGCTAGAGGATTTAATTCGGATGAACAGTAACCGATTTGAATTTTCTAGTATTTTCCAAGCTGAGCAGATTTGTTTTTGCCATAACTTTTGCATTGAGAATCCAAATCAATTGGTTCTTGTTGCTAAATTCTTTAAAAATCATTCTCTATCTTTTGTAAAAATTTCAAAGCATTTGGAGAAAGTTTGCTGTTGAGTCTTTTCGGTATTCTTCGTTCTTATCAGTTCTTTATCGCTTTTTCGTTAGGTGCCGACGAGTGCATTGATCCCGTGAGTGACCCTTTGCAGCATAGTGAGCATCTTCAGCAAGGCAAGCAGTTTGATCATATTTAATCCCATTACTTTCAAAGTCTAATATATTGTTTGCAAAGTGTATGTATGCATGCTCTATTTTGTTGTTTAAATTATTGCCGATTAGTTGCTCCTATAGATGCATACTCTGTAGGTAAATGTTCAATCTCTACTACTAAGCCTAGGAATATCTTTCTGTGATTTAGAGTTCGTTGGATGAGCTCTTGTCACTTAGTAGATTACGGGTTGATATTGCTTAGAAATGCTTCGCTTACGATAGAATTGGGCGGTTGTCGACTTAGTCGATAACTTTGATCACACAAAAACTATTATTCCATTATGTCCAGCACTTGTGCTTTGTTACTTTGTAAAGAAATAAAATGGAAAACAAAATTGTTATTGACTTGGGCACAATGGATGTTGGTGTGATCTCATGGTGTGTGGAATGGTGCCTAAGTCCCCAAGGACCGAATTACTTGCGCCATTGATCCAAGCACTTTTGCGTGCTAACCACACGAGGGGGATATGGAACCTCTCTTGACTTAGTACTTTGGGAGGTGTTAATTATGGGTCCCTGGTGGTTAAAACTGTTTTTATAAGGAGAAGAGCACCCGCAGTTGCTTAGGCTGGGCCGGTGTATACTACCCTTTGGGTTGTGTGCGACTCTTAATTAGCATCGTTCATTGGAAATGTCATGTAAGACTAACCGTGCCGGCATACCAAAGGAAGTATGCTAAATAGCTTGGCGAAGAGGTGGTCTCACGTGTGGGTACATTGGTACACCCCTGCAGGGTTAAATCTATTCGAATAGCCTCGTCCTAGGTTATGGACAAGCTTGGTTATTTCCCACAAGAATTAGACTACAATCTTTAATTAAAACTTGACATGGGTGGTATGAATGGGTAATTAATGCTATTGTTGTGGTGACTATTGGGTTAGTCACTTCCAAGATTGTTGTTGGCATCTATCTATTGTTATTATGTTGTAATCTCGCTGTTATTTGCAAATTAAAAATGAATTGTAAAACTGCTTTGAATCTATTTAATTATTGCAAATGAAAACTTGCTTTATCTTTGAAAACAACCTCTGACCTCCACTTAAATAAGCTTGCATGTAGCATATGTATAGGTCTGTTACCCTACACGTAAGTCTTGCGAGTACATTTTTGTACTCATTTGTTTTGCTTAATTAATTTGTTGCAGAGGAGGTTGATCCCCCAGGGTTTCACTTCTGTGAGATGTGCGGTGGATTTGACGACTAGGTTGGTGGCCCGGTCGGTTGCCTTGTGGGCTATAGGCAAACCGTATGGCTTTTGTTTATCGCCATCTTACGGCCTTTTGCTTCCGCTGTTTATTTAACTCTCTTAGTTGTTATTTGGCCGGTTGGCCCCCTTTGTAATAACTCTCTATTATGTATGTCTTTTATTTAATCTAGTTGTGCTTTGGTTCTATGTCTTGAATGGAATTGATGCATGATTTTGTAAAAGGGGTGTGTATACTGTATTTCTGGGAAGTATACATATCTCGAAGACACGGGTTATTTTGTTTGTGATGCTAGGGTCAATGGATGACTAAGCATTACAAGCCAAATAAGTCGGGGTCCTCACAGATGGCTGAGCGGCGGCAGCATGCTCCTCACCATTGGCCAGGTCCCTCCAATGGCAGCTGGTTCAGGGATGGTGAGAACTGAGCACAGATTGGCACACCACTAATTAATTCTTTCCATTCTATGCTTGCCTTCCATAGAATTTTTTTTGACAAATTCCTATTCTTTTTATTCCACAAACTTCACCAACCGTGTTGGGAGCAACTGAACAAGGTTCTTGACAAGCCAACCGTCTCATACATTTAAAAAGTAATTGACTAATTCGCGTACTGAATTGATGGTTGTGTAGTGGTCGAGTATTGTTCTTGGATTGTGCCAGACTCTGATTGCTTCATGTAAAAGAATTGCACTGCTCGTTGCGGACACAGGACGACTGGAGGTGGATGGTTGCTACTAAAAGAGGTGCCTAACATAGTGGCTAGTGGGCTTGTGCCGTCAGAGGAGTGCACGACGCTCGAGCTAACAGGGATCGACTGTCCGGAGTTGTTGTGCAAGATGTGCATGGTGCTCGCTAGCATGTAGTGTACCGTCCGGAGCACTGAGTTGTGAAATGCAACATGCGTGTCGAGTCCGACATGAACATTGCGAACCCTGGTGGCGGGAACGGTGAGGTCGAGGATGGGACCGACATTGCGAACATCAGTCGACGCCTTGGCAACCTGTTGCGACCACACGGGCAAGCTTGGCTCACAAGGAGCATTGGCTGCACTAGATGATGTTCAACAATCAGGACTACTACGCGGCCTGTGCCCACAGTTCACACATGCGCCGAGTGTAGGTACACGGCCGTCATAGTCCGATTGAATAACTTGACCAAGCTGTTGTTATTTAACCCACTTTGATATTGAAAGTTTTCTTTAAAAAAACATAACTGACATGAGTACTTTCTAAATTGATCTAGGTTATCAGCATTTGGTTTCAACTACATAATACAGAGCAAACTAAGTAAGACTTCCAGTGGGTGGCCGCTAGGATTGTTACAGTAACAAGTGGTCTAGGTGTTTTTGCCCATTGTTGCCCATGTCCAGACCTTATCCATGATGATGGATTGCTTGCAAAGTAACTAAATGTATTTTGATTGTATATTTTGCATACAAAGGAAATATTTATTATGAATTTTTACTAGCATTTTCTCAATTGCCGTGTTTATTTAGAATTGTATTACATCAACACAATTGGCTATATCGCCTATATACGTGTGTGTGAAAAATACTAACTACTCTTGGGTGTAGTTACTCCCCCTCAATCTACTTTTCATTTGGCTTTCAGATCCGTTCAACCTTAGCAGTTGTTTGATCTCAAGTTTGCGGGTTGTATTATAGAAACTGACCCGTATAGGGAGACAGTTCCTATATTCTAGGGTTCCTTTCTTTTGAATTTCCATTAGTTACATTAACAAAGTTAGCTTTCAGATTTGTAGTCGGGAGGAGATCCAGACGGCCCATCATACTCCTAAGAGGATCTTCACGGTGAGACGTCAATGACATCGGTACAGCTACCGGGTGATGGCATCATGAGAACATCGTCACTGCATGCAATGGAGAGAAGCCGAAGGTGCATTAGAAGGCTGCTAATTGTCAACCACCATGATTCATCAACGACACACCTCGATCAACTCATCGTTGCTGCCTGACTGGGACGAGATGTGACCCGTGAGCATCGCCCAATTCAGCATGCATCAATGGAGAGACGCCATGCATGTGAGTATCAGGCTATCAACATACACATACGCCATCCCTTCCTAGCATCTGGCTTTGAGGTTCATAAAACTATTCTTCTTTTAACCCTAATTTATGCTTCCTGACTTGTTGATTCAGGCACTGGATGGGCCGACGACCATTGATCATCATCCTCATCGACGCCAACGCAAAGCTCTCCCTGGCATCCTCGTCGGCTTCATTTGATCGTTGCATACATCTCTTCCATGATATACTTCTTTTTTTACATCAATATACCTCTAATTACACACACACACACATGGTAGCGCTATTCAGCACTCACACGCTAAATAGTTATTCACAGATGGGCCACGCCAGGCGCAAAGACGCCATTACCTCACACTGCTGTATACGCGAGGCGCGCTAGCTCGTGTGCTTCCCACGTGGGATCGGCGGTAAAACACACGCGTGCGTATTGCAATCGGTAGTAAAAGTTTCGGTATCGTCCAATCTGTTAGTAAAACCCACGCGTATCTTTGTTTTGTACATGAATATTTCTTTTCTTATTTTCGTAAATAACTTTTGATTGGAAGCTCCGATTCACGAACGGTTTACACCGGTAGCTTGGTGACGATGAGGGTAACAGAATGATATAAATCTCGCAAATAAAAACTTCTCTGTGTGTTTACTAAAAAAAATCTTTACTGCATCACTAAAATAGATTTACTACCACCTTCATATGACTTTATTGCCATATTTGCCAACTAGTACATACAAGTAGACAACCAACTAGTAAATAATCTGTTCCTTGTTTTGTAAGTGAATGTGTCTTTATTTTGTTTTAGCAATAACTGTTGATTGGAAGCTCCGATTTACGAACAATTTTCACCGGTATCTTGGCGGCAACGAGGGTAACAGAACGATATAAGTCTCGCAAATAAAAACCTCTATGTATGTTTACTAAAAAAATTATTGGATCACTAAAAGAGATTTACTATCGCCTCCATATGACTTTACAGCTCTGTTATAAAAAGATTTACTACAACCTCCACATGACTTTACTGCCCTGTTACAAGAAAGATTTACTAAAACCTCCACGTGACTTTACTACTCAGTTACAAAAGGATTTACTGCAACCTCTACGTGACTTTATTGCCATCTTAGCCAACTAGTACGGATAAGTAGACAACCAACTAGCAAACAATCAATTACTTGTTTTGTACATGAATGTTTCTTTTCTTATTTTCGCAATAAATTTTGATTGGAAGCTCCGATTCATAAACAGTTTTCACTGACAGCTTGGTGACGATGAGTGTAACAGAATGATATAAGTCTCGCAAATAAAAACATCTCTGTGCATTTACTAAAAAAAGATTTACTACAACCTCCACATGACTTTTACTACCACCTTAGCCAACTAGTACAAACAAGTAGACCACTAACTAGCAAGCAATCAATTCCTTTTTTTTGTACATGAATGTTTCTTATCTTGTTTTCACAAATAACTTTTGATTAGAAGCTTCGATTCATAAGCGGTTTACACCGGTAGCTTAGTGACGACGAGGGTAACATAAGAATATAAGTCTAAAAAATAAAAACATCTTTGTACGTTTACTAAAAAATATTTACTGCAACGCTAAAAGAGATTTACTACTGCCTCCGCATGACTTTACTGCTATCTTTGCCAACTAGTACAGACAAGTAGACAACCAACTAGGATACAATCGATTCCTTGTTTTTCACGTGAATGTGTCGTTATCTTGTTTTAGCAATAACTTTTGATTGGAAGCTCCGATTCATGAACAATTACCGCAAAAATATTATGTGATAACTCTTTACCGTAAAATGCAAAAGCAATTACTGAGCTTCTATTTTGTTGTTATTACTGCATACGTGTCATGTTTTACTACATTGTGGCCTACATTTTACTGTACTACATTCGTACTTCTTTGTTTTGTATGTTTGCGTGTGCATAGCTGAAAACACGATACCAAATTAAACCAAACCATCGTTTTTCCCAAAAACAAAACGTACAATGCCGCTCGGGCTACCCGATACATCTCTTCGTCTCCCCCACTACGATTTATAAGGATGTTCTCGGCAGTAAAACTATTATAACTTTATTGTCTTACCGTTGTGTTTTTACTATCAAATACTTACGAGCTCGAATAACAATCACATGCCACACGAAATGCAGTAAAATAGATAACAGCTTTACTGTCTTACTCATTATGTTTTACTATCAATCAAACGAGCTCGAAAAAATCGCATGTCGCGAAAAGGCAGTAAACTGAGTCATGACTTACTGTCGCGTCTGGTGTTTCTGGACCACCGACTGTAATTGGTGGGTCGCCGTATGCTGGTTGCGCGCCCGCGCGTTGTGCCTGGCCTGTGTCACGCGCGGTGGGCTGCCTAGACGTAGGATAGCTATTCCAGGAAAAAAAAAATCATATATACATGGACAATGTCTCCATACGTATTGTTTGGAAGTAACAGTACCTGAAGTAGCCGCGTATCTCGCCTGGGCATTCTTTAAGCTGTAAACTTGTAATAAACTGTAACATTATTGTCTCATCTTTCTTAATTAATGGAATGGAGGGAATTCTCCTGCCTCCACTTCTAAAAAAAATCATGATCGTGTCTTTGTGTGCACCCAAGAAAAGCAGCACCCACGGTGCACTTTGTATTCTCTCCGGTTTTCGGCAGGTAACCAGCCTGTCACCGGTACAATTCGATTTTTGGATTTAGAATCTGGAAACAAGATTTTGGACGGTGTATGACCGGTTACCGGCCGAAATATGGAATCCTGGAGGGTAACCTACTCTAGTCCGAATATTATTGTTTCAGAACCTAACATACTCCATGAGTACTAGCTACTCCATTTCATCCCGGCCTTCAGGTTGCTCCAGTCCCGTACGTTTACCATGAGGCGCAAACATACTTAGAATGCCATCACCGCAAGTGGAGCAATTAAACAACCGCATGCAGAAGCAGAAGCAGAAGCAGAAGCCTCCCTGATTTGATAAACTTAAGCCCTCGAAGGTTCCAGGCCGTGCAATATTAAAACCCTCATGTTACCATTTTATATTACTCTAGCCTCCTTCCTCGCAAATAAAATAAAAAAACGTCATGGCCTCCTCGTGAAGTTTCTGTCCCCTTGAAGGCTTGAACCTGACCGTGAACTCAGAAAGAGGTTGATGGTACTCGACTAATGGCAACGGAATCGGCTGGGTGTTGAGTCTTTCCGAGCGGCTTGCACGCGTTCTCTATTGTTGCCTGCACTTTAATAATGCGTCGGCGTGTGGAGACCACGCGCCTTGCCGGTAGACGTAGACCACGCAAGCAAAAAAAAAAAACAGACAAAGAAAAAAAAAAACAGACAAAGAGTAATCCAGCGTTCTATTGAAAGTCGAGGTTCAGAGACATGAGATAGGTTGAGTCGGAGACAGAGAGCGGACCGACGAACACAAGTACAGATGAGATACGTACATGGTTGTCGCCGTCGTGCAAGTTTTTCTCGATGCAGATCCTGAAGACACGCACTTGTGAAGGCGGATGACCGGCAGATAGCATTACTACAAAATATATTATAGTGGACATCTATGTATTTGTAGGCTATAGTAGACGTCTCATCACAACCGTCTGTATTGTATTTATCACTAACGGTTAATAACTATAATCGTTTGTGATAATTTACAGACGGTTCTTAAACAGAACTGTCTGTGATAATCGAGACATCACAAACAGTTCTTATTAAGATCCGTCCGGTTCTAGTTATAAACCGTCTGTGATGTTGTATCACAGACGGTTTATAACTAAAACCGTCTGTGATATGATGACATTATAAATATCAAGCCATCCTGACAGACCCCTACCCCTAGCGCCTCCAGCCCTTCCTGTGTGGAGGACCTTCCAATTACCTATCGACGACATTAAAGTAATGTACATATCTGGAATGCTCCAAAGATAGACTTATAGGACGCCTTAGCTAATTGCGTATCATTTTGTAGGAGCCGATGCCCTGCAAGCTCCATGTGAGGATGGTTGGGTCCATTTCTATTGAGGCTGGGTGGGGGATGACATATCCATACCAGGAGGGGACAGTGCAGCACAGTGCCCAGCTGACGCAGGGTTACGCTAGGGTCCAGGTGGACATGGTACATGATAATTTCATGGCCGTCCCACTGGAGATTCCCTCGAACGAAGACATCAGAACACTAGGAGATGCCATGCACACTTTTATCCAGTGGCCCAAGAAGGACATCGCCCTGGACCCAACAGTGCCGCGATCTTGACACGACCATTCCTCTCCAACGAGACCCTCGATGACTCCACCTCAACCTTCGCTTCAGAAGGCCACCTCATGGGTTCTCGTGGAGAAGATGCCGAAGGAACAAGAAAAGTGTGCTGCCGTATCGGTTCCCGAGTCATCTCACAGGAAGACGTGTAGCGAGCAAGTCGTTAAGGCCAAATCGAAATCGAAGAACATTAAGGCGCCTCCTAAGTCCTAGAAATACTCCCTCGGAAGTCCGTTGGCCCCCGACACAGTATTAGCCAGCGTTGGAATAGGTTGTCAGGCTTTGTATGTCTGGTACATGCGGAAGACCAAAGAGAAGGGGTGCGATACTGGAATCACCGTCAGATACACGAAAGAGCATTTCTTCCACGAATCGGGCCACTTCGTCGTGGGATTCAACGACTTATTCGACCTATTCAACCTCGATGCCCTCGATGTCTCGCTTCTACGATGCTAGACACTTTAAGTGTGTACAATCAAATTCTACATTCACGTAATACCGATAAATATCACAACTCATTGCTTATGTATAGATACATGATGAAAAATGCCCGGAGATGGCGAGAACCGGTGGGTTTCCTCGACCCACACGTGGTCTCTGAGCAAACCATCAACCAAGATGCATCCTACGTCGTGAAATACATAATGACTGGATTGCTCGCTCAGGACAACAAGGACTACATATTGGTGCCCTACAATCAGAAGTAAGTGCTTCACTACTTGATATACAAATTTCATTTGTACTTTATACGCAGCACGAACTTAATTTTAATGACTATAGCGACATACATGAGTAGGTACCACTGGATCCTTTTAGTCATTGTACCAAAGAGGAATAAGGTCATATACTTTGATTCTCTACTCAACAAAACCCGCGACTTCACCCTTGCGGAAGGAATACTCGATAGGTATACTCATTTCCTCCATACATAACTCAATTGTAGTCTTGCTTCGTTTGAAATGGACAAGGATAACTTTTTAAATCATGTAGGTCGTTCAGTGCCTATGTTGCCGAGGGAGGATCATATAAGGGATCGAGCGCCACATTGCAACACAGGAAGCGATTTCCGGTACAAGCTACAACACAATAATCCTATATCACACTTCGTAATAATATCTCTCGAACTGACTATACCTATATATGAAATTCTATTTTTGTAGTGCCACCAACAAAAACAAGATCACCTATGTGCATTCTACATTTGCCGTCATATGCAATAAATCATGGGTTCTAACACGAAGGATCTAGAGGTTTGTTAATCTCGCAATAATTATTTCCTAATTATAAATTTAACTATATATGCTTACTACTTTACTCCTGCTAGTGACAGGGCATGATACTCGATTTAGATTCATTCGCTATGACCGAAATCTCGGAGGTTCGAGGAGCGCTCTACGGCTTCATCAAGACGGAGATCGTTAACGCCGACGGAGAGTTTCACTTCATCGACACCGCTAAACGACCTTCAAAAAATTAATTCAATTGTAATTCACTTTGAGTAGTTGTAATTCAAGTGTAACTCTAGCGACAATACTTGAATATATTCTTTTGTAATTGATTTTGAGTTGTCAACAATTGATTCATCTATGATCTATCTATTTTCTGTTTGCTTGTTTTCAGAGGGCATGGCTAGCAATTCCTGAGGTTAGCAAAAAATCAGAAAAAATTAGTTTGGTATGAGGAACTATCACAGACGGTTTTTTTTGTATAAACCGTCTGTGAATGCCTACTATTACAGACGGTTTCCACCAAGAACCATTTGTGATATGTATGATATCACTGACAGTTCTATTTACAAACCGTCTGTGATATGTCGGATATCACAGACGGTTAGCAAATAGAAATATCGGTGATATATTACATATTACAGATGGTTTTTTGTGGAAATCGTCTGTGATAGTGTCTCTTCACAGATGGTTTCATCTAAAAACCGTCTGTGTTGTGTCTTATCACAGATAGTTTAAAAACCGTATGTGATAATTGCCTGTCGAAAACCGTCTGTAATGACGGTTTCAAACCGTCTGTGATGAACTTTTTGTAGTAGTGTAGACTATCAAAGGAGAGAAGCTAGCTTAATTCTGAAGTTCGGATTGTACTACAATACTTCGGCTAAATCAACAGCGACATCAGAGGTGACTACGCGTGGATCCTAGTAAGATGTTCACCGAAATATTACAGCACAATCTGAACTTTGCTGTAGGGTGACTTTTAGCTGTGGGGCACCCAAATCTGACACAATAATAAACGGACACGGTAGATCCGCTGATCGCATCTGATTATCTGACGTCGTTGAAAAGAAGCAATTAATCTAGGTGCAGTAGATGCGCCGTATCTTCTTCAGAGTAGGGTCTCTCGCCGCTGTTTTGCTAAGTGCTGCCCACAGTTTTGAGCCCACCCGTTATAGAATTTGCGCCGTGCCGCGCGGTTTGCTACCGATCACACATGGGACATTCTGAAGTTAGTTTATTTTGCTAATGGTACAAGTATCTACATATGAATTGCTTGGAAGATTAACTAGTTAAATATATGTAAACAAATGTGGGATACCTTGGAAGAGCTAGGTATGATTTGATTGAGAGAAATAGACATCTACATTCGAGTCGAAGATGACTCAACCTAGGTGGTGGGAATAAATATTTGCATTTTTGTGGTTACCTCCCATACAAACACAAGAAAGGGTGTGGGGAATTCATCCATAGACGACGCACATGAGCAGAGCCCGACCAAAACAAAAATAGTTTCAATTGGTCCTTTGGGGTTGTCTAGATCAATCAACTGTTCTTCTCTTTTGCAAAATATCAGCCATATTCAAAATTTTAGATCATTAGACAGCCATGCATACATGAAGTTAGTACAACAGCCCCGTCAATGTGCATTTTGAACGAAGTTATTAAGATTTTTGGCATGAGAAATGACTACAATATTTATTTGCCTTGTGCAATCAGAGTGGAGTTGAAAAGTGGTCGAGGTAAAAAAGCAACTATACGTGAAAGTCCGCTTCACTGGAAACTATAGTCAACTGTACGGTGTAATCAATCGATTTCCATTTGTTCTGCTAATTAACTGACTAACTAATTACGGTGGAATCCTGGAGGGTAACCTACTCTAGTCCGAATATTATTGTTTCAGAACCTAACATACTCCATTGAGTACTAGCTACTCCATTTCATCCCGGCCTTCAGATTGCTCCAGTCCCGTACGTTTACCACGAGGCGCAAACATACTTAGAATGCCATCATCGTAAGTGGAGCAATTAAACAACCGCATGCAGAAGCAGAAGCCTCCCTGATTTGATAAACTTGAGCCCTCGAAGGTTCCAGGCCGTGCAATATTAAAACCCTCATGTTACCATTTTAATGTACGACCGTCACAGTGCTTCGCGACGTGACGACACTATACGACAATTACGACCACTGGTTCGCAGTTTCATTGACGACATTCGTACATTTTTTTAATGAACATGTTACGTATGTCACTACAGTTGGAGTGGGCGCTGCGCGTCTAGAGCGCATCAGACGACGCCCTCTGCAGACCAGATAGAACCTCGGCTGGATATAAAAAAGTATTGAAGCACATCTCGGCGGAGATGAAGAAGATAATAAAGAACATGAGCTGCGATCGTTCGAGGGGCGACGTCCTGCGCATCGGGCACGAAGTGGGGGGCCGTGCTCACCCGCTAGGTCACCACGACCTAGCAAGTCTGGTGTCGGGACCCAAAATATGTAATTCTGGACCCTCTGTGTATAATGCACTAGTCCAGGATCACGCTAATGCACACAGTGTCAACACAGGTGAATATCGATCCACACAAGCGATTAATAACATAAACGAGTAATTTGATAACAAATAAGGGTTTTGACCTTATGGTCGAGTTTACAATTATTAAGCCACGCAGGCTAGCAAGAAATAAAATAGCAATGAACGCAGAAACTTCAATGAATTCCATCAATTCACCACAGTAACCGACCGATCAAGACCCTACGATCAAGCACCTTCGATGAACTCCTCCTCGCAAAGGTGAAGACTCCTCCTCTTCATTGCATGTTTTACAACAAGCATGAGTACACACCGTACTCGCAAGTCATACCACAGAAATGCAATTATAGATGCAGGCTTATTCCAAAGGAATGGCTTCTGTGGTTCTTTTGCAGAAATACAGCATTTGCAATTTAAATACAAGTAATAGATTGAAAGCATAATTCAAAACAAATAGACGATAATAATTTGACAGTTTTAGTTCACAAAGACACATAGCCTAAACAAGTTATTCACATAGCCATATGACTTAAGTCACACAGCTCCCTTCCCAAGGTTTTATGAAAATCTACCCCTCGTGTGAAATTCTCGAGCATTGTTCATGACCGCGGACGCGGCTATTCGAATAGATTGTTTGACACTCTGCAGAGGTTGTACACTTTACCCATAAGATACAACCAGTGTAGCTAGCACTAGCCGTAACAAAACAGTTCAGAAACTTCATCTCGACATTGACACTCCCGGTATGCTTAGCCGCCACAGACGCACACCGTTGGACAGGGACACGGCGAACCGCCCCGTAATGCGACTACTTGGTAGTACACACCTCGACCCAATCCGACACAGCTATCCTACAACCTGAGTAATCAATGTCAAGACTCCATAACTTACTAAGTTAGGCCCGTCTCATCAGGCATGTGGTTGTACGAAAGGCTCAGTTTAATGGCACACAAAGTTAAGTTCTTAATTGACCGGGGCAAGACTTCCCAATTTTAACCTATCATTCCCGCCAACACAGGTCCACCATAAAAGTATACCAGACCACTTGCCCCCGTCCAAAACCTTTTCCCACCCTGTTGGTTAAGTGCGACATATGCCATCAACGAGTAATAGCACATAGTACACATAGCTTTTATCACATAGTTCCATAGTCACTTAGTCAAGTTTATATTTGCAACTACATGAGATGGTGACTCGTAGCATGGCTAAGCAAACTAATCGCATCTAACCAACCCACGTTGGTAATACAATAGCACCAACTAAATAAACCAAACTAGGGTGACAAAAGATTATGACATACAATTAGACAAGGAGGTCATAACAAATTGGATACTAACTAATCCCAAAAGCATTGAAATAAATAATTAAAGTAAATGCAATACTTTGAATCAATATACCTTTTGAAAACTGGGTTCAATATGATCAAAGGTATAACTTGCCTTGGAAAAGGTCTTGGTATTGATCTTGGTCGTGAGATGCTCCTTGCTCTTCAAAACCTCCCGAGGTATCAACGTCTACTCGCAAAAGAAACAAACAAAAATAAATAAATAAAACAGAGGCAAAAAAAACTCCAAAAATTAAATAAAAATCTCAGATAGGTAGATCTTGAATTTAGATGAATTTAGAAATTTGAATGGATTCAATCGGAGTTCGGATGCAAAAGATATGGGCTTTGAAAGATTGAGTCTACAAGAAAACCGTAAAAACTGATTATTCCGAATTATTTCTTAAAAGAAAAATCGGATTATTGCGCAACGATGACATCAGCGCGCAGAATTAAAGAATTAAAAAGAAAATCTGACATGTGGGACCCACACGTCAGTGAGATGGCTCATGGTGAACCAAGTCCACCGAACCGATTGGATCTGGAATCGGGTGAGGTGGCACGCGGGTGCTGACTGGATTCCACGCGGCTGCCACGCAAGCACCGAGGGCAAGGTGGCGCTGACACGGCGCTGACGTGGAAGTGACATGGCGATGACACGCACGCACGGCAATGGTGGGTGGCGACGGAACCGAGGGTCCCGTGAACGGCGACTTCACCCATGGCGGATGCCACAAGGAGGTAGAGGGTGAGACGAGGAACTCAGGGGTGGGCTCACGGGTGCTCAAGGACGATTGTGGCGGCCGGCGGCGAGGTAGATGCGGCGGTGGGGCTTCAGGCTTGACGGCGACGGCGCTAGAGGGCTTCTTCGACGAAACGAAGGTGACCCCGGGGTTCCTCCTGCTCGTGCGATGTCGACGGTGCGGGTGGCGAGGCTCCGGCGGCTTCGGGGGCGACGAAATCGCTCATCGGGGCAAGCGGCTCCAAAACCCCAAAACTCCAAATTTCGGCGGCGCTAGGGCTCAAGAGGGGCGGTGGTTTGAGGGTTTGAGGTGCGGGGGCGACGGCAATCCCGGGGCGCCCTTTATAGGGTCCGGGGAGGCACGAATAGGCGTATTGGTGGCGGAGTTCAAAGGAGTCCGAAAGGCATACGCGAGGAACTTGGGGATAAAAGGAAAATCGGGATTTGATTATGATCCTAACGGATGCGGAAAGATAGAGATAAGATTAGGCACGGTTTCTAGAAGAGTTTAGATGGGAAACTCCGTTGTCGTGTCGAGCTCGGAGTTCAAGCCATGGTGGACTCGGACGCGGCATTCACGCGGAGACGATGGCCAAACGGAGACGACGACTTGGTGGGTCCCACTGGCAGAGAGATGGAGACGCAGACACGCGCGGGTGATCACGGGCGCGCTGATCCAACCATCCCGCGATGATCCAACGGTGGGGAAAGAACGGGCTGCACAGTGACTGAGCCGGAACAGGAAAGGGATTGGGTTTCGGCCCAAGGATTTATCTGAGATTTTAAATACCTTTTCCTTTTTAGAAAATACCAGAAATTCACATAAGCAATAGAAAATAGCAAATGAACTTGGAAAAATTCCAGAAAAATCTGGAAAATATATCCAAGCCCAAGGAACCCAAATAAAATAGTTTTGACCATTGTTGATGTTGACTTTAATCATATTAAATTATTTTGATGTACAAAGTCCATATTAAGCTTTTGAATTGAATTCAAATAAACTCCAAATGGTGAATTTTCTCCTACTAACTATCCAAAGGATTTTTAAAGCTCAGAAAATTGGGATGTTACATCTGGCATGCGTCATAGCGTTCCCCGTCGGTCATCCGCGGGCCAGGTCGCCGCGGAGGTAAGTCGCTATGTACAAATTTACGTTCAGCTTTTTTGGTTATGCCTTACATTCCACTAACATCATGCCGTTCTCTCGTCGTAGGTCCGTCGGGATGAATTACTTCTGTCGTTCGGACCCGGTACATAGACTAGCGCTCCCTCTCAGTTATCTGCACTGCATATCCAGGAGATACGAGGTTCTTAGTTTACGTCTAGAGTGTTTATTTGTACTAACATCTCTCCGTCTTGCAGCCTGCAGTTGCTCGTGGGGGTGACGGCCAGTTCACATCGACTGATGATGAGGATATGGGCCTCCCAGCTCCTGCCAGGGAGCAGTACACGATGCCAGGGCACGGACAATGGCAGCTAGGGTTTCTAGCGTACGCAGGGCAGAGCTCCTTTGGGTTTGCTGCCCCACCGTACGTTCAAGAGCAGATGTCCTCCGGGTTCGGTGCCCCACGGTACGTTCCAGGCCAAAGCTCCTCTGGGTAAGCGGGAATCCCGTACGTCCAAGGCCAGAGCTCATCCGCACAACCGGAGTTGCAGGCATCGTACCCCTAGAGTGGTTTTCTAGCCTCTGTCGTGGATGAATTCCTCGAAGGTGTCCCCGAGGTCGGCATGGCTCATCACGACGACATGTACGCCTACCAGACTCTGCTCCAAAGTCAGTCTATTGGTCCACCTCCGCCTCAACGGTCTCCGTACTCCCTCCGAACCGACACACGTTCTCCGGAATGGTGGACGTATTCCACGGGTCATGCTCGGCGCAAAACAAGGCTGCGCACGCGGACGCAGCCGTAGCAGGCAGAGAGTAGCGACTTAGACGAGTGAGCCATATAATATCGCGTGTTATGTGATTTTGTTTTACTATATTTGTACGCGTATTTTGGTTGTTACGTGTGTATTCCAGCGCCATATTGTATATCGATATCTCCAATAGAGTTGCAATGCAGTTTTTTTTATACATTCCAAGTCACATGAAATCATGAAACCCTAATTTCTGAAACCTAAAATCGAAATTTTCGTAACCTAAATCCTAAATTTTCGAGATAATACCAGAACACATATAAAACTGCCGAAACATTACACAATTAAGTCCACTGCGTGAGAAGAGCCTTCAAAATAAAATTCATAATTTTTGGAGCTTATTTTCTACATTTATTAATTCGTACGAACATGACACTTATATGAAATAGCGATAAAAATTCTGAACGAATAAAATAATAGAAAATTTACACAAACAAGCACACGGTGTCAGGAGACTCTACAAAAAAAATCATAATTTTTTAGACTCATTTGCTACATTTTAAAATTCCTTTAAATTTTCAGACCCTAACTAGTTAGTAACTAACCTAACCTAATTACTAACTTAATTAGCGGCGGCTAACCTAATTGGCTGGCGTGGGGGTGGCCATGCACCTAACCTATTTGGCTGGCACGGGGTGGCTATGCGCCCACGGCGCTCGCGTATGGCCACTGCGTGCCAGCGCTGATGTGGCGGTCAGGTGGATGAGGCGGCAGGGGAGCTGGCCACATGTCGGACGGGACGGGTCACCTATACGGTCATATCTGTAATTAGCTGATGTAAATGTGCTAGATGAGAAAAAATTCTCCCTTCAGATTGCTCCAATCCCGTACGCTTACCATGAGGCGCAAACATATACATCGTAAGTGGAGCAATTAAACAACCGCATGCAGAAGCAGAAGCCTCCCTGATTTGATAAACTTGAGCCCTCGAAGGTTCCAGGCCGTGCAATATTAAAACCCTCATGTTACCATTTTATATTACTCTAGCCTCCTTCCTCGCAAATAAAATAAAAAAGCGTCATAGCCTCCTCGTGAAGCTTCTGTCCCCTTGACAAATGCATGCGTTGGTCGTGCCGTACCTGACGGGCTATAATATTTTGGAAAATGGTGTGCGTGAGGTGCTACCTGACGAGTTGCCTGAACCTGACCGTGAACTCGGAAAGAGGTCGATGGTACTGGACTAATGGCAACGGAATCGGCTGGGTCTTGAGTCTTCCTCCTCACAAAGAACGAAAGCTCTTTCCGAGTGGCTTGCACGCGTTCTCTATTGTTGCCTGTACTTTAATAATGTGTCGGCGTGTGGAGGCCACGCGCCTTGCCGGTAGACGTAGACCACGCAAGCAAAAAAAAAAAAATTCAGACAAAGGGTGATCCAGCGTTCTATTGAAAGCCAAGATTCAGAGACATGAGATAGGTAGAGTCAGAGACAGCGCGGACCGACAAACACAAGTACATATACGTACATGGTTGTTGCCGTCGTGCAAGTTTTTCTCGATGCAGATCCTGAAGACACGCACTTGTGATGGTGGATGACCGGCAGATAGCACTACCAGAGGAGAGAAGCTAGCTTAATTCTGAAGTTCAGATTGTACTACAATACTTCGGCCAAAACAACAGCGACATCCGAGGTGACTATGCGTGGATCCTAGTAAGATGTTCATGTCAAGACTGCAAAGAGAATAGCCTGTTGAGACTGAACTGAGAAAGAACTAGAACTTCAGAAGAAGAAGAGAAGGAACGTTCGGTGGACTTAGACGGCTGAGATGTCAAGATACCCTTTCATTCTGAGATCAACGCTCCAGTTTCACTTCTTTAATTACTGTTGTCGTTTTGTTGTTTTTAACTTACGGGGAATAGCCATCCCGAAGGAACTTCTTACTTTGCTTTACTTTTAGATTCTTACTTCACTAACTTTGTAATCTGTATAACTACGACAAAATGGAATGAAAAAGGCATCCAAAGTATTATGCCATCTCTAGTTTCCCGTAGCCTTAGGGTTCTTAGCTATTTCTCTCGGTTTCATTCGCAGTTTTACTTCTGGATCACTGTTTTTCCGTCAGAATCGTAGTTGGGATTTGACAGTTCACCGAAATATTACAGCACAATCTGAACTTTGCTGTAGGGTGACTTGTAGCTGTGGGGCACCAAAATCTGCAGACATATAGGGTGTGTTTGGTTGGGTGCATAAGCTTGGCCTAGGTTCCTCAGGTGCAGAATCTTTTTAGTTTCACTTGTTTGGATGACTGCATGCGTAAAGCAGCCTGGCTGAACAGATACAAAAGATGCATTCGGGTCAGGCTGGGCAGAAACGCTCAATTTCTCCGTTTCTCCAGATGCAGGCTCTGCTAATGACATTATTAAAAGGTGATCAATGCATATTAGTTATTATTAGAGTGTGTTAAGGTAAAATGAGAGCTATTATAATATATTAAGACAAAATTAAAGCCATGCTAACATTTTTTTTGCCACCGTCTCTTGCATCTACACTTGCGGTCAACGTCCTTATGCACCCAATCAAACAACATCTCAGTACAGCCTGGTACAACAGAAACAGCCAACCAAACAACTCATATTGCATCCACACAGCCTGGCTCGTTTTAGCTTGGATGACCCGTACAGGCCATACTAAGGGTATACCGGGAACCAAACACAACCATACGGACTCGGTAGATCCCTGATCCAATCTGATTATCTGCCGTCGTTGAAAAGAAGCAATTAATCTAGGTGCAGTAGATGCGCCATATCTTCTTCAGAGTAGGGTCTCTCGACTCTCGCCGCTGTTTTGCTAAGTGCTGCCTACGGTTTTGAGCCCACTCGTTATAGAATTTGCGCCGTGCCGCGCGGTTTGCTACCGATCACGGACATTCTGAAGTTAGTTTATTTTGTTGATGGCACAAGTATCTACATATGAATTGCTTGCAAGATTAAATATATGTAAAAAAATGTGGGATACCTTGGAAGAACTAGGTATTGATTTGATTTAGAAAAATAGATATCCAAATTCGAGCTAAAGATGACTCAACCTAGATGGTGGGGATATACACCCACACCTCCTAAATCCTTCTAAGTTAAATATTGGTATAGATTATTACGATATCTACCAATGTGATCCATTTTGCATTTTTGCTGGTTTACTCCCATACAAACACAAGAAAGGGTGTGGGGGATTCATCCATAGACGATGCACATGAGCAGAGCCCGACCGAAACAAAAATAGTTTCGATTGGTCCTTGGGGTTGTCTAGATCAATCAAGTGTTCTTTTCTCTTTTGCAAAATATCAGCCATATTCAAAATTTTAGATCATTAGACAGCCATGCATACATGAAGTTAGTACAACAGCCCCGTCAATGTGCATTTTGAACGAAGCTATTAAGATTTTTGGCATGAGAAATGACTACAATATTTATTTGCCTTGTGCAATCAAAGTGGAGTTGAAAAGTGGTCAAGGTAAAAAAGCAACTATACGTGAAAGTCCCCTTCCTGGAAACTATAGTCAACTGTACGGTGTACTCAATCGCTTTCCATTTGTTCTGCCAATTAACTGACAAACTAATTACGGTTCTGCCAATTAACTTACTAACTAATTATGGTTCACATCTTCGTACAATTCTGACGCAAGGAAGATGTTTTCATGCAGGAGTGATGTGAGTTGTATACTACTAAAATCAATCCTGTTGCGTGACAGCGAGAGGACACCACGCGCATGCATGCAATTACCAGCGTGAGGAAACAAAGTAGGTAGCGTGTTTGTGTGCTAGCATTATGCCATGTACTAATCGAGTTTGCCGAACTATGGAAAATGTGAGTGCACAATTAAACAAGCAAGACATGTACTGTACAGCGCTATATATAAATACGTACTCTCTCCAGTCCAATTTAAAAAATAAGTCGTTTTGGACATTGACACGATCTTTAAAATACAATGACCATTAATTACTATTATAATATATTTATAAAACTGCAATATTATGAAAGTACTTTTCGAAATAAATCTACACATATAATTTTTATATATCTAATCTAGATATTAAAAAATACACAGATAATCAAAGTTTTTAAAGTTTGACCGTACAAATTCCAAAACGACTTGTTTACATGAACTAGACGGAGTATATCAATGAAAATATCATACATCTCAGGCTCACCTTATACAACAAAATGATGACACAGAAGAAAACAATACACGTCAATGCTAATCACATACAGGTGACCTGAATACCGCGAAAAAAGACAGCAAAAAAAAGAAAAGTGTAGCTAGCTGAAGCCTGAAGAGGCCCCGATCTGCCGCGCGCTCAGTGCCTGCGCCTCCACTCCTCGAGAACGAGGTAAACAACCGCGGAGATCCCGACGAAAATCCCGTACACGTAGCTCCACTCCTGCCCTTCCTTTGCCAGAGCCAACCCGTAGAAGATGTTGGCGACGCCGAGCACGATGGCCGCCCTGCCGACGTTGTGGTGGTACCAGTTCCAGTACCTCCGCGCCTTCGTCTCCTTGGCCGGCCTCGCCAGCAACGCCATCACCTACGAATAATTTCACATAGTACACAGTCATCGATATGCCAGCCATTAGCGTACACGATCGAGACGTGGATTAACCGAGAGGATCATGTATGTCTGTATGTACCTGCAAGCAGGCGCAGACCAGGATGACAATGCCGATGGCTTTGTGGGTGGCCACGGGGCCGTCGTCGAGCCTGAACCCGGCCACGACGGCTAGCGCGCCGAGCACGAACCCGAGCGCCTGGGCAGCCACGTGCGCGTAGAACCAGAACGGGTCGAACCGCTTGAAGAAACGCGCCAGCGCCACGCCCGCCGGGATCATGACGCCCCAGCTGATCACCGCGAGCACGCCGTGCCGCCGCTTCGCGCTCAGGCCGGCACCGCCGCCGCTCGCGCCCGAGCTGGACGCTGAAGACGGCGACGTGCGCCTCTCTCCATTACCGTCGTCACCACCGTCACTGCTGCCTCCTGAGCGCTTACTCTTGCCGTTCCCTTCACCATCGCCGTCGCCGTCGCCGTCACCTGCACATGTACACGCATTAATAGAGATCAAAACATCATCCAAGAAACAGATAGAGAAGTGTCGCTTTAGTCATTCTGGCGTACCGCCGCCGGTAGCGGGGCTGCCCCCGCCACTGCCGCCGCCGCTGGTGCCGCCGGATAGGCTGATGGTGCCGGATGCCATGTCCTGGTGCTGCGAGAGCAGCCCATCGGACCCCGGCAAACTGCCGCTGGGACCCACGGCGTAGATGACGTCCGTGAGCGGCTGCCCGGCGAACTGGAACGCGAGGTAGAGCCGGGACCCTTTGGACACGATGGTCAGCGCGGCGCCCTTCGCGAGCGCAAGCTTGCCCTGGTCCGGCGGGCACGACCGGGAGCTCGTCCCGCCGAGGTAGTACTGCCTCGCGGAGCCCACGCCGGCGGCCGTCACCCACCCGGCCACGGCGCTGCTCCCCACCATCCGCCCCGTCGGCGAGAAGCCCATGGAGATGTAGCCGCCGTTGTCCGGCGCCGACAGCACGAAGCTCCACAGGTTGTTCACCGACGCCGCCTTGCCGAACTGCACTCATGCATGCAAGAAGCCGCCGTGCGCGCGCGCGCGGCAATGTCATCGGCGCACGCATATACGCATTGACGTTTAATGAAACCAATGCACTAACGCTGAACTTTACCCTTAGGATGAAGTCTTGGGAGCTCCATGCTTGGAAGCAGTTGAGGCCGGTGGTGTTAAAGGGAACGAGGCTGCCGAGGCTGAGGCTGTTGCTGCACGAGTCCGACGACGTCTGCGAGCTCACCAAGAGCGAGTGCCAGCTCATGGCCACGAGTGCCAAGAAGAGGACTAAGCTTAGAGTTGCTCTCCTCCTCTCCATGGTGGAAGAACACAAAATTAAGATTGTTTTGCGCGCTCGGTGAAGGTAAGCAGCTAGGCGAGGTGCCGATCGGACTGATCAAACTATGGGCTTCGTGGTGTGCACAATGGGTGATTGGGATGACGAGATAATGGTGGATTTAAATAGGCATGTGGCGTGTGTTCCGCCTTGGATAGGACATTGTTTATGTGAAGGTTATTAGGGATGGGGTTGGTGCGTGTGCTTGCTACGTACTAGAATATGTCGGCTTCTAGGTCTTCAAGAAGTGAGAGGAAGCCAGACGGTACCAGCAGGACTAGCTTGGTACAGGATTTCCTTTTCTTTCTTTCTTGATGATATTTGAGTGATTGCAATAACCGGCCGTAACAAGATCGACCCGATGAATGCAATAACTAGTAAATAGTTCTGAACAATCTACTGCAAGCTAGGCTCCAAATTCCTACCACATTAAGAACCGCGTTTTCTTTCATTTGTTTGAAACTTTGATGAACATGTTGACTATTAGCTAATTTGGTGTAGTCAAATCTCAATATTATATAAAAAAAATTATCATTAATCAAGAGAAAAGATAATTATCTACACCGTTTGTTTTGGTAGTGCCAGATTATAACAATGTATGCTAATAAGATATAAAGATTACAATTGTCATAGTTGTATAGCAAATGCAGGTATGTTTTCATTCCAAAGCAGTAAGCATTATGAATTCAAAAGAATAGTAAGAATTAGAGTTGTGCAGTTGTGCAACAGATACTGTATTTTCAAATTTATCTGCGCAATTGCAGAGGCAATTCGGCCAGGAAAAAGTAGTGCGTAGTTGCACACTAAATTTCAAACATTTTTTGTGCTGAAGATTTGGAGAGAAAAACTCAAAAATCAAATACACCAATATATTTATCTTTACTACTTAAAAAGAATAAAGTGGTGCTGAGTGATGCGTTCTTCGTATCCCCCTCCGATTCTTCAAGTCGCATCCCTCATCCCCTCGAGAATCGTGTGCCGACCTGTGGACCTGGCCTCGTCACCCCGGATCCCTTCTTTTTGAAAAAAAATTATATGAGCGCAGCCGCTGCCTTCTGAATTCCTCGCAAACCCTTCCTCCTATTTTGCTACTTCTGATCGTGCAGTCCCCTGCTTTCCTCGTCGGGACACCCCCTTCTCCCGAACAAATCCCAACAGCTCGTCTTCCCTCCCAATCAGCGTCGCTCCCAGACCTTTCATCTAACTTTGCCTCCTAGGAACAGCCCTGTCACTGAACGAATCCCCAGTTCTCGGCATTAGTGGAGGCAGCGTGATGTGGTCCCAACCCTTGGTGGCTAGCACGGTTGCCTGGCGCCCGATGGTACGAGGTAGCGCCAGTGCGCGGCTTACGAAGAGGAGACAGACGTGACGCTAACACTCTAGCTCCATTGCGTCCTACACAACAAAGCTATCGAGTAGGAAATGCTTTTGTTCAAGTAATAAGCAATTTCTCTGTCCAATTTTATTCTATGATAGGCATTATTGTTTTGTGATTGTTTTCCATCAATGCACCATGTAAACAACACAAAATTTATCGCTAATGAATTGTACTAATCCTACCTACAAGATGTTCGGGAGAAAAAGAAGTTCACATTGAAGCCTTATAAGCTGCTGCTTGGGCAAAATGCCTAGGGCAACAAGTAGCGGCTTTCTTCATGCTAGAACCCCTTCCTAATTAAGACAACGATAAAACAGCCTTGGACTTGAACTGAGGATTTAGAAGCATTTGATTTATCTGATCTTCTGCACGTAATGCAAGTGATGCTGCTCACAGTTTTAGCTTTATATCTGCTTCAAAAGAGTTTATTAATCTGCTTTGGGTATATGTTCTAAAAACAATGGGTATATGTTCTAAAAACAATGTTTTGGGTTATGCATACAAATAATTGTTTGACGGTGTTAAATGGAACGAGTTCGGTCAAGCGATTGCTTACTCTTTATGCAATTGGTTGCAAACCCAGCCTATTTTCATTTCACTAATTTCTTGATTTCTCTTGTGTGGTAAACATCTTATCAGGTACGATTACAAATCATTAATTTTTTGTTATTTGTTTCCCTAGCATGGAGACGTAGCCAAGGGTGCAGCGTAAGACGAACACAGTGCCAGAGGCACAATGCGGACCACAATGGAGCTCAGCCAAGTGTCTTGATGGATTGATGGCGTGGCGCGAGCCAAACCAGACAACAGTGGCGCGACGTGCTAGGATAATATGTTTTTTACCAACTAAGTTTGTTATGTCTTCTGTTAAAACTACTTGCATTGATACCGTACCAAGCAACATTCATAGAACCACTCCCAAAATCACGGCAATGACTCAACGAGTCTTCGGATAATGTGGGGAGCTTCTGTTGTTGTTAAAAACCATATCTCAGAGGGAGACGTCCTTAACAAAATGCAGAACAAGCAGCAACATACTCATCTTTTCTTGCATCCCTCTCTGTATCAGAGCTCGACCAGACGTCGTGCCGGAGCCAAGGTTGTGCTGTAGGCTGAAACAATGGGCACAACAATACATGTGAAGACACGACGTGGATTGGCACAGATCTCAATAACAACAACTCGAGATGCTAAAGTAATATATTTTTTTATGCGTAGCAAAGCACAGCACAGACACTCAGCTCAGCTAGTCAATCTTAAAAACATCCATATCGAAACCGAACTAATTGTGATGCGTTGGCCCCACAAATCCTTCAGAGTTTGAGTTCACAAGTTAAGTGGGCCTTTCTCGTCTCAAAAACAAAGTTAAGTGGGCTTCTTAGAAAAGAGTTAAGTGGGCTTATTGGGCCCATACATTTCCGCCGTTCCAGCTCCACGATGCGCGCAAAGCCCAGAGATCCGACCCGAGATCTCTTCTCTTCTCTTCTCCACACGAACCCACATCCCACCCCCGAGAGATAGAGTGAAATACCAGGAGAAAATTTTCCCACTTTTCACTGTTTCGTCCTCCACTCCACCCCGAATCGATGGAGATTAGGGCGCCGCCGCCGGGCGCCGCCAGCTTCCGCTGGACCGCCCTCAAGACCTCCTTTCTCAACGGCAGCGGTGCGTTTCGCGACTTCATATTCTACTTCCCCACGTTCTTTGTGTTTGTGGGAGAGATTGCGATACGAAGCTTGTGGCTGCGGATTCGATTAGGGTGGTGTAGCGTCTATGTGGTAGTTTCGTGGCAAATTTGTCGCTTCGGATGCTCAGTGTTGCTATGGTTGATTTACCGTGAACAGTAGCTATAGTTGGATTGTGGGATTGCTTCCTTTGTTATTTCCTGTTATGCATCTGTCTTATCTTCCATGATTGGACTAAGTATCTTGCCATTGTGGAGTATTATATAATGATTTATTTATGTTTCACTTTCTCACACTAATTAGGTACGTGAAGCCCACAAGCTTTTCCTTCTCTGTTGAACAAAAATGAGCCTACAACAACTAATTTAGTTGAATTCACCATTTCAAAATTAAGTTGACCCTTTTTAAATAAAATGATAGCTTGTTCGCGCTGTAGGGTAGAGATGCACCTAGGAGTGCACCTATGGTAGAGATGCAAATTGATTTATTTTTTGGGGGGGTAAGGCGAAGGTATCGGGGAATGCTGTTTCTCATTTTACTTATGCTTGTCAACATCTGCCACAGTAATGATCACACCTGGTAGAGCCTGTTCTCCCATTTGATCTAGCTTTTACTGAAACACGCTGTACCGCAAACTTAACAAGCAGGATTGACCTCCAAATAACACGTTCATCATTTTCATGGCTGTCTGTTGAAACAATTGTTTGAATATGAATATCCTTTTATGATACTAATTTGAGTTTCCTACATAAACTAAAGTTTATACTATTAGATAATGTTCTATTAACTTCTGCTTATGTCTGTCAATGTTCTTAATGGACATGCTCAGACAGTTGTTGAATGGGCATGCAATTTCATTGATGTTGGTAATATCAGTTATTAATTTATTTTGTTTGCAGTAGAGATCATAGCAAAGTCCCGAACATGGCAATATTGTGATGGACCAACAGCCATGTTGATGATCTCTAATTTACGTTTTTCCGCCTGCAGTTTCACTTAGAGTTGTGCAAGTACGGCAATCAAATGTCAACAGATTTAAGTGCAATGGCATACGGAGTAACCTCTTTGATAGACTATCTAGGGTTGTCAAGGTGAGTGATATTGTTTCATCCATTATGTCCTTAGCAGAGTTTTGTGTTTATTTAACTAAAAACTCTTGGCTTTCTGGTTTGTCTAGTCCTATGCAAATGTAGTTTTAAGTTCATTTGAAGACCCTGAGAAGATCCTAGATCAAGCAGTTTTGGAGATGAATGACGATTTAACAAAGATGCGGCAAGCCACTGCACAGGTTTTTTGTGATTACATTTAATCATAAAATTTCATCATTGACAGCATATGTTCTTTTCATTTTGGCCATAAAGGAATCAACAACTTTCTGTTCTGTTGCCTTAACCTTTTGTAAATATGTCATGGTGTTGATGCTAGTTTGGTTACCTGTTTCTTATACTACCAGATTCTTATATGTTTGTTGGATCTCTATTTATTCTTTTGTAAGTGAGAATACAAATATTTTCAGCATATTCTATCACATTCTACCTCCTAACATGGATTTTGGTTTTGGGAAGGTCTTGGCATCTCAAAAGCGGCTTGAGAACAAGTACAAAGCTGCCGAACAGGCTGCTGATGATTGGTAATGTTATGGGTAACTGCATGCTTACGTTGAGCTCTGTCATCGGTTTGTCCTACTCTGAATGACATTTTTCTAAAAAAGTGTAGGTATCGGAGGGCTCAACTTGCTCTTCAAAAGGGTGACGAGGATCTTGCTCGTGAAGCCCTTAAGCGGCGCAAATCATATGCTGTAGGTATCATGTAAATCTAGAGTTAGGGATCATCTGCCCATATTATACTGTTTAACTACCATGTAGCTTGTAACTTGCTTTTAGAATCTCCGACTCTTTTGGATGCTCTGTAATACACTGCGCTTTTGTGCCTTTTATCACTTTGATTGGCAATAGAATGTATGTAGTTTATAGATCTTACATGTAACTTGTTTTAATTTAATATATAAAACTCCTGTTATAATTTTGTTGTTTGTTTGTTTGTGTGCTTAGGACAATGCAAGCTCCTTAAGGTCCCAGCTTGATCAGCAGAAGAGTGTAGTTGAAAATCTGATTTCAAATACCCGGGTGAGCTTATTATTTTCAAGCTTCAACTGCTGGGATGCTTTTTTCACTATCTGCATTATGTGTCGATACAAATTTATATTTTGCTGGGCCCATGTGCAACACATGGTGAACAGTCCCTATTTCATATTGCTTATTGTTGTGCATCTTCGTTAACATGTGGAGTATGCCATTCTGTAGGTTCTGGAGAGCAAGATAGCAGAGGCCAAGCAGAAAAAAGATACCCTAAAAGCCCGTGCTCAATCAGCCAAGTATGCATTTGTCATTTGTTGAATTTTCCATTTGTTACTCTGTATTTTGGATCTCTGACCATGGACATTTATTTTCCTTCAGGACTGCAACAAAAGTGAGTGAAATGTTGGGGAGTGTAAATACAAGTAGCGCCCTTTCAGCATTTGAGAAAATGGAGGAAAAGGGTACTATCTTGATTTTACTGATTTTCTCTCACTAGTATTATTTCTTTTGTTATGTAAAGTACCCTGTTACTTGTTCACACAGTGGGTATGATTATGATACACTGATTTTGGCTTAGGCCAGAGAGATGCTGTATGTCGTACATAGATAGTAATGAAAATACCATCAAGGAGTCACAAAAACCACTCCGTTATGGTTTAAGCTAGAGCATATCCAATATACAGCTGAGAGCTGACGAAATTTAAATTATAAGCAGTCAAAATACAGTAAGGTAGTCAACTAGTTACCATAATAAGTCAAACTCTAGGCTCGAGCCTCAAAATATTGTCAAACTGTCAGTGGCCAAATATGCAAATTGCAAAATATAACTGGGTAGCAACTAGAACTAGGTAGTAGTCAAAATTTGCCTTTCACAGGTTGTCAAAAGTGCCTGCAGCTACATCAGAATGCACCTAGAATCTTGGATGGTTGCATATCTAATTTTCTAGCAATGAAAAGTTCAGCCTCTTGCCCAAAGGCTGACACCTCAAAACACAATTTGGTGTTTTTTATATAAAGATTTTGATTGGTATTTTGTGGGATCCCCCCACTTTTGCAATCGAGTTGTTGCGACTTACGAGTATGAACATATGATCTTGGCAAATTATGTCTTCATTTTTTTTTCATGTATTGTGAAGGTCATGTCTCTTATACTGGTTGAGAAATGGGGTCTGCTACTAGCTTTTCTTGCTTGCTGTGTTTATCACCCAGTGGTATCTCATTAGCAATCATTTCAACATTCATTTCTTACAAATAATTACATGTTTGATGCTGTCAGTTATGACAATGGAATCCCAAGCAGAGGCACTTGGTCAATTAGCAACCGATGATTTAGAAGGAAAGGTAAAATTGGACATTGCAGACTAATTTCTAATAATTTTAATTGTGGTAATCAGATCTGATCATCGCTATTTTTTTTTGTGTGCACACTGCACAGTTTGCACTGCTTGAGACTTCATCGGTTGATGATGATCTTGCACAAATGAAAAAAGAACTGTCCGGAAGCTCTTTGGTACGTATTGTTATTCGGATGCTTAAACTATGAGTCAATAACAATTTTTCATGATAATAATCTGTCTGCTCGTGCTTTTTTTTATGCTGGTATGCGCGCCAAGATGGCAAAATGTAATGGTACTTTGGCATACATACCATTGGAGAATAGAATATACAAAAATGGATCATAAATTGGCCAGAAAATGTCGATTTTCACTCATTCCATCTTCTATAAATGATTTAATAATAACTGTGGTCGAGCCCTGAACTTTTTATTTTCTGTTGGGTTATTTGTACTGGGGCAGGCATCTATACCTGGTATAGCATACCACATTGTGTAAACATGCAATGCATCAGTACTGATAGCTCTGTGAACAAAACCACACTTCTGATAGTAATAAGTCAACAAAACGATGATACACACATACTACTAACTTCCGTTGTGTGTGTGTGTGTGTTTCCATTTTAGTGTACGCATTGACTTGTTCATTCCGTTCATTCCATACTACATGACTATAATTTCATGTCACCTACAGAAAGGAGAACTTCCTCCCAGTAGAACAGCAGTCAGCAACTCAGGTGCAGCGCGCCCTTTCCCAGACATAGAGATTGAGAATGAGCTAAATGAGCTGCGGAAGAAGGCCAAAGAATATTAGATTCTACGGCCCTTGTCTGTGCACCAGGCTTGATGAAATCTCCGTACCGAAGAACCCCAGAAGATAGTATAGTCTGCAGATTTCTCCATGCACCTCCAGTGCACCTTGTTTGCTAAGGATATGGACGCGTGAAAATTTCCCTCTGCATTTTTCCTGTGAGTGGCACTGTACAGTTAACCATAACCTTAATGTAAATCATTGCTCTTTTTAGAGCTTAGTCGAGAGCCTAAAACTTCTATCCTCGTGAATCTGACTCTTTCGTTGGTGTCATAACATGTGCTGAGACTTGAAGGTCAAGTTCAGCAAATTTTCCTGCCTCGGCCATCGAAAGGTCCAAGTCCATACTCGAGTGCTATTGATTTCTGATGCTTAAGCTTAACTGATGGTCTCAGTTCTCATTACTGATGGCTCAGTACTCATGACTGGAAGGCAGGAAATACCAAACTTACATCTTGATTGTACCTGTCTCTGGAGGAATTTTTTTATTTAAATAATCTATTTTTATTCCGAAATACAGTAATATACCTCTGTTTTTTTTAACGGAAATAATCATCTGTTACTCTACCGTTGAGCGACTTGTGTAGACTTGGGAAGACGTAGTACGCTGTCACGGCCTAGGCGACTTGTTCACTTATCGCTCAATCGTTGCGCGACTAGCACAAATTGTTTAACCGTTGAGGGACTAGCTCAAGTCGCTCAACGGTGGAGTGACAGAGGATTATTTATGTAAAATAAAAAATGAAGGTATATTACTGTATTTCGAAATAAAAAAGATTTTTTTAAAAAAAATTCTCTCTGGAGTCTATAATTCACGTCTGAATTCGTACTTTGCCAGGACAAGAATCCCGCAGCGGATGGACTTATGTCATCTGAATGATTTTTGTTTTATTCCCGCTGCTTAATTATGCACTATGTTCTCCTATCAATTTCATTTGAACGATGCTTAAAATCTTATGTCAAGCTAAGGCTTTTGTGAAGTAGAGAGTTTAGGTTCAAAATCTTTTGAAGCTCTTGTACCAGAGTTCCAGACGGCGCTACATGCTGATACTGCATCATGTGATGTGAATCGCCGATCCAAGTATACTTGCCTTGTATGACCAATAATACACGGAAAAACTTTCATTTCATTCAAAATAATACACGGAAAAACGGAAAGGAAAAATCAGCATGGCCGGTAAACTCAGTGTTGTCGTGTCAATTCATCCGAGTGCCGGCCCGCTTGCGAAGTCATTCGTTTGACTTCCAAAGAGGGCTGTGGCGTGGACGTGTTGGACTTTTGAGACGCCGGCGTCGACCAACCTTGCCGCACCACACGAGCTTCAGGTCTTCAGCCGATGCAGGATGCGCGTTCCAAAGAATCAAAAGTTGGCCGGTTCCGGTGCACCAACTTCTCCTCTGCACATCAAATCCCCCGCTGTTTGTGAGAACCAAGATTCAGACCAACGTGATTGTGGCAAAAAGCGCGGCAGATTAAGCGAGTTGGCTGGTTGCTTTCTCGCACATCGTCGGCTGCTCTTGACCATTTCCTTGTTCAGCAATTTTTAGTCAATACTGCTCTCCCACTGCATGAACAACATCCATATCTCATCACATTTTTGACCGTTTCTTGGTCTTGCCCAGCAGCACAACTGAACTAATGGGCCAGCATTTCAGCACGGAATTTTCAGCCTAGTTGGCTGCAAAGACGAGAAGCCCTGGCGACCCAGCACACCACCCCCGTTCTCTCTATATATACACGCAGATGCACTAGCACCATACCATCTGTACACACAAAGAGTCGGAGACTCGGAGACACGTACGCTCATTAGCATTGAGAGAAGAAGAGCACACCACGCTTGTTTTGTTTCCTGGGAGCCATGGGCTCTCACCACGTCCGCCATGCCTTGTTCGTCGTCGCTCTCGTCGCGATCGTCGCCGTAAGCTTCGTACGGTGCGCCGACGCCGCGAGGCCCGTGCCGCCGAGCCCCGCCTCGGCGGCGTCCGCGTTCGAGGCGGCGGTGTCGACGTTGATGGAGATGCTGCCGACGGGGCCGAGCGCAGGAGGCGGGGGACACTGATTAATTAGCTGAAGTTAGGATTAGAGAGTAGAATAGAGAGGCTATTTAGAGCATCAATTCTGCGTTCTAGTTGGGCTTGCATGTGCCTTTTTTTTCCCATTTTTTTTCCTGGCCTGTGCGTATTAAAGTATGAGCAAAACAAAAGCATGCATGATGGATGGTTACGTTATATCAACAATGATACGAGTTCCAAAGTTGCTTGTTCCACTGGAACAAGGAAGAATTGTTTGCTGTGTTAGGTAGGTTTGGGCTTTGGTGACGAATTAGAAGGCTTGGCTGGTGCTATACTGCTACAGGCCAACGCATCATGCTGAGTTCAGAACTTCAGATCATAGTTTTAAAAGAACGAAAATGAGAACTTGCGACCTCTCTTGCCGCAATACATCAAAATTGCGGCACAAATCAACATGAAGCCTTCTAAGTTCGGATGACCATTGATGATTTACGAATAACAGTGAATTAATCAGCACTAGCTAAGTGCATGTTCGTTGCCACATGTAGGACCGAAATGGCGACAGGAGGGGGGGTGAATGTCGCTCTCTTTAAAATCGCCTCCGAGAAAACGTCACACTGATTTTTCAAGAAGAAGCAAAACAAAGTAATTCACGAGAGAGTTAATTCTGCTGAAACACTGAACGCATGTGACACTGAAAAATTCAGCATAAATCGAGACCACCAAGAAAAATTCAACTGAAAATACCGCTGTTTAATCTGCATGCAAAAAAGTTGAAAATCAGCAAAGAGGAAAAATGCACTGTAGATCATCTCAGTTTACAACACACAGCCACAGAGCAATTTCAGACGAACAAGCAGCCACCACCGAAACCTTCGGTTTTCTGATTTCTACAGCACAGAACCGGGCACAGGATTTTGCATTCACCTTTTTCTAGGAGCACAGCACACATCAGAATCGGTCTCAGAGACAAACGAAATCACAGATCCAAAGTAAAATAATAAGCAACAAGTTGCAGCCAGCTCAAGACAATATAAAAACCCAAAAAGACAATTGATGGTTGAAGAAACTGACACCTCATTGCATAAAGAAAATAGCAGTCAGCATGCAACTTGATTAAGCAAACACTTGGATCTTCAGGACGCGCAAGATATTGCCGGAGCAGAGCAGACCAAGCATTAAAAGAAGATCTTCAATTTGTGCAGGCACAGAGTTCATCGCCATGAATCTCCAGATAAAGCAGGGACGCTCACCTATAGCGGCCGCATGCTCCTCAAATCTACGGGGCACTTCAGATCGAAAAAAAACAGCCAAATAAACTAAACACAACAACGTGCTGCAGCAGTCCACACGCACAAAAAGAAAAATGGAGATCACTGCAGCCGCACCAAAGAACACCAAAACCTCACACGGCTAAACAGATCGGTCTAAAGATCATGCTCCAAGAATAGCTCAAAGAAACCGATACAAGCATCAAACAAAAAGCTGCAGACAATAAAAGCAATGACAAAACAATTAAAGCGAGAAAGGAGCATTGCACTCCAAATCAAAACCAAGCACCATCTCATATTAATCTAAAAGAAGAGAGATACATGATTGATACAAGAGGAAAGATTAGAAACTTTCATCTCATCCTCTCCCACTCTCAAACCTCAATAACATACTCAGCCATGAAGGGGACAAGCAGGGAACAACCCTCAACAACTAAAGCCTAAAGCCAAAACAAACTCTAAAGCCTCTTTTGACTAAAGGAAACCCTAGAAACTCTTGAAGTGTTCAGGTTGGGCAGCAGCCCTCCAACCTATTTATAGCCCAACACTAACGGGTCTCCACCCCGTTACGCCCGCTAAATCCAACGGAGCCCGCTCCCGCTTGTGCGACCTTGCGAAATTCGTTTAGCCCCCTCGCACCTTCCGGAAGCTTCAGCGCTCCTTGTCTCGCACGCCTCGCAACCACCTCGAGTCCACGTCGTCTTCGACACATCCCGACCGTTCGACCTCGGCGCCACTGCACCTAGTCCGGTCCACCGTGTCTCGCCACGACTCCACCCGATGTCCTGCGATTACGCATAAGAAACACATCAAATAGCACCGCCGATACATGAAAGCGTAAAACCAACATACTTACCATGACAAAATCCAAACTTGTCGAATCAAAGAATATGCATCCTAATCCCATACGACCAAGTTTGACCAAACCGACTGAGCCTGTTGCACCACGCAACGACATGGTCCAAACCACCCAAACCAAACTCGACTTCCTAAACCTATGTCAATTACTCATCACACACACGGAACGACCTCCACATGGTCTCTCACCACAGAACATCTCATGCGTGTATTTCACAATCAATCGACGTAGATGTCATATATCTCAACTCGATTCAATTGTGACAAGTGAGCGTCCTTGCAGATAACATAAAATACTCAAAGCAGAGATTATATTCAGTTTCAAGCTCAAATCAGAGACACGCAGGCCCTGTTACAAATGAACCACTTTGCCATCACCCAAACATGACAATAAGATGATGATGTTGCGCACAAATTGAATTTACAAAGGAATATGTAATCAAATAGTTACTTCGATGACTATTGTTGGGATAGTCTCGTATCGGTTGTGGGAGGAGATAGAGCACTACGGACTATGAGTCCAAGTCAAACATGTAATCGGGATATAAATATATATCGCCGATCTCTTTGTAACCCTAATTAGAAAAAAGAAAGAAACTCCTCATACGGACGGAGCCGCCGCGATTCGGCTCCTGGGGACGTATGTTTTGTTGAACCTTGTAAACAAATTCTCGTGTCTCTTGCGTGCTTGTTGTGATTGTTCTCTCGCGCAAAGGGCTGTCGCCGGTTCTGTCTCACTCCGTGTGAAAATATTGAAACATTTCTTACCTACCAACTCTTTCTTTTAAATAGTAGAGATTAGGGGGCGTTTGGATGAGGGGGGGGGGGTTTAGGAATTTTGGGAAGGATTCGAAAATCTATCACCCTATGCAAACATGCCTTTAACCCTTTTTTAGACTTGTTGACATTCCAAAGGGGAAAATACCAAAAAATTCAAATGAAAAAATTAGGGGTGCAATGGAAAGATGTCCAGCGGCGTACCCAGTGGCAGCGGCATGCCTAGCTACTACGTTTTTCACACTTCGCCTAGATATCCCTATCTCAGTGAGGCATTCGTCATTATGTCAGCAATACCAGAAACTTTCTCGCACGTCTACTGCCTACCCATCATGCAAAGCTAGACCTAGATAACTTAATTAGCTAAGGCCGCCCTAGTTCAATATATATGGTTGTATGCTTACGCTTAGATCGGATATACCGGTGTTCAGTCCTTAATTGACCTCGGGCGAGAATCGCACGAGTGAGACCCCTTTCCCATCCTTTTCAGAATTTAATATAACTCGCCTGCGTTGAAAACTAGGTTTTTCATTTTATTTTTATACAAAATAACAGAGATACATCCCTCTGGACATCTTTCATAAATCTCCCAAATTCACATTTATCATATTATCCTCTTATAACCTTTCAGGAAAATCTTTCATTCTATTTAGCAGTTATGCGATAATCACACTTGAAAACTTTCAAATGACATTATATATTGTCTAACCCGTAATCTAATGGCTACAATAGTAAGACATCAATTTTTCAAGGAGGTATATGCAGCAAATAGGATTTACAACTACCGATTTCCCAGACATAGCAATTTCATACAAAACATACACGCATGCACAATAGAAATTTGCAAAACAAAGTACAGCAAGTAAAATACTGGGATCAACATGATCAAAGGATGTACTTGCCTTGCTTGGTTGTTCAGAGAGTGAAGTCGCTTGATCGTCATTAATCTTGCTCGCGAATTCCAGCGTCTACTCGAAAAGAACCAAAACAAAACACAAACAAAGAAATAAATTCATCAGGAAGCAAATCCAAATATTTTTGCATATTCTTACAGATAATGATTTTATATGAATTTAGCAAAAATATTTATTTGATTCCGAGTTCGTATGTAAAAGTTATTAGCGTTTTGATTTGCTTCGGTTGTTAAATCTTGAAAATGAATAAAGGTAATGCTGAAAGTTTATTTTCTAAAATTTATGCTTTCCTTTGAACTGAAAATGGATCTTCTTATCTCATGAATTCTTCTTCTTATTATAAGCTATTTAGCGGTGTAGGTTAGATGATGTTGACTTACATGTGATTTGTTGTTGACTTGATACTGTTTCATTGGGAGTACCTTTCCAAAAATTGCATGGGAGGTCCAACTTATTTTAATAATTTCTTTTGTTATTATTTTATATTTATCGAGGAAATTCTATGATTTAAGTGTGTCCTTTTTATAGTGATGACCTAGCTTACTCTAGGTACACCTTTAACTAGAATACGCACTAAGGATTATTTTTAGCTGACATCCATTTTAACCTAGACATTAGTGCCACACTAAACTAGTTTTCAATTTCACCTCTAATTTCACTTGGACTGGCATATATATAAACTAACCTTATGTTTAAGAGTTCTTATAACTTGGCATCATTTCATGTTATGCTAGTTCTACCTCGGTTATCATGTGACACTAGGTTTATGGATAATTATCTACTTAGATGGGTCTTAGGTATATAGTAACTAGCTTATCAATTTATTATAAGTGCATACTGATAATTTCTAATATCTAATTGTTTTACCAATTTTTATTAACCATCTCATTGACCTTTTGCTACTATTGACATCATCAATACCATGGCATGAGGCCTACTGTTGTTTAGCTACCCACATTACCAATCTTGGCTTCTAAATTAGTTTGCTCTTTTGATCAAATGCCAAAGGCCCAATCAATATATACTTCACTAACCATCTATTGCTAATTGATTTACGAAAAGTCCTTCCTGATTATGATTGTCCTTGTACTACAAATAATAACTTAGTGATTATTTTTAACTAACCTCTAATTACTTATCTCAGTAACCAATTAACTCAATTAAGGAGTAATTTGCTAAATGAAATGCTACTAGCTGACCAATCTATTATTTGGACTCTAGACCCACTGTTCAATTTGAGTAATCATCTTTTAATATTGGTTCTTAGATTGGTTCACTTCTGTTTAATTAAACTCTAAGAGCTAGCCAAAACATCATAACCTCTAACCACTTGAATTAGTATTGTTATCAGCCTACTGTAATTTCTAGTTTTCATCTAATCACCTTCTCTGTTCACTCTTCTTATTAGAGGGATTATTCTTAGTAGAAGTGTTTGCCAACTAAACCTTCTTATTAATTTAATTATCTATTATTAAAAAATATTGAGTGATCAATTAGCTAATCACTTAACTAATTATCTCCTCTGCTCAAACATTTCAAAAGGGTTTTGCTGTATTAAGGTGTTGTTAATTATCCTTCTCACTAGTTCAACTATCCATTTGTTAAATACATTTGAGTGATCCAGAACTTAGTCCTAAGGCCTACTAGCAATTGTATCTAGCCTTCCTCACTGTTCATGTTCAGACATCCTGAACATTGAGAAGAAATTTGTTTATTAGGAGTATTGTTTAACTAAACTTCTCACTAATTAAATTTCTTTCAAATTGGCTAATTGAATCAATAATCTTTCTAAGTACTAGCATCAGCAATGTCATTAGTTCACTATTATTTCAAAAAAATTCATCTAGTCACCTTATTTGTTTATTCATCCAAGTGTCTGTTAACTAAACTTCTTACTAGATCAACTTCCAAATTGTTAAGGAAATCTTTGAGAGATCAATTAGTAATCATAGTACTCTTCGCTAATTGAATCAATAACTTTCTAATGACTTGTATAGAGATGACAGTAGCTTACTGTTATTTAATTATCCTCCTATTGTCCGCTTTGTTCATACTTTCTTCTTCATGAATTTTTTTGATTTGAAGTATTGTTTAACTAAAACTCCTTGCTAATTCAAACTTCATATTTTTGCTAACTCATTTGAGTGGTTCCATTATCAATCACATGATCAGTTAATAGTTCTAAAACCTCTTGCAGGTGGGCCCCAGGGTTCAGTGACTGACAGAGACACAGAGAGGGAGCAAACAGGGGAGGCTAGGGGGCTCTCGAGCGGCACTGGTCGCCGGCGGTGGGACGGCAGTGATGGATAAAATGGGACTGGGGAGGGGAGGTGTACTAAGGGGTGGTGGTGTTGCGGCAAGAGGTGAACGGTGGCGGTCGGGAGGTGGCGAGCGGGCGATTGGCCGTGGAGGTGGAATGGTGAGGCGGCGCTCGGATGGGGGAGGAGGAGAAATAGGGGGAGCATGAGCTTCCTTAGGGTACCTGGATCACGATGGAGTGGTCGACGAAGGTGAGGAACCTTCCAGGTGGGCCGGCGTCATGAGCCTCGGGTGGCACGACGGCGTCACCGTGGCGGGGGCGTTGTGGAGAGGGAGAGTTGGAACGAGCGATTGTGTTGGACCAAAAAGGCGACTAGAGGGGGGTGAATAGGAGCACGCTCACTTTTTCACTTTGATCGGATTCAACATCAATTTAACTTCAGTAGCTATGGAAGCTATGAAGATCGATCTACAAGTACAGCGGAAGATTTGTATTGAATCCAAACCAAAAACCTCAAAGCAAGAGACCAGCACGAAGCTCAAACCCTAGAGGAGTGGTATGACCGACGTTGATTGCGCGATCGAACCGGCTGGCGGTCTGACCGGTGTGTAAACCGCGGTTTGACCACGGCCCGATCGACCAATATTGAAAGAAGCGGTGATGACCACTTTTGACGATGAAACGACCAAACGGCAAAACCAAAACTCAAATCGGTCTCACTTTTGATCTACAAGGGCAAACTCCTTGAAACTTGAGATACACCTTCTCTAAGATATTAGGAACCTATTCCAATCAAAGATCGCAGAGATCCATGCCAAAGTTCCTATCTTTTTCAGTTTGAACGAAGGGTGCTCCAAAACCGAGTCAAAATCAAAATATGATCTAAAGACTTGCTCGTGGGTGATTGATGATTAAGATGATCCTAGATGGGTTCCCACATGTCACAGCAAGTTAGATCAAGGCAAGAAACCAAGTAAAAACTCGTAGATCAAAAAAAGACTCAAAATCACCAAATAGAGAGAAGGAAAGCAAATAGACTCATCTTGAGGAAACTTTCCTTTGATTGATTTTGATATGGTATTGATTTACAGCCACTCCATCAAGGAGGACAAAGACTCAATACATGAGCACGAAATCAAATCCAACTCTCTAGAACCCTAACCTCCAACTATCATCTCCCAAAGCAAACTAGGGTTTCAAAACAAATGAAGGGTTGAGAGAGGTGCGGCCACCTCTCTCCTCTATTTATAGTGCAAGCTTAGACCTTCTAGAAGATTGAACCCTAATGGGCCCCCGTTAAGCCCACACACAAACAGGTCACACACTCACGTGTTTTAAAGCGTCGTCTTCATCTACTCTTGACCTAATCTGCTTCTCCACGCACCATCTTGCGCCGCGGGTTAGCAAAAGGTCACCAAGGCGGCATTTAGGTAAAATTGCCAAAATACCCCTTCTCGATTTTTTTGCAAAGATCGAGTCCCATCTTCGTGAAGCATCTCCATGCTTCGCCACGTGTAGGTTGATCAACGGCTCTTATCATATCGGCAAGTCTCTCCCATCCGGCTCCCACCGAAACCACCATGACACTTGCACCGACCCCCACGCCGCTTGATCCAACCTGTCACACCGAACTGCTCATTCGGTCACCTTTGTCCCTTTTGCGCCATGCTTGACTCCATTGATCTCACCCGGCATCCCCGATCGTTCTGGACCTCAGCTCTCCAAGCCTAGTCCCAATTATCCTCGCCGTTGACCGTCATTGACCTCCAAGCAACATGCACAACAATAGACAAAGAAATCGTTTCCGGAAACAAGTACTTCACAACTTGACCCACGTTAGTTAAAACATGCATCATGCAACACATATGCACTGAAACCTATGAACTTGACCTAACCAAACAATCATCGCCACCGAGTTGGCCGATGAACAAGCCAAAACCAGTCCAACCGCCACCTGTTGGCCAGTCTGACCGCCCAGCTGGGACTTAGCCAAATTTTTTCCTTGGAAATCCGAAACCTACTGGAATTTTCAAACCAATAGAACTTTTGCCTGCAAGCTCCAAAAAATATAAGACCAAGTGTAGTAGGATCTCCTCTCTTGCCTACACCCTCTTTTTTTGGCCAAGCTCCAAACTCTAAGAACCCTTATGGCCAGTCAGACCGCCACCTATTGGCCGGTCTGACCGCCAGCCACTTAGTCTGAGCCTGACTTGAAGCTCCGCCGGTCGATCGCTAATGTGGCGGTTGATCGCCACAGGCCGGTCGGCCGATCACACGCAATGGCCGGTCTGACCACCTGAGACCTGACAGCAGCAGGACTTTACCGAAAATGAGGGTTTCACCAAACACCTCAACGCTATTGCCAATTGTTCAACACACTAAGATCATGATCATATCCACATGATCTCCACAATCTCCCCCTTGATGAACACATTGGCAATCTTCTCAAAAATGCAAATTGGAGGTTTGAAAAGTAAAAACTCGACGTTTTCGCACAAAGGCACAACTTAGTACAAATGCAAGAGAAAGCAAAAAAAATGACCAGGTTGGTTTCAGAATAGCATAGGCAAATGAGATAAGGCCAAACAAAGAGAGAAAACTTCATTTTCCATAAAGGAGTCAAAATCTCACTTAAGGTCCATATGAAAGAACAATTGTTCAAAATGACCTTTGATCATTGTGAGGTTGCAAGAATTGCAATTCAAGTTCAGAAATAACAATAAGACCATAAGAATGCAAATAAGAAACTCCCCCTCACTATGATCCTCAAATTTCAGAAAAATTTTAAATTCTCCAATTTTCTCGAAAAAGCTCCCCCTTTCAAACATTTTTGTTACTTCTTCTCCCCCTTTGAAAATAGAGTCATCAAGGAATCACGTCTTCATCTCGTCCAGAGATAACAAATGCAGAATTGAGGAAAAACATAAGAAGGAGCATGCACGAAATGCAATGGAGTGGCTTCATTTTTTTTGTATTTTTTCAATTTTTTTGATTACAAGAAGCTTTGGAGATTACCCAAAAGAACAAGCGAGCATTTCTAAGATTGCACAAGAACATATCAAGCCTGAAGGCACTAGCAAGATTATGTTAAGACATATATATCAAAGTTAAGCTCGAAGGCTCAATGTAAAGCAATGAATTTTATCAATTTAAGCAAAACTTCAAATTTAGTAAGTTCATCAACAGGGATCCTAAAATGATAATGGTCATGTCAAAATGTCAATGTGAGATCAAAAAGCTAACAATGACCACATTAAGAGACAAACAGGTCCTGAATTGAATCATTTTGCTCAATTTTCTCAAACGCCCATTTTTCAGCAGTTTTTCATTTGCAATGAATATTGAAGTTGACTAATGGTCTAACTTAGTGAAGAAGATCCTGGACTAGGAGCCATCTAGAAAAACTCTTCCTAAGCTTCGACCAGAAGTTGATTAAAGGTATATCTTAATGAAGAAGATTCTGTACTAGGAGTCATCCACAAACTCTTCCTAAGCTTCTACCAGGACGACAAATTTTGAGGTTCATGTCAGTTTTGACAAGCAGTCCCCATGAGATCGTCTGGATCATCAAATTATCTCCAAGTTCGTATCTATGACATGCAGTCTCGTGAGAATAGTTTGGCACATTTTAATCACATGACAATCTTTAAATTTGATTTTTTAATTTTTCACAAGAGCAGTTTTAGATTCTCAAAAGAACAAGAAGCTCAAGTAATGATCAATTTTAGATTGAAGAGCTAACAAAGCAATTTTGACAGAGCCAATGTCACAAAAGGAGCACTAATTGCGCAACTAGCTAAAACATCTACAAATTACAATTTTTAGTTCAAGTTGTCTTAAAGTTATAGCTCATTTTAGTAAAGACTTAGCTACATATGTGAAAGCATGATAATTCTAGCAAGTCAAAGAACTAGACATGGTATTGAGCAAGAATTGAAATACTAAACCTCGAGAGGGTAATAAGCAAAGCTTCATCAAATAAAAAGACAAGCAGTAAAGTTTATATTACAATGCATCTTTTTGTGTTTTTCATATGAATGCAATATGCTACAATGAGATGCAAGAAAAACTCAAAAAGCCTAAAAAGATCAAAAAGAATATCAAGAAAAGATCAGATGAACAAGGAAAGATCAGAAAAGATCCAACTCCCCCTCAAACCAACCCATAGGGATAAATTATCCCTAACTCACTCCTCAATGTGGCAAATCTTGTTAGGTCTAAAAGCTTGGTGAGGAAATGAATTCGTCGAATTTCCATGATGGATCACATTTTATTGTGCAGTGATTTTTTCTGATTAAATTTCCGTGTCACGATTAGGGCTGTACAAAAAGTTCGAGCTCAACAAGCTATTCGATCTCGGCTCGCTCTAGGCTTGATTCAAGCTCGGCTTGATCTCCAAACAAGCCGAGCTCGAGCTTGAACCCAAACTCGAGCTCGAATAGTGTGGTTAAGGCTCGACTTACCCTTTCCCAATTGTCCCCCATGCATTCCTTCCAATGTTAAAGCCTAGTTGCCGAGCTTTTTCGAGCTGAGCTCGAGCTTATTCGAGTTTTGGTCAAGATTTGGTAAAAGATATCAAGTTAAAATGTAATTACCGAGCTTTTTCGAGCCGAGCTCCAGGCTCCGATCTCAACCTAGGCTCGCTCAAGCTTCCGCTCGAGTTTGTATCTGCTCACCCTAGCCCTAGTCAGGATGCTCGGACAAAACATTTTATTGGTCAAATTCGGCCTGTGTTCTTTTTTTTTTGAAAAAACCGGCAGGAGGATTGCCCGTTATATTAATAGAGAAGAAGCGGAGCGAAACCGCACAAACCAAAGTTTAAGTCGTAATTACAGAGAACTGAAAAACTCCAAGGATTTAGCCCCCGCAAGGAACCAGGCTCTACCCTTCTCCTTGATCTTTGCTAGGAGATCGAGGGGCGCAGTTGCTGTGTTGTTGAAGATTCTCGCGTTCCGCTCCTTCCAAAGTTCCCAAGAAATTAAGATCAAGATCGTCGACCTGGTCTTCCGTTGGGAACCTGTCGCCGTTGCCACATTGGACCACTAGTCTAGGATGACTGTGTAAGGGGGCCAGGAGGAGGGTTGAAGGCATTCCAGACCGGTCCAATCCGCCATGAGCTTCCAAATGCGACCCGAGAAGCGGCATTGTGCGAAGAGGTGCAAGGCTTATTCTGGAGTGTGTCTGCAGAGGGGGCAGAAGCGATGGTTCGGCCACCCCTAGCTTCGAGCCTGTCTGAGGTCCAGAGTTTATTTTGAATCGCTAACCAGGCGAAAAGTTTTCCTTTTGGAGGTGCTTGAGTTTGCCAGATTAAAGGTTTGAAGCTGGTCGCGATGGAGCCCATGAAATGTAAGGCATAGGCTGATCTTGAGGAATATGTTCCGTTCTGACTTTGTTTCCAAGAAATCGCGTCGGGGGTGCCCGGAGTCAGGTGAATTTGGTTTATTTTGGACCAAAGGTGGACGAATTGTTCGATGTGAAGGGCTGAGAAACCCGTCCTGAGGTTGAAGTCTTGCACCCACCTCCCGTTACGCAAGGCCGAGAAAACGGTCTGGTTTTTGCGAGTAGAGGAAGCGAAGATAGAAGGGGCTATGTCTTTGGGGGCCACTCCGAATAACCAGGGCGAAAACCAGAAACTGGCAGTTCTCCCATCTCCGAGAGAGATCCTAGTTGCCGCCGCGAAAAGATTGCGATCCGAGTCGAGACAAGGGATTTCCATACCAAACCAAGGTTTGGTTGGGTTCTGCCATTCTTGCCAGAGCCAGCGCAGTCTTAATGCCGAGGAGAATTTCGGTAGACTTAGGAGTGACAATGGGACAGAATTCAAGAATTCTTCCTTTGCCACTTTCTGTTACGATAGGGGCTAGAGCACCAATTTTCATCACCTAGAGTTCCCCAATGAGAATGGTGTTGTAGAGAGGAAGAATAGGACCCTTGTAGAGATGGCGGGACCATGCTAGATGAGCATTCCACACCTAGGAGGTTTTGGGTGAGGCGATCTCTCTTGCTTGCTATATTTCTAATAGGGTTTTCTTGAGATCTCAGTAATTGGTAAGACTTCTTATGAGCTCAGATTTGGTCATAAGCCCAAAGTTTCTCATTTCAAGATTTTTGGTTGCAAGTGCTTCATTCTTAAACATGGCAACCTTGATAAATTTGAATCTAGATGTTACGATGGCATATTTCTTGGATATCCCGCTCATTCTCGTGGCTATCGTGTATTTAATTTTGACACTAACAAAGTTGTTGAGACTTGCGAAGTCACTTTTGATGAGGCTAGTCCTGGTACTAGACCCGATGATGCAGGTACACAAGTTTCTGAGAGTATCTTCGTTGATGATGACTCTGAGGATGAGGACTCAATCCATCCTCAAGTCCCTTGTGACATGGTTGGAGAGCCCGCTTCTACTACACCGACTTGGATGAGCGACCTCTTCCTACCTTTTTTCCGACGATCGAGTGGCTCGATCCTACCTCCATAGCCCGTGAGGTAGAGGCCACTTGACCGGTGCTCCTCTTCGCATTCAAAGAACAAAGATCCACCGAAAGCATTATTGGGGATCTACATGAGCGAGTCACTCGCTCTAGGTTCATCTCTCCTGATTCTCATGCACATTCTGCTTTTGTTGCTTCTTTTGAACCCCGAGATGTTACTCATGCTCTTTCTGATGCCTCTTGGGTCAATTCTATGCATGAAGAACTTGAAAATTTTGAAAGAAACAAAGTCTGGACCTTAGTTGAACCTTCACCTAATCATAATGTAATTGGAACAAAATGGGTTTTCAAAAATAAGCAAAGTGAAGATGGGTTGGTAGTTACAAATAAGGCTAGACTTGTAGCACAAGGGTATTCCTGTAGAGGGCTTAGACTTTGAGGAGACCTTTGCTCCTGTAGCTAGATTAGAAGCCATTCAGATTTTGCTAGCATTTATGCATCCAAGGGCTTCAAGCTATTTCAAATGGATGTCAAAAGTGCTTTCTGAATGGTTTCATAGAAGAAGAGGTCTTTGTCAAGCAACCACCTGGTTTTGAAAATCCCAAGTTCCCAAACCATATTTTTAAACTCTCCAAAGCCTTGTATGGATTGAAACAAGCCCCTAGAGCTTGGTATGATAAGCTTAAGAGTTTTCTGCTTAAGAATGATTTCAAAATAGGATTGGTTGATAAAACCTTGTTCACTCTCAGGCATGGCAGTGACTTTTTGTTGGTTCAGATTTATGTGGATGACATTATATTCGGTGGTTCCTCTCATGCTTTGGTGTCCAGATTTTCAGATTCTATGAGCAGGGAGTTCGAGATGAGCATGATGGGCGAATTGACTTTCTTCCTTGGTCTTCAAGTCAAGCAAGCGAAAGAAGGCACCTTCATTCATCAAAGTAAGTATACAAAGGACCTTCTTCGACGCTCGACATGGGAAGTAGTAGGCCAATGTCTACTCCCATTGCCACGACCACCATCTTTGGACCACGATGAGGATGGAGAGCGATGGACCGGAAGGAGCACCGCAAAGATGATTGACTCCTCCTCTATCTCACGGCGTTGAGGCCGACATACTGCTTTGTGTGTGTCTGCGCTCGATTCGAGCTTCCTCGAGCTTCTCATCGTCAAGCGGTCGTCGCATATTCAGTACCTTGAGGACACTCTTGACTTTGGACTTTGGTATTCTTCTTCTTCGCTCTCTCCATTCGCGCTTTTTCGATCTTGATTTTATGGGTGTAGAGTAGATAGGAAGAGTACTTCCGCACTTGTCATTTCTTAGGCACATCTCTTATCTCTTAGTCATCTAGGAAACAGGTCTTACATTGCACCCATCCTTCGAGGCCGAGTATGTAGTCTGCGACCGATGAGTTGCTCTCGTGTTCTTTGGATCTTATCTACTCTGCGGGACTATGGGTTGTCTTTGGGTAGTGTTCTTCTTTTCTGTGACAACACTTCGCCATTAACATTGCCAAAAACTCGATTGCAACATTCTAGGACTAAGCACATTGATGTTAGATATCATTTCCTTAGAGACCATGTTGAGAAGGGTGATGTTGTGCTTCACTTTGTAGAGTCCGAGCAAAGAAGTTGCCGATATTTTCACTAAAGCTCTTGATTCTTCTCGTTTTGCTTCTTTCTGGGGGAGAGTTGGGGTTGTTAGTCCTCTTGGCCTGTTTTGAGGGGAGTTTGCTCTTTTGCATTCATTTGTATCATAATGCATTTTACAATTCAAAGAACTTGCATTGTAATATAACCTTGTGGAGCTTTGATTATTATCCTTGTATGACTTGATTTCATGCTTTATACCCTGCTATGTCTTGTGCTAGTTTGCTAGACTTCTTTTATGGCTTCTTATGTATAGCCTAGCTTTTGCCATGCTAGCTTTATTATCTGTGAGAAAATTGAATCAAAACATGACTTGTTGGATTTTGTGACTAGTTTTGCTTTAGTGATCCTCTTATGATTCATGCCATGTCATATAGGCTTAATTGAGTCTTGAACTTATTACGAGTTTTAAATTGAGCTATGAAAATTCTTAAGTCAAGCAAATGAAAAATGAGCTTTTACAATGCGAAAAAACCGATCTCACCAATTCTTTCTCATGAGACGACTTGCCATTGCACTAGGCATGAACTCGGGGAGTTTTGGATGACCTGACCACTCTCTTAAGCTTTTGTTGCTTGGGATGGTCGTAGTGAGGCTTGAGATCTAGCACAATGCTAAGAAAACAAATTGGCAATTGGTTGAAGCTTAGGAGGCGATTGTGGATGGCTCCTAGTCCAGACTTGCTTTACTAAGATAAAACCAATCATTTTCAAAGAAAGTGCTCAAAGTGCTAAATTCTTAATGCTTGCTCAAATTGTCTCAAATCTGAATGCTCAAACTAGACTCTTTTTCTAGTTTCTGGCTCAATCTCGCTTATAGACATGACCTGACTCATTTTTGGATACCTTTAGTTAAACTATGATCTTGAGCACCTTGTCATGTTGTCGATTCATTTAATCTTAGATTATTGCTATTTTGGCCTTAGCTTTCTTTGTACATGTTTTGCCATGATTGAATATAGCTTCTTCACATAATATGGCTTGGTGTAATACTTGTACAGTCTTCATGGATAATCTTCATGGCTCCTTTTGCTCAAGTTAAAAACAAAACAAAAAAAATGAAAAAAATGAAAAATTACAAAATTGCAGCCATTCCATTACATTCAGGCTCTATCTTCTTCCATGCATCTTGATGAATCTATTGTCAAAGGGGGAGAAAGATTGGTGAAACTGTTGTTTTAGAGCTTTTTGAGTGTCATAGGGAGAAAATGTATTTTCTTGAAAAATTGGTGATCATAGTGAGTGGGAGCATCTCAATTGCATTCTTTTGGTCTTATTGCTCTTTTTTGAATTTGAATTGCAATTTCTTGAAGACTCACAATGATCAAAGGTCAAATAGAACAATTGTTCTTTCATATGTACCTAAGTGAGATTTTTGGCTATTCTTTGGAAATTGAAGCTTTTGTGCTTTCTTTTGCCTTATCTCACTACCTTATGCTATTCTGAAGCCAGCTTGGTCATTTCCATTGCTTTCTCTTGCTAATGGACCAAGTTGTGCCTTTGTCTTAAAAACGTCGAGTACTTTACTTTTCAAACCCCAAAACCATATTTTACGAGAGATTGCCAATGTGTTCATCAAGGGGAGATTGTGGATATCATGGGGATATGCCCATAATCTTAGGATGATGAAACAATTGGCAATGTTGCTTTTGGTTTGAAGTTTCAATCGTTTTAAAAAAATTCTTGAATCTGTCGAGTCTCGGTGGTCGACCGGTTTCGTGTGGTGGTCGACCGTTAGTGTGGCGGTCGAAGCAAATCCGTGATCGACCGGCCTTATCTTCAATTGATTTTCGGTTCATCCTGGGGCGGTCGACCCGGCGTAATGGCGGTCTGGCCGGTTTTATCTTGAGAATGATGATATTAGTTGTGAATTGATTTTGGAATAGGTCATATCCTTGTTTGATATTGCATATGTGTTGCATATTGCATGTTTTGGCTAACGTGGGTCAAGTTGTGAAGAACTTGTTCCGGATTCGTGTTTGCTTGTCTATTCTTTGTCAGCGGTGGCTTGGAGGTCAACGACGGTCAGCGGCGAGGAGGATCGGGACTAAGCTTGGAGAGCCGAGGTCGGTAACGATCATGGATGCCAAAGAGGTCAAGTGACTCAAGCATGGCGCAGAATGGATGAAAGTGGCCGAGCAGGCGATTCGGTCTGTTGGTTGGATCAAGCGGTGCGGGGGTCGGTGCAAGTGCCAAGGTGGTCCGGTGGGAACCGGATGGGAGAGACTTGCCGACACGATGAGAGCCGCTGGATCAACCTACACGTGGCGAAGCATGGATGTGTTTCGCTCAGTTTGGACTTGGTCTTCGGAAAAGATCGAGAAGGGGTATTTTGGTAATTTCACCAAATACCGCCTTGGTGACCTAATGCCAACCCGCGGCGCAAGACGGTGCGTCAAGAAGTGGATTAGGTCAAGAAAAAGTGAAGACGGCGCTTTGAGATGCGTGTGTGTGTAACCCGTTTGTATTAGGCCTTAACGGGAGCCCATTAGGGTTAAGTCTTCTAGAAGCTCTAGGCCTCCTATAAATAGAGAGGGGGTTGTTAGGCAGCCACTTGAAGCACTTCATAATAAACCCTAGTTTGTCTTAGGGCTTAGGAGAAAGAGAAGAGGCTTAGGGTTCTAGGGAGATGTGTTGAGCTGTGTGCTCATGGATTGAGTTTTGTCCTCCATGGATGGAGTGGCTGTATCCAACATCAAATCGTGAATCAATCTATGGGTATTTGTTCAAAGATGTGTCTTCATGTGCTTTCCCTTCTCTTTTGATGATTTTGGATGCTTCCTTGATTCTGTGGTTTTTGGTTTGTTTCGTGCCCTCTTTTACCTTGCTATGATGTGGGAATACATCTAAGATCATCTAAATCATCAATCCCCCACGAGCAAGATTTGGATCATGTTTTTGGTTTTTGCCCGGTTTTGAACCCTCCTTCGGTAAAACTGAAAAAGGTCAAAACTTTGTCGTGGATCTACTCAATCTCCACTTGGAATAGGTTCCTAATATCCTTAGGAAAGTGTGTTTCAAATTTCGTGGAGTTTGGCCTTACGGATCAAAAGTGTGGATATCATGGGGATATGCTCACGATCTTAATGTGATGGTACAATTGGCAATAGCTTATTTGGTTTGTCGAAACGATCGTTTTCGGTTTTGTTGAAATCTGTTTTTGACAAGTGTCGGGATAATCGGTAGTACCGGCGTGTAATCGCGCAGTACTACCGCTGATCTTGAGTAATCTTGGCTTGTGTTTGGCGGTAGTACCATTGGTCGTCGATACCGCAAAGCAAAGCGGTATGGTTTTTCGAACGAGTGTAATTTGTGTTTTGGATTTCTCGATGAGCGGTAGTACCGTGCTATGGTTGCCGGTAGTACCGCATGAATGAAACGACGCGCGTGTGGCGTATGGTTTTTCCGAACAAGTGTTTTGGGAAGTTTTGGATTTCATTGAGGAGCGATGCGATCAAGATTATGGGTCTTGATACTACTCAAGATCTTGGTAATCTGAAGCCATAACATGGCGGTAATACCGATTTGGTTTCGAGTTTCGTTTAACTTGGAGAATTGTTTTTGGGTTATGTCATTTCCATGTTTGTTAATGCATATATGTTGCATATTGCATGTTTTGAGCTAACGTGGGTCAAGTTGTGAAGAACTTGTTCCGGAGGCGATTTCTTGGTCTATTCTTTGCAGGTGGCTTGCGTGTCAATGACGGTCAATCGGCGAGGAGGATCGGGACTAAGCTAGGAGAGCCGAGGTCCGAAACGATCATGGATGCCAGGGTGGTCGAGTGACTCAAGCATGGCATGAATGGGACGAGTGGATCGAACCGGCAGATTCGATCTGTTGGTTGGATCAAGCGGCGGGGTCGGTGCAAGTGCCTTGGAGGTTCCGATGGGATTGGACGGAGAGACTTGCCGACATGATGAGAGTCGTTGATCAACCTACACGCATGAGCGAGCGCGATTGATTCGACAGATTGGACTCGGTCCATGGAGAAGGATCGAGAAGGGTATTTTGGTAATTTCACCAAATACCACCTTGGTGACCTAATGCCAACCAGCGGCGCAAGGCGGTCGGCCAAGAAGTGGTTTAGGTCAAGAAAAGTGAAGACGGCGCTTTAAAATGCGTGCGTGTGTGTCCCGTTTGTTATTGGGCCTAACGGGAGCCTATTAGGGTTAAATCTTCTAGAAGCTCTAGGCCTCATATAAATAGAGGGGGTGCTGTTCACAGCAGCCCAAGCACTTCATTTGCAAACCCTAGTTTGGTTTTTAGGGTTTAGGGAAGAAAAGAGAGGCATAGGCTCTAGAGAGATGGATTGATGTGTATGCTCTTGGATGGAGCTCTTGTCTTCCTTGAGGGAGTGGCTGTAACCAGCAACATTATGAATCAATCTATGGATGTTCTTCCAAAGATGAGCTCCCCTCTTGTGTTCTTCCTTCTCTTTTGATGATTTTGGGTGTTTCCTTGATCCATTGGTTTTTGGTTGTTTTTGTGCACTCTTACTCCTTGCTGTGACATGTGGGAACGTATCTAAGGTCACCTAGATCATCAATCTCCCACGAGCAAGAGTTGGATCAAGTTTTTCGTTTTGCTCGGTTCTTTGCCCTTCTTAGGTAAAACTGAAAAAGATCAAAACTTTGACGTAGATCTGGACGATCGCCACTTGGAATAGGTTCCTAATACCCATAGGAAGGTGTGTTCCAAATTTGGTGGAGTTTGGCCTTACGGTTTAAAAGTTACGTCGATTTTCGATTTTGTTTTCAGTTGTTTACATTCATCGTCGGGACAATCGGTAGTACCGCACTTTTGCTCGAGGTAGTACTGCGATCTTGGTAGTACTTACATTTGCTTCTGATAGTACCGCGATCTTGTAGTACCGCACTTACAACGATGGTAGTACATTTGTCCCTGATTTTTAGGATTTCTTGAGGAGTTCTTTGCTATGCTTTGAGGGTTTAGGAGTGGATTCATTCAAGTCTTCCAATGTGCTTAAGCATTCATCTTCATAGCTCTCATAGCTATTGGAGTGAATGCGATTTGCAAGTTGAATCCATTATCTTTGCAAAAAGATTTGGTGCTCCTATTCACCCCCTCTAATCGCCTTTCCTGGTCCTACAAAAAGTCGAATGATTTTAAGATCGGGTTTTCAGTGATTGTCTTGATTTTCCTGTTCATCGTCGGCGGTCTCGACCACCAAAATCAGCGATCGACCGCTAGGCAAAGGAGTCGACCGCCATTTTGAGAGGTCGAACCGCCCAACACTTTGAGATTTGGGTTTTGGTTATTTTGGGTGTTTTGCGTCGGGGTTTTAATTGGATTCAATACAAGACTTCCACTGTGCTTGTACCTTGATCTTCATAGCTTCCATAGCTATTGGAGTGAATTAGTATTGAATTCAATTAAGGTGAAAAAGTGTTCGTGCTCCTATTCACCCCCCCCTCTAGTCGCCTTTCCGGTCCTACAGAAACCCAAGTCCGTAGCCTTCTGAAGAAGGCTTTGGATGGGATCGATGGCCAAAATGAAGAGGAAGGGTGAAAGGGGGTCGCCTTGTCGCAACCCGCGCTCATGAATAATAGCATTACCAGGGATGCCGTTGAGAAGGACTTTCGACGAGGCAGACTTTAAAAGGGCTGCCACCCAGTTAGTCCATCTCAGTGGAAAACCTCTCTTTTGCAGCAGGTCCAGAAGAAAGTCCCATCGGACCGAGTCGAAGGCCTTGGCAATGTCTAGCTTGAGAAGGAGGGAGGGGTTTTTGGAGCGGTGAAGTCTAGTAATCAGGTTGCGGACATAGAAGAAGGTGTCGTGGATGCTTCTTGTCTTGATGAAGGCGCTCTGAGCCCGCGAGACCAAGCTATTGAGGAACGGCGCCAGCCGCCGTGCTAGCGTTTTAGCGATCCACTTGCCTATTCCATGAATGAGGCTGATAGGTCTGAAATTTTGTACTTTGTCAGCTCCCTCCTTTTTGGGAATGAGCACAATGTTTGCTGTATTGAGCAGGTGAAGGTGTGACGTGCGGAGGGGTTGAAAACTGAAGAAAACTGACAAAATATCTTCTTTAATGATTGACCAACAGGATTTGTAGAAGTTTGTTGAGAAACCATCGGGCCCCGGGGCTTTGTCTCCTGGCAGATGGTCTAGAGCGAGGCGTACTTCAGATTCAGTGAAATCGTCCTGCAGAGAGTGCAGATCTATTGCCAGGGGGTGCAGAGCCTCCCAGTTGAGATCCGTGTCGCGCTGAGAAGGCTTGGCAAACATTTCTTGGAAATGCTGTTGAATGATGTCTTCTTTCTCTGAGTGCGAGATCCCCCAGCCCTGACCGTTTTGGAGTTTTTGAATGTAGTTCTTCCTTTTCCGGCCGTTTGATTTAATGTGAAAGAATTTAGTGTTTGCGTCACTTTCTCTGAGGTTTGTGATCCTAGAGCATTGGCGTTTCCTAGTTCGCTCAGTCACGGCGAGACCCAGGACTCTCTTCTTGAGGTTGGTCCTCAGGATCAGTTCTGAGGAAGACAAAACCCTGCCCTCTTGGGCCACATAAGCCGGAGGATCAGCTCTAAGGCCATGAGGAGAGAGAGTTTTGGCCGTGGGAAGAGGGCAGAACTCCACAATTTGAGGGCTGAGGCCGTGGACGCGAGCTTGTGGTGCAATCTATGCATAGGCTCGGTATGCGCGCAGGGAGTTTGCCAGGCATCTTTAACTGTCTCGAAGAACCCTAGCATCTTGATCCAGAAGTTTTCGAAGCGAAAAGTTTTGGGACGAGCGGGTCCGGAGATGTTTGAGAGGAGAAGGGGGCAATGGTCGGAGATCGACGAAGACAGCGCCTGAAGAAAGTGGTTGTCGAAAAGCGTGTCCCAGCCTTCGTTTGAGAAGACTCTGTCCAGCCTGACCAGGGTGGGTCTTTGGTGTTCACTGCTCCAAGTGAACTTTCTGTTTTGGAGGTGAAGTTCTTTTAGCTCGCAAGCATTGAGAGCGTTGCGGAAATGCGCCATACGGCGGGGGTTAATGTTGGAATTATTTTTGTCTTGCGCACGGTAGATGAGGTTGAAATCTCCTGGGACCAACCAATTGGTGCCAGTGGTTGGTTTGAGGGAGGCGATTTCTTGAAGGAAAGCCGCCTTGTTGCTGCCTTGGGAAGGCCCGTAGAAAATCGTGAGGCGAAAGGAAGAGTTGCACTCTTTAAGGAAAACCGTCGCCGTCAGACTGAAGACCAAGTTGGAAACGTCGGCCACCTCAACATACTCACTGTTCCAGAGGAGGAGAATGCCACCCCTAGTGCCCCCCGCTGGGTTATGGGCGAAGTTCCGTAGGTTGTATCCCCCGAGGGAGCAGGCAAGGCTTTGGTCTATCGTTGCAAGTTTGGTTTCCTGCATGCAGACCAGATGGCATGTAGTGGAAGAAAGGGTCTCCTGGACAAGCGATCTCCTGGCCTTGTTGTTGAGGCCCCGCACGTTCCAACAAAGGATGTTAAGGTTTGGTGAAGACATAAAGATAAGCGGCGGTCGCTGGGGGGGCTTGGTCAGTAGCTCTGGGAGGCAAAGAAGAGGTGCAAGCTGCTTTGGGTTTTTGCTGTGCTAGCTGCAACTGAAGGGCACTGGCAGAGGGGGTGGGACTCAGCAGGAGGCAGCAGCTGCTATACGCGAAGGATGCCAAGACAAAGGCGGCCGCCAGAATTGATGGACTCCTGCAGGGCGCGTCGGCTTGGAGGACCAAACTGTGCCTGGCGTTGGCCTGTTGGGAAAGGAGGGCCAAAAACCAAATCTGCACCGTGGGGTAGGAGCCTAGCGGAGAGCTCCCGTGACCAGCGGCGAGGTTCTTGCTCCCGTGACCAGTAAGGAGGTGCTTGAGGTGGAAAGGGCAAAGCCACCCGGGAGGAACAGTAGATAGCAATGCAAGCACTTAGAAACTCCATCAGCTCTGCGGGCTGCAATCTGAACTCGGTCTGTCCAACGACACTGGAGAGCATGAGGAACACAGAGGGTTCCAGGACAGGCCCTGGAGTCAAGGAAACCGCACCCGGCACTTCCCCCAATAGTAAAGCTAACAACAAAGAGGGCAATCCATGGACAATAGCTGAACCAGTAAATTGCCGGTTTAACACCAAAGTCTTGAGGATCATTAAGCAGCGCAAATGGTTCGGTAGAGAGCCTGAAGAAGAAGTTGGCAAAGAAGACAGTGACAAAGCAAACAACAAGGAACCAAACCAACAGCAGTAGTCTAGTAGCAACCAGCCTAAGGTACAGCAGCGACAAAAGAGCAAAAGGGGTAGGGACCGCAGGGTCTACAATAGTGGAGAAAGTGAACTGCATGGTCTTGAGAAAATGTCGTCAGTAACGCAGGGAGGACCCAGCGCCTAGGCCGCCACCACCTGGGCGTCCAGCACTACAGAAGGAGCGAAGTCTTGGCTGTCCGGAGGGAGAAGGCCACCCATCTCGGCGAGGACGTCGTCCGCTCGCTGAGTGAGTTGACAGTCCACCTTGAGGAGCTGCGCCAAAGCTGAGATAGAGTCTTCCGGCAGGGGGGCGTCGAAGGCTGCAAGGTACTCTTCCAGCGCTGACTCCGTGAGAGAGCGGTTCGAAGGGAGAGTGCCCAGCTTGCGGGCAATGGCCTCTTGGGCTCGTAGCATCATTGAACCCGGCCTTCTCTTGGCCGCAAGGCGAACGCTGCGACGAAGGTTTACCCGTGCGGTTGAGCGCTTGATGAGAGGAGGGGCCGGTGTAGCGATGATTGGAGGAGGTGGCCTGGAGAACAGGGCGGCCTGAAGTGCGAGCCACTGTTCTGGCCTCTGATCTTCAACCTGAGCTATAGCCCTCTCCTGATGAGCCTGTGAAGCCTCGCCAGGTTGGTGATGAGCAAGAGAAACCTCAGCAAGCTGAGGCTGTGCCAGGGTCCCTTGCTCCTTGAGGGTCGCGAACAGCGTCGGGGCGTGGCCTCCCAAAGCTGGTTCGGTGGGAACCACTCAAGGGGATGTGCATCGTGGTCGGCTCGGGAGGTCGGCGATGCCATCTCGAGGCAGACCTTGAAGCTCGTCTGGGCTGGCCCCCTTGGTGATGTCGGTGGAGAGGGCAGCCAGGTCTGGAGCGTTGAGAGGCTCGTCTGGGCTGGTCCCCTTGGTGATGTCGATGGAGAGGGGAGCCAGGTCTGGAGTGTTGAGAGGCTCGTCTGGGCTGGTCCCCTTGCTGATGTCGATGGAGAGGGGGGCCAGGTCTGGAGCGTTGAGAGGTTGCAGGGGGTCGGAGGGAGAAACCAAGTCTTGGAAGTGGAAGGGGGGGTTAGACAGAACCTGGAGGACTGAAGCCGACTCCTGTGCCGAGAGCCCTCCTATCGGCTCCTTTGGTGGCGCAGGCAGCGACGGGACTACACCGGAGACCACCTCCAGGAGGGGCTGCGAACCAGCCTGGGGCAGTCCGTGGAGTTCAGTTGACTCACCAGCCAACGATGGTCCATGGAGCAAGCCCGGGGCCAACTCGACCGAACCGAAGGGGCTTGTCCCCATGCGAGCGACGAAGGAGAGGGGGGCCCGGTCGAGAGAAGACTTCGTCCCGGTGTGGAGCTGTGGAGCTACGGCCGGCTCCAGTGCCGAGGACCCGCCATTTGCCTCCTTAGATGGCGCAGACGGGCGGCTCGGGAGCGACTCGAGAACAGTGATGCAATGGCGGTAGGTGAAGCTCGTCGGTGTCCTTCACAGGTAAGCAAGCCTTCATGCTGGCATCGGAGGGGGAGGTGCTGACTTGACCCAAGCTGGGGATGGATGCCAGCGCAGCCAGATGTCTCGCCGCCTGAGAAAAGGTCGTCCAGCTTGCCGTGGGCCGCACAGCCCTCGAGCTGCCCGGGGCAAGACCTAGCTGGATAGCGGCCGCCGACCCGCCGCCTAGACGTAGTCTTCCGCTTTGCGCAGCCAATCTCCTCTCAGATCCTCCTGGGAAGGAGGTGGAAGCTGGGTGTTGTCGAAGTGGTCCTGTAGGGCTTCGCGCAAAGACTTAGCGTAGGACGCGAAAAGGTCTTGCAGTTGCCTGTCCACAGAGGCCTTAACCTGAACGGGGGAGTGGGAGGGAAGGCCCAAGAGAGGTTGGGAGGGGTTCCCGTCCTCCCCAGCCCTGCGACGACCGCCACTGCTACTACCATGGTGACGCCCCCGGGGAGACCTGTCCTGGTCCCGGCCAGCCTCAAGGCGAAGATTGGACGAGGGGGCAACATGGGGCCTAAGACTCCGGTGGGTGTGGCGACCATTGCCGCCGTCGCTGTCGTCGTGGTCCTTGCGCCTCCAGTGAGAGGAGGAGGGGTGGTCGTCGCGGCCTAAGCGGCGGGGGGGACGACGCTGGTCCCGGTTTTTGCGACGATCGTCAGCGTTGTCATCCGCTGAGGTAGCCCCCTTCTCCTCGACCTGCCGCTGCAGGTGAGGGGGGACGTGGCTTGGCCCCCCCTTGGACTCCGGTGTTCCATCCACTGCCCCCAGGTTCCAGGGGAGCTGGGTAGTGATGGGCTCGTACGAGGCAATGTCGGCAGCTGAGAGGAAGTCATCGAGTGGGGCTGCCGTATGGTCTTCGACGTAGTCAAGGTGCAGGATCACCCTATGGGTAAGCCCACGCCTCCATTTGTCCGGTAGGTGGGAGGTCCCATCAGGACGACTTGGGCCCTCCCCTCCGTGCATGAAGGTGATCCAAGCCACCTTAGGGATGGAGCTCGGGTTGGCAGTCCACGCCCAGAGGTTGAAGGTCCTCGTGTCCTCCCAGCTCGCCGAGACTCCTTCTATAGACTGCAGCGAGCATTTGCGTCCCACGAGGCGTTCAGCAACTTCCGGCGTCCAAGCAAACACCGGAAGCCCTTCCAGGCAAAGTCGGACTCGGAAGAACATTGCAGCTCCAAAGGCATGGCTGACTGCCCTCCAAGGTCGGACATGGATCTCCAAGTCTTCGTGGTGGAACTTCTTCGCTTCACGCACTCTATCCCTCAAGTACTTGGTGTTGAACCTGAGAAGAAAAGCCTCCGGATGATGCAGGGAGACCGTGACTTCATCACGGCGGAGACCGAAATGACGGCGGACCGCTTCCGCCACCACACTGTCGTCAGAGGTGGCGTCGCCTTGGAGGACCCAAGCGACGAGAGCGGTGTCTTCCCATTCTTGGCAAGCGCGGTCGAGCTGAGGGTAGGCGTTGACGACGCAATAGTCTTCGTCCGGACGGGTGTCTGGGGCGCCAAGGAATGCCATGGCCGAGGCGCTCTGGGGGGAGGGGCGGCAAGCGACCTGGGGTGGAGTTTGGCGCGGCGAGGGGGGTGAAAGTAGAGCCAAGCGCCTAGGGGCCTGGGTTGGAGCTTGTCGCCGCGAGGGGGGGTGGAGCTTGGTGCCGCAAGGGTGGGAGGTCAGACTCTGACTGTGGCACACTCCACACGGTGACCGGAGTGGAAGCAGAGGAAACAGCGAAGAGGGTCTCGGCAGTTGGCAATCTGATGATCTCTGGAAAGACAGCGAAAGCACCTGCCTGCAGATTTAAGGAGGAAGGGAGCCGAGGGGGGCTGGTGGCCTTGCGTCTGACCGCGCGCCACCACCGAGGCCGCCGAACCAGCTACCACCCCTCTTCTGCGCCGGGCCGCACGGCTTTGGGAGGAGGGGAGAGGGCGTCATCTCTGGCTAGAGGATCTGCCACAGCTACGAGGTTGCTTTGACAGGATGGGTCACGCCGGGCTAGAGCCGTAGCTCTAGGGAGGCATGGAGTCGCTAGAGTAGAGTCCTCTTGAATGAGCAGCGGAGGGTGGTGGGTGGAGCGTGAGTGAACGCATTGAAGGGAGGGTTGTAATAAGGGGGGACTGGCGGACTGCTGATGGGGGTGGAGGCAAGAGCCCTCCCGAGGAGCAGGAGGAGGCTGGGAGCCTGGGTGGCGCCTGAGGGGGACACAGCTTGGTGAGGGGGGCCGGCCCTCGGGAAGCCAGGCGGGCGGCGGGGCCAAACAAGAGCTGGATCTGTCATGGAGCGGTTTGGGGTGGGAGGTGGAGGAGGTGGGGCTAGGCGGCGGGAAGGGAAGGCGGAGAGGGGGGAAGGGCGCAAGGGGAGGGGGGCGAAGGGAAAGGGGTGGAGGGAGGCGAGGGGTCGGGAGGTGGGGCGGAGGGCATCAGCATAAGCCGGGGATGGGGTGGCCTTGAAGGAGGGCCGCCGGTGCCGGAGTGGCACCGGCGGGGAAGGAGGAGGGGGAGACCTAGTCGCCTACGGGGGAGAAGGTTGGACGGCGTTGGATAGATAGCATTAGACTTGGGACAGAGCTTTTGCTAAGCTCGGGTGGCTAGCGATGCTGGTATGCGTGCAGCCCCGGCCTGTGTTCTTGAAGTCCCGCTACTAGCAGATTATTCGGCCCAAACAGCAACTGCTGTTTAGTAGCCCAAATAGGAAGAAAGCAAGAACACATGAGCCAGGCTTCCTTCTCCTTGCTGATAATGTTGGATAACATTTTATGCTCCTGTTTTTACCTGCTCTTCTTGAGATCGGCCTCTCCAAATTGCAGCTGAAAGAGCAGAGAAAATCGCATCCATGGCTTCAGCTGCACCCTTTCCAAAGCTCCGGCTTGGTCCAAGATGCCACAGCTACTTTCAGTTCCAGGTTCCTCCATTCTTGAACTGTACACTTACATATAAGCATGTTCTTTATGAGTATTATGTGCGTCATAAGGATTGGCTTTGCCATTCTTTCTAGAAATCCTGAGCTAGCTTGCTTCTGTCGCGAGCACTAGCGTTTGATCGAAGGTTATAATGATGAGTCGTGGTTGGCCTGGAAGTTGGCCTGGCGCTTTCTTCTGAGTTCTCCGTAACGGCAATAAGAAATCGAAGGAAGAGCGAGAAGTGACGAAGACGAAGATAGGAATTTTCTCTATTCCTTGTGAACAGCCCAAGCCTCGAGATAAAGAGGATGGATTACAAATCAAATCAACTTAGAAGTTCTAGTCTACTAATACTTAAAATAGTAAATTACCAAAATAAGAATCATATTCCTATTACAATTTGGATGTTTTATTTGGAGTCCTGACGGACTACAACCTCATCTGCTTGGTTGTCAGCAACGAGAAGCTTTGGCTTCCTTCTTGAGTACGTCTTCCCCCACATAACATCTCTCCCCTCTTTAACAAACAGGTTGTCCTCAACCTGAACAGCAGGGAATTGACTTTGAAACTCTTGTAAATCCTCCCAAGATGCTTCATTATCTGGAAGATCAACCCACTGTACGAGAATTTGCCATTTGTCTCTAGCCTTACGAGCGCGAATGATCTTGCTAGGAACAGGACTCACCTTGCCATTAAGCAAATTTGGCAATGGAGGAGGACTATCAGGAGGCGTGCCCACAAATAACTTCAACAAACTAACATGAAAAACATCATGAATTTTTGCTTTGGGCGGTAAGTGCAACCGATACGCAACTGTCCCAATACGCTCACGGACTTTGTAAGGACCATAGAACCGTGGAGACAGTTTGCCAAAATGGTTTGATATTAATGAAGCTGCTTTGCGATGATGTAAGCGTAACCAAACCCACTGGTTCACTTCGAATTGTACCTCGCGATGATGAACATCATAAGCTGCCTTGTATTTTTGTTGTGCTTGTAGTAACCGACCACGTATATCTGAAAGTAACTCGTCACGATCACGTAAAAGATTGTCAACGGCAGCCACATGCGCCAAGCCTGGTTCATAAGTACGCAATGATGGAGGGTCACGTCCATATACCACTTTGAACGGTGTTTCGCGAAGGGAAGATTGATAAGACGTATTGTAGCAATATTCAGCCCATGGAAGCCACTGTATCCACTGGCGAGGACGATCTCCCACAAGACATCTTAAATACATAGCAATAATTTTATTAACTACTTCGGTTTGGCCATCTGACTGAGGATGGAAAGCAGAACTTCTATTGAGCTTGACGCCCGCCAAACGAAATAACTCCTCCCAGAAGCGACTAGTAAAAATTGGATCACGATCACTCACAATTGAACCAGGAATACCATGTAAACGAACGATCTCATCAAAAAATACCCGTGCCACCGAAACAGCCGTATAAGGATGCGCTAAAGACATGAAGTGCGCATATTTGGAAAACCGATCCACCACAGTCAATATAACCGATTTTCCATTAACCTTAGGAAAACCCTCAACGAAATCCATCGAAATATCTTCCCATATGTGACCTGGTACCGTCAAAGGCTGCAAAAGACCGGCCGGATGGAGGTGACTAACCTTGTTGCGTTGACATGTATGACATGACTGAATAAACTCTTGTACAATACGCCTGGCATGTGGAACGTGAAAATCGGCGCGTAACCTGTGAAGCGTTTTTTGGATTCCTTCGTGGCCAGACTGATGCGCATGAGCCAAAATAGTAGGCAAAATTGTTGATGTCTCCAGTACATAAATCTTGCCTTTAAAAGTAATCAAACCATCCACAAAATTCCAATCAGCAGTTGCATTGCCAGCCATAATCTGATCACGTAGAGCTTGCAGAGTCGCCACATTACTGACTTCAGTACGCAGATCATTGAATACATCAAAATGAGAAACAGACATAGTGGCAATAGATGAAAGCTCTGTATCACGTCTAGAAAGTGCATCCGCCACAATGTTTTGGCGACCTGGGCGATATTCGACTTGAAAATCAAACCCAAGAAGCTTGCTTACCCACTGATGTTGAGGTATGGTAGCTAACCGTTGATCCAATAAAAATTTCAGGCTATAATGATCAGTTCGAACAAGAAACGAACGTCCCCACAAATACGGACGCCAATGACGAACCGCTTGAACCAATCCAATAAGTTCCTGCTCATAAGCCGCAAGATTTTTATGACGTTCGGCTAACGCACGGCTAAAGAAAGCGATTGGACCCTCTCCTTGATGCAACACAGCGCCAATACTTGTACCGGAAGCATCACACTCAACAATGAATTTGTGAGAAAAGTTTGGTAATTGTAAAACCGGCGCCGATGCAATTGTATGCTTCAGTAATTCAAAAGCACCCGAAGCTGTATTATTCCAAGAGAAATTGTCCTTCTTCAATAGATTGGTAAGAGGAGCTGCCATAATTCCATAATCCTTGACGAAACGACGATAATAACCCGTTAAACCGAGAAATCCTCGTAATGCCCTGACTGAATGAGGTAGGGGCCAATCGACAATAGCTTGCACTTTCTGGTTGTCCATAGCAACCCCTGCACCACTGATGATATGACCCAAATATGACACAGAAGATGCTCCAAATAAACATTTGGATTTCTTGAGGACTAAAGAATTGCTTTGAAGAGCTTGGAAAACTGCTCGGACATGACGAAGATGATCCGACCATGATGAACTATAGATCAGAATATCATCAAAAAATACAAGGACGAATTGGCGCAAATATGTTTTGAGAACATTATTCATCAATGCTTGAAACGTCGGAGGAGCATTTGTCAAACCGAAAGGCATGACCAAAAACTCAAACAAACCTTGATGAGTTCGAAAAGCTGTTTTCTCAACATCATCAGAATGCATGCGTACCTGATGATACCCTGAACGCAAATCCAACTTGGTAAAGAATTTAGCATCCTTGAGTTCATCCAAAAGTTCTTCGACAACCGGAATTGGGAACTTGTCCTTAACTGTCTTATCATTAAGGGCGCGGTAATCTACACAGAACCGCCATGTCCCTTCTTTTTTCTTGACAAGTAATACCGGTGCTGAAAACGGAGAAGTACTGGGCTGAATCGTACCTTGACGTAACATCTCAGCGCACTGACGCTCTATCTCATCTTTCTAGATGTGCGGATAACGATACGGACGAACCGCCACTGGAGCTGTTCTAGGTAGAAGATGGATACGATGATCAATAGAACGTTGCGGCGGCAATCCCTGCGGCTCGGTAAACAAGTTACGAAACTCATGCAACAATGCTGCGAGCAAGTCAGGAGTTGACCCCGCTATGGTATGGATAGAAGCTGAATTTGTGAGCATGCCTTGACATCTTATAGGACGACCCATGTGGTGAAAAGATACTGTCATAGAATTGAAATCCCATAGTATGGGCCCTAACGTCTGTAACCACTGAACCCCCAGCACAAGATCAAAACCAGCCAAAGGAATAGAATAGCAATCAATCGTAAACTCCTCATCGCCAATGCGTAACGGCAGCGCATGGCAAACTCCTGTGCTGGAAATATTGTCGCCATTAGCCACAGTCACCCGAAGACCGGATTGTTGGTGTAAGATCAACCCGGCCTGCTAAGCGGCCTCGTCCGAGATAAAATTATGAGTCGACCCTGAGTCCAGAAGGGCCACCAATTTGGTTTCGCCAACACATACTAAAAGCTTCAACGTCTGAGACGTACCAGGCTGAATACCAGAGAGCGCATGGAGAGATATAGCCGGTTCCTAGAGTTCGGATGCTTGTTCCAAAACTTGATCATCAACGTCATCAGGAACAACCTCCATGAGAAACAACCGTTTACAACGGTGACCCGGCACAAACTTCTCTTCACAGTTAAAACATAATCCCAATCGCCGGCGCTCGGTCATTTGAGAAGCCGTTAACTGGCGTCGAGGCAGAGCCACTGCCGAAACAGTCGAGGATTCTGGTGGTGTGCTTGGTGCCTTGGCTTGTGGTAAAATAGCACTAGATACTGGCAGAGGTAAATGAGTTGTATTAGTTGATCTGGTACCTGTACGCGGTAAAGATGACGACAATTGGTGTCTTTTTTCATACGCACGAGCCAACGCCATAGCTAGTTGAAGACTGCCCGGGTTTTGCAACTCCACATCCGTCCTAACGGGTTCCATAAGACCAGACGTAAACAGCTGGACCTGCTGAGATGATGAGAGGGAATCAGTATGACAGAGCAAAGCTAAGAATTTTTCCTGGTAATCTTCGACACTTCCGATCGCTTGAAGCTTGGCGAGTTCTCCCAAGAAGTTGTTACGGATCGGAGGACCAAATCGTAGATGACAATAATCCTTGAATAGCCGCCAAGGTATGTCGCCTTCGTCACGTTCAAGTTGAAAATACCACTGTTGTGCTGAACCTGTGAGATGAAAGGACGCAAGCCAAACTTTCTCGCTCTCGGGCGTTTGTTGACCTCGAAAAAATTGTTCGCAACGGCTAAGCCATCCGAGCGGGTCATCCTTGCCATCGAACGTTGGAAACGACAGCTTGTGAGAACGTAATCCAAACGAGTTGTGGTGGTGTTGAACTGGGGATGGGTCGGTGGGCATCAATCCTGGCGGAACCTGTAGCAGACCATCCCCTGCATTAGGCGCCCTTTTCTCAAGCAATGAAATTCTATCTTTGATGCTCGCCACTTCCGTGGTTAGATCGGTCTTCAACTCTGTCATCTTGCTCGTCATGGACGCAGTCAGTTCAGCAATCAAAAGTGGCAAGTACAGAAACATTTTATATTCGGAGGACCAAATCGTAGATGACAATAATCCTTGAATAGCCGCCAAGGTATGTCGCCTTCGTCACGTTCAAGTTGAAAATACCACTGTTGTGCTGAACCTGTGAGATGAAAGGACGCAAGCCAAACTTTCTCGCTCTCGGGCGTTTGTTGACCTCGAAAAAATTGTTCACAACGGCTGAGCCATCCGAGCGGGTCATCCTTGCCATCGAACGTTGGAAACGACAGCTTGTGAGAACGTAATCCAAACGAGTTGTGGTGGTGTTGAACTGGGGATGGGTCGGTGGGCATCAATCCTGGCGGAACCTGTAGCAGACCATCCCCTGCATTAGGCGGCCTTTTCTCAAGCAATGAAATTCTATCTTTGATGCTCGCCACTTCCGTGGTTAGATCGGTCTTCAACTCTGTCATCTTGCTCGTCATGGACGCAGTCAGTTCAGCAATCTGTTGAGTTAATGCTGCCATCTCCGATCCTCCTGCCATCGCGAAAGATCCTAGCTCTGATACCAAACTGTCGCGAGCACTAGCGTTTGATCGAAGGTTATAATGATGAGTCGTGGTTGGCCTGGAAGTTGGCCTGGCGCTTTCTTCTGAGTTCTCCGTAACGGCAATAAGAAATCAGAAGGAAGAGCAGGAAGCTGGACAGAAGACAGAAGATAGGGAATTTTCTCTATTCCTTGTGAACAGCCCAAGCCTCAATATAAAGAGGATGGATTACAGTCCGAATCAACTTAGAAGTTCTAGTCTACTAATACTTAAAATAGTAAATTACCAAAATAAGAATCATATTCCTATTACAGCTGGATGTTTTATTTGGAGTCCTGACGGACTACAACCTCATCTGCTTGGTTGTCAGCAACGAGAAGCTTTGGCTTCCTTCTTGAGTACGTCTTCCCCCACATAACAGCTTCCATATCTAAACTAGCCCTTCCCTTTGTTCCTATAGGTGATTGATCCAATCCATATCCACATCAAGATTTGTGATGCTTGGAAGTGTCCCATGCCAACCCAAGGGTTAACTTAAATTTTCCATTGTTTCTCGTTTCTTTCAGTCTTCAGTTTCCCATAAGATAATGTGGCCATTTTCACAGGTTGCTTATTTCCAGTGGGAGAAGTTTGAGCCTTTGAGGCACCCAATTCTGCCGGTATCGGCAGTTCGATCAGGTGGGCTGCAACTCTCAAGTTTTACCATAATGTTTGCACAAGTACTTTCTTTGATGACTAACTTCCATAATGTTTAGAGATTATGTCAAGCTTTCGGACTGCATGCTAAGGCTTTCAGGATTCAGGAACTGCACGCTGGGACTCATCCATTACTGAAGACGAGAAAAAGAGCGAGCTGTCGTTGGAGAATAACAAGATACCAAGACATCCGTTGTCTCACGCGACGATGAAAAGATTAATGTGAGATTGTGAACCCGACTAAGGCATGTTAAAAGTTGTCCACATCTACAAACTAAATTCTTTAATTTCATCCGGTCACATCAAGTTATGTAGTCTCCAACCCTCCATTCTACAGGCCACATTCTCTTCAAATTAAGTGACAGGACACATGCTGACATAGAACTGTATTGAGTTCTTGAATTAGTAAGTACTCGATTCATCTGATGCTGGGAATGTATTGTCTGCAGGTAAGAGTGGACTTGCCTGGGAAGGCAACACAGAAGGTGTTTGATGAAGCTTTGACAAGCTTGGCTCGTGATGCACCACCGGTTCCGGGTTTTAGAAAGTCCAAGGGAGGTATTAAAGTATTAATCCTCGTATATATGCGCCTCAGCCTTCTAATAAAACATTCTTGTTTGACATCTGCAATCGGATTCCTTGCAAGAAGGAACTGAGCCTAGCTCAGTTGGTGGGAGATGTGGGTGTACACTCCCACCACCCAAGTTTCAAGTCCTCTTTGGCTCAAATTTGGGTGTTTATTTTCTTCTTAATTAAAAAAAAGACCTAGTTCCTCCTAGGTATTTGTCGTTTTTTCGAATTCCTTGCAAGAAACATTTTATATTTGTTTGCATCGAACTAGTTTAGCTTCTAACAATTTTGCTGCTTCTTTCTTCATGGACATTTGTTGGAATGTTTGAAGGGAGAACATCAAGCGTAAGTGCCTATGAGCCTCAGTCTCTGTACTTGCCACTTTTAATTGCACGGCTCCCTTTTCTTTCACGCATGCATTTACTTGAAGTTTTTCCAATGCTAACTATCCAATGTCGTTGTTTCTCAACCCTTCCTCGAATGACAGTGGTTCTTCAAGATACGCCGTCCCTTTTTCAGAAATAAAAGCACACACAGAGTAGTTTCCAACTTTCCATCGAACATGAGTACGCGCAACTGTTATCAACTAAATTTCAACCACAAGTGTTGGCTACTAAATACTAATTGAGATCAACAAGTGACACGGCTTGACAAGTTATATCAAGTTTGCACCGCATAATCAGTGCTGTCCTAATCCCTCATTAACAACTGACCACAGCTTCTGAATTCTTATACTATATTCAGGTACCAAGCAGCATCCTCCTGCAGATGCTCGGCAAAAGCCGGGTCACCAAGTTCATTCTTCAGGAAATACTCAGCATCACCGTTGGAGATTTTGTCAAGAAGGTTAATGCCATTTGACGTAACATTAGACAACCTTTACCCTTCGGATTGAGAATTTGACACTGACTTGCTATTGATCTAGGAAAACCTGAAGGTGAACCCTGAAATCAAGAACCCAGTCAGAAGGCGAGCTCGAGTCATCGTTTACGCCAGGCTCAGCATTCGGGTTCAAATTAATTCTGCAGCTTGAGAAGAAATCTGATTCTGATGAGGCTTCTGAGGAGCCCTCTTTATAGTTCAGAGAAGGCAGGCCTGTGTGCTGCATACTTGTATCATCCTTTGGTACTCTCTGATGAATGTACTTAAAAAGAGCAACCAAAACAATTTCAGATAAGACATTACAATTGATTTGCAAGTTGTTAGTGATACATCATTGAAGATATGTGTGATAGTACTGACTACCGAACATACATACAAACATACATAACCACATACGCTTCAGAAGTTGATGCAGATATCGTTAGATTTGGGGAAATAGTGCATGAGGAGACCCAGACCCACAATGATAACACCGCAGCTCCAGCACACTATAATGAAATCTTATCCACTTTGTCTGGAGTATTATCCGTTCACACCTGGGCTTTCAACTGACCAATCAATCATTTGGGGTGCTCCACTTCCCAAGGTTCACACTCCCCAGCATCACCAATGACCTACTAACTACACATATTCCATGCAAGAGCAATATATTTGAGGAAAATAGTTTACTTTTTCAATTTTGATTCCATTGTCTCCAAGTAGAAAAATTCCCAGACATGACAGTATTTTTCCAGCTTCCTGACGCGATCATCGCAGTGCTGAAATGTGTACTTCATGTAATAAGGAAAGCAGAGGATAGTAGGTGCATGATAGTAGCAACATCATTATACCAGAAATAAGCGATTTCATTGGGAGACTTGATTATATTCAGGATCTGTAATGATATTCCAGTCACAACTTCAATACTGAATTCCCAGCAGAATCACAAACTGTTATGTGGTCACCTAAATGTTCAAAAGATAAACCTAACATATATATTCCCTTTCCTTGTTTAGTAGAAACACTGCTCAGAGTCACACCAACCAGCTGTTAGCGATCGCAGCCTCACAGGGCACTTCTTGGGACACGGTGGATGCAGAAACTGTGCTTATTCTACAATGGTTCTAACGCAAATTAGATTCTCATTCTCCTAGTATATGCTGTTCCTTCTTGTTTATGTCATGTTTCCGCGAACATAGAGAAGATTCCAGATGAGTACTAATTAGATGATTTGCCAGACAATTACCCAAAGACGAATTAGGTGCCAACTTATTATCTATCACCGTCGATTGGTTCAGATGAATGAATACACAAGTGGCTGCTGCATGATTGTGAACCAAAAATATCTGCACAGAAATGTGACATGCAAGCTGGCTTAAGATTAATGATAATAGTGTTTAGTTGTAGAGGGTGACCAGTCGCACTCCACAAAGGTACTGCAACCTCTCGTTGAAATCGAACGCATTGGTTGTTTAACCACCCAAGGCACTACCAAGAGTAATAATGAAATAAGACAATTGTTAAATAGGGGTGTAGCTTTAAAGGTGGTTAAAAACTCAAAAGTGGTGCATTTAGTATAATACAATTATGGGATAATTCATGATATACCATCCAATGAGTGGTGTGACTTCCACTACATACCACTTCAAAGATATACCATTACCTCAATTTTATTGCGAATTAAAAGCTTTTCCCCCTTTTCGGCTATGGGAAATGATCGTTTTGCCCTTGTGTTCCATGTTTTCACACTTCCAGGAAATACCACTTCTTATGTGTTCTGAACCACTGCCTATGTGAGATTTGTGCTAGGGTGTGAAAGGGGGTTCCATTTTGGTGACTATTGGATGTTGTAACGAACCACTGCTTATGTGTTAGGTAATCTGTTAGCTCTAGGAACTTCTTGTCATGGATGGTCGCGATGGCTATCTAGTTAACGTGTCATGAACCAGTGCTTTTGCAATGGATGGTTGCCCAATTAACTTGACATGTCATTTACAATAGTTATCTTGCAACAACTCTTATTATCTGTTACTATATTGCCATAGGCAAAACTCTGCCGAATTTTTCCCTGTCATAACAATAACAGTTCAGGAAGACGAATAATAATAACAAGTACTAAACAACACACTGTCATAACATCATCTAAGTTATTACATAAAGGGCACCAAAGTCTTGTGCCATTTCATGTACAAAACACAACATCTAACCATCTGCAGTTGTCAGCCATCCTAGCAGTGTCATCCATGGGCAAAATGGTCATTTCCTATGGCCAAAAAGGGGGGTAAAGCTTTAATTCGCAATAAAATCGAGGTAATAGTATACCCTGAATCTAACATATTTGGAGTGGTATATAATGGAAGTCAACGCCACTCTTTCAAGTGGTATATGATGAATTATCCCTACAACTATAGGTTTCCACAATAAAGACGTGTTTGAAATTTATGGATTTTGTGGGAATTTTGGAGGAATGGTAAAATTCTGAAAAAAAAAATCTTATGAAAATTGAAACCCTGTGTTTCAAACGGGCCAAAAAATTGTTGAAACTCCATAATAAAATGTAAACAACGCGAGTACTTTTATTCGTTGCTGTACTAGTTGTGCAGCTGAAAATGTCTCCATAATAGTGATGGTTAGCAAACGCGCAGTACCATTTTTATTGTTTCAGGGATCATGGTACCGTGTTTCACAAGCATTTGAACTACTAATACATTTACAATTTAATTGAACCTTTTCGACAAAGCCACAGTCAAACGTTTGCTTTCCATAATTAAGCTTTCACGTGCAATTCTAGATTAACAAATTTTTCACAAGCAACCCTGAAACCCGGCCTCCCAGTCCCAGCCTACCACCCAACCACAAGGAACCAACCGCGAAGAGCACGGAGCCACGGAAAGTAAACAGCAAACAGAAAGGCAGAACAAACTGTACAACCGTGACATCGGGAAGGGCAAAGCAAAGGCGTTTTTAATTACACCCACGATTTGCCGGAGTCCACACGGATAATCATCAGTACCTAAAAGCTACCACTGAAAGTCCACTCATACAGGGATTTTAATTTTCTAAATAGCATTCTTTAGAACCACATTAGCAAAAAAAATAGCCTTTGCAATTCCGAAATCTGGACACTATTAGCCCTCATACGTCACCCTAATTCTTAAACTAGCCTTTTCACCTACGAAATTCTGAATTTAGCCCCTCGACCACCTTGCCGTCATTGGGTACAAAGAACAAAGAAAGATATCGTTATCCTCACAACAAAGACTAAGGTCTTGCCTCCCACACCAAGCATGAGGTACAAAGAGGGAGAAAGAAAAGAAAAAAAAATAAAAGTAGGAAAATAACCGATTTAAAAAAATCCAAAAAAAACTTGGAACATAAAAAGATTTACTTAAAAAATCGAATTTAATTAAGTTTATTTTATTTATTTAAATTGTTTTTTATTTTCTGAAATTTGCAATTAAGCTCTAATTAATTCAATAAAATACAAATGATTTTTTATGCTTTCAAAAGACTCTGAAAAACGGGAGAACTGAAGAAAAAAAAATCTTGGTCTCTACAGTTCTTGATCACGTTACTTCACTATGGTGTAGCTAAAGCAAAGTACTTTATGGAGCTTGTACAAAATACAATTGAAGGGGCTGAGAACGCTCGTTGTGATTACGAAGATGCCATAAAACATGGAGGATTCAATATCGGTGTGAATGGTTCTTTCTGGGATTCCACTAGAAGAGACATACTTGCAATATAAGCTTACACGGAACCAGAACTACATTAGAGTCCGAAGACAGAAGCACGTTACACGTGGTCACATAGCATGATGGTGCTGAAGCTCTACGCCGTAGAAACAATAGCACATTTGATCGCCTCCTAGGCGCAGTGCGCGTCATGACTGACGACGCAAGGGCTGCAAACTTGTGATCATCATAACGACGTTCACGCATCTGTCGTCGCGACACCGAGGGCACCTCCACCCTCCGCCTCGGACCGCCCTCCGCCGTCGTCGCGCTCTGTTGCGACGAGGCGAAGATGATGATGTCCGTGATCGGGGTGATACGGACGAGACCTATCCACTTGTCTGTGGTGCGAACGAGGCTCATGACAGCACGGTACGTATTCGTACGGTCCTCCGTGCGGTCTTGGGACGGAATTACATGCTATTTTTGTATTTGCGATTACGAAAAGGCTATTTTCACTAATGTGAAAAAAATTCCTCAGACAGGAGGACAAGAGTTTGCAATAAATTGCTCAAAGAGTACATTGAAAAAATGCAGAGAGAGAATGTAAGAGAAAGATGCATCAGTGTCAGTATCATCTCATCTCCCACTAGATGCAGTGGAAGTTACCCATTGTCCACTAACCCCACAAAACCAATCACTCACTCATCGTTGCGAGCAAGTAGGAGTAGAACTCCAGAAGATGATAAATACAAACATGGAATAGAATAAAATTAAGGGAAGGTCCCTCCTGTTTAGTAGTCTTCTCCTCTTCCCTCTTCTTGGAGTTGCTGTCCTGGAAGCTAAGAAAGGCCCGGCCTTTTGGCTCGTTCTTGAGACCTGCTCCAAGCCTCCAAGAAAGCGAGAGAGATGGCGCGCGCCGAGAAGGTTGCCGGCGATGGCTGCTCCGATGGCGAAGGGCTGGTGGAGGTGGAGGTCGGGGTGGGGGTGGGGGTGGGGGTGGGGGTGGACGGCAAGGGGTGATAGAGTGCCGGATATGCCAGGAGGAGGGACAGGAGGACACCATGGACTCCCCCTGCGCCTGCACTGGCACACTCAAGGTGACCTCTCTCTCTCTCTCTCTCTGGGGGGATGTTTCTTTCCTTGTTGAGGAACTGAGGTGAGCCAAAGTGTAGTGGTTGGTAAAATCGAGGTGGAAATCTGACAATTGTTTGTTATCTTCTTCGAAGAGATGAGCAGATGTCAAGATGTTCTTCCTTAATTAGTTCCATCCATTCTCTGTTATACTCTCCTATCATCAACTGTAGTTTGTGCTTTGCTTAAATCCTATTTTCCCGTTTCTTAAAAAAAATCATACTTACCCCCTTCTTTTGATTATATTGATGTTGAGGATGCATCCAGCTTCCTTCTTTTTTGGTGAAATTTCTGTTGATTCTTGGTACTGCCATTATAACCGTGTTTTGCTTTATTTTTTTTTAGTGTTTTCTATTGTGTACATCTCTATTAGGCTCTACACTGGAAATTAAAGTGATTAGGAGCAGCGAAGGTTCTATTAAGTGATTGTCAAGTGATTTTTTTAATTCGCAACGCAACTATGGAATCAAATGTGTTAAACTGTTTCATTTGTTCCTTCGGCCCTCCCCTTTGCAAAGTTAGTTTTTTTAGATAATGGAAGAGAAAAACTCTTCTGGCCTCTGCATTAAGGACACATACAGCTTATTTTATTAAAGAGTTAAAAGCACTAAAGTAACAAAAGCTATTAAAAGTGGCTTGAAGCTTTACAAGCAATGAACGACTGAAAATTAAACTCAATCATTACAAATCCTGTGACTAAACCGCCACTCATAAATGCTTAAAATTTGCTTCGCCACTACCTCCAGTCTGTCGCTTCCGGCTAACATAGACTCCTTCTGAGCTGGGTTTTGCAAATTTGTTCAAGCCCTCAACCAGTGTTCACTCAAAAAGATAACCTGCAAGGGATTAGTTACAATCTTTTTGTCAAAAATAATATCATTCCAATATAGTCAAATAGACCAAAATAAGGCACTAACTCCCACGATGAGTTGTGACTTTAAAATCTTAGGAATACTGGATAACCAATTCCCAAACATATTTGCTATACTCACCGGAAGAGATAAATTAAATGCACACTGAACAACCCACCATGCTAGGCGTGCAAAGGGGCATTTAATAAAAAGATGTTGAATTGTTTTATCGTTAATACAAAAACAACACTTTGTGCTTCCCCTCCAATTTCTTTTGAGCATATTATCTTAGTTAAAACTACCCCTCTCTTGAGATACCATAGAAATATTTTCACTTTTAATGGAATTTTAAGTGTCCAAAAAAATATCCTAATGGGGGCTTGAGAACTGCCAATTAGTGCCTCATAGAAAGACTTTATTGAAAAAAGTCCAGATTTATTCAAATTCCACCTGAAAACATCTTTTTGAGAGATCAAATGTAAATTAGCGATTCTCAAAATTAACTCATTCTACGCCTGTAACTTAGGCCTAATAATAGATCTTCGAAAAGATATATTTAAAGGAGCCGTTCTCAGAATATTCGTCTCTGTATCATCATTTCTCCTTACCACATTATAAAGAATTGGGTATTGACTTTTCAGTAAAGTATCTCCTAACCAAATATCTTCCCAAAATCTAGTTTGTATTCCATTTTTAATCTAGAATGAACCAAAACGAAAAGATTGATCTTTGATTTTCATTAAACATAACAAAAAATGAGAAGTTTTATGTTTATTTACCATCTGCGAAAGACACTTCCCACCCAAATATATTTTTTTTAACAGAACCATCTGCGAAAGACACTTCCCACCCAAATATTTTTTTTTAACAAAGTTTGCCAAACACCGTCTTCATTAGGTAACTTAAACAACCATTTACCTAGTAAACTTTTGTTTTTTGTGTCTAGGTTCTGAATACCTAGGCCACCATGTTCTTTGGGTAAACACATTAAACTCTATTTAGCAAGCCTATATTTACATTTATGACTGTCATTCTGCTAGTAAAAACGAGAGCGATAAAAATCTAATCTTTTGAGAATCTCCCTACGAACATCAAAAAAGGATAACATGAACATTGGTAGACTACTAAGTACCGAGTTAATAAGTATTAATCGTCCACCAACAGACATATTTTTTCCTTTCCAACTGCTAAGCTTCTTTTCAACTCTATCCTCAACCTTTTTCCAATCACAATTTCTTAGTTTTCTGAAATGAATCGGAATGCCTAAGTATCTGAAAGGAAATGGACCTACTTCACAACCAAATAATTGAGTATAATGTGATTCAACCTCTTTTGCAGTACTAAAACAAAAAATCTCGCTCTTGTGGAAATTAATTTTTAAACCTGATAATTGTTCAAATACACATAGAATGAGTTTGAGATTTTTTGTTTGTTCTAAATCATTATTCAAGAAGAGGATAGTATCATCAACATATTGTAATATAGACAACCCATTTTTGCAAGTTAGCTGAAACTGTCTAAATATATGGTCTGCCAGTTACCAGTTTGGTTTGTCCAAAACAGTGCTATCGCGATCGAATGGATTCTCATAAATGTTTTTTTGGTTGAGGAATGTTCATGCTTCTTCTTTTTTTTTTGCAGACATGAACAAAAACATTCGAATTATTCCTTCCTCTCTCGGTTGTCAAATAACTGCTTGTTGTTCTTTCACGTTGTTTTACACGTGACTCGGGATTATCTGCTGAAAACATGCTAATGATATGTTGATCTACTGGTGTTCGTTGGATGCAGTTCGCCCACAGGAAATGCATACAGAGATGGTGCAACAAGAAGGGGAACATTACATGTGAAATATGCAATCAGGTGGGTGTTTCTGTTATTCTGTTACAAGACTACCATAGAGCAATGTTGCATTGCATTTCTATTTCTAGGCGATGGCATGCTACTTAAACCTTCTGGGGTTGTTAGCCTAGGTACTTCATGACTTGATGTAGGTAGATGTAGTTGGGTTATGAGCAATCCAATTTCAGGCCAACTGCGTTGCAGAAGAAACAAGGGGGGAAGAAAAATATTGTTTTTGATTTTACTGTATTCTGTTATTGCCAATGGAGCCTTTCAGATTTGATTTTTGTTTCTTTTGTTCCTACAGGTTTACTCCCCAAACTATGTCCTCCCTCCAACCAAATGTTGTTCAGATGAAATGGACATGGATCTTAGGTACTTACTGATACAATCCTTCATCCTTTGATGAAATTGTGGAAATCAGCTATACTGTGGATTGAAGAATGCGATCCATACCCTGTCTGTCTGCAATTAAAGCAGTGCCATTGTTTTCCCCCAATTTTTCCTTAGCATTGCAGATGCTGATACTCCGACTTCTGGACTTCCTTTGAACTTTCTAAAGTAGATATTCTGAAGTGATGACTATTTGTTTATAACCAGGCAAAGCTGGGTTGGACGAATTGATCCCCACGATTCCCATTTTCTAGTGATTGCCATCGCAGAGCAGCAGCTGCTACAAGCTGAATTTGAGGATTGCATATCTTCAAATTCGAGTGGCGTCACATGCTTCCGAACTATTGCTTTAATTGTATGTTAAAGAAACATTTTCTTAGTACACCTATTTTATTAGTGCTGGAGGGTGGAGACTAATGTTGATTTTGCTGCAGTTGATGTTCCTTTTGCTTTTGCGCCATGTAATCGTGATCGTGAGAGATGTTAGCATGCTACAAGATGCAACAGTGTTGTTCAGTGTGAGTTCAACAGACATAGTTTTTTATCTCAATATTATGCTATTAACTTGTTCTGCCAAAATGATATGACCCACCTTCTGTTTAAGTGTTCTAATGCTGAAAGTAATTAATTGATGAAAAATCATATACATTAGTTGGTGCAAAGGGACGACAGATACCTGAGATGGATTTGCTTTTATAGTGTTTTATTAGCTGGGATTTTCTTCGTTCAGGATTTACTTATGTTTTTGTTGGAAGTCTGAAGCAGTGGAGTTTGCTTATTCTGCTCCTTTTTTTTTGCTTGGGCTGTTTAGGATTTGCAGAACTGAAATCTTTTTATTTTTCATTTGGCACTATGCATACAGGACACTAAATCTTTCCTTCATTTCAGGCAACTCTTCAGTTTGCAGGATTCTTTCTTCCATGTTATGTTATAGCACGCTCTTGTTATGCTTTTCAACACCGGCGGCGAAGACAGGTACACTTCCTTTCCTACCAATGCAGATACAAGCAAAACTTACTAACACCTTTGTCAAGATCTATTAAGCAGCCCAAATTAAGATGGCCATTTCTAATATATCATCATTTTGTGGACTTGTGCTTTTGTGAATAATTGGGGTAAGAACATTTCCAAGTTTGAACCACATTATTATGTATAGCACGTAACATCTTATGTTTGTAATGAAATGATCTAGTAGCAAGAACAATTCACAGATAGCGGTAACAGTACATGTAAGGTAAAACATGATTTGAAGTCTTATATTGACAATGTCATAATGTCACGTTTAACTTTCTACCAGGTAAAGACTTAAGCTTTATATATGTGAGATTGCACAAATTGATGCCTGCAGCCCTCACTCAAAACAATCCTCTGGTGTTCTTAAGATATTTCTGCTGGAATCTAGTGCTGCTCAGTTGAGCTCCTTTGGTTTCTTTCACCATGCTGTCCACTGCTATTCTTCTGTAGTCTCTGTTGTTTGCACGAAGGCATGTGCAACAATTTAACTTATCTGATTGGTTCTCTCTGCAGGTGTAGGGACTCACCTGAACCTTGAAGCATACCGGGCGTGCAAACTGAACACCGTCTCGGTGCTAGACTGCTAGTACCACCCACAAGAAAGATGAAGCTTGTGAAGTAACGCTTCCCTTTGCTTGGATCTTGTGCAACACATTTGGTTTTTCCCCAGAAGATGTAGGCGATTTAGATGGAGTAGCCAGAGCAACCCTCGTGAAGCTCAACTGTACATATGAGAGTTACCTTTTACAGCTACAAATGCAAGATGATAACATCTCTATCCGAAATAAAAGAACAGCCCATGATAGCCCTTAAAATTTGATTCCTTGAGCGCTGTCATGAAGTTATTATTTTGTGCATGTATCATTTGAAGAGCGCTGATGGTTAACTTGCCTTAGGCTTTGCACGAGCATGGGAGGTATGGACGGCTCGCAAGTTGCCAGACCTGTCCTGCCTGCGCCGTTTCTGAACTGGCCGTGAAATCACGATCATTCGTTGCCAGACGAAGCCCTGCGGCTGCGTTGCGCCCGCCCTGTTATCCTTGCCAGCACCGCTCTACCTCGGCTCGCCGATGACCTTCCACTTCCAGCGCCGCCCACTGTTAATGTTATGGGCCACTCCGCCGTTCGGGCCTCACTTTTTCGCCCTCTGTCGGTCGGCTGCACGACGTGCTGCTCTCGTGGGTGCATCCCGTCGTACGTGCTGATTGCCTACTCGTGCCGCGCCGAAAGATGTTTTCATTTGTCTCCACGAAGTTTTCCTCCCAAAACGGTACCGCCACGCCGCGGCGACTCGTCTCTCAGCGCATAGTATATCAAAATTAATTTTGACAATACCAAAATATGAATATAAAAATAGCATTTGGATTGTAGCCATACTAATTCACGGTCAATACTAAAATTGATGTGTTTGGACTGTAGCCATGCCAAAATTTGCTAATATTGTTAGTGACACGTGGGTCCCGCATGACATCTTTTTTCCCCAAAATATGTCAACCAGGGTTTTTTTGTTGATAAAATGACAAGAAATACAACAGTTCAAACGGATCACAAATTGGATACTCAATTTAGGATATTGAAAGAGAATCAAATGCTAGCTAAATTTTTAGGGTATTACCAAAATTTTGGTATAGCTCTTTATTGGTCACAAACCAAATGACCCCTCGGTTTGTTGCTTATCGCCTCCCATTGGTCACACCGTCAAGATCTGTTTATAAGATGTTTTTTATAAATAAAAAAAACAGTACATTCTACTGGTAGTATAAATCAAATCTGATCATTTATTTGTAAAAGACATAATATATTTTTCTTTCTATTTATAATTTTTTTCGTAAGGGTGTTATGGACTTTTTCAACTAGGGTTGAAAATATTACTCTAGTACTATGTGATCATCCCATAGGCAATTACAATTCTACCATCTTGGGATTCTACTGTTCATACTGCTAAGTGTAGTATAAATAAATTCTAACTAATATGAACCATTGTATTAAAAAGAATGGATGACCCGTATTAAATTGAGTATACCGTAAAAGAGTTTTTTTGGATAATCCTAGCGCTCCTACGTCCTACCCATAACAAAATATCGGACATTGTCCCAGCCACTCGTTCCTCATCCAGTTGTGCGTACGTGTGATGTCTATCCAACTTAGAAGGTTCTCCTCTCTCTCTCTCGGTTGCTTCGGCCACAAGCCACCACCATCGAGATCCTAGGCACGAGCTCCTTCCTACACGCTAGCACGCAAGTTGCTTCCTCCCTCTCTCCATGTAGAGCCGAGCTCCATTACAGTTGGGGAGCGGGGTGCTGCCAACGTGGCCTCCACAAGTCCCTGGAGATCTGGTAGAGCGCAAGAGCGGTAGTCAGCGGCGGCGGGATGAGGAGGAGAGATGGAGGCTAGGGTTGGCTGGTCACCGGCTCCCAACAAGCTCGTCGTCATCCGCCGCAACGGCGATCTCGGGATATGTGTGGCGCTAGCCGGCGAGCTTTACGTCGCCGCAGCATGCATGGGTTTCGGGTAGTGTGCGGTGCTCATTTTGGTTAGTTTTTCTCATCGGCGACCCTCAATCCCCATATCCTCATTTGGTATGCTTGTTGCAAGTCAATTTGTTGCATTAGCTTTTTTTCAATTGTTGCACAAAGTGTTTCATTTTGTTGCAATATATCTTCTAAAATGTTGCATCAACTTTTTCAAATTGTATTGCACATGGTCATCTTTTTGTTGTGGTAGAGTCTACGATTCTTAATTTTGTTACGAACATTTAATTCATTGTTGCACAAGCAATTTTTTAAATATTGTCACTATTTGTTTTCAAATGTCATAAGGTCGTAAACTTATTTTTGGTATTTTCGATCTTGTTTTAGCACTTAGCTAAGTCATATATTCTTAGTTTTCATTCTTCTTTTGGTGAGAAGATAATACTTTTTTTAAAATTTTCTCAGCATTTTTCTACTACTATTCTGCATTTTGTTACATGTGTTAATTACTCTTGTTGTACCAGTAGTTCACCGAGCTTTAGTTGTACCCCTTTTTTTAATCTTCAACCGTTCCTCTATCAAGACCAGTAACACAGAATTCATGTGCCTTGATGGTTCTTACAATGCGGATCACGAAAAGTGTAGATACTTGTAAGCAGTCAAAGCACTACCCACACCAATGGTGATATAATTCTGCATTCCTTCACCCTATTTATTGAGGTAAAGCTCAGGGAAACACCAACGTTACAACAGTATAAAAACTTTTCGAGCACCACAGTATCAGCTGCCTTGACGTTATGCAAGCCATAAATAGTAAGCACTCTAGTAAAAACAGTTGAGGTGTACACACGCTGTTGTGAATTAGGCGCAGATCTCCAATGGACGGCGGGTTTGCTTGCAGAGAACCAAACAAACTCCGTAGGGTTTACCCTAGTATCGGCTGGGAACCATAGCTGATACCACAAGCTCACAAGGGCAGGAACTCTTAGGCCCTATTTGGATGAGGAGTAATTCCTTGGTAGGTTTTGGGATTTGGCTCAAATTTGAACTAGATCCTAAAACTTTCCAATGAAATACCCCTAATCCAAGCACCCCCTAAGCAGTTATTCAGCTGTCTGATTTCCCTGGCTTGACCTTCTCTTTGAGAAATTGCCTAATATGCTCCCGCTTCCAGTTGTCGATCCTGCAAGTTCACTTGGTTTTAGTAATCAAACGCAACATGGTAAACAGTTGTACATATATCCATGTAACTATGTTAATCAGATACTTATTCTCGAGTGAGGTAGAACTTGCCTTATGGTTTCCATCTGTTCACCCTTGTCATCAAGCATTATGAGCTTTGGTGGAGAGCCATAGGCATAACGGGCTTCTACATAAGGGAAGTCATCTTTATCTTCTTCCAGGAAGCCAACAACTTCTGGATAAAACACCAACTTTCTCATGCACACCTCAATAATTGCACCAGAGAATGTGAGCTGCAATAGCAAAAAGAGTTAGATATTGTATCCAGTGGTAGTAAGCTGCTATGTGGTACTTCTAAAACTCAAGTTCAGCCTTGAAAACATCCTACGAGTCTAGTGTAGCCTAGATAACAAGTTCAAGAATTACATCCAATGTAAGTAAGCTACTATTTGGTACTTTTAAAGTTTTAAGTTCTCATTCTCAAGTTCAATCTTGAATACATCTTACGAGTCTAGCCTAAAGAGCAAGCTGAAAATATTAAGAGATGACAACTAAATCATGAAGATCCAAACATTATCTATTATCTTACTAAAACAAAGTTAAAAGAAACCACCGTGTCCGCTCTTAAAGGTAGATGTTGTGGGCGCGTTTGTGGGCCGTCAGTACCAACGATGACCCCGCACCACGACACAACCGGCGCACCAGCCAAACCCAGAGGAGGTGCCAGCCAGGGACACATAGGTTCCTTTGCTTTCAACTTAGGAATTCCTATTCCCATGTTTAGATAAGATCCTCAGGATAGATTAGTTGCTATATATTAGGACCCCTCTATATAAAGGAGGTTTGGTTGCATGAATAAAGCAAGCAAGAATTAATCTTCCTCTACCTGAGTCTTTCCCTTCCCCGGTGCTTTCTCTTTCTATCCCTGTTACCAGTGCCGCAGCTGTCGGCGTTCACCACAGCTCCTCCCCGCTGGCGAGTTCTTCGCCCTCGTCCTCCCATCTCTCACCACTACAACCTTCGCTCCCATCCCGTACATATCAGTAGAAATTACCACGTTAATCGGTGGAAAAAGAGAAATATTTACACCGTCGATTGAAGGTGGGTTCAGATTATAACGGTGCATATCAATCCACTATAGTTAGACCATAGACTTCGATAACAATTAGAGCTCTAATGTTCCATATGTGTACATACGACAATCTATATATACTATAGCAGGAGACAAAGAGATCCCACGATTAGAAATTTGACAACATAAGCGATTCCACAACGTTTCTCCCAACCCGTCGCTGCCAGGGCACCATAGCAAGGTACGAAGGTCCGTACAAAAGATGGACACCACCATGGTACATACACAACATTATGGCAGATGCAGCAAGCAACAACATGCATGGTGTCGTATAGAAGCTAGGGCAGTGAATTGAAGCAAGGTACACAACATTCCGGCTGATCCGACGAGCAACATGTGTCGTTGTAATTGTGGAGTATCATGTCTTAAAACAAAATCAGATTTCGAGGAAGTGCTCATCTCACGAAAACAAGAATACTATGTGACAATTGCTCCTAGCTCTGTACGAAAACAAAGAAGACTTTGTACGAACCAATTAGCTATGTCTTCTCCCCAATTGATGATAGGTACAAACCATGTTCCTGGCACCCCATGCAGGCATGGACAAAGAGAAACAAGGACAGATCATGGTATGGCTAGGCTGTGGTACAAGGGCACCATGGTGAGTAAGCGTTTCTTTCTCGATTGATTTGCTTTAAATTGCCTCTAGCTACTATACACTTTTGATCGATGTTTTGCATGCAACACAAAATACCATGTTTTTCCCCTAGCTTTTACGTCAACACAGCACAAAATAGTAGTTATGTCTTTTTTTTCTATAGCACGCAATAAGAATAACTATAAATAAATTTCGCCTAGCGAAGCATATTGCTACCAAGCAACACGTGAAAGGAATAGGAGAGATAATAATAACATAGTAGTTAGGCTATCTTTAGATATCGATTGGATCAAGTAGATATTTTCATATTCGCAAATGTGCTGATATTAAAAGAAGCCACCGTATTCGCTCTCATGCTCACGGGCTAGAATTTACTACAATAATTGGTGGGAAAAGAAAATGATCTACACCATTAGTTATAATACCAGATTATAATGGCATAGATTTAATAGCTAGGTACATTTATTTTAAAAAGTTTGACGTGGAATCTGTAATACTGTACTTTTATGAACCTGGGACCGGAATAGTTAATTTCACGTATCCGAGTGCAACACTTTCACATAGGAAATCTTGACTAAGATGTGCTTACGCAAATCAATAGGACTTCTACTGCATGTGACTTAAACTCCAATAAATTACATTTTCGAGTTTATATTTGCCCGTGCACACCATCTCTTAGAGCATGATTGGTAAATAAAAGAAAAGAAAATTCAGCAGTACATTTGGGAACGTGCAAGTGTATTGGGACGCACTAGGCCCTAGCATCAGTGACCGGCGACGAGCGATAGGAAGGCAACAGTAAAAAAATAAACAGTTGATAACCGGATATAGAGTTAACTTGCACAATTCCGGTTACTAACAGGGGAATGGCACACAATCTAAAGGAACATGTGAATTAGCTAATGAGGTGGCGGCTACCTGGTGGAGAAGTAGGGTGGCTAAGATTATATAGCAGCAACGATGGATGATTTTTAGCTCCCATGTTCAGCCTCAACAGTTGGGGAACTAGAGTATATATTAGCTCTATGACACGATTTCAATGGCATTGTATCTAGGTTAGTTATATTCAAACATTAAATTATAGGCAATCAATAACACTCATGTCCTTTTTAAAACATGCTCAATTTCAATTTTGTGAAAGATCAATGTCTTATATGAAATCCCGAAAAACATGTTGAGGCTAGCCGCGCAAATGCGCAGGCCACCCTGCTAGTTCACATAAATCAAATGATAGTCAGAATTTAGCAGAAAATGAACTTAAATACAAAAAAAAGGATTAAAATTGCACCTTATAAGAAGTAAAAAATATGATGCCTTTAGCAAATTGGAATTTCATGAATCTTCATACCTTGCTGATAGAATCATCTGAATCCTCAGTGCAACACTTACGACAGTCCTCCACCAGCTCTGCAACCAAACAACCAATAAGTCGCTAAACAACACTCGGGTGATAACTAGGCAACTAGCACGCGTGATGAGAAAAAAAAAATCGCCCTTAGTTGCTTCGCCAACAGACAGGCGACAGCAACTGAATCTTAACAGAGCAACTGAACAAATGATTTCATCCGGACAAGCAATGGCCAAACTTGATAAAGTATTTGTCCTCCAAACTATGGATTGAATTGACAACAGGAATGAACTTTCGAATCCAACTAGATTCAGGCATGCTTCTAGGCAAACTAATCAGAACAACAGGAACAAACGGTAAAACAAAATAGGGACGTTTCATAATCAACACCACCCAGATCTACATGACTACAACTGTGAGCTGAGGATGGAACGAGCACTTCCATTTAGACAGTCTCCTACCAACCCCAGGCCCCAAATTGACAATATCACAGTTTTGGATCCCATCCCGAGCTTCAATCACAAAAAAGAGCATATCTCAAATCCACCAATCCCCAGTTTATACTTCAAAGGCGAATCATTGGCCGCTAACCCTTCTTTGAAATGGACTTTAAGAAATGAGCTTTCTTAATTAAACTGGGCATTACTCTGGTCTAAAACTCCTATCTTCCCACTCCAATTAGGGTTCCTTGGATTGATTTATATGAAAAAATAACAGAGCACGTACAACGCGAGCCAATCTCCGAGATGCAACAGCAAACTAGTGAACATTTCGATCCAGGACACTCCTCACAAGTTTCACATTCCAAATTAGTGAAGCTTAAAAAAAACGCATCCGAGTGGCTCCTACGCCTTCCCCGGTTCAGATCCCGAACCCTATCAATAGGAAAGACAGCAGTTAAATGCCAGGGGACGATAGGCCCGTACCTTGGTCCTTAACGAACTCAGCGAGGGCGTTGCAGTCGGAGCATAGGGCGAGGCCGGTGAAACCCAGCTCCTCGCACTCCCTCGCCCCGAGCCGCTCGCCGCCGCGGCAGAGCCCCGAGCAGCACACGAGCACAAAGGCGACGGCCGACGCGACTGAAATAGATCGAACCATCTCTCCTGCCCTCCTCGACCGCCCCCGACCAACGTAGGATTTCGAGCTCTCGCGACTCGCAAGCACCACGACGAGGAGGACGAGGACGACTAGCGCAGTGCCCTTTCCGGCTTCCCCCCGCTATCTTTCTCGTGAGCTCCTGTTCGTTGGCAATTGCGTTAACAAAGTGGGCCGTTAATGGGCCCAATCAAAGAACCAGGCCGTAAGAGAGTACGGAAAGCCCATGTGTACATGTATTTTTTTTCCCTCTCTTCTTTGGGAATCTTTTTTTTTCCTGATAACATATCGTCACTTGAGACACTGAGCCATGTGTCCAACCATAACGATCGTATGGTCGGTTTATCGTCGGATTTTTGGCCGTATTGGCAGGTTTTTGTAGTGTATGTATAGAAATGATCAGCCTGAAATTTTTTTGGCAAATTTAGCCCTTGTCCGCACGGCCACTAGCGGTAGCCATTCTCTGGCCGCCACGTGCCCCTGTCCACACGGTCGTCGTGCGATGGCGTTGCGCCTACGGCCTACCACGTGTCCTCTCTTAGGGTTAGGGTTAAATTAGAGTTAGGGTTTCGAGTGTTCGTAAGAATTTTAAAATATAGCAACCAGCTTCAAAAAATTATGCAATTTTACCTGGAACCTTCGACAATTTTATATATCTCAAAAATGAAGGATTTAATTCGTGAAGATTAGGATTTTAGGTTTCGGAAAATTAGGGTTTCATGATTTCACGTGACTTCGAATGTATGGGGAAAAACTGCATTGCGGCTCCATTGGATATGTCGATATACAATATGGCGTAGGAGTACACACATAACAACCAAGATACGCGTACAATTATAGCAAAACAAATTATGAATACGAATATCCCAAAACATAATCGCATACACACGGGACACAATATGGCTCAATCGTCTGAGCCGCTACTCTCTGCCTTCTACGGCTGCGTCCGCGTTCACAGCCTTGTCTTGCGCCGAGCATGTCCCGTGGGATACGTCAGCCGATCCGGAGGCTGCGTGTCAGTTCGGAGGGTATACAGAGACTGTTGAGTCGGCAGAGGTGGACCAGTGGGCTGAGTTTGGCCCGGCAGAGTCTAATAACCATACATGTCCTGATGAGGCATGCCGCCCTGGGGAACACCTCCGAAGAAGTCAGGAGCGACGGACTTGAAAAATTCACTCCCAGGGTACGGTGCGTGCAACTCCGGTTGCGCATATGAGCTCTGGCCTTGGATGTACGGGGTGCCAACCCACCCGAATAAGCTCTGGCTTTGGACGTACGGTGGGAAAGTGAACCCGGAGGAGCTCTGCCCTGCGTATGCTCCAAACTCTGTCTGCCATGGTCCAAACCCTGACTCCATGTACTCCTCCCTGGTAGGAGTTGGGAGGCCTGTATCGTCATCATCAGTCGTCGTGAACTGGTTGTCACCCCCACGGTCAACTGAAAGGTTGCAAAACGGAACGATGTTAGTACAGAGAAACACTCGAGACGTGAACTGAGAATCTCGTACCTCCCGGATGTGCAACGCAGATGACCGACGGGGAGCGCTAGTCTGTGTACCGAACGCAGACAGTAGAAGTGAATCATCCTAACGGACCTACGGGGGAGAACGGCATGATGTTAGTACAACGTAAGGCATAACCAAAAAAACAAAATGTAGATCCGTACATAACTTACCTCCGCGCCGCTCTGGGCCGCGGATGACCGACAGGGAATGCTACGACGCCGGCCGGACTCGCTAGGTCGTGGTGACCTAGCGGGTGAGCACGCCTCCCCCCCCCCCACTTGGTGCCCAATGAGCGGGACGTTGTCTGTCGAACGATCGCAGCTAAAATTATTTATTATCTTATTCATCTCCATCGAGATCTGCTTCAAAAAAAATTATATCCCGCCGGTGTTGTGTCTGGACGCGCTATGGCGACCTCCAATGCGCTATGGACGCGTTGCGTTTGCTCCAACTATAGTGACATACGTAACAGGTTCATTAACGAAGAGTACGAATGTCGTCAATAAAACGACCAGAGGTTGTAAGTGTCTTACGGTGTCGTTACGCCGCGAAGCGCTGTGATGATCATACGTGCAGTGGAGGCTCTCGTGGTGCGTCTCCGATGTCACCCGCTCCGGGCACTCCGGTGGAGGAATGGTGAGTCTTGCGCGCGTCTGTGACACGTACCACTCCAAGTACGCATCGTACGTCTCAGAGTCATACGGACGCCGCTTGTTCCAGACATCCATGTGCGCCTTGTCCGTCCATGCCATAGTCCACTCCTCCTGGACCAGGAGCTAGTCCTGAATATACCCACCCGCCCTCGATTGCCTGCATTTCCTGAAGGAATGATGTTAGAAAAGAAGACGTAAGGACTGTAAACATTACTCGGATGAAGTTTGACTCACAGTTGTACAGCTCGCTGCAGGAGCCTGCCGTCCGAGCGGCACGACCTGGTACGCACCAAACTGTCGCATTACGCGCTATGACACGTAAGGCTCCACCATATATGCGAACACCAGGTGGCAGTCCATCCTCCATAACCCGATGTCCTGGGTGCATTGCATGGATAGCCCGTGTGGCACTACTGTGTGCACGAAATCTGGATACCATGGGACACCAGATGATGACACTCTCGTGCAACGACTCGAACTCGTTGTGGTATAACGAGTAGCACCTCACCAACCTGTCCTTGGCCCAGCGCAAACGACCAGTAGTCCACCGTGAGCCCATGATGGGCCCGTCTATCGTGTCGATCGAGGGGGGTGTACGGGTGCACCGCTTTCTGGATGGACGACCACCCAACCGGGAAGTGCTCCCAACTCCACAGCTGTAAGAGCAGGTAGCAGCCGGCCAGGCTGGGGGTACCACCGGTGCCGCGTCGTGAAGCATCACACAACCCCCGGTATGTGGCGCAAAGGACGGTTGACACCCATCTATACTGAGGCATCGATCTAGCCTCCGCGTCAACCAATGACTCGACGAGGCGGACATAGCTGGGGTAGCAAAAATCATCCTGTGCGGTTAGAAACAGGAGCCAACCAAAGAGCTCAAGAAGGTAAGCAACGAGGTGCGTCCTAACGACCTCGTCAGGTGCACCCTGCGGGCAATCACCGAACTGCTCAGCCAAGTCTGGGGGACGCCACGTGCACCCTTCGAGAGAGGTTAGTCAAACCGCTGCTCCAGCCTGGCCTTCTAGTGCGCCGGCGGAGGGCCCGGAACAAGTGGCTCAACCCAGATCGGGAGACCGGTGATAAACGAGACGTCCTGCAGGGTGACCGTCATCTCACCCCACCGAAAGTGGAAGGTGTGCATCTCAAGCCTCCATCTGTCGACAAGTGCGGACAGCAGACTGGCGTCTAGGATAAACCGACGTCTAAGGGACACCAGCCTCGCAAGAGGCAATAAGCCTGTGTCCCGGAGGATCGAGACGTAGCGATCGTCTAGCTCCCAGGAATCCCTCCCCGCCCGAAGCTGCAGGAGCAAAGGGCCATCAGCGTCACCACCGGCAATCCACAATTTGCACCGGTGATCCTCATCATAGAAGTGTTCCAGAAGCACCTGTAGAGACATGGCGTGCAACACATGAATTAGACGGAATATTAGTGAGAAGGTTGATAATGACCATGAAACTAAATATTAACCATAGAATACTGCAAATTTAATATTATGACAAAACTAACACTACAAATTAATGTGCGCTAATTTGTAGGTACAAAATTAAATACGGCTATTTAATGACGATAAAATAGTGCAAATATGTTCTTAAGGTACACTTATTCCTCGGCTTAGTGCTCAAATGTGGTTCTTTCTCAAAAGTACAGAGCCACTCATGTGGTCTAACTTTATTATCCATGTATAGCAATATTAGTGGAGGTGTTCTTAAGTTCCTTTACCCATGGTCTTAGATACATTACTTTGTCCATGCATTGATAGCCTACAATACATACAATGTATGATAATCTCAGAACGCTAATTACATTGATGGCATATGTACTAACAATTACATGGGACTCATAAATCTCAGAACGTTAATTACACAGGACTAACAACGTTAAACTAAGTCAATGTTAGAGGAATGCTTTAAATATCTTAATATTCTTTTAACGCCCATTAAATGACACTCTTTTGGAGTTGCTTGAAAACGTGCACACATGCAAACACTAAACGTGATATCGGGCCTAGATGTGGTAAGATAAAGCAAACTACCAATCATAAACCTATAAAGTTTTAAATCTACCGGGTTACCTCCCTCATTTAAGTCAAGATGACCGTTGGTTGCCATGGGAGTCTTGATAGGTTTTGCATCCTCCATTCCAAACTTCTTGATCAAATCTTTTGCGTACTTGGTTTGGCTCACAAAGGTTCCATCTTTGAGTTGCTTGATTTGAAGTCCAAGGAAATAGCTCAATTCTCCGATCATGGACATTTCAAATTCCCTAGACATCATATCACCAAATTCTTCGCAAAAATCTTGATTAGTAGACCCAAAAATGATATCATCAACATAAATTTGACAAACAAAAAAAATCATCATTTAAGACTTTAGTAAATATAGTTGAATCAGTTTTCCCAATTTTGAATCCTTTTGAGACTAGAAAATCTCTAAGGCGTTCATACCATGCTCTAGGAGCTTGTTTTAGACCATAGAGCGCCTTGGAGAGTTTATAGACATGATTTGGATTCTTTGGATCTTCAAAACCGAGAGGTTGTTCAACAAAGACAAGTTTGAATATTTTACCATTTAAGAATGCACTTTTAACATCCATTTGAAATAATTTAATATCAAAGCATGATGCAAAAGCAAGTAATATCCGAATTGACTCAAGCCTAGCTACGGGAGCAAAAGTTTCACCAAAATCCAAACTTTCAACTTGTGAATACCTTTGAGTGACCAACCTTGCTTTGTTCCGAACAACCAAACCATTCTCATCTTGTTTGTTCCTAAAGACCCATTTTGTACCAATGACATTATGTTCTTTGGGTCGATCCACCAATGTCCAAACTTCATTCCGGGTGAAGTTATTGAGTTCTTCATGCATAGCATTCACCCAATCTGGATCTTCAAGTGCTTCTTCTACATGCTTTGGCTCAATAGAAGAGACAAACGAGTAATGTTCACAAAAAGAAGCAACACAAGAGCTAGTTTGGACACCCTTACTTACATCACCCAATATTTGGTCTATTGGATGATCCTTTGCAATTGTATTGTGGATTCTTAGTGGTAGGTTGGATGGTTGATCATCTTCTTTGTTGTCCTCTTCACTAAGTTGTACTTGATTTGTGGAAGAGGTGGGTGGTTCAATTTGAGTGGAAGATGGTGGATTGTCTTCGGGCTTGATGTCGCTTATTTGCATATACTCTATTGCTTTTCTTAAGTCTTCATTTCCTACATCATCCAAATTCTCATGCTTTTCTTGAGAGCCGTTAGTTTCATCAAATTGCACATCGTGCCTTTCTTCAGCTAAACCGGAATTTTTGTTAAAGACACGATAAGCTTTGTTATTTGAAGAATAACCAAGCAAGAAACCAACATCACAACGACTATCGAATTTTGAAAGACGAACACCCTTCTTCAAAATGTAACACTTGCAACTAAAAACTCGGAAATAAGAGATGTTCGGTTTTCTTCCTACAAGAAGCTCATAGGAAATCTTTTTCAAAAGTCGATGCAAATAAAGACGATTTATGGCATGACAAGCGGTGTTAATAGCTTCTTCCCAAAAATAATTAAAAGTATTATATTCATCAAGCATTGTCCTAGCCATTTCAATTAATGTACGATTTTTCCTTTCTACTACTCCATTTTGCTCCGGAGTGTAGGTTGTGGAAAGTTCGTGCTTTATTCCAAGTTCATCACAAAAGTCTTCAACCTTAGTATTCTTGAACTCGGAACCATTATCACTACGAATTTTCTTTATTTTGAAATCAAATTCATTTTGAGCCCTTTTTGCAAATCTTTTGAAAATTCCGGAGGTTTCACCTTTGTCATCTAGGAAGAATACCCATGTATATCTAGAGTAATCATCCACAATGACTAAACAATAGCTATTGCCTCCGATACTCTTATAGGTTGTTGGCCCAAACAAATCCATATGTAAGAGTTTCAATGGTCTAGAAGTTGACATGATACTCTTGAAAGGATGAGAATTAGCGACTTGTTTACCGGCTTGACAAGCACTACAAAGTCTATTTTTCTCAAACTTCACATCTTTCAAGCCAACAACTAAATCATGTTTGAAAAGCTTTTTGAGTTGAATCATTCCAACATGAGCTAGCCTTCTATGCCAAAGCCAACCCAATGAGGTTTTTGCCATTAAACAAGTTTTTAAACATGATTCGCTTGAACTAAAATCAACTAAGTAAAGATTTCCAAATCTAAAGCCTTTGAAAACTAAAGAGCTATCTTTTGCATTAGAGATGGTTACACCTTCACTAGAGAATGAGCAAATTAGTCCAAGATCACATATTTGAGCAACGGATAGCAAGTTAAAGTTTAATGATTCTACTAAAGAAACATTAGAAATGGAAAGGTCATTTGATATAGCAATTTTACCCAATCCTAATACCTTTCCTTTGCTATTATCGCCAAAAGTGATCTTCTCAATTCCTTGACCATTCTCGAATGTGGTGAACATCTTTCTATCACCAGTCATATGTTGAGTGCATCCACTATCAAGCATCTAATATTTTCCACCGGTTTTATAGTTCACCTACAAAACAAAAAATCAAGTTCTTTTAGGTACCCAAATTTGTTTGGGTCCTTGGAGGTTAGTAACCAAGGATTTAGGCACCCAAATAGCATTCTTTGTAACGCCTAGAATTGAAGTGCCAACAAAACGAACAACTACTTTACCATCCTTAGTCTTTCTAAGCATATAGCAAGAATCATATACACCAAGAGATGGAGTCTTACCCTTAGGACAATTTTGTGGCTCGTGTCCTATTTCCCGGCACTTATAGCAATACTTACCATTTTTCCTCACAAATCTTGTGGGCTTGTTTGCCGGCTTCTTACCTTTCTTAGGCACATACCCAAGACCTTCCTTGTTGAATGAGCACATTTGCTCACTCAAAAGTTTGTCAAGAGTGGATTTACCCTTGAAACATCTTTCCAAGCTCTTGCTTAGCTTGGTCACTTGCTCTTTTAGCTCATTGTTCTCATGAACAAGCTTTGCATCATTTTTCTCAACAATATCATGATTAGCATTAGCACTAGAGCAATATGGCATAGCAAGTAGGTCATCACATGAAGTAGATGCACTAGTTTTAGAAATTTCTACACTAGGCATATCATCAATAATATTGCATGTTATTCCTATACTAGAATAAGACTTGCTTGAATATTCTTGGATAAGCAAATCATGAGGTTCCTTTAACCCCTCATAAGATTCTTTTAGAGAGATAAACTCTCTACTTAAGATCTTATATTTTGATTTTTCTTTTCCAAGATATTCATTTAAGTCATCAAGCATATCCATTAATTCATCATAAGTTGGTTCATCACTATTAATGGATTTTACCTTATCTCCTTTTGCCATGAGGCAAGTAGGAGTGGAGAATAGCGACGGAGGTTCCTTGATGGCGATGCCGACTAGTCCCTTCTTCTTGGAGGACTCTTCCTCATCGGAATCGGAGTCGCTTGACTCATCATTTGAATCTCACTCTCCAATGTGGGCTTCATGCTTGCCATCTTTGTGAAGCTTCTTGAAGAGCTTCTTCTTGCCATTGTACTCCTTCTTCTTGAATGACTTGCCCTTGTCATCCTTCTTTTCAGGGCAACGAGAAGCAATGTGCCCCTTCTCTTCACAATTATAGCACCGAATGTTGCTATAACGCTTCTTGTCACTTAAGGATTGACCTTTCTTGTACTTGTCGAAGTTGTAGCTTCTATTGGGGCGTCTCTTCATGACCCTCTTCATTCTTCTCACAAGGAGTGCATACTCCTCGTCGGATTCATCTTCTTCATCATCATCATCACTTGATTCCGCTTTGGCTTTGAAAGAGGTAATCTTCTTCTTTGAGGAAGATGTCTCCAAATGCTCTTCCTTGTCCTTCTTGAACAACTCATTTGTGATGAGGTTGCCCAAGAGCCCCATTGGTGTCATCCTTGGCAACTCGGGTGAGTTGAGAAATAGCGTCACCAATGTCCCATACTTGTCCGGGAGAGCCTTAAGCATCTTGCGCACAATATCAACATCAAGAAGGTTAGTCCCAAGGCCTTTGAGCTCATTCACAATGTTGTTGAGTCTTGAATACATCTCATTGATGTTTTCATGAGGTAACATTACGAATGTCTCATACTTAATCCGAAGCCTATGCAATTTGGCTTATTTGACCGTGGATGTATCCTCATGGATTTCCGAGAGGGTGGTCCAAATATCAAGAGCGGTTTCCAAATTGCTCACTCTATTGAACTCATCCGCGTTCAAAGCCCCAAAAAGAGCATTCATAGCTTGGACATCTAAATGAGCATTACACGTCTCTTGATCCGTGGGAATTAGTGGATTAAGAGGCATGACGTAACCCTCATTTACGATTTTTCAAATGCTTGGACTCATGGCATTTAAATAAATTGGCATTCTAATTTTCCAATAAGCATAATTAGAGCCATCAAATAAAGGAGCCTTTCCTATAGCAATTCCCTCACTAGCCATCCTTTTCTCTCTTAGACGGTTAAGTCTAAATTAATGAGAGACCAAGCTCTGATACCACTTGTAGGATCAAGGATGACCGACTAGATGGGGATGAATAAGAGGTTTTTAAACAATTTAACAATTTAACAATTTTAGCCAATTAATAACTTAGTCTAAACAAGTTACACTTCTAGCTAAGCAATTCAATCACAATAAACAAGGTAGAAATATAAATGCGGAAATGTAAAGACTAGAAATAACCACAGACACAACGATGTTTTTCCCGTGGTATCGAAGACTTGCCGGTCTTCACTAATCCACGTTGAGGAAGCTTGACACCTCAAGCCTGCTCCACGAATTAAGCCTTCCCTCGATCACTATGGTTGTTCTTCCTCCGCTCCGAAGATGGTGAACACCGAACCACTCACAAACTTGCACCGAGCCTCTTCACAATCTCCTTGAAGAGATCACCGTGCTCCACCGCCACGCCGTCTAGGAGTGCAGCAACACTCCAAAAGTAATAAATCAACGGCCCTCACTTGACGGCACTCAAGTGCAAATGAATCAACTAAGAGTATAAATGCACTTGAATGAATCTCAACAAACTCACAATGAATGCACAAGAGTGTTTTTGAGTGTTGAGTGAATGCACAAAGCTCTCAAGGCTCTATAGATGTTAAATGGACACAAGCAAACCAGCCTTGAGCAGTTGGGGGGGTATTTATAACCCCCACAAACAATTATGACTGTTGGGGACCACACCCCAACTCTCAGCGAAAATCGGAACGACCGCAGGCCAAGGAGCGGTACAACCGCACTTAAGTCAAAGCACAGTTATCAGCTAGAACAGTTACTAAAAATACACAATATAGCCGTTGGACCTCCCAGTCGGAACGACCGCCAACTAAAGTGCGGTACATCCGCATGGCCCGGTCGTACCGCACTCACGAGCGGTACAACCGATCGTAGGGTTTCCAAAACTTCGCTGAAAAAAACAAGTGTTCTGGAATTTTCAAACCGCCGTATAAAAATCGGAACAACCGCAGTGCGGTACAACCAATTCTAAGACGCGGTACGACTGATTTCTAAAACAAGTTTCTGAGCCAAAATGCACTGGTTCTGTTTTTCTTGAACCGCCTCATAAATTTCGGTACGACCGCAAATCGGTACAACCGATTCTCACGAGCGGTACGACCGATAATCAGGAACGGCTGTGAGGCAAAATGCACTGGTTCTGGTTTTCTTAAACCGCCAACTAAAAAATGGAATGACTGCAATGCGGTAGTACTGCTCAAAGAGCCGGTCGTCAGATCCGCATTTGTGCTCGATTAATTTCCTTCAAAATCCGGTACTACCGCCAAGTAAAGTCCCATCATCTCACACTAAGCGGTACAACCGCAATTATAACTGCGGTACTACCGATTTTGGACAGAAGCACTTAAAGCTTTCAAATTCAATTTCAAGTTTAAATTCAAATGCATGCATGATCCTAAATTGATCCATATGGCATAAGAACATGCTATCAAGCTACTAGCCATGATCCCTCTTAATAGTACGGTATTTATCCTATAATCCGGTCTTCCAACCAAATCTCTTAAGACCGGTAAAATACAAAAAGAATCCTAGACTATTGTACCTTGTCTTTGAGCCAAAAGATCTTCTTGTAGTCCACTTGCATGCAACTTTGCGTCAATAGGTTCACCAATGGAACTTAACCTTGTAAATACTCAAAAAACACGTTAATCCCATATTCACATATTATCATTAATTACCAAAACAATTTTTAGGGGCCTAGATGTTTTCAGGGCCGTGGGTGCTACCAAGACGGCCGTCTTGAGACGAGGCACATGGCGGTGGAGAATGGTCTGCTGACCGCTATGATCGTCTTGGACATGGCTAAATTTGCAAAAAGAAAAAGGCTGACCATTTTTGTACACATGCTACGAAAACGTGCTAATACGACCAAAAAATCGTTTATCGTCTACTTGCTTTGTATGTGATAAGAGTAGGAAGCAGGCAAGCAACAGCATCGTTTTCTATGAAACATGCCGGTCTCTAAAAATCAGACCAAGCAGTGACACAAGCGATTCGAATAAACTTAGGAGAAACTACTAGCGAGTAGGGGAGAAAACGGATTGGATAGTTTCCGACCGATCTAGACGGAAATAGATTCAGATTGTTTCGGATCGGATTTTTCTCGGATAATTTTCGGATCGGAAATGAATTCGGATTTTTTTTTGTCGGAAACAGAAACGAATATGGTATGCATGCTATCCGGCGGATACGAATACGGATTATCCGGATAAGACGAAGTCTGGATATCCGGAATACCGGCCCAACAGCAGCCCACTGGCCCATCAATCATTCATGCGGCATGACAAGTCACGCAGAGGCCGAGGGAGCTCAACGCCTAGGCGGCACGCGCCTCTCCGCTGGCGCCGGCGCAGCTGGCATCCCCAATTCGCCGCACGTGTCCCTCAAGCTGGAGCACCCCATTGCCGCAGTCGAACCAAACGCACGTGCACGTACACGTGTGTACGAGGTTGGAGATTTAATAGCTAAGACCATCTCCAATGTTGTGTTTTAGCCGGTTCAAATGAGTAGAGAGAAGACATTGAATCGATTCAATACATTGGAAGGGTCAATTCCAACAAAAAAAATCATGGAACTGGACTCTACTTAGGAGTCGATTCAAAGCATTAAACAACTACATAGAAGAGAGTGCGGTTGAGAGAGGATATTATTATTTTGTGGTTTTTTAATGTAACGTGGGTCCTAGTTATTAGCAGGAATCGGTTCAATACATTAGAGAAAAACAAGATCAGTTCCTAGAATACTTACATGGCATGACTCTGAATCGACGTCGGTTTAATACACTAAAGATGCTTTAATAGATGTGGAATGAAAGGCAAATATAGGAAGTGAGCTGGTGAGGGTATGAGATGGATTTTAATTAGCCAATTAATTAGTGATTTCTTTGGGAAATATTTTTACAAGGAAAGGTGTCCAGGAGGATTGTATTTAATTATGTATTGTTTGGGATGAGAAGAGTGTAACATCCCAAAAATTCGAACTTGGGATAATTGTACTGAGAATAAATGAGGAAATATTTTGAACATGTTTTTGATTTTTTTTTTCCCAAATCAATTATTGCATTTGTATACAAACAGTAGCCTTAAAAGAATTTTTGAGAAAAATACAAATCAAATAAATTTTTTCTATTTTAAAATTTAAGCTTCTTTAGTGCTAGTTGAAGAGGAAGATGACCGTATTCGTATTCGATATTAATTTCTGACATACAATTTAAGGGGTTTTATGTTTCGAAAAATTTTCGTGACCGTATTCGTATTCGATATTATTTGTATCCGTATTCGTATCCGGATCCGAAAAAATATAAAAATAAATATGACAGAGCTATTATCTATCCATATCCGATCTGTTTACACCTCTACTGGCGAGGCATGAGGATTCAGATATTTCAGCCCTCTGGTTTATGGTCTTCCGCAGGTTTTGTGAACCAGTAGATCGATGCAGATCAAATCCGGTGCAGGATGGTTAAAATAATGTTAGATCCGGCCATGTCGGCCAGCAATAGATTAACCCTAGCTTTTCTTTGTAGTTGCTTCTGAACGATGAGGTCAAGAACAGCAGAGAATGAGCTAGCAGTTTGTTTGTTCCTTTCATGCACCGACGAATGAACACAAACACAAAGGAGAGCACTAACAAGCAAGCGAAACTAATAATCATTAACGTATCCAGCTAAACTGCGTGCGAATTGCACATGACCATCTATGATCTCTCTCTCTCTTCAGCTATACGGAGTTCTAGAAGAAAATATATACTGCTACATTGGACAGCATCAGCATGATTACATGAACACCTAAATAATAATACTGTCTAGAATGAGGACAGTTTGATTCCCTTTTCGATCGTAAGCTCCCCTTTAATGTCTACAAACCAATGGGGCTAAGAGAATGTAAAATATGGCTATGCAATGCCAAACAGAGATGAACAACCCAAGAACTCCACAGCAACGTGCTATTATTTTACTCTCGAAGAAAACAACAACGTACCAATATCACAAAACGAGATCCATGGGGGGAAATTCCAATCAATCGAAGCTTCAATATAAAGAATTAGCAACCAGCGTAAATAAACAGCATTCGGATCCTCTGCATTTGAGGGTAAATACAGATGGTGAACAATATTTTACATTAGGGGCGCCTCTTAACCGTTCGATCGAAATCTAATGAGTCATATCAAGTGCTATAGTGTTTGTGCTACAACACAATTTCTTTCGTACAATAAAATCAGGTATTGTGCTACACTGAAAAATGCTACGTTACCGTGCAGTAATCACTATAGCAGAACTCATATTGTTGTGCACATAGTACCTCTCTGCGATACCGCAAACAATCCTAATCCAAATAAACATATAAGAACGTGGGGAGGAGTGCCAGATGTTCCTCGGTCGGACATCACAGCTCTGGAAAAAAAACCACCAGACGGGTGGGCAAAGGTAAATGTAGATGGAGTGTTGGCATTGTAGCTCGGGATTTGCCATGGCAGTGTGCTACTTTCGGCTTGGAGGTTCTTCATGACCCGTGGGGATACCGAGGAAGCGGAAGCGCTAGTGTGCAGGGAAGGCATTCAGCTCGCTTCGGAATGGATTCGGCTACCTATAATACTTGAATTTGATTGTAGCTCAGTAATCTACCATCTACAGATGGCTTCGGGGGGCAGGTCAAGAAACAGTGTTGTTTTTCGAGAGACCAAGGCGATGTCGTAGTTCCTGCCATATTTTCGGGTACAAAAGGTTAAGAGAGAGTGTATAATAAGGTAGCATGTGAACTTGCTTGAATAGCTAAGAGGAATGTTCATTGTGCCCAGCTCCTGATTATATTAGACAGCTACTCTCAAATGATTGTAATAACGTTTTACCCTAATTAATAAAGCTCTTTCTCGCCCCGCGGAACAAAAAAACACGGGAAGAACATTCTAAACGCCACTTGCTAGTTCATCGGAGATAAAAACAATGTGTTCTTTTCCCGTGGGTGCAGGAGCCCGTGTCCGCGTAGCCTCTACGGACCAGACCGGTAGCCACGTCACCATCAGCTGCCCCACTAGGAATCTCATGGCTGGCTGAAATGTGGGTCCCTCTGCGGGACAGCTGGGGAGACCCACGGGGATTGACCGTGACGAGTCCTCGGCGGCTTCGGCTGCTCTTGCGTCGCTGGTCGCTGTCGGTTGGCGCGTGCGTGTTTGCTTTCTCCTTGCCTTGCGGTGGGGCCCTTTGTCGATGACACGTTGGACCCAGCCGGACTGGGCCCGGATTCGAGCTGGACGGCTGTTTCTTTTGTTCTTACTCCACACGAACGCAAGATGAACCCCAGGACGGGAACCAAATGCAAGCAAGCCATGGTTATGGACTTGGTGGCCACCTACCAGGCTTCCATGGCTATGCTTCTAAGCGATATAAAGTAGCTTACTGTTACTATTAGCACTCTACGTTCAGGTAATCATTTTTCTAATTCTTTTATGATGGTTGAATTTATCACGTATACTTTTAGAGGGGAATAATTCAAAATCTGCCCTAGTGAATAGATGGATTTGAATTTGCTTTTACTGCTGTCGTCATGACGTATGGGCGCTAGGCCACACGTCATGTATACACATAGAGGGTAAAATCTAAAATCCGTCTATCTCATAAGGATAAATTCTGAAATCCCCTCTTTTAGAGGAAGAGGATTTAAGACGGTATAATAAATACTAGATACCTATCAGTATACAATGACCTTTAGTTGAGCTCCCTCCAAACTGTTTGACCAAAACAACAAAGAAAATATTGTTTTCCCGGTGGTCTAGAGTAATTTTTTTTTCAAGCATAGTTCTCTTGATGACGTATGGGTATAGACCTCACTTGTTAGTTAGAAACTTAGTTTGTTCATTAACAAAAACAAAAAAAGAGCATCTTATAGTAGAAAATAAAGCTATTCCAAATATCAACATGTTAGGTTAGCCGAAAGAAAAGCGATCTTGGTACACTTTAATTTCTTATTTGCCCGGGAAAAATCCTTAATTGAGAGTTGTGGATGACCTCGGCCATATAGGAATATCAGACGGAAAAAATCCTTAATTGAGAGTTGTGGATGACCTTTGCCATATAGGGGAGGATCAGACGAGATCTTCTTCCTGCTTCAGATATAGAAACAGGAAATTCCACGCACCATTCTATATTTCTATTCCAAGATACGATTCCAGCTAAATTTTACTAGGCAAGCACCACCGAATAAGCCCTAATTAACCGACCCACCAAGGAACATTCAACAACAGCACCTCGTCACGTTGCCACATGACGCCCCCGCAAAATCCAATCACAGCAGTTGCATATAGCATTCGTTCCCTCCCCGTCTCCACCCCAAGGCAGCTCCTCTTCTCTTCTCTCTCTATATAATCGCCCGCCTCACCACGGCACCACCTCACCAAAGAAAATCCCCATACGCGCATACATCCCTCTCTGTATCTCTCTTCCTCCGCCTCTTGAGCTGTGTCTGTGCGCGCGCTCTGATCTTGTGGCGGGCAATGGCGGGGCGGGGCGAGCTGGTGGTCAGCTTCGGGGAGATGCTGATAGACTTCGTGCCGACGGTGGCGGGCGTGTCGCTGGCGGAGGCGCCGGCGTTCCTCAAGGCGCCCGGGGGCGCGCCGGCCAACGTGGCCATAGCGGTCGCGCGGCTCGGCGGCGGGGCGGCGTTCGTCGGCAAGCTAGGAGACGACGAGTTCGGACGGATGCTCGCGGCCATCCTCCGCGACAACGGCGTCGACGACGGCGGCGTTGTCTTCGACGCGGGGGCGCGCACCGCGCTCGCCTTCGTCACGCTGCGCGCCGACGGGGAGCGCGAGTTCATGTTCTACCGCAACCCCAGCGCCGACATGCTCCTCACCGCCGACGAGCTCAACGTCGAGCTCATCAAGAGGGTAAGCATAGCACAACCTTGGTAGTAATTTCCTAGCGTTTCCTGTTGTCTCCGTGATCTGGAGAAGTAGCTCGACTCGAATTCATCGAGCATCATAGAAACTTTGGCCCGTTTCTTGATTCGATTCTTGGATCTGAACGCGAGCGCTAGGTTTCTTGTACTGATTCGGTGCGCTTTAGGTTGCGGCGGCTGAAATTTTCTTGGTCTTGTTCTTGTTTTCTACACCTAAAGGTGTCCTTTTCCTTCCGTGTAATTCGGGTGCTTTGGTGTTGAATCTTCCCGAGGAATCCAAAGATTCATGAGCAAAGGAGGCGCCTTTCGTGCTGGTTTTGGTCGGATCTTGTTGTGCGTTCTAGTTGGCTTCTTGTTCTTTTCCTGGATCTGGTCATGTGGCTTCTGTGATTCATCCTAACATGCATAAAAATTGGGGGAGACTAATAAGTAATCAAAAGGAGAGCCGTTATGAAACAAGTCAAACTTGTGAGTTCTTGGATCCATCGGCGTGAGCCAGCCACGTAGGGATCTTTAGCCCATGTCATCTATTAATAGAGTCCAATGGGAAGTTTGTTTACAGCAATTGTGAGCATGTCTACTGATGTCAGATAGTTCAGCAATTCTGGGAAAACGTTTGCATGTTTAGTGTGTGGTACTCAAGACGCAAGGCAGAACTATGCATGTCAGATAGTTTGTTTGGTATGAATTTGGTATATAAAAAAGGTGTTCCATTTTTACCCCTAGCTGTAGATTTCAATTTTGATATAGAATTATGCTGCGTATCATACTCAACTAGATGATTCAATTTTGTCATGCTTACCAGAAATATGGTTAAAGTTTGTGTCTTTATGTGTAGAATTTAATAGAAAATGTGCGCAATTACCATGGTATGGCTCAGATTTGAACCCCCCATTTGTAACCACAATTGCAGTATTGCACTGTTATTTCATCTGGGAAAATATCTCATAAGTTACAATGTACTCAGGCTGCAGTCTTTCACTATGGATCAATAAGCTTGATTGCTGAGCCTTGCCGATCAGCACATCTGCGCGCCATGGAGATTGCCAAAGAGGCTGGTGCGCTGCTCTCCTATGACCCGAACCTGAGGGAGGCATTGTGGCCATCCCGTGAGGAGGCCCGCACCCAGATCTTGAGCATCTGGGACCAGGCAGACATTGTCAAGGTCAGCGAGGTCGAGCTTGAGTTCTTGACTGGCATCGACTCAGTGGAGGACGATGTTGTCATGAAGCTGTGGCGCCCTACCATGAAGCTTTTCCTGGTGACTCTTGGAGATCTAGGATGCAAGTACTATGCCAGGGTATGCTTTATAAGTTTGTGCAATTTATTGTCTGATGAATTGGTTATTTTATTGCTGATCGTTCTCTCTCTGTTCAAATCAAAACTTCATTTGGTTCTGGCTTTGCTAAGTATGCATTTTACTACTGAACTTGCACAGCTACCATTGATTCTTGAATATTTACACTGTTGTTGAGAATTGAAGTTTATTATATTTGATTGTAGGATTTCCATGGAGTTGTACCATCCTACAAGGTACAACAAGTTGATACAACAGGTGCGGGTGATGCATTCGTTGGTGCTCTGCTCCGAAAGATTGTCCAAGATCCATCATCGTTGCAAGTGAGTTGGCCCATAAACCCTTCATATGGTATTACTGTGTGACAGAAGTAGGTGGTTGGATCAGGAGCTAATTTGACATCTGCTGGTTGTGCAGGATCAGAAGAGGCTTGAGGAGGCGATTCAATTTGCCAACGCATGTGGTGCAATCACCACCACAAAGAAAGGGGCAATCCCGTCACTGCCCACTGAAATTGAGGTCTTGCAGCTGATGGAGAGCGCATAGATCATCATATGTGATATGATTTTCACTAGCTTCGACTTCTGCAAATTGTATTGTATGCTGATCTGGATCAGTAGCAGGGGTTACTCCCAAGATACATGCCTTTTTGTTTACCCTACTTCCCTTTCTGAAAGGGGTTTCTGTTTTGGTACTCTAATTTGAATAAGCAGAGCCTTCTATATCACAGTGCCTTTTATAAACAATCAGTCTTTAATTGTAGCATCAGCCTCTCTTTACTGAGTTCTTGTTTCAGTGTCTGCCCCTAAAGGCTAAAGTAGTTTCTGTTCTCAATTTTTGGCAATCAAGCACATGTATAATGCTGTTGTCTGAACATACCAAGTACCGAATGTATTGTGATGCTCCTGGTAAGAGATATTCATTGTCACTCGTAGCTATTTAATTGTCTTGGTAGCTGAGATACGAATCGCTGGTATCAGCCATATCTGAAATCTTGGTCCATAAATTTTTCTGAATGCCTGCATATCAGGGGCTCATTCATCATCTTCTTTCTTGGATGTGAAACTGTTCTGGTGTTTGTGTATGATCGTTAATGACAATCAGGGAAGTAAATGATTGTAGAAGGTTTTTTTCAGCCCGCAAAAATCACTAATACCAATTATCAGCACAACTAAAAAAGAATAACGCACCAATTATCAGCACAACTAAAAAAGAATAACGCGCTCTGCAGAAAACGATCAACACCGGAAGTTGACGAACGTATTAGAAGCAAGAACCTCACGTGAGAAATTCCAGCGCCTGATCACCTCAAGACGCCGCTAGCATAGAAAAATTCCAGCAACTAGCACATGACCTCCTCAACCAAAAAATCTGTCCAGCCACTAGCACTAATCCATGTACAGAGAAAAAACAAACCGCCGCAAGCACCTAATTTCTTCCAGCGTCAATAGCACATCACGTGTACAGCCGTAATGCACATCCGCCGCTAGCAACTCTCAGCCGAAATTCTGTAGTCACCAGCACCTGGCGTCGCCTACAGCCCAGAGCCCTCACGTCCACGTACAGGAATCCAAAACCGTGGCAAGCCCTGACGCCTTCCAGCCGCCAGCCCTTATGCAGCCGCACCAAGCCTCCAGGAGCCGCCGGCCCTAATCCCTCAAAAACCCACGTACGTGAACACCAACCCTAGTGCATAAACCTCACGTATGGCTGCCAACACTATATACCTTACAGCGTTAGCATCTAATCACTCATGTACAGCCCATTAAAGTCCTAGGACCCAATACGTGGGCTTTTACACTAGATTACAAAGCTAATTTTGGACACCCCAAAATTATCACGTGTCACAGCCTTCGGATCGCACCTCCGTAGCTTCAACACGTATCATCTATCTTTGATGTCCACGCGCCCCAACTCGAGCTCAACCGTCTCCTCCAGCATCCTCAACTCTCTGCACCAAGCCATCTACAGGTCATCGTCGTAGACTACGATCGCCTCCGAGTTACCCTGCACATGTAAAAACCAAAACAACATATTTTCCCAGTACAAGTTCTTCCTAACTTGACCGACATAAGTTCACACACGTAACACGTCTCAAATAACATCAGTACCTAACATTATCAATTATTCATTAACTAAAATATATTAGATCTAGCCACATGGTCTAACAGTTTGGTATGAGGTGGAGATAACTTGCGTTCATTTGTGATCAACTGGGAGCCTGGAAAGGAGTTCTTGATTAGTACCTTACAGTGCTGTTGCATGACCTGACATGTTGCTGAGGAATATTGCCTGTATTTGCAAGGCTGTTTCATATGATTGCTTCGTTGTTTATTAACACAAATCCGAAAAGGTAGAACTCCTTTGCGCTTCACTGATTTTTTTACGTGAACTTTGGGGTGTAACAAAAGGAACCAATAGATTTGCAGAGCCTTAAACGGGACGTGAAGAGACTTAGAAAGATTTCAGGCATGTTTCCTTGTATTATATCTGTTGTTTTGCTAGGCCACTTTCAGCGAACAAGACAGTTCTTAATCATTTGGTTTCGTTATTCTTTGTCCCTGTTTATTTTATTTCCAAAGTGTGTACAAAACAGATTAATCTAATTCTACGAACGAAACTATAGAAAAATAGAATAGCTACGTGTTACAGCTGCTGACAACTTTAAATATCATAAAGATGGAATCAAATTTAACATTCTCCAGCACGTTCATTCGCTCCATAAAAAAGAATGCCAAATTTCTTACCGGACCACTGTCAGCATCTACGTCGCCGTACTCATAACACACGTATCGCATCAAACAATCTGGAATTGTCGCTGTCAAATGAATGACCAGCAACGAATAATGGCAACAATGAGTAATACAATGTAGATGTATTACTCTCCTACTCAAGAACAATACGATTGCCGTCGCGCCAATCATTCGAGTAGAATGTCAGCGCTCCCTCTCATCATTGAAACATCCATGTCACACACACACACTCTCCCTCTCCAACCATGGTGCATCTGGTTCTTCAGGCTCGTGACGGGGGAAGTTCTCAGCGTTTTCGGGCAAGTCATCTGTCGATTGCACTGCACCGAACCCAACGCTTTGGTTTGGCTGCTGCGTTGTTTCTTTCTGGTCATCTGGCCCTTGCTATTTGCCGCGGGCAGACGGACGCCGGCACGAGTCGTGCTTTGGTTCCGCCACAAGATTACCACCAATTGAAGCCCAAAAGATAGCGGAGTGCAGCTCGTATGATATGATGCTTACGTACCTATCTACGTTCTACAGGCTAGTATAGATGCTCCTGAGCTTTACACGACTTCACTAGTGTAGTAGTGTTGTGTCAAAGATGTAATGGTAGGCAGAAAGCGATCAATAATCTAGTGCCAGAGATTCCTTAAAAACCCATTTACTACCAAGAATAGCAGAGGAATTGGCATGATGTGGTATGCATGTCATAAACGGAACTGGTTCGTTAGACGATTACGTAAGTGAAGCTCTCAGCGAAGGCAAAGCGCCGGAATTTTACCTCTTTTGTTCTTTTGGGTGCGTCATTTCACGTGCTCAGGGAAAGCAGAAATCCTCTTTCTACCATGCTGTATTTTTGTCGGATCCGGATTCCGAGAACAATGTGTTATTTTCTGGATCAGTAGACAACACTCACAGACACATTTCTGAATCAATCATACATGGTGTGAATTAAAATATTCAAATATATTACAAACACAGAGTAATATAGACCACGTCAGGTCGAGTTTTACAAAAGGGGTCGAACATGCCAAATGGATTACATTACATGAAGCAACGTAAACTACAGCGGAAGCAAAAGGGGAGTAGAGCTCATCTCTCCAAAGCCAAGCGACTGGGGTAACATGTGTACAACGTATATTAACCAAGGGTTGGATAATATCGGTTGTGCGCAAGTACCAACGAATCCACTAGACTAGAGCGAGACCTAGACTACAGAACTATACTATTCTTCATCGTTTCCTTGTCCATCAGCTTCTGGGTCCTCGTAATATGCGTAGTCTCTTTGATTCTCATTGTCTGAAGGGTTTGGAGAGAGCGAGAATGAGCACAACTTCCGTGCTCGCGAGCCAATACAAGCAATGCAATAATATACATGCAAGGCTTAACAAGGATGGATCGGGTTCTTTTATTTGCTAAAGCAATGTTTTCAAATATTATAATTACAAATTCCTATCACTTAGCATTTTAACCAAATTGCATTATTATTAAAGAGAATAATTGTGTAATATTAAATAACAACAAAGGTTACCTCCACCTTTATGCTTATTTTGATTTGAGCTACCTCCACTCATTAATACCACTGAGTTCGAAAACCCAGGAAAAATCCAATCTCAGGGCTAGATAAGCCCACCACATTTTTCATACCACCCACAAAGTTTTTGAAATAGAACTAACTCTAGTAAGTTCTCATGTCCGCCTTTGACCGTAGGCACAACTGTTTAAATAGTTTAGACTCAGCAGAGGTTGTACATTATACTCACAAGAGATAGTCATACTCGTTACCCCATACGATTCCTTAGTCATGTAGTTGAGCGACCGTCACAGTAACCTTTCAAATTACCTCGCCCCTTCCGTCATTTCACCCACATGGGGTTACACCCATACGTTGTGCGGGATGTTCACCTCGGCGATCTGGAGTAGTTGAACTACCCCACAGCGACAGGCTTACTTCACCTTATACCGGTGTCCCATTCAAGCCGGAAGTATCACGCGCTTGCACGTTCCCATTATCCACCCCGTGAGATGACATCCAGGGTTTAATAAATTTACTAAGCCAAGTTGCAGTTTGCAGGCTTGTGTTTGTACTTGTTTTACACGGGAGATCGTGACAAGATTAAGTCCTTTATTCATCCGGGTGGTTTGTACCACATACCAATTACTCTCATGCTCCGTTAGCACCCACCACCATTCCATCTGCCCAAATGTGGTAATAGCAAGTTATTAGGGTTTTGAGGAGTAAAACCAAATTATCTCATTCATTTCAGTCATGGACCACCAATGACTGCCCAAAACTATTTCATGTTTGAAGAGATAATGATTGGGGTATTTAATACCCCAGTACCTAAGCAAGACGAATAATGGATTCAAATATCAATGGATGGCATATTAATTAATTACTCATCAAATGGGTATTTAACTACCTTAAGCTTTAACATACATTTGATTAAAGAAATAAAGCATGCAATTTTGGTAATTTAAATGAATATAATTTACATAAAATGTAGGCTCAAAATGATCAAAATATTGACTCACCTTGGTTATAGGCAAGAGAGACTTGATATTCTTGTGCTTGATCAACATGTAGATCTCCCGCGTCTTCAAATCCTATTCGGACGAATGTACTGAAAAAAGGAACAAACAAGCAAAGCGAGCAAATAAATACAAAAGGAAAACAAATGAACTCCAAATTAAACAAGACCTATGCCATTAGCAAGATCTTGAATTTACAAAATTTTAGAAATAAATTTCATAATTTTTGGAGTAATAACGGAGGAGAACGGAGCTTCTGAAGTTTGAATTGGAATTAAATCAGAAAAATAAAATGAGGAGAGAGAATCTCTGACACGTGGGGCCCATAAATAGTGCATGGCTCATGTGCACAATGCATGGACCGGGAGGTCATCATGCACTGTGCACGAGCCCACCTGTCAGTCAAAGGAGGGGGGTTGAAGTGGGTGGTTAAATTAAGTGGCGACCATTACTGTTCAGCAGGCCAAGGCGTCAGTGAAAGCAACGGCTGCTTAGGGCATCATTAAATGCTAATAACTACATTAGGGTTCAATTAAAGTGGATAATCGCCACTTAGCCCAAATCCTGACCGGGATTTTGGCCATTTATGGCGCTCCGGGCGTGTTGGCTGTTCCGACCGGGCAAGGGAGTGGAGCTCCGCTTGTTACCGACGAGGACGGCCTCGGCAGTGGCAGCCAAGCACCAAAATGGAGAGGTCTTGGCGAGGGGAAGCCGATCACGGGGATGGTGCGGCCGGGGGATGGCCGGAGCGACGGCGAGGTGGTGGGGAAGCGGCGGCGGCAAAGGCCACGGTGGCGGCCGGGTGATTCACGACCCAAGTGGGTGAGAGCACCGGATAGGAGGGAGCACGGCAAGCTTACCAAGCTCAAGAGGGGAACTGGAGGTGGCCGAAGAAGGGAGATCGATGGTGGCGAAGTGGGCGGCCGGAGGCAGGGAAGTTGACCAAATTCGATGGCAGCGGTGGACAAAAACTGAGAGGACTTGGAGGGGAAGACTCCTCGGTGACTAGGGCGCACGGTGACGGGAGCGGCGGCACGGTGGTGGTGCCAGAGGGGCTGGTCGACGGCGGAGGCGGCTCGGCCGAACAATGGCGAAGCGGCGCTTTCGGTGGCACTTACCAGGGAAGCAAGAGGGGGTGAGTGGGGAGGTAGGAGAGCACAGGAGGGGCTCTTATAGGCGGCCAAGGGGCTAGGAGCCGTTGGGCTCTAGCGGGTGCACATGGGCGCTCTCGTGGTCCCGAGGACGGCACGGCGTGGGCGGGCTCCGCACGGACGTGACGGGGCGGAGGCAGGTGGCTGCAGGGAAGGGAGTCAGAGGAGCGGCGACTTTGATGGGTCAGCTGACATGGGCGCAGAGCTCGGACCGGGCGCGCTGGAGTGGTGAGGACGGCGGTGGCGTCATGGCGTGACCCGACCGAGGTGACAAAGTGAGGAAGGGCGCCGATGTCGCGGGCGGCATGGGGAGTAAGCGCGGTGCAGAGGCGCAGGTGGGCACGCAGGAGTTGGTGGCATCGCAGAGGGAGCTCGTGGGCGTAGCAGTGGGTGGCGTCACGAGATGGAAGCAAGGGAGAGAGAGGCTCGGGCGTGATCGGCTGGAGGAAGAAGGAGGCGTGGGAGCCGGGCCAAATAGAGGAGGCCGAAGGAAAGAAGGGCCGGGGTGCTGGGCCGGAAGGAGTGGGCCGGGAAAGGGATAGGGAGTGGGCTAGCCCAAGAAAGAATTAGGGCTGAGCCCAAAGGAGAGGAAGGGTAAGAATGGAGAAAAAGGGCCCAAAACCGAAAAAGGAGAAATTCAAACTTGAATTTGAATTCCGGAATTCAAAGATGTTTGAAACACAAACTCGAGCTTAAAAGAAGCTAGAGAATTTTGAGAAAATACTATAGTTTGAACATAGAGTTTGAAGATCCAAGAACCGAAATAATTACTATTCACAATTCGAAAACAAGAATTTTCCAATTTTGATGTGCTTATTCAATGGCTATAAGTTTTGTTTTGAAATGTACTGGAATTTGCCGTCGCTTTGAAGTGATATGATTGTTTGTGTGTGGCACAAAGCAAGAGATTGCCAAGTGCTGTGCTTTCTCTTTCTTTAGCTTTTTTTAAGGACCCTCTTTCTTTAGCTTTTACTTAATTAAATTTGTAGGATTGATGTGGAATTATGGATCGATGCAATCCAAATGGAATACATACATGCACCAAAGAGTGAAGATTCGAGCTGCAGCCTCCTACAGATCGAGTCTATTAGTGAAGAGTGAAGTTTGTTAGATATGATCCAAACCAGTAGCAGCGCCAGCGCCAGCGCCAGCGCGGTGGGGCGGAGAGATTGAATGGATTCTAAAGTTGAAATACTTAGAATTACTAACACTAGACAAGACGGAACCAGATCCTAGTTTGTACAGCAGCATAACCACAGTGCCGATCAATCCAAAACCCAAAGATAGCGGGCGGGTTGGTCGGTCGACTAGGCAAGGCTCAAACCAGCCGCTGCTCATTGGTGCCATTAATTATAACATCGCGGCGAGGGCGGCGGTGTGCACGACGTGGGGCGGCGAGAGGAACGGTTTGATTTGATGGGGTGGGGACTGGGCGTGCCACATGATGCGATCATTCGTCTCGACTCAAAACGCGCGCGACGATTGCACGGTCGGTGGGCTGTGCCGAGCGGCCACGAGGCGTTGGTTGTGACTAGTGGACAGATGGCGGGATCCGTGTGTTCTCGTGGTTGTTTACTCGGCATTCGGCGACATGAGGCGTGCCAGTGGTTGGGGGAGAGACGTGGTACTAGTAGCGCAGAATGGATGGCATGGCTCTCTCGTGGTTGTTATTCCACGATGATCAACTTCACTTCCAAGGTTATGCTTACAACTTACTGGGAGGAATATCAATTGTTCCTACGGTGATCGCAGGGGCCAATTCTTGCTTGACTGAAATTCACACTAGTGTCTAGTTTACTTTGCTGTTACTATGATCTAGGGATGTGCTCGAGTCTGCAACCTACTGATATGATCTTGAGCAATGCTGAGTGCGAGATACTCCCTCTATCCACAAATATAGGTCATCGTGAGTTCCGTACGGTCGAGTTTTTGAAACTTTTTTTAGACCGAAGAGCAATTCTCTTCATTAATCATGTAGACTACCATCATGTTGCAAACAATACAACAAGAAAGCTGGTGCCTGAGAGGACCAGGTACAGGAGGTCCTATTCAACGATGACTGTCTAGCACATAAATGAGCTGTCAGGTTTGTCGAACGCCTTACATGAACTATATCAAAAGAAGAGAATAAAAGACTTTGCTCTTGAATTTTAGCAAGGATTGCTGCAATTTTCGACCCAAATTGACGAGTTGGTGGGAATCAGTTTCAACAATGACATTGTCAGCACTCCAATCAACGATTATTCAAATCCCGTCTCGGCAAGCTTGTGCTTTAGTGTTGAAAGCATCTAGGCCACTAAAAATTATTTTGGTAATTAATGATAATATGTGAATATGGGATTAACGTGTTTATTGAGTATTTACAAGGTTTAGTCCCATTGGTGAACTTGATGACGTAAAGATGTATGCTAAAGGATAACATGAAGATCTACATGGTTTGAAGACAAGATACAAGTAGTCTAAGATCCTTTTTATGTTTTACCGGTCTTAGGAGAATTAGTTGGAAGACCGGATTGTAGGTTAAATACCGTACTATTAAGAGGGATCATGGCTAGTAGCTTGGTAGCATGTTCTTGTGCCATATGGATCAATTTAGGATTATGCATGCATTTGAATTTGAACTTGAAATTGAATTTGAAAGCTTTAAGTGCATTTGTCAGAAATCGGTAGTACCGTAGTTATAATGGCAGTTGTACCGCTTGGTGCGGTATGATCACGCTTTACTTGGCAGTAATACCGGATTTTGAAGGCATCAGCCAACTGAGCGCTAATGCGGTACGACCGGCTCTTTGAGCGGTACTACCGCATTGCGGTCGTTCCGATTTTTAGTTGGCGGTTCAATAAAAACAGTACAAGTGCATTTTGGCTCAGAAACTCTCTTTGATAATCGGTCGTACCACGTCTAAGAAACGTTTGAACCGTGCTGCGGTTGTACCGATTTTTCTAAGGCGGTACGTTTTTTTTCCCAGAGGGCATGTAATTTCAGCATTTTGGAAACCCTACGATCGATTGTACCGCTCGTCAATGCGGTACGACCGGGTGATGCGGTTGTACCGCACTTTGGTTGGCGGTCATACCGCACGGGAAAATTCCAACAGCTATGTCAGAGTATTAAATGCTGCCATTCTAGCCGTTCTGATTACTCGACTAAAATCGATCGTCTCAAGAACCTAGTTGCCGGTCATACCGGATTTCGCTGAAAGTTGGGGATTTGGTCCCCAACGGTCATAAGTGTTGGTGGGGGTTATAAATACCCTCCCAACTGCTCAAGGACTAGTTGCTAGTGTTCATTTAACATCCTTAGAGACTTGAGAGCTTTGTGCATTCACTCAACACCAAAATTCCTTTGTGCATCCATTGTGAGGTAGTTGAGTGCATTCAAGTGCATCCTTTCATCCTTGTTGATCCTATTGCACTTGAGCGCCGTCAAGCGAAGGTCATTGGTTTGTTACTCTTGGAGTTTTGCCAAACTCCTAGACGGCCTTGGCGGTGGAGCACGGTGATCTCTTCAAGAAGATTGTGAAGAGGCCCGGTGCAAGCTTGTGAGTGGTTTGGTGTTCACCATCTCCGGAGCGAAGGAAGAACAATCTTAGTGATCGAGGGAAGGCTTAATTCGTGGAGCCGGCTTGAGTTGTCAAGCTTCCTCAATGTGGACTAGTGAAGACCGGCAAGTCTTCGATACCACGGAAAAACCATCATTGTCTCATTATGGTTATTTCTAGTCTTTACACTTTCCGTATTTACATTTCTAGCTTATTTCTTGTATTGAATTGCTTAGCTAGAAGTGTATCTTGTTTAGACTAAGTTATTAATTGGCTTAAATTAATAAATTGTTAAAAAGTTTAAAAACCTCATATTCACCCCCCTCTAGTCGGTTATCCTTGATCCTACAAGCGTGCAGAGCGTTTGACAAGGACAGATACCAATGTGATATCGCACCCAAGAACGTCCCGTCATCATTCCTAGCCACTGCTCCTAATGCTGCCATGAAATTGTCTACATCAAAAGCTCCATCAACGTTAACTTTTATCATACCTTCCGGAGGCGGTTTCCAGTGCACATAAGCATGAACATGAGCCTCTTTAGCAGGTTTGGAGGCGTGGATTAGATCCAGTGCATTATCCCTTGCCCACACAACCGCTTGAGGGATCCCTAGCGGGGATTCTCCATGTTGTCGCCCATTCCTCGCAGTCCACAATGACCACATCCCGCAAAGAATAGTACATACATCCTCCTCCTGGTAGAACTTGTTATCTGCCATATCAGTCGCCCAAGTTGAAGGCTGGAGAGCCGGTAGCTTAACATTCACCATCTCTTTCAGTGCTGACCAAAAGGAACGGGCATATGTACACTCCACCAGAGCATGATATGTCGTTTCCTCTCGTACTCCACAGGTTTCACAAAAGCTAGCCTATTCTATATGCCTTCTCTTCATATTTGCACGGGATGGCATGAACTCATTTATCACATGCCACTAAAACACCGGTACTTTTGGCAGAATCTGCATACTCCATATCGCCTTCCAAGTAAGGTTATTTGTGCTCACCGACGTCGATGGAGCACTTGATCTTACCTCATGTGGTTGAAGTGTATTTTCAATCAGAAGAAGGTAGGCTGATTTCACATAATAAACTCAATGCTTTTCAACAGACCAAGCCCACAAATCTTCATCCAAACGACCCAAAGGGATGCGACAATCTGATTGTATGTCCATTGGTACTAGATTCTCCTAAAGAACATCTATATTTGAGGATAAACCATCTAGAGCAATCAACTCATTCGTCTTTGATGCATTGGCCCCTTGCTTTTAAAGTATATATATTAACTACATAAAAGTAATGCCAATGAATTTGTTTTGCAAAATACTTTCATAATATATAATTTTTGTTATATTTGCTAGTATATTATAATAATAAATTACAGTCAGTCTTGTATTGGAGACCGTGAAAGTAAAAAATAATAACCTACATTTGTGGACAAAGGGAGCACGTGTTACAGCGTATCAGATGAAAATGGGTGAAGTATGAATTGGCAGATACAGTCGGTTTTGAAACCGTATTTGCATAAATGACCACGGCGTGCACGTATTTGTAGAAATGGCACCGCTGGCGTACTGCCACCGTGCACCAACGCCGGAGCCACCGCCACGTGCCTCGCTAGCCCGCCCCTCACCGCCACGTCGCACCGCTGGCGCACGGTGGCTATGCGCGAGCTATTTTAGTTAGGGTTAATTAGTTAGGTTAGGTTAGTTAGGTTAGGCTGAAATTTGGAGGAATTTTAAAATATAGCAAATGAGTCTAAAAAATTATGATATTTTTGTGAAGCCTCCTTATACCGTGTACTTATTTGTGTAAATTTTTTATAATTTTATTCGTTAAAATTTTTTATCGCTTTTTCGTATAAGTGTCTTGTTTGTACGAATTTGTAAATATAGAAAATGAGCTAAAAAATTATGAATTTTATTTTGAAGGCTCCTCACACAGTGGAATTAATTGTGTAATATTTCGGCAATTTTATATGTGTTCTGGTATTGTCTCAAAAATTTAGAATATAGGTTGTGAAAATTTCGATTTTAGGTTTCGGAAATTAGAGTTTCATGATTTCATGTGACTTAGAATGTATAGAAAAAACGCTGCGTAGCAACTCCATTAGAGATGCCGATATACAATATGGCAATACACATAACAACTAAAATACGCTGCATTGCAACTCCATTGGGGATGTCTGAAGGAAGGAAGAAGAACTGTCACTCTCGTACAACATCCCAACGGCAATCTAATATCATCACTGCTCATGGAACATGAAAACTTTTATTGCAATGCTCATAATAATAACCAATGATATAAAGTCCAATATAGATGTAATTAGAACATACTAGGACACTCTTTGTTTATTTATCGGTTGGAGGAGGGGGTATTATCACATGTAACCTGATCAAATAGGACACTCTTTGTTTATTTATTGGTTTAATTTGGATGATATTCTTTAATATTGTATTTTACCACAGGCTAGATAAGTTTGTACATGAACTAACTGAGGAAAATGTGTGGCATGCAGATCATATAATGATGTATCGTAACCTCCGACTCGTGTGCGTTTCCAAGGCTACGGTACATCATTGTATGATCTGCACGCCACGCATTTCCCCCATTTGATTCATGTACAAGCCTATCTAGCCTATGGTGCGATCTTTATCACGCATACGGTAGCAACCCCGGACCCATCAGTGCATTCGGACCGGTCCCAAGATCAAGAGCTAGTCCGCAGTTTCAACAACGATGTAATCACAGCCATACAACAAATTATAGATGAAGCAGACAAATTAACATTAATAACAACAACAGACCTTATGGCCAAGCTTTTTACAGAGGTCTGCCACACAGGGCTACAACAAAAGAGCTCACAGCGGAAACAAAAAAACACGTGGAGGCCATTCGACATGCTTACAGGCAATCGAGTGGAGGATGTCCTAGCACGCAAGGTCTTGAAGACCTCCTCTTCAAAGAGGTCGGAGCACCCAGGGTCCTCTTCAGCTACTGATCAACCAGAGGGCACAAGCCATGAGTACTTTGAATGTACTTAGCAAGCCGTAGGGAAATGCATGCAAATATTATTCATGCAAGGCTCAACAAGGACAGCTTTATGGTTACTTTGCAGAAAGCAATATTGACTTGAAATACAGTAAGTAGATTGCAAAGCGTAGGTTGAAAGAATAATACATAAGTAAACAAGTTTCTTTGAAAACAACACATGACCACCCTGGTCATTGCCCAGACCACTCGTGACCACCCTGGTCACGACTCAGACCACTCGGAACCAACTAAGACCAACAATTTTGAGAAAGTCTACCCCTTGCGTGAAATCACCAGGCATGTCCATAACCGGGGACATGGCTATTCGAATAGATTTACACTCTGCAGAGGTTGTACAGCTTTACCCACAAGACATGACCTCTCTAGTTTGTTTGGCACCCGTCAATGCCCCTGCTCATGACCTTAGGTAAGTAGGCTAGAGCACGTGACAAGGCCTTTACAAGGCTCTGCCTTGACTCAGTTCCGCTTGCTAAGGTTTCGCCTTCCTAGCCCCCTCTTACGCCAAGTGTGCGTATATATCCCAGGTCTTACACACTTCCACCAAAACGGAACGGAATCAAAGCATTACCAATTAGTTGGCCAGGTCCACCCCAGTATGGACTTGTGGTCGCACGGTATGGCCCAGATCAATGGCTTACAAGGTGAAGTCCTTAGTAGATGCTCAGGCGAGACCTCCTCATCCCAGTGTGCTTCTTGCACCCCCTATAAGATCGAGGAGGCCGACTAGAGAGAGGGTGAATAGGCGTTTTAAAAACTTCTTTGGCTAAAACCGATTTCTAATGCGGAAGCTAATACAAATAAGGTTTTGCATAATTAAAACCTAAAACAACTAGGTTCAACTAAGTGCACCAACAATACAAGTCTATTGACAAATATAACAATTAAGCAAAGACTTGTAAGCTATTCAATTTTATCAATGTAAATAGCACAAAGCTAGGCAAGCATTCATCCACAATGAATAAGCAATTTAGTTCAAGGAATATAAATTGCAATATGTAAAACACAAGAATGCAAACCACAATAGACACGGTGATGTTTTACCGTGGTGATCGGAGACTTGTCAGTCTCCCCTAATCCACGTTGAGGTAAGCCCAAACTAATTGGACTGGCTCCACGAATTGAGCACCCGCCTCCGAGGTAAGTCCAACCACTTGAACCGGTTCCAAACCGAACCAACACCTCGCTCCACTAGGGTTGCTCTTTCCTCCACTCCGGAGATGGCGAGTACCACACCACTTATAAACCGCTCGGGTCTTCTCACAAGCTTCTTTGAGAAGATCACCGACGCACGACGCCTCCACACCGTCTAGGTGTCGGCAAACACCAAGAGTAATAAGTCTCCAACGCTTACTTGAACCAATCAAGTGTCTAAGCTTAAGTGGATCCTAAATCCACCACCTAAAGCAACACATGCACTTAGGGTTTGCTCTCTAACCTCACTAAGTGCAACACATGCACAAAAGAAAATGAGAGGCTTGCTCTTTACTCAATGGAATGTCTAGGGGCACCAGCAACCTCCCACACACGCTAAGGTGGGTATTTATAGCCCACACACAAAATCTAGCCGTTGGAAGAAGATTCCAGAGAATCTGGACGAAATCGTTCTGACCGCCATATAATGGCTTGCTCAACGCTTAGCTCCAACGGCTATAAAACTAGCCGTTGAGCTCACAAATGGCCCGACCGCCAACTAATGGCGGTCGAGACGCTTAATAAACGCCGATCGACCGCTCGAAAAAGTTCCACGAATTGGCTAAGGATCGGAAACATCTCTTACGAAAAATCAAACCGCCTCAGAAAAATCGGAGCGATCGCACGCTGTTGAACCGAAAATCGATCTTGATCAAGATGCGACCATGCAAATGGTCGGACCGCCAAACGGACAAAGAAGCAAAAAGAGGGTTTCGATCTTTGCATCAACTTGATTTGCAAAAACACATTTTGCTAATTTGATGCAAGATGCACACACAAGGTTAAAGACAAGACTCTCAACAAGTTGCAAAACACATTTGCCAACTTTTAGAATCAATGCCTCAAATTGCATTCCGCTTCAACTCAATTTGCAAAACACATTTGCCAAATTGACGCGCGATGCAAACAAGGATTCAAGTGAGATTCTCAACAAGTTGCAAAACACATTTGCCAACTTATAGAATCACACTACAAGGAATAAGGTACATGGACTTACACCATTTGCAAAACACATTCGCAAACTTAAGTCACATGCTACAAGGGTTATCCATGAGCCACAACTATTTGCAAAACACATTCGCAAATATTGGCAGCATATTAAGATGAGTTAGAGCAAACACAATGAGCTATCAACACAAGACTAATTCAAGCTACTAGTTAAAGACCCCTCTTAATAGTACGGCAACCTATACTAGCAATCCGGTCTTCCAACCAAACACCAAGACTGGCAAAAGACTAGGAACAAATCTTTAGCCCTAGCTAGTCATACATTTGCCTTGCGCAACCACTTGAAGCTTGACGACGCACATCTTTGCTTCAAGTCCGGGTCATGATTTGATATGCATCAACTCATGATGCATTCTTCACTTGACTTCCATCAACACATGATGGGTCTTCTTTTGACTTGATGATCAACTCATGATCATCTCATCTTCTTGAACTTGATACACATCAACATATGATGCATCCTTTACTCCAAGCTCTTGACTTCAATATCATCAACACATGATGATCTTCTAAAGTCTCCAACTATAGAACTCAACCTATTCATCCAACTCATGGAAAGTGTTAGTTCTATAATATGATTATCATTAATTACCACGCCATACCATTAACTCATAATGGTGGGACAAGACACCACAATCTTTCCCTCTATGGTAATTGATGATAATCACTTCAATTGCAAGTAATTGAATATAGAGTGGTATGAGTATATAAGCACTACACAAGTTATATATATACTCAACATGAGTATATACGAACTACACAAGTCGTATATACTTCAAGAATACATGAGCATATATGAACTACACAAGTTGTCATATACTCATATGAATATATTAACTACGCAAGTTAAATATATTCAAGGATATGTTTCAAAGTAAAGATCCTTTATATATGTGGAAAAGGAATATGGATCAATACTAATGAAACCACAAAATATAGAGTGAACTCCCCTTAAATGTGTGCATACACAAATGTGTAATAGGAACATATATACATATTCGAGTTAGACTTTTTGGTGAAGTTCAACCTATATTTTGGATCCGAGGAATGCAACAGGGTATAAGAATACAAAGTAGAATGCATACATCTTTTGTTCTTTATATCCAAACGAGACTAATCATGAGATATAACAATGAGAGAGTTAGTCTCACAAATAGATTTGTCATTATAAATGCATACCTGTTTGGATTTTCCTTTTGTTTATCCAATGAATTTGATTTGTCATTAATCACATACATGCCTTCATGATTATCACCTTTATATCCAATTGAGACTAAACAATAAGTATATCAATAAACATGTTAGTCTCACAATTGTATTTGTCATTAATCACCAAAACACTCCATTAACATATAATGGCGGGTCTAGATTCTTCACCCCCTTTATTGCACGATCACTTATCCGAGCAAAAATATTTTGGGTTCAACCCGGCCAAATGACCACCCTGTTCATGGCACGACAAATTTTTATTAGTGGCCAAACATGCGAGGGCAATGCATGCCCGGGGCAACACATGCCACAATTCCATAATCTCTTAGTCAAGTTTAATTAATATTGAAACAGGTGATCGAGAGACAACGCATAACTAAGCAGGTCTAAGCAATATGCGCACCCTTGTTGGTTATCACAATAAGAATGTCCAACTAAGATTACCCACCTATGGTGTCCAAGGGTACATAACAACATGTCGAACACAAGTATTCAAGGAGTCATACTGATGAGTAGGTGTTCAGCTAATTTCCAAACCATTTTTATACAAATAGCCATGCATGTTGGTATACAACAATATAACTTTGCAAACTGGGAACAACATGGTCAAAGGTCTACGACTTGCCTTCGTTGAAGAGCTGAGATTCTTCAGTAGAGGTTGCCGGGTCCAAGAACTCTTCAGAGAAACCGAAATCTACACGTGCAAAAAGAGCCAAATAAATACCATAAATCCAAGCAAAAACCAAAGATTACCAAACTAGAATCAAAAGAAAAGAGCTGAAATAAATGGAGAGGAGGTCCTGAGGGTACGACTACTCAACGTGACCGTAAAAGGGACACAACTACGCAACGTGGTTGTGAAAGAGATACAAACACGCAACGTGGTTGTGCGAGCAAAAGGAGAATAGGGCGCGGAGAAACTCACCCGGACAGAGAGAAAGTGAGAGAGAGAGAGGGACTGGAGAAGGATGGCGAACGGCGCAGGCGCTCCGGTGAACTCTTCAGCGGCGAGGTGGCGACGGCGCAGGGCTCCAGCAAACTCCTTGGTGACGAGGAGGCAACGGCGCAGCTTCAGAAGACTCTGGCGAAACTCCAAGCATAGAGACACAGGGTGAGAGCAAGAGAGCAGGAGAGCTAGGTGAGGAAAAGGTGATGAGAGGGGGCTACTCAGGCTTTTATAGCCTGGAGGAAACGAGGAGAGCCACTGAGAGACCCAGAAACATACGTGTTCAAGGGTAAGTGAAGGAGGAGATGAGAGCAGGTCTGGGAGGAGACAAGAGGGGGGAAACAGGTACTGCAGAAAAGATAGCATTTAATGCGACACAACAGCATTTAATGCGCTAGGACTTCTGCGTCAGCGGTGACACAACGGAAGGAAGAAGAAGGTGAGCAGGGCTGACCAGTGGGGCCGGTCAAAACTCGAGAGGGTGGTCCAACCAAAGGGAGGTCGTGACCAAATGGGTGGTCGTAACCCAGGTGGTGGTCGTGACCCAAGGGGTGGTCTTTGCAAAAAGACCAAGAGAGTGGTCTTGACACAAGGGGTGATCGTAACCCAAGGGGTGGTCTTTGTAAAAAAAAATCAAGAGGGTGGTCTTTGCAAAAAGACCAAGAGGGTGGTCTTAACACAAGGGGTGGTCGTGGCAAGTCTCTAGGACCACCCGGAGGTCTTGGACAAAAGGGGAGGTCCAAACGAGAGGGAGGTGTGGACTGAAGAGGAGGTCCAAACGGAAGGGAGGTAGGAGCGAACAGAGGAAGGGGATTCAACACCAGAGAGCTCCAGCAACTCTAGAAAACCAATCTTGAATTAGTTGAAGTTGGATTAATTCATATTAAATCGCTGCAAATTTTCAAAATCTCCAAGTTAAGTTTGAGCAATTCAACAAAACCAACTAGTTTTTTTATTTTCGAAAATCCCAGAAACTCTGAAAAATCGAGACGTTACAGATGCAATATTAAAGAATAGCATCCACATTAGGGTTTCATGACTCATGGTCCTCCTCCTCGACGTCCTCCTCAGCGTCCACCCCGATGATACGCTCCTCGAGGTCCTCTGGGTCGTCACTGAGCCACCAACGTCCCTGCACTAAAGAGTCTGAAGAACTCTCTCCTCTGGCAGCTACAATCTGACTGCGGATCTCCTGAACTGAAGGACCAGCAGTCTCCGTGTGACACACCTTCTTGCGTGCGGCCATCTTGTGGGGTACGTCTCTAAGACGTCTGACTGGTTGCGGGTCTGGAGTCGCTCCACGATAAGGTAAATCATCATAAGCTAGTGGAGGTTGATGTTGAGCTGTCTTCAGTTGGGCGAGCTCTCTCTCTGTAGCATCCAGTCTCTCGTACACTCGCTCCATCTCATTGGCCATGAACACATAAGCCTTGTCCTGCGCCTTGATCAAGGACGCCATGTGGGTGATGGTGGTGTCCTGCTCCCCCTTAGTGGATCTGAACCTGCTAAAGACCTCCCCCTTCTTGCGGTAGGAAAAGTAGCGAAAGGCAGTACGTCCCAGTGCACTACAGTAGTGGAACCCTATACAGATGATGGCCTCCCTAGCAGCATCTTGCGCCCCGAGCTTGTCTGTCTCCCTCTCTACCGTGAAGCTGTAGGGTCTGTCTCCTCGTAGATGGCTCTTCGAGTAGACAGTGACCTTAACGCGACACATTTCCTTGCCGTACTTGTTGATAGTGAAGCCATGATACACCGGTCGGTGGATGTATCCCAAACCCTGAAGTATGCACCACAACTCTGCACAGAAACCTCCCTCCTTCTCAGCATAGGTGTTCATGAAACACATATAATTTTTAAAATTCCTCCTAATTTTTAAAAGTATCCAATTTAAGCCATGACATTTTCCTGCATGCGACTAACACCGTTAAATTAAGTAAATACTTGCAAAATTACAACTACGTAAGTACGCAAAATTACAAAATTACGACCAAACTACCTGCGAACGACGGTAGTTAATAACACTGAAATATCCCCAAAAATATAATCGATGGAGCAAGAGAGCGGCGCGACTACGAAATGAAATTAACGAGCGGAAGAGCGATTGAGCAACTGTGAAATGAAATCGAGCTCGCTCCCTCTAATTTATAGCCGCTGCTCGAAGGGAATCCTTATCCCGTACGCGCTAATTAAGACATGCATTTCGGGGGACAAAGATTTGATGGATAAGACAAGGAGGTGACGGGATGACGAGTGATTGATGCTTTCGGTAGAAAAGTAAGACAAATGGAGGGAAGGCCTCATTCAGATGTTTGGGCAATCAACGCATGCCTCATTCTATGCATTCCAAGTCACATGAAATCATGAAACCCTAATTTCCAAAACCTAAAATCGAAATTTTCGCAACCTAAATTCTAAATTTTTGAGACGATACTAGATCACATATAAAATTGTTGAAACATTATACAATCAAGTCCACTGCATGAGGAGCCTTCAAAATAAAATTCATAATCGCGCCGAACATGACACTTATACGAAAGAGCGATAAAAATTCTGAATGAATAAAATTATGAAAAATTTATACAAACAAGTACACGGTATCAGGAGGCTTCACAAAAAAAATTCGTAATTTTTTGGACTCATTTGCTATATTTTAAAATTCTTCCTAATTTCAGCCTAACCTAACTAAACTAACTTACCTAACTAATTAACCCTAACTAAAATGGTTGGCCTGAGGTGGCCATGCGCCATCGATCGGCGATGGCCACCGTGGCGCCATGATGCGACGTGGCGGCGAGGGGTCGGCAGGCGCGGGCACGAATGGGCGGCTCGGCGTTGGCGCCTGAGTAGCGTGCACCAATACCACGTTGCGACGCGGGAGCCGTTGGCGTACGGTGACCGTATGTCAGTGGTGCGATTTCTGCAAATACATGCACGCCATGATCATTATGCAAATATGATTTCAAAACCGACTGTACTGCCAAAAATTCGTGAAGTATTGCAAATCCCAATCTGGACCATGGAATGTTGCACCAGGGCTCAGATCGTCCACTTCCCTGCCACCCGCCCATTTTGCAAAAGGGACCCCGCAATCCAAGAGGACTTTACAATCATAGTCCTCCCGTTGCCTCCTATCTCTCTCTTTCTCCAAACTTTCCCCACCCTTCTCAGTTCGTCCGTGAGTCCATCTCTTGCCGATTTGGGCCGCCGCCGCCGCCACCAATGGCCAGATGTCCACCGCCGCCCCTGATGCCCATGTTACATGTTCCTTTCACTTTTGACGTTCTGCTTCTTTCAACCTGTAAAGGAACTCGCAAATCTCCAGAACAATCACAAAGCTAGACATTCTGTGCTACGTGCTCCGGGGGCAAGGCTAAAACAGCTTTCTTGGAAAGAGGAAAGAGGAAAGACTACCAAGTATAATTTCTTTCTTTCACTAGATAATTGCTCAGTCCAAACTGTTCGTTTTGATGAAGGAATATGCCATGCGGTCTCTCAATTATGTGTAGTACAATGTTGATAACATCTTTATGCATGTTAGATTATCTAAAAAATCTGCTCTCCAAAAGGGTAAAAAAATAGCAGAAGGGCAAATCTAATCCACCTTCAGTTCTGAGTTATAGGTGCTCCGTCTATAGTGTCTTCGCAAGTTCACTGCAATATAATACAAGCAGGGCTCCGAAACAGCTAGATGGACGAGGTTTTGTAGATAGCAAACACTATGAGCGCTGGTATGAAGAAGAAATGTACTGGCGAGTGGAGCAAAGGGTTCATCGCATAAGCCTTCACAAGAGCTCTGCAATGCTGCACAATGTAAAGGTGTCAGCAATTTGTTCATACTAGCTAAACTGAAGGCACATAAATTTGCATGGATTAAAAGGTTATACCTTCCAATGTTTCCATAGAACCACCAGGCAAAGAAGAATGAGAAATTTCCTTATCCAACGACCATTCCAAAAATTATCATGTTCTATCTGTCTCCTGCTCTTTTGGTAGTAATCATCTTTCTTCTTTCCTGACTGAGAAAGATAATGTTCTCGAAATGCTGTTCTCTCAGCAGCCATGGCAGCTAAAATCACAATCGTGGGTAATACCACAAAACAAAGGTGAGGTAGAACAATGACCATCACATCTGGAGTCCCAGCATGGAAAACTTCGTTGCCACCATTGGATCTTTTAAGAGTCCAACCTCTATATGTCATGTATGTGAGGTTACTGTCCTCGGTTATAGGGTGACCAAAAAACCAAGGGAAGACCAACAAATAGATTATATACATCAAGAGCAAAGACCACAGAAGCATCACCTTGGACAGCTCAACAAAAAGCCAAATGAAACCACCAACTAGATATTTCAACAATGTCCATTGACTACCATTTGGACATAGATATTTGTACGTGAATTGATCTTTAAATAACACAAGTGAAGCTCGTGGTACAAGAAGCAATGAGAAAATCAGAGCAACAATGCACCACAGCGCAGGATGATATATCGAAGCCCACTGACAACCCATCACAAAAAACTCCTTCCATGTCCAGCTAACTTTTGTAGCCAACCCATTTACAGAGAATGGCCTCAACTGGCTGACACTAGTGTCACCTGTTATATCCATCACTTCAATTTGGAGCCAATATCGGTTTGGAGAGGGATCTGCAAATGCCCTCCAGTTCCACGGAACTAAATACATATCTCCTCTAGTTTCATTCGCATTCACCTTTTTCATTTCAGTGTCAAATACTACTTCAAGATTTCCTGGTCTTGAGTCATATATCTTTACTGAAACAGATACTATCTCATGTCGAGAGAATACAAGAGCCCTCACTGTATCAAAAGTTGAAGCTCCCATGATTTGACATTTGAAATCACGAGGAGCAGAGGCTCTCTGCATGAATCTCGAGTCCAGAGGAAAGGTAGGCAGTATAATTATACTCTTTGAGCCTAACCTGAAATCAATGTCGGTATAGGAGACATAACCATCATCAATTGCTAATATCCTCATACTTCTGCTCTTTCTCCAATCACCCATCTCCCACTCCCAGAACTCCTCAATATCCGTTGCTTCTTCAGAACAGTTTTCCTTAACACTCTGGATCACATATCCTTGCTGCATGTTAAATTGGTAGTAATGCTCTGATAATGATGGTTCCTGAATTGTTCGATGATAGTATCGCTTCAAATTCTTGCCAAACCTTGTATGAAGATGCCCGCACAAGTATACTGCTAATGAGTGTTTTAGAAACACATCCTTGATATTTTTCCCTGACTCTGTTAATGCTGAGAAAGACATCGGGAAGTGCCCAAATGCGACTTTTGTCACTGGAGCCTTGTCGAAGTCAGTGTCCCACTGCGACAGTGACTGGTCCAATTCTATAAGCTCCTTGTCAGTTGGATGCCCAAATAGATTGGTTGGGCCTCTAAGACCGATCTCCATTGTGCTATCAAAGCCAACAAACAGGTGCTTCTGACCATTGTTCTGCAGATCCATCCACAAATCTACCATATGTTACGTCAAGTGCATTACAAAAACTATTGCAATCAAAACTAAAAATTTACAATACAGTTGAACTACAAGATGCTAAAGAAATAACCGCATCTTTTTTTCCTCCAGATGAGAAGTTGCAGGCATGCAATCATGCATAGAAGAAGCACTAACCTCCAAAGTGATGCTTTGGACACGACCCTGTCGTCTTAATTTGGCGTTAATGTTATGCTTCTGATAGAAATCATAGTCCCCACCAGATGCAGGTACACCAAAACTATCGTGGTTTCCTCTCAGATCATAGAAAATTCTTCTTGGAAGCTTGCTACTTTCAATGACATCCTTCATGGTACTTTCATATTCTATCCACTCCACCTCGTTTTGCTTCATTGTTAGCAGATCTTTGCTTTTTCCATCTAATCACAAAACCAAGATATATTCAAATTTGAGAGAAATTCTCATATGTAATCTTGTATATCCTATTTGGGACCAGGACCCCTTTCAAAATGAATTCAGCATGTTCACGTCTTCTGAGCTAGGAAGTGGTTAGTTAGTTTAGGTTTGAGGCAGTCTAGAATCTAGATCCAATTGGAGTAATTTCTTTAGTGCTGATTGTAGCTACCCAGTTACAACTGGTTACCATTTCCCTCGGTTGGAACCAGAAATAGAAAACCAGTTGTTTATTGAAGTCAATTTTACATTCACATGGCCTTTCAAATCAAAATATATTGCCACGATTATTATTTGATATGAAATAATTGCCAATATATGAAGAAAACTTACTGAAATCTTCAGTAGTCCGTGCCTTAATACCTATGATATTAAAAAAAAAATGTGGCAACTTTATATAATCATATTTGTTCTATGGTCTGGTCTGTTGCAACAGTGAACTTGAGGCCTGTGGTTAGTAGCCATGGTTGCTGGTGGGCAATCAGACAGTAACTGGCCACTTGCCACCAGAATTGGGGTTGTAACAGGCCAGTTACTGGATTCTACTTAAATCGTTATTCCAACACTGAATTTGCCAACTCATCTGGTTTTCGCACAACGGAAAACTACTGAAAACATCTGCATTTTCTTCCAAAAGAAAAAAAAGCGAAAACATTTGCAAATTCACCAATTTCATCTCACACTCCGTGGCCAATTCTTTGTCTCACCACGGCGAAGCCATGGCAAATTCAGATCAATTCTATCGCAGACACACTAGAAAGTTCTAGCATTCTACCAAGTTATAATAGATTCTTCATAAATTCAGCTCCTTGGCGTCCTCCATTACAGCGCCTCAATATATTCGCTTAAATTGTAGCCTCGCTATGAATTACTGAGGATTTACCACTATGAATAGGTGCATTTGAGGATTTACCCCTCGATGTCTCACTGACATGACATCGAGTTCGATAAATCCTCAAATGCATCTATCTCGTAGTGGTAAATCCTCGAATCCCCGTCTCTATATTATTTCTTAGCCCCGCACATCAGTGATACAACTAAACATTTCAAGAACCACTTTAACTAGAACCAGAATCGATCACCCCGAACACGGCGAAGGCGAAGGATCAGACAAAACAACAAAAAGTAGAGACGGGGTGAGAAAAGAGAGGGATATGTATACCGGTGAGGTCTCCGGTGATGAGGACGAGGGCAGGGTTGACCATGGCAAGCGCCGGGCCGACATACCGCCGGAAGTCGTAGGCGCGCTCCGGGTGGTGGACGCTGAAGTGGAGATCCGACAGCTGGGCCACCCACACGACCCCCTCCGGCGCGCCGGATACCTCCACTACCACCCTATCGTCACCGGCGGAGGACGACGGCGCGGCCGCGGCGGCGACGAGGGCTAGGAGAAGGGGGAGGAGCCGGGTCCCGTGCGCCTCCATGGCAAACGCGCAAAGGAGCTGAAGGGGCGCAGAAGGGAAATCTAGAACTTGTCTGCAACTCATAGTTTACGCTTTCAATGACCAAAGGAATACGCTTCCGTCCTTCAAATCTGCCTTTCTTTCAGTGCGCATTGGACTTCGTCTTTGTAACCGATTTACGCAGTACTCATCTTTAGGTGCTGCAGACTTCAGAGATTCCCATCTCCCGCGGATCCGGATCCTCTACATGTGTCACTGTGTGAGCAGTGTTTTCCAGAGAGAGTGAACAGCACTCTGACATAAAAATAGTGCAATGCTTACTTCGTGGTTTTGGTACCGCGAAAATTAACTATAGCAAAAATATTGTAAACATTGATTGCTCTGGACCAAATCCTCTGCATTTTAAAATGAGAGGATCATGATCCATCTCCCGCAGCTTAACTCAAGGTATATATATGCGCACCTTTTCTTCCAGTTGTATCATCATCCCATCCGTAATGGGTGCCCAAGAGAGAACATAGTTCGGAGTGCTAAAAAGTTAATTACTTGGCACAAACGATTTAGCTCCTTCTTCAGAAAGATCACACTATGTCTTTTTTTTCTTTCAGGCAAGCTTAAACCAATATCCAAAAGGGAAACAACGAGTACTACATCAGTCATAACACTTGCTCAAAAACCATTCACCATCCACACACACAGAACGCTCAAGGTTCTGAATACAAAAGGCACGCTCACTCAGGGCAGCGACAAAAACTACAGTCTAAGTACCACATATCTAAGATCCAGAATAAAAGAGCTACACACACAACTGAAATCGAAGAGCCCAAATACATATACCAATATCCATCTTTCCAGGCAGCTTCGGACGGTATTGTTGACGCACACGCCCAGCTTGCTGACCGCACCGTGCATATAATCACCAACGGCATTTCATAGTTCAGCAAGACAATTTTTTGATGCAAAATATGAAGGAACATAAATAATTACAATAGGCAAGCCAAGTGACTGAAATCAACGGGATCAACAAAGCTCATAAAGCTGGAAATAGTGAAATATACCCCCAGAAGAACTGAAAGAAGGCCAAGCCAAGTGCCTGGAATCAATCGCGCCAATTTGGACCGCAGCGCAAGCAGGCAACTCCTGCATTCCCTTTTAATGAGCCAAACCAATTAACCAAATCACCATGATACATGCAACACAGAAAGAGGTGTGAAAAAATTTCATCCCTATACTTCCTTCCAAATATCCCAATGAACTATGGTGAGCCCGGATTTGCATCCAAATCATCTGTGTATTCTGAGTCAGTCCTACTCCTATGATAAGTAGCTAGCTCACACAGTACAATTTCGGCGAATATCGCATTCATACGTGTGTTGAAGTAAAAGAGCACTTGATAGTAAATAAATGTTGAAAGTAAGTCTTAAGTCCAAATTTTTACGTAACAGGCTGATAGACCATCGAGTTCAAAAGACTGTAAAACAACAGAAGATAAGTAAACTAAAAGGGGGGCCTACATGATCTGCCACAGGCAATCAACTGGAGCTATGACCTAATTATCGTAGACATCTTCAGTTCCAAAGTCGGACGCATAGAAGAATCCATACACCGGGTCTTCAGTCTCGTAGTCTAAATCCACATATTTGAGCTACAATGAGTACAAAAGTACTCAGCAAGCTCTCACACCAAATGCAACTATATAAATGCAAGGCTTTCCAAAGCAAAGGTCTTATGGTTATTTAAGTACAAATCAATTTTTTTCTCAAATACTATAATTATTTTCCAAACATATGACCTATCCATTTTTAGCTTCAAACCAAAATGTTGATTATAAGCAAATTTTATCATAAAGCAAGGTTCCATCAACCTATTACTACTTATGAGGTTCCATTCACCTAACTCCATATCATCGCTACAACTATTTTTATGTTAAAATGTCCTCATTCCATGTTTTATTATTAAACTAACCAATTGTGGTTTTCTGCACAATGCCCATAACCGGGAACACAGCTATTGGAATAGATTATACACTTTGCAGAGGTTGTACAACTTTACCCATAATATATGATCAACTTATAATATCGACCATGACACGTTTCCTTAGACGTGTGATGGAGACAATCATAACAAAGTTTTTCCAATACTTAGTCCCGACACTTAACCGCTTTGGTGAGGAATACCTCAACACTGGGACAGTGACCGTTACGGGGCACCCCCAGAATGCTCCGTTACGGGACATACTTTCAACGAGGGGCCCTCTGTTGCGAGGGAGTTTGCCAACCTTCTCGACGATAGAAATCGCATTTAGAAATTCTCCACGATAGAAATCGTATAGAGGGACTACTATGTGCGGGGTTTATGCCAGAAATTGAGCAAAGTAATTAGTCAGGTCTATCCCATACTAGACTTGCAGTTGAACGATTTATTAGTTTAGAAACGCGGCACATGATTTGGTCCTTAATCAACTTAGGCGAGACAATCCACAAACCCAACTCTCGTGCATGCCTCTGCACCGATCTCATACCAGCCACTCATCCAAGTCTCCACCATTTTATAACATTTTCATGTTTCCAATGGTAACCCACGTTACCACGCTATGATTCAAAATATAACCCAAGTATCGTTAACACCTAAGTAGTGTCTAAGCACAAACAATAGTCATTATTGATTAACCAAGTGCGGTTTATTAATGTACTAATTAGCCTAGGGTGGCAAGGTACATGGATTATCAACATTCAAGGAAGGGGGTAGTATATAACAACATATGACATAACTAGGTATTCAACATTTAATATCGTATTTCATAAATAATAATAAGCATGCAAGTAATATTTTAAAGCAAAGAAATTTACATTTGAAAAGTATGTTCAACACGATCAATTGTAAGGACTTGCCTTGCTCAACAGTGGATATTAATTAGTCTTGGTCTTGTCTTGAAATAGTGGCGAAGTCTTCAGCAACGTTAGATCTATTTAAGCGTAAAGTGGCGACTTCGAATAAATACAAATGAACTCAAATAATTTCAAATAAAATTCAAATGAAGTCCAGAAATTATTATTTTGGTATTGTTGGGAAGGTTTTGAATTTAGATGAATTTAGAAACAAAAATAAAATCATTTGGATTTAAAGTGAGGGAGAATAGAGGTGGCGGATGGGTAGTGCATGCAGGCGGGACCGACACTATACATGTGGTCGGCCACCGACATCGCCTGAAGAGTGCATGGCCCAGCCTATGCACGACATGGCACGACCGACGGCCGGCGCAAAGGAGGCCGGGCGGTGAGGCGACCAACATGGAGGAGGCGGCGGCCGGGCTTATCGTGTCCGACACTGTAGTCAGGCCGTGCCAGCACGAACAGAGAGGTCGTCGTGCTATGCTTGGTTCGGCACCCTGGCCCACGCACCAGCACAACATGGCCCATTTAGTTAGCTGGGCCTAATCGGGCTCATGCCATGCCGTGTCAGGCAACCCATTTGGACACCACTAAGGTAGAATGAGCTCTCAAAATTTTGACCCGAGAGCAAATTCCAAAACAAGTGACCCGAGACCAGCCCGCTTGTGTGGTAATGCCCTAGGGGCATTTCGGTATTTTCATCATGCAGATCAGTATTTTCATCATGCAGATTGGGAGTGTTTAGCCATCAAAACCAGCAACCCCTACTACTGCTCGAATTTGGGAGTTTCTTCGCCACTTGGGTGACTTGTTCTTCCACCTTGAGAATTAGGGTCGGGGAGAACTTGAGAGAGAGGAGAGTTGATTCCCCAATAGATCTACACATTTGGAGTGATTTAGGGTGGGATTTGTGAGGGGATTTGGAGCATCTCATCTATTTGTTGGCGCCCACCTTGTATCTTCTTCTCCGTAGTAGATAATTGCTCATGCCACCTCTCGTGTTTTTCCCCGCAAGGGTTTCCACATAAATCTTGGTGTCAACCTCTCTTTGGTACTATCTTTCTACTCTTGATCATGATTTGGTCACCATGCTTGCTAGTTGTGCCATATTGAGAAGGTGATGGTTTATGTTGATGTCTTGTTGATGAGCATTATACTTGTTCATAGGCGGTCCAACCCGAGCCTAGCCCTAATTTTATGGGCTTGGGGTTTGAATTTTGGTCCGAAGACAGAAAAAGCCTGACGAAGGCAATAAAAATAATTTTTAAACTATTTTTTATTATCGAAATGAACTAAATATTAATTGTTATTCCAAAAAAGAATTTAAAATATATTGTTTTATTGGAAAAACAATTTTTGAGTCTGCCCATTCAAGGCCGGACTTTTTCAGGCTCGGCCCGAGGTTTGAACATGTCTAACGAGGATGCATAAAGTTTTTTGATATGTTGGTAATCTTGGGGCATTGATGTTGTAGTGAGTTGATACTTGAAAGTATATTGTTATTGTGAAGTTTGGACAACTTGGTGCTTGTAGGTTTGAAACAAAGACTGCTTTTTTGGTTACGCACACAAGGTGTTCGGTGAAATGGTTGTGAGTAATTAGTTTGCTAATCTCGTCGCTTCCGCTGCTCGTCTGCGCTCACACCGTGAAAATTTGTAAAAGAAAAATGAGGTTTTGTGATTACTTTGAGGAATGCATCAGTGAGGTGAAAAAGAAGCATTTGCGGTTTTACTTTTGTTGTTCATTCTTGTAAATGAACTGATTTGAACTTGGTAGTTATAAAATACGGGAGCCTTAGATGTGAAGTTTACGGGAGTGACCACCATAATGAAATGATTCTGGATACATTAGTATAGTAAATTATAGTGCCAAACAGCCAGAAAGCGAAGTTAACTGTATGAAACATCATGATTTGATAGGGCATTCTGATGATGCCGAAGTATGCTTAGCACTCCAGACCAAATACAGTTTCCCATTGTTGAATACATTTGTTTTTTTTTTTTGAAAGAGAGAGAGAGAGAAGGCAATGGAAAGGGATCATATTATATGTTGCTATACCTGGCCTTTCATTGTCCAATTCTTCCTTTGCATGACCCCTTTTAAGTTCCAAGATGTGGGCGCGTGCGTTTTTGTTTTTCTTCAGGCATCCGACCAACGCGGGCACTACCCAAGAAGATGACATGTATATGAATCTCCTTTTCCAGTTAAACTAACGCCGATCTAGCACATCATCTGATCGTTAGCCATAACTAACGCTTCAGTATTTAATCTACCCTGCAGGTGTCCGAGAGACCGAGACGGCATGGACTGCATGCAATTAGTACTTACGTGTACTGTGAAGTATGATATGGATCGAGCTAGTTCAGTATCAGTTTCAGAAAGGAAAGCTCTGCCTGGCTGCATGGATCGCACAAGCGAGCGAGCGACCATAAGAGTATCGAGCTAATGCCGGACCTACTCTCCTCTAGATCTGTTGCCTGCAACTGAAGCAGTGAAAAGCCATCGAGTTGGATCATTTCATATGCGTGCGCCATGCATGCAAATGGGGAGCCTGAACTTGCATGCCTGCCAAGCCTTGTCATGTTCACCCCGATTGGCCCAGCCTGGAGAGCACACCAGTCTCTGCCAGATTTGCAACCCTGCAATTTGATATTTGATTCCTATCCATCGATGGCTCTTAAACTATGTTGCAACGAGCTGAATGTGAAAAAAAAAACACTACCAAATCAGTTAACTGAATTGCATGAACTGTCCCTAAAGGCTAAAGGGCCTACTTAAAAGGGATTGCTTCAAGTAAAACAAACATATTTACATGTGGTATGTTGGTTATGATAAAAAGTACGCTTGACACCTACGGATGAAAGCACTTGGGATGTATATATTAAAGAAAAGTACACCTAAATTACACAATTGGTTGCTCTTCCCACTACTAAAAGAATTTTAGAAGCAAGCAGAAAGGTGACTAGTTTATTCCAAAACGGGGGCAGTGTACAAGCAACGTTTTGAGGTGATAGATTCAATAGCTAGGAGCCCAATGGTTTCGAGATGAAGACAGAGTTGTCAAGGAAGGCCATGGATGTGGCCTACATGGGTTGTTAGGAGCAACTCCCAGCACTAAGCCGCCCTCTGATTTTGATGAGGGAACCAACTAGCTAGCTAGCTATACGTCTTTCTAGGAGACTAGGAGATGTTAAGTTCCATTTTGTCTTCGGAGTAGCTTGCAAGCAAGACCCCATTGCCATCTCCTCCTTAGTTAAGCCACTCAATCCCATTCATTTCCTTCTACTTTTACAAGACGTTTCACACACAGAGACAGCACAGATGCATAAAGTTGATACATGCTTTCACTCTGCATTCTGGTCTAACAGTTACCGATAAATGGATAAGACCATTGGATTGCGCCAGGAACTCCCAACCTAAGCATAGGAGGGATGATATTGATTCTAGAATAATTCTGCTCTCTTGGATGATCTGAAAGGAATACAACTAGAGGATTTTCAATAATGTCGCTTCTACCATTGACCAACTCCTTCTACGTATTATTGATGAAAACCACCATTGGCACATGGCAGACTCGACTTTGGTGGAGGCACCCAGTTGACCAGTTCTAGCCGTTCGTTCTCAGGTCATCGCTTTTCACCGTCTTGTGTTTGCCGGATAGCTTCGGCAGCCTTCCCCCTCTAGTTTTTCGCCTTAGGTCGTGGTTTGTAGCGTTGCCTAGCATGCCTTGTGGTCTTTCTCTTGTGGGCATTCTGGTTTATTTTGTCTTGTTTTTTTTTTGGCTCTACCCTTGTACAATTTATTCTACCCTCTTAATGAAAAATTGTGAAAAGCTTTTGCACTGCCTTGAAAAAAAATAAATGGATAAGAATTACTGGTAAAAGGGTAAAACCATCCGTTTCCGGTTCTTCCACGGAAGTTGCCTTTTCGAGAAGGGCCATCAGATGCTACTTTTTTATGGTAACTTGATTGACAAAATGCTATACAGGAGCACAGTTGTCAGGGAATCATCGTACTGGTCCAGAGAATTCAGTCTCAAGCAAGTGTGACCAATGACATACACATGAAGTTACCAAATGACAGACAGCTAGGCTACTCTTAACATAGGTTAGTTACAAACCAAACATCCGATTTAACCAACAACCAGCATGAGCATGACAGCACCATTGCCCACTGCAGAACCCACAGATACTAGTGCCAAAAATGAATCATCGACGTACTTATTATCCTGCAGAAAAGCATGGTTTTCGCTACAATTGAGTTTGATGCAGTGACTGACTCGCATAATAACAGCTGAACAAGGACTATTAGATGAAGGAAAGCATATCTGTCTGACCGACCAAGTTTGAACACTCCCTCTCACGTCTAGTCCTTCAAAACATATGCGGATTCAAGTTAACACAACGCTACTTGGCTTAAGCACAACTATATTTACGACAACACCATAACTCGATGTTTACCAAGACATGAATTTGATCTGATAGAAGTCCAGACTCAATAATCAACACTAACCAGGTCTTGAGCTCGGGACTTTCTGCTACGGAACCTTATCGAGAATAGACCAATAGAAGTGAAGAATGCATGCTAATAAAAAACTTTGTAAGAACTTGTTGTAGACTCCTTGCATAGGATATTTTTCAGACAAACTAGATTGCATCCTTGCAAGTTTGTGTACAACTGCACAAGCCATGTTGTATGTGTGTACATCACACATGGCAGAGGTCTAAAGAGACATGTTTGAAGTACAAAGGCAAGGCAAACCAAAACAGTGCCCCTCAAGCTCTCCCTGCTGCACTTGCAGCGAAATGCTGCCTTTTGAGGCTTACCAATCAAGCAAGGTTGGTTGGGTGTCATCGAGTGGGAAAGTGGGCACTCCCCTTCATCACCAATCCAGAAAGAAATCTATAAAACAGCCCCTCACAAATGAAGAGAGTTCGAAGGAAAAGGGGATGGACCAATGTGGTTCAATTGCTTGCAAGAACTAGATGCCGAGCGGCTTGAACGAGAATGAATGCAGATTTATCATTAGCTTCTGAAGATATTAGAGCATAAGGGGATTGGAATGCATCGCAACTCTATCGAAGCATAAGCAAGATTTTGGAGAGGCTGAAGAAGTACAGATAAGGTATGGACTTGTTACTTGCATCCTTCTTTCCTTTTCATGTTTGCAAATAATTAAGGTAGTCCTTGTCCTGTTGCGTTGCATTGTTGAGTTACAAATCATTTCTAGTCATACAAATTTTGAGTCTTGAGTTTAAACATGAGATTGTTCGAGTCTATGTAGTCATTAACACAATGATTAAACTGTTAAATAAGAACTTGGACACACCACCCTTTCTGCTGAACTTTGGCAGCAGATATTTGCACTTAGCAGTTGAAACTCTACTAAAAATCTTGAACGGCGCATGTATGTAGACAAATCTTATCCATCTTCATCCTTGTGGAGTTATGGTTCTTCTGCAAAGCTGCTTAAAAATTGCCAACACACTAGAAATCCTGACGGTTACTGTAAGGATTGCGACATATGTGAAGTTCCAACTATACTGATGCCAGTCACTGCGAATTCAATTCTTAGGATTACAACAAAATCTGATCAGGTACCAGTTATTTAGAGGTCGGGTCATAAATTGTAGTATCTTGTGCTTTGTCACTACTACATATCTCATCACTTCCCCGATCCTAAATAAAATTCAAGCCTGCTTCCTGCTTTGTAGCTTTAGCTCAAGCATAAGAGACACAATTCAATTATGCAGCACTTCATTTGTTGCATCTTCAGGCACAAGGAGTAGGAATTGTTTTCTCAACCATTTGGCCGGATCAAAACATCGAATTTCCTTAGAGCTTTCCACAAAAAAAAACATATAAAAAATTCATTCTTCCGTTGTTGATGGAACTATACAGGACTGTGGAAGGGGGAAATGTTAAGGAAATGGGCAAGAAGGGAAGCTGGCTCAGTGCACTCAAGAAGGCTTTCACCTCAGGCCCCAAGGAAAAGCCCACAAATGTAAGTAGTACTCGAAACTCCTAATTATATGATATGCCTGATTTACCTCTACTTAAAAGCAAATTTCTCATTAGGCCCCCCAGCTTTTAAGACAAATCAAGTAGTTCTCCCACTCGTAACTAACAAGAATTAAAGAAAACAAAAGATGCTTGAATTGGGAGTTGATTGCTTACCCAAAATTAAGGCTTTGCCCGGAAGCAACTCTTGCAAGCTGTATGCGCATGCGGAGTTCTAGAAAGAAACATTGGTACCGTAGCGACAAATACACTGTTTTGTACGGGGGGTCACTTTATCCTGTTCATTGATCAAGCTTTTTTGCAAATATGTTTTCCTATAGAGCAATCGCATTTCATGATTTTTACTGTACACTCACTGGCTGAACTAGAGCAGCGTTGCTTCCAATGGCAGAACAAATTTATCAAAAGATTTGTACTGCATGTGAAGTACCGAGTACTGACAGGTGAGAATGATCAATGGCAGGTGCAGCTGGTAGCGCAGTTCCCGCAGCAGCACCGGAGCGCGAGGGACAAGAAGCGATGGGGCTTCGGTCGGTCGCGGCAGCACGCCGAGCCGGCCCCGGCGGGCGCGCTGATCAACATCCCGCTGTACCGCGAGCCGAGCAGCATCGAGAAGATCCTCGGCGACGCGGAGATGGAGCAGCAGCACCGCCAGTACTACGGCAGGGCACAGTACCAGATCACCCCCGCCAAGCCCACCACAGTCACCGCAGCAGCAGCTACCGCGGCGCCGGCGCGTGAGCGCGAGCGCGAGCGCGACGACGACAAGCCCGCCTTGGTGCTCCCGCTGCCCCCGCCCTCGCCGCCCCCGCTCATCAGGCGGTTCGACCATGACAGGGAGCAGCAGCAGAGACTGCAGCAGTTACAGCAGCAGCAGATACAGCATAGTAAAGCCGAGACCGAGTGGCGGCAGCAACAGCCGAGGCGGCACGTCGCGCCGTCCAGGACGCGCGCTGCGAGGCAGAGAGCCGTCCCGCCAGACCGCGCGCGCGCCGCGGCCGTCACGATCCAGGCCGCGTTCCGAGGCTACATGGCAAGTACTTGATTAGCAGTAATTCGATCCTACGGTTGAGATGTTGCGAGCTGTGACGCGGTACGTTTGTGCGGTGTGGTTGCAGGCGCGGCGGAACTGCCGGTCGCTGCGCGGGCTGATCCGGCTGCAGGGGGTGGTGCGGGGGCCGAGCGTGCGGCGGCAGACGGCGCACGCGATGCGGTGCATGCAGATGCTAGTGCGCGTGCAGGCGCAGGTGCGCGCCAGCCGCGTGGAGGCCATGGAGCGCCGCAACCGGCACCACCACGGCGCCATGCTCAGGGGCGGCCGCAGGTGTCGCGCCGGCTCACAGGTATCATCGATCACGCCGTGTCGTGTCGTGTCGCGTGCGTGCAGTACGTTCAGGTCTAGTAGTTCATGTGACGAAGCTGTCGGTGCGACGCGACGCAACGCAGGATGGTGGTGTATGGAGCGACAGCCTGCTCAGCCGGGACGAGGTGGACGCCAGGACGAAGCGGAAAGTGGAGGCCGTGATCAAGCGGGAGAGAGCCCTCGCCTACGCTTACTCTCACCAGGTAACGTCCCACCGTAAAGCGCACACATTATGGCGCATCTCTCAAACAAGTTAAAGGGACAGATTGATTCTCTTGGTCAAACAGTAGTAGTTGGGGTAGTACTAGTTAGCAGCAAGGCCGGGTCGTTTATTCCATTCATCTGATAGAGACGAGTAGGTGCAAAAAGTAGTAGTTTCTGATGGTACCGATCGGCCAACTACTAAAAGCATACCATACGGTGTACCGTCGTTGTTAGTACTTAGTAGTGATAGTGGGTGCTGAAATATGTTTTCGCCGCCCTTCAGGCTGATCTCACACGTACTGTTAATTTGTTCGTGTTGTTGTTCCCTTGGGCCCGCGGCGGCAGGTGCTGAAGGCGACACCGATGGCGGCCCACGCGATCCTGGCGGACCTCCAGTCGGGCCGGAGCCCGTGGTGGTGGACGCCCATCGAGCGCCGCCACGAGCCCGACTTCCCGCGCCACGCCGAGACCATCACCAGGCCTGAGATTACCACTCCCGTCATCGCCCACCGCGTGATGACGGCGACGACGCCGGCCCGGTCGGCGGTCTCGTCCTACTCCAAGCCCAGGCCCACGCGGGCCACGAAGGGTGGGCCGCCGCCGTCGAGCCACGGCGGCAGCATCCGCGACGACGAGAGCCTGACGAGCTGCCCGGCGTTCGGCGTGCCCAACTACATGACGCCCACGCTGTCGGCGTCCGCCAAGGCCAGGGCGCGGGCGCAACTGCTGCTGCAGCAGCAGCAGCAGGCGGCGGAGCAGCAGAAGCCCAGGTTCTCGTTCGGGCTGGGCCAGAGCATCGGGAGCTGGGCCAAGAGCCAGTTCTGGGAGGGCAGCGGCCGGTCCCAGTCGTCGCGGGTGGGCACGCCGGCGGCGTCGGTGGCCGGCGGCCGGCACCGGTCCACGCGCTCCGTCAGCGGGCTCAGCGTCGACTCCACCGTGTCCATGCCGGCCGGAATCGGCAGGAGGCCATTCAAGTAGCGTGGCGCCCAGCGTGCTGGTTGCAATCAATCATCTTCTTCTTTGGAATCTGGTGTAACATTTGTGTTGTGCTTGGTTTGGTGTGGGTTCCTCCGGTCTCGCATGTTGCATGCGTTGCGTTTGATGATTCATTGTGCTTTACACGCGGTTGCTGGTTCCTTTGCGTCTACCAGCTCGCGCCCTTTCGTTTTTTGAGGGGTCAGTGGCTGTGATGTAATTGCGTTGAGTCCATCGAACTGATGCTGCATGCATCAGCATGTATGCGTTTGTCCGTTCTTGTCGTGCCATGATTTGCTCAGTGTTGGAAAATTTTGTGCCTCCAGATTGTGCGTCTCAACAACTTCCTTCGACGTTTCAACAGGGATGCGGATTCTTTGCCCGCAGGGGCATACGTACCCATAGCATCCACCGTTGAGGTATCCTCGAGATTTGTGCACGTATGTTTGATAAGAAGGGAATGCAGTGTATAATACACGTTGTGTACCTCCATCTCTTCCTCTCCCCACCACCGCCGGCTCGCTGGAAACCTCGCCTCCGCTCGTCGCCGGGTAGAGAGCCGGAGAGAGATGTGAAAGAGTTTTGCCCTCTTTAGCACTGTTGACGCCAGTTTTGGCAAATATGCCGGCTCGGCCGGTGTAATACCATTTTTGGCACCACGGATGTCCCAGCGAGCGACACTTGTCCTCAATCGTGTATCCCGCGTCCGGTTGTCCCCTCGTCCGTGCTAGGGTGGCCCGAACAACCTCTCGCTCGCCACGTGCCCGCAGCCCGCGCCCTCGCCGACTTCGCCGTCTGCGTGTAGCGGCACGGACAACAAGAAGACCCACCACGCACCCCCCCGCGTCGTCCGTTGTTTGGCCCCCACTTGACTGCGGTAAGGATGGCACGGACAAGATGCCTCACCCACTCATCGCGCTTCGGTCCGTGCCACCCTACAACGGACAATTGCGCACGCCAGCCTGATGTCGTGCTCCCCTGGCCTAGTCAAACTTCCTTGTCCGGTTGCCCTTGGCCTAGACACGCCAACACCGTCCACTTGTCACGGCTCCGCTCCTCCCGTGCCCGGACCAGCTCTTCTCCCTCACGGAAGCGCCGCCACGTCGGCAGTTGTCACGTTCGTCCATATCTTTGCATGCAAGCGCCGCGCGAGGAATCTATTCCTCCTGCCGCTTGCTTGGCCGTGAGATGCACTTTCGGCTTATAAATTCATAGTGACTCGCGAGACGCTTCGCTCGCTTGCTCTTTTGTTCGCAACCTCGGTCGATTTCATTTTCGCAGACGATTAAGGCTTGTTTAGAGCTGTCATTAGCCGTCATAATAGCATGTATTTATTTTCTCGTATGCATTTTCTTTATTAAATTTGTAGTTAGTTAATTACAACAAAATTTGTAGTTAGTTAATTAGTTGTAGTTATTTACACGTGATTTATTTGGTTGTTATCATTTAGTTGCAATTAAATTTGTAGTTAGTTAATTAGTTGTAGTTATTTACACGTGATTTATTTGGTTGTTATCATTTAGTTGCAATTAATTAGGTCGTAGTTAAATTAATCTTATGTATTTATTTGTATGGTTAGTTAATTACTTAATTAATTAGTGTTAGTTAATTAAATAGACGTAATTAATTAATGGTAATTAATGAGTCGTAGTTAATTAAGTTGTAATTAATTAGTCGTAGTAAACTAGTCATAATTAATTTAGGCGTAGTTCACCATAATTAATTTAGTGGCCTTATTAAGTCGTGATTTATTTAGTAGCCTTATTAAGTCGTAATTATTTATTTGTAATTAATCTATGGAAATTAATTAGTGATATTTAATTGATCGTAAATAATTTAGTTGTAAATATTGTAGTTGTCATTATTAACTCGCAATTATTTATTTATAATTAAATTATTAGTTGTACTTAATTAGTCGTAATTAATTTGGTCGTAGTTAATTAGTACATATTATTTTGTTGTCTCAGTATTTAATTGTAATTTTTATTTCTAGTAATTTATCGTAATTATTAATTTATTCACTAATAATTTGTCTTTTATCTCTTGCAAGTCATGCTTCTACCAGAGCTATTGGAACCCTTCTACGACGAGCATCACTGGTGCAAGCTGTGGACCACTGTGGACACGAATAGCCCTCCACCCCTCGTGCTTCGGTCTGATAAACATTATTGGGAGCTCGATGCTCGCTACGTCCCAATCCTCTAGGGACACAGGCTTGTTGCCTTTTGCGAGGTTGCTGTCAGTCGACGCTACTTCACCTAGGACGGTAGTGTGATGTCGGCACTTGTCGACAGGTGGAGACGGAAGAATCTAGACCCGCCATTATGAGTTAATGGAGTATTTTGGTTATTAATGATAAATCTACTTGTGAGACTAACACTTCTATTGTTATACCTATTTTTTAGTCTCAGTTGGATATAAAGGTGAAAATCAAATAGGTGTGCATTTGACATCATAATCTTATATCTTGTTGCATTCCTCAAATCCAAAATATAGGTTGAACTCGACAAATAGTCTAACTTGAATATGTGCATATGTTCTCTTTATACATTCATGTATGCACACATCTAGGGGGATTTCACTTTATGTTTTGTGGTTTCATTAGTATTGATCCATATTCCTTTATCCATATATATTAAGGATCTTTACCTTGAAACATATCATATGAGTATACAAAACTTGTGTAGTTTATACATACTCATATTTATCCTCATTCAATTATTTGTAATTGAAGTGGTTGTCATCAATTACTAAAGAGGGAAAGATTGAAGTATCTTGTCTCACCATTATGAGTTAATGGTATGTTGTGGTAATTAATGACAATCGCATTGCGGAACTAATGTTTTTCATGAGTTGGTTAAATAGGTTATGTTCCATGATGTTGAAGACTTCGGATGACATCATGAGTTGATTGTCATCAAGTCAAGACTCGGGATGAAGAAAATCATCATGTGTTGATGATGTTCAAGCCAAGATCTCGAAGTGGAGATGATCATCATGTGTTGGTGATATTGAAGTCAAGAGCTTGGAGTAAAGGATGCATCATGTGTTGATACATATCAATATCTCTAAGAATAAATAATCATGAGTTGATCATCAAGTCAAAAGAGTGCATCATGGGTTGGTGCATGTTCAAGTCAAGAACTCAAACTTAAAGTGAAGATATGCGTCATCAAGCTTCAAGAGGATGTGCAAGGCAACTGTATGACTAGATATGGCTAAGAATGTGTTCTTAGTCTTTTACCGATCTTTGTGTTTGGATGGAAGACCGGATTACTAGTATAGGTTGTCGTACTATTAAGAGGGGTCATTTACTAGTAGCTTAAGTTAGTCATGTGTTGATAGCTCATTGTGCTTGCTCAAGCTCTCGTTAGCATGTTGCTTATATTTGCGAATGTATTTTGCAAATCGTTGAGGCTCATGCATAATCCTTATAGCATATGACTTTAGTTTGCGAATATGTTTTACAAATAGTTTAAGTCCATGTACCTTATTTCTTGTGGCATTGATTCTAAAAGTTGTCAAATGTGTTTTGCAACTTGTTGAGGATCTTGCCTTCAACCTTTGTTTGAATTGCGCATCAATTTGGCAAATGTGTTTTACAAATTGAATTGAAGCGAATGCAATCTGTTGTCTTTCTCAGGAAAATCGGTAGTACCGGCGTGTTGTCTGCGGTACTACCGCTCAGCGGTACGACCCGTTCGTGGTGCGGTACTACCGCAACCTGGTCGTTCCGATTTATTGTTGGCGGTACGTTTTTTACAGAATGACGCCTTTGAGCATGAGTTGCTCTATTGAGGTGCGGTAGTACCGAGGCCTTCGTGGCAGAACTACCGCATCGCGGTTGTACCGCATTTCCTTCGGCAGTACTACCGTGTGCCGTTCGGACCGTCCGAAAGTGACCCAATCGTGCGGTTAAAACAAGTGGTCCAAACGGCCCATTTGATCTGAGCCGTCCACGTGTTTAGTCTGATTGAGCAAAGCTAATCTGATCGTTTTTGTGAAGCAGTAGTACCGGCGTTCCTTGAGCAGTACGACCGCAACCCGGAAGTTCCAATTTGTTGAGTGGTACGTATTTTCCAGAGAGCACCCTTTTGGGTCTTTGTGAAACGGTAGTACCGCCCTTAGTAAGTGGTACGACCGGCCTCAGCGGTAGTACCGCATGTTGATTGGTGGTAGTACCGTGCCGTTTTTTCAACGGCTAGTTCAGAGCGCTGTGTGCGGCTGATCCGACCGTTGAACCATCGAGCGGTAGTACCGACCGCTGATTTTTCAGCAGACTTTGTCCCAACGACTAGTTTTTGTGTGTAGGCTATAAATACCCACCTTAGCTGGTTGTGGGTGAGTTGCTGGTGCCATATCCATTTCCATTGAGCTAAGAGCAAGCCCTCTACACTCTCTTGTGCATATGTTACACTTAGTGAGTTTTGAGAGGCAAACCCTAATTACATGAGTTGCATTAGGTAGTGGATTGTGTATCCACTTGAGCTTAGACACTTGATTAGTTCAAATAAGAGTCCTAGACTTGTTACTCTTAGTGTTTGCCAACACCTAGACGGCGTGGAGGTGTCGTGGTTCGGTTATCTTCTCAAAGAAGGTTGTGAGAAGACACGGGCGTTTGTGAGTGGCTTGGTGCTCACCACCTCTAGAGTGGAGGAAGAGCAACCCTAGTAGATCAAGGTGTTAGTTCTTGTTGGAACCGGTCCAAGTGGTTGGACTTACCTCGGAGGTGTTTGGCTTAATTCGTGGAGCCGATCCAATTGATTTTGGGCTTACCTCAACGTGGATTAGGGGAGACCGGCAAGTCTCCGATCACCACGGTAAAACATCGTTGTGTCATTGTGGTTTGATTTCTTGTGCTTTACTATATTGCAATTTACATTCCTTGTATTTAATTGCTTACTTGTATGTGTATGATTGCTATCATTTATATAGTCTCAGATTATTGGTGCACTTAGTAAAGACTAGTTGATTTAGGCTTTAATTGTGCAAAACCGAATTGATTTACAATTCCACATAAAACTCGGCTTTAGCCAAAAAAAAGTTTTTAAAACCGCCTATTCACTCCCCTCTAGTCGGCCTCCTCGATCTTACAGAGACCCGAGACTCACACCTTCCACTTTTAGTTGGGAGAGATGACGGTCACTCTTCAGGATGTCTCATTCTTGACCTATCTCCCGATCAGGGGTGAGCCACTTGTTCCTGGCTGTTCGCCGACGGACTGGAAGGCCCGATTAGGGCATCGGTTTGGCATACCTATCCTAGACAGCGTCTGTGGTGTCCCTCAAACTTGACTAAGGAATTTTAGTCAATACCAGCTGGATGCACTTAACGAGGTTGTTAAGACACATCCCGTCGCTTACCTTCTTCATCTCTTCAGTTGGGCTCTGTTTCCCACCACACAGGGCGATCGGGTGTACCCTAGCTTCGTTTGCATCACCGAATCTTTCGCTGACGCGGAGGCTGGGGCTATGCCTTAATACAGTTGAGGATCAACTGTCCTTTGCGCCACATACAGGGGTTGTGTGATGCTTCGTGATGCGACACTGGTGTGAAATCGGTCTTTGTCGTCTACTACGTGCTCCTGCAGCTGTAGAGTTGAAAGCACTTCCTTGTTAGGCGCCATCCTTGGGAGAGCAGTGCACTCGTACACTGAGTTGCATGACCCAATCGATGGGCCCACTATGGGCTACCGGTGGACTACCGCCTAGTTACGCTGGAAAAATGATAGACCGGCAAGTTGCTACTCGTTGTTCCATAACGAGTTCGAGTCGTTGCACGACAACGACATCATATGGGCTCCATGGACTATCCGTACAATGCACGCAGGACGCCAAATTATGGGCGATGACATGTCACATGATGTTTACCCATATGGTGGAGTCTTACGTGCCGCAGCGCGTAATACAACAGTTTGATTTGTACCAGCTTATGTCCCCTCCCGACGGCAGGATCCTGCAGCGAGTCGTCCACTTGTGAGTCCAACTCCATCCGAGTAATATTTGCATTTCATACCCACATTCCCTTATTCTGACACGAATACTTCTCGAATGCAGGTAATCGAGGGCGGGCCGACATGCTAAGGACTGGCAAGCGGTCCAGCATGAGTGGGTTATGACTTGTTCTGAGACAGCGCATGTCGAGGTCGTACAGGAGTAGAGATCGTACGACGTATGGGTATACCGCCAGTACATGGAGTGGTACGTACCACGGTCGCGCAACAGACTGACCCGTCGTCCACCAGAGCGTCCAGAGCAAGTGATGCGCCAATAGAGGCTCCGTCACTCGTTCGATCGACACAATGCCTCACATGTTGCGTATTCACATGATCAGAGTTGATTGGTTGTGGATTAACATGAAATCAGAAAACTCGGAATGTCGACATTTCAAGTGGAGTTGAATCTAAAATTTGATAAATAAAATTGATGATATTTCATAATGCACATTGTGATTTGCGAATTACATGCCGTGCGTGGTTCAGTTACATGCATTACAAATGACAACATGCACGGCTGAACGAACCGGAAACCACCTAAGATACACGCGCGACTTTTTTGGAATCGGGAAAAAGGAGGATCAAAACAAGCTTTCGCGACGCAAAAGCCACTTCCCCTTGTCTCAAGATTGCCCACGGTTAGGGGTGAAAATGAATCAGATAGTTTCTGACTGATCCAGATGAAAATGAATTCGGATTGTGTCGACCTGGATTTTTCTCAGATAGTTCTCGGATCGGAAACAAACACTGATTTTTTTTTTCTCGGAAATGAATACGAATACAATATCCCCAGCATCCGTCGAATACGGATTATCTGGAATATAAGACGGTCGGGTATCCGGCTTTTCAACCCAACGCCCCGGCCCAGCTAGCCCATCACGATCATTCACCAACACACCCAATGACCCAACCCATCATATTAGGTTTCCATTCCTCGCTTCCTCTATTCCTCAATCCTCAACTGATTCCTTGACCCCCAACCTCAATTCTAGAATTCCCCAATCTCTGTTCGTCTAGACTCCAGAGCATCCAGCCGGGCCACGCCGCCACGTCGGCGCTGGTGGAGGGCACCATCATGGAGATAGGCCTCTAGGACTACGACGACACCATCCTCATCAATTGGCACCTCCGTGGCATTAGCGGTGGCGAGAAGCGTCGCGTCCACATCGCCCTCAAGCTCCTCATGCGCCCCCTCCTCTTCCTCGACGAGCCTAGCAGTGGCCTCGACAGGTACACATGACATGTCTCAAATGACGACACACCACTAGTGCTACCATACATGTCGACGTCTTCTGCGTCGCCCGTTCAGCGAGACGCTAGCTGCGCAGTTGGGGAGTTAATTGATGGCGAGTTGTCGTGTGTGTGGTTGGGCAATTCATCAGTGTTCTTTGTGATGCTGATGTTGTGGGGCTTGGTCAGGGATGGGAGGACAGTGATTGCCTCCATCCACCAGCCCAGCAGTGAGGTCTTCGAGCTTCTCGACATGGTCTTTCAACTGTCCGGGGGCAAAAACGTCTACTTCGACCAATCGTCGCAACCATGTGAGGTAATTAAATTCCTTGTAGAGTTATCTACAGAAAGCGATATGGATGGATCAGTTAATCATGCATGCCTCTAGAACATGTACAATGACTGGATTAACGATGCTTGCTTATGCTTGAAGTTCTTTGCACAAGCCGGTTTCCCTTGCTCACCACTGAGGAATCCGTCGGATCATTTCCCGAGGTGAACTCTAACTTCAACAAACTGAAGGCCCCGCTGAAAGGGTCGCTCAAAGCAAGGGTAAGAAACCATTGATGGCCAGCCAATTCATAAACTTTTCCAACTTGAGATCTAAGTTTGACACATTATTCTTACTGAATCTGAGGAAGAGGAAGATGACGAGATGCTGCTGGCTTGCTGCTTGTTTAGAAAATGGATATGTGATGAACTAAGTGTATTGTTATGCGTATTTTTTTGGGACATGGTATCTGGGTATTAGCGAACTATGTATATCATTAATGAACTAGGTGTAATGAGCTAAGTGTGAACTAAATTTTATATATGTGATGAACTAAGTGTGAATGTGTTTCTTCAACAAAACAAAACTAAGTGTGAATGTGTGATATGATATGTGCTAAATGTGGTAAACTAAATGTTATGTCTATGATGAACTAATTAATGTAGCTTGCAAGTGCTAATGTTATGCGTGGTTGCTGAAAATATGAACAATTCATGAATGTTTGGATCAAATAAACTAGTTGTATGTTTTCGTTAATTTCTGGTGTACAATTTAAGGGGTTTTCATGTTTCGATAAATATTCGTGGCCATATTCATTTCGATTCGTATTCGCTCTGTATTTGTATTTGTATCTGGGGTATTCATATATGTATCCAGGAAAAATATTAAAACAAATATGGCAGAGCCATTACCCGTCCGTATTCGATTCATTTTCACCCCTACCCACGGTGGCGAAGAGTGTCGAAGTCATTTATGTCCTGCGATTCCATGATGTAAGTAGACCGTACAGCCAAATACATACCTAGGATGCAGATTGTATATAATTGACCTCTTCAATATGGACTGCGCCCGGACGACTGGAAACGCTACGATGGTCGCCAGTCTTAGTAGAAGGAGCCTTCCCCTTGTCTCGAGATTACCCACGTTGATGTCGTGTGTCGAAGTCCTCCATGTTCTGCGATACAAGCTGGACAATTGAACGATGTTAGAAGAACGAAAAGCCAAATACATAATCAAAATGCAAATTGTACATAACTCACCTCTTCGATATGGAGTGCGCACGAGCTATGGGAGAAGCTACGACGACCGTCGATCTTAGTAGCAGGAGACTTCCCCTTGTATGTATCGTGTTGCGCCCAGTCGTACTCTGCTTCCTATTCGGGGGTCCTCCACCACCACTCGGCTCTCCTGGACTCCTCTAGTGCCTTTTCAACAGAATCCGATACGTAAGGTTTTCATCACTGGAAGGTTTCGGCTCACATCACATAGTTCAACATGTACTTATGCTCAATGAACGCCCTATCATACATTTCCGGGCCGTCGATCCATTGGAAGAAGTTGCAATGCAACTCAGGTTGCCATTACAGGCGAATGAAGTTAATTTTTTTTGGAATCCAACATAGGGATTGAAAACTTCTCTTACGAGGACGTTTCCGCACGTGTAGTATGTATGGGCGGCGGGCGGGCGGGTGTGTCGATTGAATGATCTTTGTCGGCTGTTCACACACACGTTGTGGGCATGGAAACTCTAGTGGGCCGATGCACCTTTCAGTGAAAAATCTGGGTAGGGTTTAGCCCTCTTCGCAAGTCACCTGCGCTTCTGAAATATCTTCACATAAAAGTTCGCTGACGAGTCCGACATATTCTAGGCCAACCTAATGTTTTGATGTTGCACACAAAACAAGGGCGAGTCATTTCAGAACAAATGTAATGTCGTGAAACGTACGCGTTAAGAAAGAATGACGTAAAGGTATGCACAAATATGGGCGGACTTCCCATTTACATGACAAGACAGTCTCCATACAGGCAGACAATATGATAAATTACGACACTAAATGACGACTAGACGAATTCGGTCTGTTGGGGGCAATCCTTCGTGGAGTGCCCAAGGGTCTTGCATAATCTGCACTTGATCGTGCAACTCATGCCCTCACACTGGCTATCATCCATGTTGTTCCGAAAGTGCCACGTCTGTTGTTGTCCCTTCCCTATTGACTTAAATGCCTTGTTCGGGCCCTATTTCACCCTGTCCGCCCAAAGATCTCTATAGTTCATGTCCAGGCCATACAAGTGGAACTCTGCACTCCATGTACCAAAAATGTGCTGCATGTCATAGTACTCGGAGATATACGGAGTAGACATCATCCTCATTTGTACACACGCCTTGTACACATGCGAGCATGGCTTGTGCAAGAGCTTCGACTTGTTGTAGGTGCATGTAGCCACATCACCCAAGGTGCATGCATGTTTCCTTTCCCCCCTAGCACGACTGTTGACTTATTTTCGCCACAGCACGATCTCGTACTTCCTCCTAAGGCCATCGATCACCCGGATGTCATGCATTCGGGTTTTCTGCATCTTTTGGTCCATATACCTCTGCATATTCTCGAACCACTGTTTCCCTTCTTATAGCTGTTGCCTCGCTATGGTGGCTATATTGACGAAGTAACCGACCGTGTGAGTCCATGTCTCCTCGACGACCGCGGTGATAGGGAAGCACCGCACACCTTTGAGCACGCTGTTGTACACCTCGGACATATTGGTCGTCATAATTCTGTACCTCACACTGTCTATGTCATAAAGTAGGAACCATTTATCCAACTCAGGAGCATGGAGATTAAACCACTGCGTGAAACTTATTGTGCTCCTGGATTGCCCGCTCGCGGCCTGCTGTCCCTGCCGTGCCTCCGGAGAAGACTCCTTTGTATGCATCATAGTCCGATGTTCGAGATCTGTCCAGATGGACTCAAACTTCCCTCTTTGATTCTACAGGCACAATGCCTCGAAGGTCTTCATAAGTTTCTAACTGCGGAACCGCGTGTAGAAGTTCGATGCAAGATTCCTCATACACCACCGTGTTTCCACGTCGTTCCACTGGTGAGGGGGTTCCGTCCTATGCTTCATGGTGTTCAGAGCCGACAACAACCCAACATTGCGGTCAGTGATAAGGCATACATTGGGCCAGTCTCCCACAACCGCCCGCTTCACATTCGCTAGGATGTGTTCTCATTTTCTATAATGGAAAAAGTAACCGAGAGAAGCTGGTTATTCGCTTCGGTCGCCACCACGGTTGGAATGGTGCCCTTGTACCTCCCCGCGACGAAAGTGTCATCCATGGTGAACACAAGACGATAGAACCTGAAGCCTCTATGGCTTGGGTGAAAGCTCAAAACACCCGGCCCAGTATGAAATAGTTGGAGCTTCCATCAATATCTTCACTTTCAAGCTTGTTTATGTATGTGCCGGGTTTGCTTCAGCAATCTGGTGAAGCATTCTTGACACAAGGTTGTACGCCTCTTCGTATGTCCCGTGCATAGACTCGATAACCTTTTGCTTGGCTCGTCGGACCTTACTATAGCTGACTGAATAACCAGCCAGATTGACGACTTCTGACAGCAACATCTAGGGGGAGACAGACACGTCATCTGTAACCAGGTGGCTGATGAAGCTTGTCACATATGCGGAAGTCATATTTCGATGCTGCCGCAGCGACTCGCTAAGCTCGCAGGTATGGTCGGTCACCGCCTTGACCGTGAAGATCGAGCCGAAGAACTTTGTTCGGGACCGGTGCACCTGGCACACACGATTGACGGACAGGGTGTACCGTGCTATAGGTTTGCCGCACGACCACCTTGCTAGGAAAGTGCTACCCAACTTAAGAGAGTGTCAGCATCAAACCCTCAATGGGATCCTTCTTATTGGGGCAGTACGAGTGATCGTGCTGCGATATCATCAAGTTCAGATGCCATGTATGACACCTCCGAAGACATAATTCTGCCGGTTAGACCAGCACCCTAGGGCGCGTCCTCCTCGCTACCATCCGAACCTGGGTTGGCGTTCTCGTCGGACTCCAACTCCAGAGGCTGGTGCGGTATATACTCGTGGGAGTCAATACGGGCCGACCACCAGAATCGTGCCCCTGATTTTGCAGAAAATTATGTGCAACTCTTATCTCGTGGATTTTCACCAAAACAACACATTATGTGCTACTGTCTTCAAGCTTCGCCTGTGGTTGCCCGCTTCCCGAGGCACCAGCATCATCAAAGTCTCTCGGAGGCCTGCGTACAAATTTCACGTACATCATTGGTTTCCCGTATATTGCTGCCTCGGTTTGGGAAGCAATCTGCATGTACTCGCCTCATGCTATGCTTCCATTCACCTTCACTAGCGCCCACATGCCATGCCCTCACCTACTCGTGCAGGTGATCGTCTCGATGGCAAGTTTCTTCGTCGTTGCCTCCATGTCAAACTCCCTTCAGATGCAACTCTCTAATATCGTAAATATTCATCGCATCGAGCCCCTCCGCTCGGACCACCTTGTACTGGCATCTTGATATGTCTAACCCATTGGGGCCGGCCCGTACAATACCATCACCATAAAAGACTACCAAGTCTTGTATATTTGAAATTACCTAAAGCCAGAACAACCCGGTTTACGATACGCAATATAACAAATAGGATATGTAATAAGCACTAATTAATTTACTGTACAAGACTATTTATATGTTATTATTTCTTCAGTCACAACTAATTAAATATGACTAGACTAAAAAGTACTAATTAATTACGAGTAATTTTCTTTGCCACTAATTGTCCCTGACACAAATAATTACGACACATTACATACAAGTAAGCAATTAAATGCGAGTGATTGAATACGATAATTAATTAATTAGCAGCAATTTGTTTACTTATCAATAAATTTCTTACGAGTAATTGATTACATCCAAGTAATTCACATTGAATTAATTACGAATAATTACTTAAGATCGATTTCTAAGTGTCATTAATCACTCATAATTAATTATATTTATTTAATAAGCACTAATTAATAACGAGTCACCACTTACCAATAAATTAATTATGGCCACGTAAATTTGACTACTTAATTTTCACTAATGTAACTACCATAAACTATGTGAAATTTAATTACAATATATTATTTACGACTAATTAATAAATTAATAATTTATTTCCACCAAATAATTATGACTAATTAACTATGAGTACTTAATTACAACTAGTTTAATTACCACTAACTAACAACGACTAATAAATTACTGCTAATTAACTGCGTCTGAAATAATTTCAACTAAACCACAAGAAATAATTTTACCTGGATGTCGACCTCACGATACTTACACGGTCGTAAACCAAACCACTGCTCTATTAAACACTGTTTACTTCACAACGTAATTCGAACAAAGTTTCAGTTCAATTCTCTTTGTTCTCTGCGACGAGCGCGAGAACGAGAATGAATTATGGAATGAGAGTGAGAGCGAACACGACGCAGGTTTTTATAGGCGCGCGAGGGCGTTCCGCGCAGACGGGGCAGCGTGATTAGGCACACATGCGGACGGAGGCAATGAGGTGATGGATGGGATGGGGGAAAAGATGAGGGCGGTGCTTTTGGCGGAACACGCTCGCGTGCCCGTGCCCGTGCCCGTCAGGTCGTCACAGGTAAAAAGGTGCTAAAATTCAGCCCTGGGGACAATGGAAGCGCCGAAAGTGAAAGTAGAGGGGGCTCAGGGCTAGGGGGCATGGACAAGGCGCGGAAATGCGGCCACGTGGGAAGGTGTGAGCCGTCCGGGCCACCAATCAACGACGTAGGGGAGGCCGGGGTAGGGTGGCATGGACGAGTGGCCGGCCTATTGCGGGACGCGAGGCAACGCTGTCCGTTGCGGGAGGGCACATCAGCGGTGTGTGTGTGTGTGGGGCGGGGGGGGGCGGCCGTCGTGCCACCACGCACGGAAGAGCGGGGTCGGGGCGCGGACGCATGATGATGGGCGTGTGGCGGCACGATGTCGTCTAGACCACCTCGCACGACGAGGGGCTACCGAACGCAGCATGCACGATTGGGGACAAGTGTCGCTCGCCGGGACGTCCGTGATGCAAAAATAGCATTACATTGTCCGAGCTGCCATATTTGCCAAAACCGGCGTCAACCGTGCCAATTAGGTCAAAAACTCGATGTGAGACCAAGAGAGATGAATGAGATTTTAGAAAAGGCCATATACATAAAAAAAATACATGGGTTATATGGGCATTGCATCAGGTTCTTCTCGCTCACGAGGACGTCCACGTCGTCGAGCAGCACCGACGCGTCGCAGCCCTGCATTGCATACGAGCATCTCCGATCACTTCCAGTCTTATCGGATTGCATAATTGCATTGGTGATTGTAAAGGGAGTAGAGAGATGCATGCAGCAACAAGACCATGACGAAGCAGTTGTGCAAGTGGAGGCGGAGCAGGGAGGCGGCCATGGTGTTCTCCATCGCCGGGTGGTTCTTTGTGTCCGACAGTGCGGCGGGCGACGGTGCACACCCGCACCAGGGCAACGGCGCCCGAGGGGAAGGGGAGCAAGGGCATCACCGACGTGCAGGAGCGGTCAGGAGCAAGCGTACAATTTACTCTAATGATAATGATCCGTTCAAAAATGGCGGTGGATACATCACGAGCGCAACAACCTGTTGTTTTCATGTTTTTAGTGTTTGACATCTCAAAATACATAGTGATTATTGAAGATTAATAACGCTCCTGGCTAATTGTCACATCGAGTTTGAAAAACAGGTCTCACTCGATCCCTGCCCACAGGGGCTCTACCGGCCACATCCTCCCGCAGTGGCGGAGCCAGGATTTTGTTTATAGAGGTGTAAACTTTTTTTTTGCGATTACAAAGAAGACATATATGCACATACTCCACCACACACATGCGTGAGTGAGCCTTATATCACATGTCTAGAAAGACGGAGGACGGGAATAAATCTACGACCTTACAGAATATCTACTGAAAGCGTACACGTATGTGCATAAATATGCGAACTTAAATGACATATTTCAATATAAAAGTTTAAATGACATAGTAAAGGTTCAAGTTGAACAAATTACATGTTTCTAGTACAATCGATATCACAAAATATTGTTTGTGTTGGTTTTGTGTTGGTGGGCTACTGACTATTAATTGCTAAGAATAACTTAATGTAATTTATTATATAGTCTACGTATTATACTAGGTATATATACTGTATAAAAAATCTGCATGTAAAATTTTTAAAAGTGTTGTACAAAAATTTTAGGTGTGCAGTTGCACCCCCATGCTCTCACGTAGCTCCGCACCTCCCGCTAAAATATACCCCCATGCTCTCACATAGCTCCGCACCTCCCGCTAAAACATACCCAGCGTTTAAGTATGGTGCTTGATATGCATATGTCTCGTGTAATATGTCTGTTCTACTATACCGTAATGCTCGGTATTGCAAATGAGAGGCTGGCAGAGGGGAAAGCAGGAGCGAGAGCAAGAAGATAGAAGATAAGTCAAAGAAAAGGAATTTCTAAAAATCTAGAATCATACTGATCCTTTCTACAAATTCTTTGTAGAAGCCGTTTTGAGATGCGTACATGTTAAAACATTAACCACTAATATACACTAAAGTATTTAGATTTGTTGTGTGGGAATGCCAGTACTAGATTTGTCACAAAAAATAATTTCATATCGTTGCACTTTTTATTTGTTTACAAACATATAATTAGAAAAAATAATAGTCAAAGTGTGTATTGTAGACCACGACAACGTCTAAAACGACAAGTAAAAAAAACAGGCATGTTAAAAACATCCACAGTGTTTAGAGGCTAGCTAGCCTCTAAGCTGGGGCCCATGAGGTGGCCTCCCTCTAAGCTATAGCAAAGTTTGCCTCAATTATTTACAATGTTTACAGACACCTCTTAGCTCTATATGGATCGTGGCACAGCACGAGTGCCCTTTGTCTTTTATTTCCTTAGTTTCCGCTGCATTACCCCTTTGTACGTGCTCATTTGCCCGATTGGCCATTGTATAAAATGTAGTCAATATGACCTATGTTCAGTTACTTATTAGTGTATAATAAATTGTTGTATTTACTCTTGTACGGTGAGACTAGTACGGTAATTACATAGGATTCGGAAAAAAACCACCGTGAGATGCTCTAACGACTCTTATTTGGTTCTGTAATGTTTTTACGTTAAATTTGATGAAGAAAAGTACAAAAATAAACTGTAGGGTTGTAACGTTGTTTCCCAAATTTGATGTGACAGCCTCAGCACAACTTAGACACGTTAAAATTTTCTTCCCAAGCCAGGCAAGAAAAAGCACTAGCACAGGCCTGTCAAAGTGCGGGACGGCCCAAATTCTTCGTCATCCACAGACCACAGCCCACGATTCATCACGCTCGCTGGCGGCTTCCGCCTCCATGCCGCGGGAAGCCAGGCCACCAAAATGTGAAATTCTCAAAACCGCCGCGCTCAAATCTCGCAGCACCGCACGCGCGCGCTCTTATTTCCCATTTCGGCGCCTCCCCGTCTCCTTTAACCCTCTCGCGCGCTCGCCCCCGAAAAGGAAGAAGAAGGGAAGGCGAAACGAAGAGATAGATCTGAGTAGCGGAGGAGACCAGAGCGGGAGAGGAAATCGGATCCTTCTCCGCCGCTTCTGAAGCCAAGTGGGGTTCTCACCTCTTCCTCCGAGCGCCGGTTTGTGAGGTAATGACCGTCGCATCTCTTTTGCCGGCCAAACCTATCATGTCCCGCTACCTTGTCTCTTGGGGTTTTGTTCCTGTGGGTTCTTTTTGTCCGATTTTGGGGTGTTGTTTCGACTTCTTTTGCAAATGTTGATCCTTTCTTTGTTGTACCGAACAAATGCTAATAAATCCTAAGAGTTGATTTGTGGGTAGGGAGATAGGGATTTGATGACTAACAGCAAAACCTGATTTGATGCCTTTGTAAACATTACACTGTTCCAAGAACACTAATGTAGCTGTTTCTCCGTGTTCGATTATCTTGGTCCAGGTTGAGTAGAGTAGACGATCGTTTGCTGAAGAGGTTGGCTAGAGGAATGTGCTGCTGTTCCTGAACCAGCAGTTGCAAGGACCGAACCCTCAAATTCGCGACCTTAAGCTAACCATTGCCGTTCCCCACAATGGAAGGCGGCGGCATGGTTATTGGTGTTGCTCACCCCGAAGCCCCAAACTGCAATGACACCGAGCCACGCGACGATTTGGGGCAATCGCAAATGCAACTCGATGGTCCTGTTGTTCTTAACCGGTCTGCTGAGTTCGAGTCAGGTGACTCCATGGCTATTGATGATGCCCCAGCTCAAGCGCCGAACCAACCGGTGCCGGAAAAACAATGCCCTGGTACACTGACAGATACCATTGTAGAAGTGCAGAAGCAGCTGAAGCGGAAGAGGGCTTCCAATGGTCCGGCACTTGCTACCGCAGACAAGGACGCTCTTGTTGCTGGATGCCGCCAGGAGCTTGAGGGCTTGTTCGAGTATCACAAGGAGGTTTCCGGCCACATGATGCGGTTTGACGGTGGGAATCTGTCGAACAACGCGATGATTGGCTGCTTGCTAGAGGAGAGCAATCTTGGGTTATCCAAGTTGGTGGAGGAGATATACGAGAAGTTGAAGGGAACGGTGGGCGTGTCTGTGGCTTCAGTCCGTAGTTCTGTGCTGCTCATTGGGCAGAGGATGGTGTATGGAAAATCTAGTCCGGATGCTGATGTTCTGGAAGATGAATCGGAGTTGGCTCTTTGGTGCTGGGAGGTAAATTCTGTGTTACTTTATAACCTGGTGTTCAATTCAAATCAGGTTTATACATGTTCTGGTGGCTAAGTTGGTTATTGTTCATTGACAGGTAAGAGATTTGAAGCTGATGCCTGTGAGATCACGGGCCTTTTTGAGCACACGGAGAGCCGCTAGAAAGAAAATCCATGATAGGATCACCGCTATCTATTGTAAGGCATACCTTTTTCAGTACTACCTCTAAGTCTAAACTTCAATTTTCTCAATCTATGGAAGTAGTTTTGTATGCTAATTCCATTTCTGGTTTGTATAGCTGAAATCTCTTCCATCATTTCAATATATGACATGTTTTTGCTGTTATATTACTTTGAAATGTTATGATGTTAAATTATACCGAAATTTATTTTTTAAGTTAACTTGAATTTTCACATCTAATCACAAGAAGAACCATGAGCTCCTCTGATTTGTCTTCTCCATACCTTTCTTTTCTGTTCACTAAGTGAATCCCTATTGCAGCAACTTTGTCAGTTCTGGAATCTCCTGGAGCTGAAGCTCAAGTAAATGATCTCAGGAAAGCATCGATAAAATTAAGCAAAGCGCTGAACTTGGAAGGGATCAGATCAATGGTGGAAAGAGCGAAACAAAAGAATAACATTGAACGGTGTGTACCTTCTTGCATTTTGCCTTTTTTTTCACACGGGATTGTCACGCACATCTTATTTATATCTTGAGGCTCTGAAGGTCCTAACGTATATGTTATTTGTCAATAAAGGGGTGCCAAAGATGTCGGGTCAACAGCTAAGGAGTCAATGCAAGAGATGGAGAAAAATGACCAAAATATTGCCAGAATTGAGGTTGTGAGTGGTTCTGAGTTGCGAAATGGAAATTTCCCTACTAATGTTAGTCTTTCTTACCGTTGCATTGTTCTTGAAACAATCTCATAAAATTTTCTTCTGCCAATTTAATTAGAGGACCTGAAGTATTTTAATGACTATACTTTGGTAGCTATTCTATTGCTGTTACGAAGGTAGAGGTAAAATTCCTATACACGAAGTCGCTGCATCTTCTTCCAACTTTCAGTAACTAGTTTGTTAATTTTTTTTATGTTAACTCTCAATACGTTCACACAACTGAGCTATTGTTATAGTGGATCAGTAGTATTCCAGTGTCTATTCTTAAGCAAAGCACCTTTGATGAATCCAGATAATGTGTTACTATAGCCTGACTTTCTTCCAGGACAATCATATATGACATCTGAAATAAATTAGCATATGACAATTGGTCTGCTAAGCTGCGATTGTCAGTCTTGGTGTTTGAAGTATAACTATAATTTTTCATTGGATATATTGTTTGCTAGCATGGTTTAATTTGTTTTCGAGGGAGAGCATGGTGTGATATCGCAATGGTAGCAAGGGAATTGTGTGTCCATTTTTTCACTAATTTTATACTACCGAATTCTAGGAAATGGCAATCCAGAAAGTGCAAAAACAAATTGAGAAGGAAATAAAACGCCAAGAGAAAGAAGAAGCTCGACTGAGGAAACAACAAAAGAAACAGCAAGAAGAGGAGCTGAGAGAACAGAAGCGACATGAAAAGGAAGAAGTTGAAATGAAGAAACAACAAAGGAGGCAGGAAGAGGAAGCATTGAGAGAACAGAAGCGCCATGAAAAGGAAGAAGTTGAAATGAAGAAACAACAAAGGAGGCAGGAAGAGGAAGCATTGAGAGAACAGAAGCGCCGTGAAAAGGAAGAAGCTGAAATGAGGAAACAACAAAAGAGGCAGCAAGAGGAAGCTGAGAAAGAACAAAAGCGCCGTGAAAAGGAAGCTGCACAACTCAAGAAGCAACATGCCATTCAGAAGCAAGCTTCTATGATGGAGCGCTTCTTCAAAAGTAAGAGAGACAGTGAAAAACTTGATAATTCTGGAGAGAATGACTCAGGTGTACGATCCATTGATCCATGCACCAACAACAAAGAGGTGGTTTTAGCAGCTACATCAATAATTGATTCTTCCTTCTTTCAAAAAGAGAGCTGGGCTTTGGAGGATCTTCGGAGGTTAGCAATATCTCCTTCTAATGTCAATATGTTTTTGATATATAAGTCAACTTTGTTAGCATATACACGAGGTCTTCTCAGAAAAATTAACATTCAAGAACACTCCCATTTCTTATTACCCCCCTGTATTTGTTTTAGACATGCCAATGTTGTCAATAACAAGGAGTTAATGGAAATATGTCACAGGTTGCAGGTCACTGGTTGGCAGAAGTTATCTAGCGATAGCAGGCCCTCCAGGTGGGGTATCAGACACATACCTAAGATGGAGGCATTTAAAGAGCTGAAGCTTCAAAAATCCTCAGATGACATGCTTGAGGAAATACTTTCTACTCCAAATGAAGATACCAGCCACAACTCAAGTCAGGGAAATGAACCAGATAAGCTTGAAAATGACGTTGATATGCTACCAGCGAGCGAGATGCAATGTCATGGCACCAATAACGCTAATCCTCTGCCAACTAGATTAGTAAAGAGAAAGCTTCTGCAATTTGACAAAAGTAACAGACCAGCATATTATGGGACTTGGAGGAAGAAAAGGTTAGCACTTAATCTGCATGCCATCAATATTTTCTTAATGTTTTCCAATCTACTGCCATATCACGCTTTGTTCTATAATTATTTGCAGTGCTGTTGTTGGCCCAAGGTGTCCACTAAAGATTGATCCTGATCTTGATTATGAGGTTGATAGTGATGATGAATGGGAAGAGGTAATTGCTGATGCTCTTGCTTCTTTATTGTCCTTCCTTTCTGGCAAGAGGTATTCATGTTATGTTTGCTGCACAGGAGGATCCTGGTGAGAGCCTTTCTGACTGCGAGAAGGACAATGATGAAGTTATGGAGGAAGATTCCAAGATTACAGATGAAGAGAGTGAAGATAGCTTTGTTGTGCCTGATGGTTACCTCTCGGATAATGAGGTATAACATTGAATAAGTGAATTCTCTTTTAACAATTTAAGGTAGAAATTAAAGTTCTCATCGGTTTTTATGTGTAAGTTTACATCCAAGAAAGCATCTACCAACTTACATTAACAAAAGGGCAAGACAAACAAATTAACCTGCCATTCAGATATGTGATAGTAATTCATCAATTATGACACAAACATTCTCTAACCTGCTGTCTATTTAGTTAGTCCAACCTGTAAGGCTTTTCCGATTTTCTTTTACTCTTTTCAAACATTAGAGTGATACACACTTCATTCAGTAGAACTTCTGCCCATTCAGTGCAAGGATGTTAGCAGAAATTGTGGAATTGGAAATGCATGCTATATACTAGGCAGAGGCAAGTTGTTTTACCTATGCTATGTATGAAATACATGTGCACTTCAGAGTTATGATACACTTCCAGTTCTTTCGACGACGTATTTGAGATCTTTCATCTGCTAAGTGTGGTATGGTACTCCCAAGTATCCATCAGAATGAATAGTCTTCTGCAACTCAGCATTTCGAGTTTCTTTCCTGCAGGGGATTCAGATTGAAAGTCTATTGGATGAAAAAGATGAGGAAGCCAGTACTCCACCCAGCCACTGCACAGAAGTTGAGGAATTCAAAGCTCTACTACGCCAGCAAAAAGTACTTAACAGTTTGACTGAGCAGGCTCTCCGTAAGAGCCAACCTTTAGTGATATCCAACATAACTCATGAAAAAACTGAATTATTGATTGCTGGAGACCTCAAGGGAACGGCTAGGCTTGAGCAGCTTTGTCTGCAACTTCTTTCAATGCGTGTCTGTCCGGGAGGTGCAGTTGTTGATGTACCAGTCATTGAGAGTTCATCTGCAAGTGCTGAAGAAACCAATCAGTCGAATGCGAAAAGTTGTCCTGCCGCTGCATCGGCTATACCAGACACAGATCTAGCAGAAATTGTAAGTAATCATGATTGTTCTCTGTTGTTTGGAGGTAGCATTTTTAAAACAAGTTTAATTATTGTTTGTTTTAACTCCAATGCAGGTTAGGGTGATTAGATCATGTCGAGATGGTATCAATAAGTTGGTCGAGTCACTGCAGCAGAGGTTTCCGAGTGTCTCAAAGTCGCAACTGAAAAGCAAAGTGAGGGAGATATCTGACTTTGTTGATAATCGCTGGCAGGTCAGAATGCTTTCACTCAAGTACACCATACCTCATTATCGTTGTTTTTGTGTTAGTGTGATTACTAGCTGAGGACACTCAAGGACAGACTAAATGGATTTAAGATGTTGAATTAAGCCGCTTTTGTTTCTCTGCAGGTCAAGAAAGAGATTCTCGACAAGCTTGGCTTAAATTCCTCACCTGGTATTCAACTTGATATTCTTTTGTCAGTAGGAATCGTGCATCATTGTCCTTGACAACTTTACTAACCATGTTTACTGTTTTTTCAGTGAATTCCAAAAGGCCCAAAGGAATAGCCATGTACTTCTCAAAGCGGTGTTTACCCCCAGAAGAGGCCACCGATGCTCTGGCATCTTCACCTGAGCTGCGCTTGAAATCGAAAGCCATTCAAAACAGCAACGGTGGCACTGACGTTCCTAAAATGGATCTGTTACCCTCGTCCCAGTAATGTTCCTAACAATGTGATCCTGAAACCTTCCACAAATTGGATCATGGATCAATGGAACAATACACCCAGAGGCCAAATGAGCAGAAGCTTCATGGGTAATAATGGTGTACAAAGGCCACTGAAGTGCAACTTGGTTTTGCGTCTTTCGCAGACAAGTGCTACGAAATGGCAGAGGGATTTTGCAACATGGAGATCTGTATTAGGTTTCTTGATGTTGTAGAGAGAAATGAAGCATAATTTATGTCTTTATGAAGGATATTTAGTTGATGTATTCAGCCTCTGCATTTGACATGTATCTATTCTATTGTATCATTTGACAGCGAAGCTGATGATCTTTTTGTTTTGCATCTTGCTGCAATTTATTGGGTGCATATCTAGTGCACATAGTGTATTTAGTGCACATATACACAAACTTTTTATTTGGATATCAAACAAGCATAAAAAATTCTGAAAAAAATTCTAGATGTAATTGATGGTGTTTTGTTCTACCCTTTAAAATTTCAAGTTCAAACTCAATGTATGTTAGAAGAAACAAAAAAGAGAAATTCACTGTGAATAGTAACATTTCCTGTTTTCTCTTTCCTCTTTCCATACTATTTACATTGAATTTCTCTTTTTTTGTTTCTTCTAACATACATTGAGTTTGAACTTGAAATTTTAAAGGGTGGAACAAAACACCATCAACTACATCTAGAATACATCTAGAAATTCTAGATGTAGTTGATGGTGTTTTGTTCCACCCTTTAAAATTTCAAGTTCAAACTCAATGTATGTTAGAAGAAACAAAAAAGAGAAATTCACTGTGAATAGTATGGAAAGAGGAAAGAGAAAACAGGAAATGTTACTATTCACAGTGAATTTATCTTTTTTGTTTCTTCTAACATACATTGAGTTTGAACTTGAAATTTTAAAAGGTGGAACAAAACATTATCAACTACATCTAGAATTTTTTTCAGAATTTTTTTTATGCTTGTTTGATACCCAAACAAAAAGTTTGTGCATATGTGCACCAAATGCACTATGTGCACTAGATATGCACCCCAATTTATCTGGCTATCTTTGCCAAATTTTGTTTGTGTTGTTTCATTGGGTCATGTTGTTTATACTTAATCCCTCCAGTTAAAACATGTCTGATAATTCTGACAAATGCTAGCACCATATTTAACTTTTGCGCCGAATCTGATCAATGTACGCACAACATTACACCAAATGCAACGAAGCAATACTATATATTTGCCTTGGCGGCTTAGTACAATTTTTTTTTGAGAGCACAGGAAGTAGTACTCTATCTGATTCCAAATATAAATTGTTTTTGAATATTGATATGGTTTCTAAGATGACACTTTAACTATCAATTTCTATGAAAATATGTTGCTTCAAATAAAAATAATTACGCATCATGAATGTATATTTTATGATGGATCTATTAAAAAAATTTATGTTGTCAATCTTGTTAACTCATTATATATTGATGTTCAAACATTTTTAGATTTGATCGGCACAGATTATAAAACAAATACATTTGGAATCGGAGGTAGCACAAAAGAATAGTAACAATCAGTAATCGTGCTAATACAACACACAAAGAATCAAAAGAATCCCCATCTCTTGACTCACTCCACACTCGCAGATCGTAGTTGTTGCGGCACCAAATGGAGGAGGGATAAGCTCAGATATGGCAGGAGGAGGCCCAGTTGTCGGCGTGGTGGAGGACGTCGTCGTCGAGGCAGGAGCGAGAACGTGAGCGCGAGCACGTCCCACTCGAGGATGAAGATGGCGGTGCCGAGGCCACCGACCATCTTGACGTAGGATTGGAGCTCAAGTAGGAAGCCAGAGTGTCATGACCACCATGACACTACAGACTGCATTACACACCGACCACAGGAGCAAGAAGAATAGTGGGCCGTCCTGGGCCGAGTCGACTGAGTAATTTGGTTGGGCTGATAAGGAAACAGTCATTAGACGTTTTGTTGGTTGCCCTATAGCATTCTGCTGGGGTATGTAAACTAAACACGGCTGCGCCGTGAGGATGATCGAAGACAAAGCATATTATTTTCCAACTCCTTACTTATTCTCCTCTATTCTTCTACGTCTCCTTAATCTATCCCAGAAATCTCAAATAGTGCCCCGATTCTCCAGTTCATCGCTGGGATCGTGACATATATGGTATCAGAGCACCGATTCTGAGCAGTTGTGGTGAAGAGGAAGGAAAAGCAGCCCACACTGACGGTGAGAATGGAGGCGGCGGAAGGACGAGTCTCCTTTCTGGATGACAACGTCAAGACGATTCTGGCGATGGTGACCGGAATCGACGATCGGATGAAACAAGCCGAGGGGTGGAGACCGACCGTCAACTACCACTTGACTGGATTGAGACAAGTCACAGAAGACCTCAAGTCACGGGTGTCCTGTTTGGAAGGGTTGCTGCCGAATTTTCCCCACACGGCGACGCCCAGAGCAAAAGGAATCCGGGAAGACCAATACCGCCAGAATGAGGTAACTGGAGGATTCACGGCATGTCACCAACCTCAAAATGCTAATGAGTTTGGGGGAAATGTTGGTAAGGGGTTTGATTGCACGCCAGGGAATCAGGGTTATCAACAGAGGGAGTTTCAGATGCCTAAGACTGAATTTCCAAAGTTTGATGGTGAGCATCCAAGGCTGTGGAAGAGCAAGTGTGGAAAATATTTCCAGATGTTTCGTGTTCCAGTGCAGTTTTGGGCTCAATTCGCTACATTGCATTTCCATGGCAATGCAGCTCAGTGGTTACAGACCTTTGAGGCACAACATGCAGTAGAAGATTGGGTAGAACTGTGTATTGCTATAGATGCTAAATTCGGAAGGGATTTATATCTCAATTACATGAAGGTCTTATTGAATACTAAATAGTCTAGAGGTGTGCAAGAGTACTATGAGAAATTTCAAAATGCTGTGCATAAGGTGCTGGCTCATAACAAGAATTATGATGATGTGTTTTTTGTTAGCAAGTTTGTTGAAGGCTTGAAGGGCGAAATTCGGACGGCCATTGTTTTGCATAAACCTCGCAATGTGGATGTTGCATTGTCATTGGCCCTTATACAACAAGAAGAGTTAGCTGCAGCAGCTAAGAAGTATCATGGGCGGCAAGACCATAAAGAGTATACAAGATACATTCACAAACCACAGAATTATGGTGGCAAGGGCATTTTGGGAGTGGCTCCTGCAGAACATAAGGCTGACAATAGGACCAAGGTGGATGAAAGATATGAAAATCTTAGGACATTGCGCAGGGCTCAAGGTTTGTGCATGAAATGTGGGGGAGAAATAGGGATCCGGGCACAAATGTCCACGGCAAGTTCCACTGTATGTTCTTGAAGAACTCATGGAAGTCCTGCAGTTGGAAAAAAATGACACTGAAGTAAGTGATAGCGACAGCAAGAACAGTGAAGAGGAAGTGTTAATGAGTATATCTCAAAGTGCAGCAATAGGAGTTAAAAGAAAAAGGACCATTAGATTACAAGGATACATTGGTGACCAAGAAATACTGGTGTTAATTGACTCCGGCAGTTCAGGGAACTTCATCAGTGAGACATTGGTGAAAAAGCTCCGCATTACCACACAACCAACAGAGTTAATGCAAGTATCTCTAGCAAATGGGGGGTGTGTAGTAATAAAAAAAATTCAAGGACTCACCTGGTGGACTCAAGGGTATAATTTTTCCACTAATGTTCGATTATTGAAGCTTGGATATCATGACATGATCTTGGGTATGGAATGGTTGGAAGAACAAGGTCCTATGCGGATTCATTAGAGTCAGAAAAAGTTGAGCTTTATTCATGAAGGCAGTCAAGTCACACTCCATGGTGTCAAGGATGTCACCAACAAATGTCCTTAAATTTACGCCAAGAAGCTTCAAGGGTTAGTCCAAAATGAAGGGTTAGCTCAATTGGTTCACTTAATGTCAGTAAGCTCAGAAATCATGACTGAAGAGGTGCCAATACAAACAATACTGCTACAACATGCCGAATTATTCAATGAACCAAAGGCATTGCCTCCTCACTGGTCCTTTGGCCATTCAATCCCTTTGCTACCAAGTGTGAAACCCATCTAGATTAGGCCCTACAGATATGCTCCTAAACACAAAGATGAGATAGAAAGGCAAATAAAGGAAATGCTACAGCAAGGGGTCATTCAATCTAGCTCCAGTCCTTTTGCTCCTCCCGTTTTGTTGGTAAAGAAGAAGGATGGAACATGGCGTTTTTGTGTGGATTATAGACAGTTAAATGCAGCTACAGTTAAGAACAAATATCCCTTACCGGTGATTGATGAATTATTGAATGAATTGAGTGGTGCTCAATGGTTTACCAAATTGGATCTGAGAGCAAGTTACCACCAAATCCGATTGGTTGAACAGGACGAATATAAAATGGCCTTCAAAACACACAATGGGCATTGGGAATCCAAAGTCATGCCCTTTGGACTCACAAATGCGCCGGCTACATTCCATGCTGTTATGAACACCATATTTGCACCAATCATCAGAAGGTTTGTCCTTGTGTTTGTAGATGACATACTTGTCTATAGTAGGAGTTTGGATGATCATGTACAGCATATACAACAAGTATTCAACATTCTCACTAAAAACCAATTATTACTTAAACAGTCCAAATGCTCATTTGCTCAACCTCAATTGGAATATTTGGGTCACATTATCAGTGCTCAAGGTGTGGCCACAGATCCTTCAAAGATACATGCAGTTAAGCATTGGCCTTCTCCTAGCAATGTCAAACAGCTCAGAGGATTTCTTGGGTTGTCAGGCTACTATAGGAAATTCATCAAACATTATGGCATTATTAGTAAGGCATTGACTGATCTGTTAAAGAAAAACAATGTGTATGTTTGGACAGAAATAGAACAAACAACCTTTGAAGCCATCAAATAAGCACTTATTCAAGCCTTGCCAAACTTCACCAAAGAATTTGTTTTGGAAACCGATGCTAGTAATGCAGGCATTGGTGCTGTCCTAATGCAACACGGTCATCCCTTAGCATATTTGAGCAAAGCCTTAGGGCCAAGAGCCAAAGGATTATCTACATATGAAAAAGAATGTTTGGCAATACTCATGGCAGTGGATAAATGGAAATCATATTTACAACATGCTAAATTTACTATTGCTACACATCACAAAAGCTTGCTACATTTGGAAGACCAAAGAATTACACAGGGAATGTAGCATAAGGCCTTTCTAAAACTATTGGGTCTGTAGTATAAACTGATATATAAGAAGGGATTGGATAACAAAGCTGTAGATGCGTTATCCTGAAAGGAACACAACGCAAAAATGTTGGTAGTATCCACTAGTAGACCCAGGTGGTTGGAAGTAATAGTGGATGGCTATCAGAAGGATGCTTCAACGAAACTACTGCTGGCTGAACTGGCACTGGCTGGAGCCAATTCAGATGGCTTTGTTCTGCAGGATGGAATTATCAAATACAAAGGCCACATTTGGCTGGGAAAGCACACAGAAGCTCATCAGGTAATACTGCTGGCTCTTCATGACAGTGGCGTCGGAGGACACAACGGCATCACTGCCACTTGTCACAAAATCAAAGCGTTGTTTGCATGGCCCGGTATGAAAAAGGATATTCAACAATTTGTTTCAGCCTGTACTGTATGTCAATAGGCAAAACTAGAACACGTCAAAACACCTGGTCTGTTATCCCCATTACTAATTCCTACGCAAGCTTGGACTATTATTAGTTTGGATTTCATTGAAGGCTTGCCCAAGTCCAAGAGTTTTGACACCATTGTAGTGGTAGTGGACAAACTATCGAAATATGGCCATTTCCTGCCCCTAGCACATCCATTCACTGCTTGGACAGTAGCTCAATTGTTTCTCACCAATATTTACAAATTGCATGGCCTTCCTCAAGTGATCATCTCCGACAGAGACAAAGTCTTCACAAGTGCTCTGTGGCAGGAGTTGTTCAAATTAACCGACACCAAATTGAATATGAGCTCAACTTACCATCCCCAAACTGACGGTCAAACCGAGTGCTTGAACCAGTGTTTGGAAACCTACCTTCGATGCATGGTGCAAGCTTGTCCAACCACGGTCTCAATGGCTTCCGCATGCCGAGTTTTGGTATAACACAACTTACCATTCAGCTCTCGGCAAAACACCATTTGAAGTGCTATATGGTCACCCACCACGCCACTTCAGCATTATCAATGGAGATGGCAGTGCTGTGCCGGAATTAGAACAATGGTTACAAGATCGTGAGTTGATGACTCAATTGATTCAGCAAAATCTTGCAAGAACACAACAAAGAATGAAGGACCAGGCTGACAAGAAACGTTCTGATAGGGAATTTCAAGTGGGTGAATTGGTTTATCTGAAGTTACAAACGTATGTACAACTTTCGGTGGCTCGCATGTCATCTCAGAAACTTGGTTTTCGGTATTTTGGTCCTTACAAGATTCTTTAGAAGGTGGGCAAGATGGCTTACAAGCTTGAGTTACCAATGGGAAATCTTATACATCCAGTCATTCATGTATCCCAGTTGAAGAAAGCAATCACATCGTCAGCATCAGTAAGTCCAGATGATTCACTTAATCTCATTTATTCTAACCATGTTCTATCTCCTGTGAAGATATCGGCGATGCGGCTAAGCAAAACAGGGCATAAGATCAAACCACAGGGACTGGTCCAGTGGTCTCAATTGCCTTCGCAATGGTCCACATGGGAGAATCTGCACGCGTTGCGTCAGCAATTTCCATCGGCATCAACTTGGGGTCAAGCTTCTTCTCAAGTGGAGGGGAATGTCATGACCACCATGACACTACAGACTGCATTACACACCGACTAGCAGGAGCAAGAAGAACAGTGGGCCATCCTGGGCCGAGTCGACTGAGTAATATGGTTGGGCTGATAAGGGAACAGTCATTAGACGTTTTGTTGGTTGCCCTACAGCATTCTGCTGGGGTATGTAAACTGAACACGGCTGCGTCGTGAGGATGATCGAAGACAAAGCATATTATTTCCCAACTCCTTGCTTATTCTCATCTATTCTTCTACATCTCCTTAATCTATCCCAGAAATCTCAAATAGTGCCCCGATTCTCTAGTTCATCGCTGGGATCGTGACATATATGGTATCAGAGCACCGATTCTGAGCAGCTGTGGCGAAGAGGAAGGAAAAGCAGCCCACACTGACCGTGAGAATGGAGGCGGCGGAAGGACGAGTCTCCTCTCTGGATAACAACGTCAAGACGATTCTGGCGATGGTGACCGGAACCGACGATCGGATGAAACAAGCCGAGGCGTGGAGACCGACCGTCGACTACCACCTGACTAGATTGAGACAAGTCACAGAAGACCTCAAGTCATGGGTGTCCTGTCTGGAAGGGTTGCCGCCGAATTTTTCGCCAAATTTTATTTTTATTTATTGGTATTTATATGGTTTTCTTCCCATTTTAATACTTATATGTTTTATTTTGTAGTATTTAAATTTTATATAGTTCATTTTATAAGTATATATAAATTTATTTTGGTTTCTTTTAAAAAAATATTTTCTAGGATTGTTTTACATGTTTTTAAAATTTTCATGTCTTATGAGCTAAATGACAAATGTTTTAACGAGCCAGCTATTTGAACATTAATAAAATTCTATTACATTTTCAATATGGTTATCTCATTTTTTTTCAATTTTTATGTCTACTTTAGAATTCTACATATTTTTCTGATTTGTTTTGAATTTTTTTCATTCTGTTGGGCCAAACATGCCACACTTGGCTCGATGGGCTAAACGGGCTCGTCTTGGGCTCAAGACGTCACAATGGTCGATGGGCGTGCTCGGCAATCCTGCGCCCGTGGGCTTGCCCGGCCGTGCACAAAATAGTACGCCCGGCCGTGCACAAATAGTACGCTGGCCTAAACGGGCCGTGCCTACACGAGCCCGTGCCATGTCGGACTGGACCGCCCGTTTGGCCAACTCTATTTTCTAGACCGGCCTGAGACCCGGCCGACACGGCACAACACGTGACGTGATGAGTCGGGCCAGACAAAGATGAATAATGCCGAGCTCGAAAAAGCTTATCGGGCAAAGATGGTACGGCATGGGGCATTAGGCTGTGCTCGGATCGGCCCGGCACGACTGCTGTTCTCGCGAACGTGGTAGGCTATTGCAAGCGGCAAGATAAGGCTGCAATCTCGGGCACACAGCCACATGCGGACATGCCCACACATTGGCCTCCTTCGATCCTTCCACCGCTGCATGCCTGTTGCCTGCATTGGATGCACATGCACCAGATAAGCTAAACTGCATAAGCGACCACAAGGCCCACAAGTCGACAACACAACCAAACAAGAAACAACACATCCGAAAGACCGAAACAAGAACAAGATTTCAAATTCAAGGAGAGAGGAAACTGCGCAGTCATTCAGGATTTCAGGCAAGAAGAACAAGAACAAGAACATATTAAGAAACGGGGCCCAGACTAGGAGTTCTAGTTTAGGTGGGCTCCTCATCCATCCGGTAGTCTACATAAAGGAGAGGGGACCCCTCATTGTAAACATCATTTTGTGAAGAGCAATAAAGAGAAGCCTGAAGTCCCCTCATATCTCTGTGTTCAATCTACTATTCTGTCATTGTGTTCTTGTATTGTTCTTACGATTTTGAGTTTGTCTACGATGTAATCGTTCAGACTGGACTCGCCAGCAACGGTTCCTCAACACGTTATCAGCACGATCGACTCTCTTCGGATCGAAAGGTAACCGTTGAAGAAGGACACTCATAAATTGAATCGTATTTTCCTAGATCGCTTTCAATTATGCAAATTCGCTTTCTAGATTGGTTTTCTATGGTGCAAATCTGCTCTAATCTACCGCGAGCTGACTTAAAGTCGCCGGCACAATGTTGATCAGTAGATTGCACGAAAGATTGGATGTTGATTGTACCGTAGATTGGAAATCGCAAATTCATTCTAAATCTACTGCGAGCCGACTTGAAGTCGCCGGCCAAGCCGATCAGTAATGGCATGAATGGTATTTGGATGAATAGTAATAGCATCATATGAACAATACAAAAAACATGACGGCCCCGTTCGGCCTGTCGGCGCCCAGCACGGGCTTCTCCCCTACCCCGACTGCCTCCGGCTTGAAGACGGGACATCGCTAACCATGGAACGCCGCGCCGCCTGAATCAGCACCGGCCAGCCGCCATGACCATCGAGCGAGCCACAACTGGTCGGACCGCATCCGCGCCGTGTCAACCGCCCCGCATGGCCACAGAGAGAAAAAAGAAGTGGGGGGGAGGAAGGGGAGCAAGCGCCAAGACGGCCACCAGCGCATTGCCGTGGCCCAGACGCCACCGCCGCCCCTGCTCTCAAGACATGCGTATCTTGCCAAAGCCGCCACCACCTCAAAGGCCCTCCACGCCGCGTGCTCCTGCCGCCACGCCGCACTTGAAGACGGAGCCCCCGCACGGGTGCTACCAAGGCCGCTGCTCGCCGGCCCTCCCACACGCGTGTGCAGTTGTCGCCGAGCCTTGCAGTCCACCCCGCGCTAGCCCAAAGATGCCTCGCCCGCCTCCCAGATCGTCCCGCTTATGCCGCCTTTGAACGGCGAGTCCCACTAGTTGTGGTTGCGCCCTCAGTGGCAAAAAAATCCCTCGCTCCGCATCGCGCTCCCACCCCTGATCACCCCAAACACGCCGTGCAAAAACCTCTTCGTTCTCGTTCTCGCTCCCTCCGCTCCCACTCCATTTGGCGACCAATTCACCAACGAGCGGTTCATACGGTGGCGGTGACACAAGGCGTTCCTGTTCTGCAACTACGTGCTCATCGGCACAACCTCCAGTTGCATCTTCCTCACGCTCTCGCTCTGCCTCCTACCCTCCCCCCTACGACCTCCTCCTCCTCCACGCCCTCTCCACCACGGGGCTACTCTTGCTCCTTCACCGTGTTGTAAAATTAGCGATTTTAGCAAATATTCAGAAATAATTCCAACAATAATTATGATAATTAAAGCATATTTCCAGTGGCATATAAATAACATATAAACATGCAATATTTTCATGTCAATTAAACATGATAATATGCTCAAAAGATAAAACTTGAAAACGTACAAAATCAACATAATGCTCATATTTAGTTGTTTAGTTTTGCTCTCAGATGTCGGGCTGCTCAAGATCAAGTCTTAGCCTCCTTGCCACTTTTGTCAATACTCTTCACTAATTAGATAGGACAACAATAAATCAGACTTTGAGCCCAGATGAATGCCTTACTAATATGTCAAGTATTGATTTATCTCATAATTAATAATGAGCACTTAGCACTTTCGGCCAACAGAGGAAGCAGTAAATCATAGTGCAAAATTAAAATCACAAAACAACATTTACCGCTTTCGGCTAATAGAGGAACAGGAGTATCACAATGCACAAAAATAATCTGGTTCAGTAGGCACAAAAGCAACCAAACCACTGAAAGTAACAGAGCCAAAATACTAGAGATGAATCAACAATAATATGCAAACAACTAGCTCAAGTCTGATTTATAATCGACGTTGTCAATCCAATTTCACATATGACAATAATCTTCATTGAGCATGAACCGATCCCACAACATTACTAAGCAAAGTCTCCAGTGCTAGATTAACCAAAATCAGCACAATTTGTAGCTTCTACTAGCACGACGCACTAAGCAAAGTAATGCAAAAACAGAAGGAGCAAACTCACGGTGCGGATGACACTCAAAGCCATCGAGAAGTAATCGGGCAAGGCACGTCGAAGGCGCTGACTCAGAAAACCAATCTTCGTGCTGTGCTGCGAAGAACGGACGAGGTCATCGGAGATACAATGCTAATTCACAGTTCGAGACACACCAAATTGTGAAGTCAAGATACAGAAAAATGTCGTACAAGAACCAATCAATGATGCACCGGCCGAATGCACCCAAAGGAGTAAATAATCACCACTGATCTAAAGACTTCTATCCCAAATCAAGCAAGAGACGGTCGGGTCTAATCCTCAACGGCGTAACACCCAATTTCCTGACCGCGATCTCAACAGAGAGATGGAGCAAGGAACCGAATGGGGAGTGCGCGAGGAGGAGGAGCCGGACCTCACTACCGACAGTGTCATGACCAACCACGGCGGCGCAGCAGCTCTCACCGCCCAAAACCAAAATCAAATCGGAAGAGAGGAAGAACCAAAAGGGGGAAAGCTCACTGTGTACCGGGGTGAAGAAATAAGAAGGGAGCCGCCTTAAGAAGAGGAGAAGGGAAAGCAGACTATGGCGCTAACGGCCGACGGCGTGCAAAGCGCCTGTGCCACTCCACCACCGCGCCAAGACCACTCGTGAGGAGAGCCCCGTCTTTGACGCCTCTAATAGGACTCTTCGACCCTATCTTCTCTTCTATCTCAATGATAGGTGGGTCCCACCTTCTATTTTCCTTTCCTTTTTCCATTTCTTCTTTTCTCTAATTGAGAAATTACCAAATGGCCCTAAAAAATACAACACATCGCGCCTACCACACGTGCATAGCGGCACAACGCGCTCACCGCCATCTTCCAGGGCATTGTCAAGCTCCTCGCATTCACACGCACCTCTGACTTCCTGCTCGAGCTCTAGTCCTACATCAGGATGGTCAGCGACCTCGGCATCGCCACCTTCGTCCTTGAATGGGTCGCGCTCGCGCTTGCTTTCTCGCTATGTCTCGATGACGGCGACATCCATCACGCCAACAAGTGGGCCTCCTCCTGCCATGTCTGAGTTGATCCCTCCTCCATTTAGCACCGCAACAACTGCAATCTGCGAGTGTGGAGTGAATCAAGAGGTGGCCTGCCAGAACGAAAATGGCCGGGGGTCCCCACTCCCCACACATATCACTCATTTTTAATTATAAAGCAATGTTGTACTTAGTAGTAATGTCAATGTGTTCAACAATTCAATATGACTAGATAAAATAGTAGTGACCAAAGTGCTTACCAAAATAAAGAGTCTTACTAGTAGTATTGGAATATTGGTTAATTGTAGCAAAGTAGGTAAATGATGGATAAAGGTCCAAATCATAGACAAAAGACGTCCTGCATCGGCAAATTAGTGATTGGAATTGAGACAAATCGAAAGCACCTAGTTGAAAGTTGTGGCCTTACCGGTTAGTTTTGACCCTCTGTTGACTGTTGAGGTATTGACGCAACGGTGCAACCGGTAGTTCGACACTGCAGGCTGCAGCCCACCAACCATGACTCTGTGAGACCGTGAGGAGTGAGGATTGAGACTTGAGAGTACGGTGAGTCGGCGACACGGCGTTGACGCGAGCCAGCGAGGCGAACAGACGATCAGGGCGGGTTGTCGTCAGGCGAGCATCGGGCGAAGGAAAAAAGCAGGCGCTAGAAAAGGGTTAATTCCTTATATGCCTCCGAAAGTTTGCCTCATCCCTTATATGACACTCATTGTGTCATTGACTTGTGGGCCCTGACCCCATATGTCAATGACACAATTAAAGATTTCACTAAAATTTCAGTGGCATATAAAGAATTAATCCTAGAAACAAAGAAATGGATTTATCATGTGCGGCTGTGCCTCCTACCGATTGATTCATGTTCTGTGCGGCTATGCGGCTGTGTAGCTTACTGATTGTGGCATGGCCCTCTGCCCCTCACGAATGACAATCATGGGAACTGCCAAACTGGAAAGCACTCAGCTAGGTTAGCCGGTAGCACTCCCAGCCGCAAGAAATTGGGCCCATGCCCCACGCTTAGCTGCTGGCTAGGCCTCACTCCTGGCCGCAAGTCAAGTGGGCCGCTCGCCCTCATGATGGCATGTTGGGCCACACCCTACGCTCGGCTAGGCTGGCGGCCACGTTGGTCTGTAGTCTGAGCCAGGTGTTCTCTTATGTTGGGTTAGGGATGTCCACACACTATATATATATATATATATATATATATGGGGGCTATACCTAGAAAAATGGATTTTGGGCCCGGTGTCCTGTGCACCCTGTTGGACTGCACTGGATCCACCCTGACTGGGATCGTGGAAGGTGTCTTTCGTGGATGAGGAGCACGGTAGGTGCCTACCGCGGTATCATTTTTACAATTCGTACGGGCATGAGCTTCTTTTGCTATTACAAATCGAAAACGTGTCAATTTAGCTAAAGTCATCTGGTTATGGAGCTGTTGGTTGGAGCTCGCTCGGCTCTACAATGTGCGCACCTACAGGAAACCGTGCATCTACGTTACAACTAGGGATGCAAGTGAGGCGGACCACTTCGCTAAGCCGTGAGCCCGCCCCGCAAAATAAACCCACTAAAATCAGCCCGCTAACCCGCCATCCAAAAGCAGAGACATGCAATCCGGCCAGCATTGGCAGCATTGCCCACGGCCCAGCCCACTAGCCCAATGGGGAAAAGAAAATGAGCCAGTTGTGTCGAGTGGGGTGGGTGGGTGGCTAACTCCGTCGTTCCTTCTTTCTTTCTCACTGGCTGGGGAAAAAAATCACTGATAGAGCTCTCTCTCTCGCTCTGGTCTCCCATGGCATCCTTCCCCCTCTTCGGTCGCCGGCAATGGACCGACAGCCGTCCCTCAAGCCCCCACCCACCACCCCCGCTTCCCTCTCGCCGCAGGAGTGGGAGTAGCTCCTCGACGACTTCTCCTTTCCCCGTTGCGACCGATGGCTCCCCCTCCCACTCCTTGACCTCGCCGTCTCCTTCCTTCCCCGCCGCGACCTCCCCTCCCACCTCAAGCCCCTCCTCCTCTCCTTCATCGACGACTACCTCCTCCCGCCTCCCCACATCACCTCCCTCCTCCTCAACTCCTCCTCTCCTTCCTCCTCCACCACAGCTCACGACCACCTTCTCTCACCATCACCTCTGCCTTCACCTCCACCCTCTCTGCGCCCATCTCCTTCGAGGAGTCCCCGCCCCTCGTCGGCCTCATCGATCTTGTTGCTTCGCCCTTCTAACCGCCCTAACCACGCTCTCCACACACGCGCTCCTCGGCGGCCAGAGGGTGGCGGAGGGCGCTTTAGGCAGAGTGAGCGGAAGCGCGGCCGCCGATCCCAGCGTCGTCGAGGACGTCGCGGAGCGGGAGGCGAGTGGAGCCGACGAGCGGCTTGACGCCCTCGATGGCGTTGGCGTGGACGACGTCGATGCAGAGGACGGCGTCGTCGATGCGGTCGGAGGGCGGGAGCGGGAGGACGAGCTTCTCGTCCCAGATAGGGTTGTCGCCGTTGTCGAGGTCGACCCGGGTGGAGTGCCTGGCGCCGTCGTCGACCCAGAGCACGGCGACCTGGGTTGGGTGCTCTTAGCATCAATGTGTTGTGGGCTACCACCAAACCCACCTTTGGTGCATGCAGACATGCAGCGATGCGTTGCTAGCCCGCAACAGCCGTAACTGTGAAGTGGTTAGCGCAAGGTAGGCGCGGGCTGTCCACAGCCCGTCTCACTTGCACCACTGGTTACAACTTCATAAGGCTCGCGTCGGTACCATTCATTTCTATCGCGGGACGCTTAAGACTTCCTGTACATGTTCATATTTTGTCCAGTTCTCGAATTGGACGACTCAAGTGTAAGGTGGGCATGTGGCATTCAAGGGGTACTTGACAAGGGTGCTTTAAAATGTAACTCAAGAAAATATATTGAAGTGTCCTGGGGTTAAATTTTTGCAACACCAAAGACCAAGAACTGACAACGGATAGTAGGACCCAAGCTAATGGGCCCAAGACAAATGGCACAGAGATTGTGAGTCCACTAAGACTAGCGCCGATACGACGGGTTGGGCCGATGTGCGTGGCGCAGGCAAGCCGTCAGCCCAACCCAAATGTGTACTTACTGAGGCTGCTGCATCCGAAGCTTGAATTTTTCATATAATCGCAAAAAAACAGTGTGGGAGCATTTCACATGCAACATTTCATTGCCATCTTTTGCTAACATGCGTTCATTAGGGATGCTGCTTGTTAATATACAGTGCCGGTCGTCGTCACAGTAGCTCAGATCAGTTACTTACATCAAAAACATTAAATCAGCACATGGCAAGTGTCTACCAAGTTCACTCAGTTGCAAACAGATTGGAAGTGTTGGCTCCTCGACTCTACCAGGCTTGTCATGCTTCCGAGACCAAACTGTCTGTCTGAGTTGATGATTCTTCATCATCAGATGGCTGCGATTCATGCTTCGCCGCCGCTTGGAGAACCCGGTCCTGGACCGCCGTGGTGGAGGGGGACGTTGCAAGGCCAATCTTGTTTGGTTCTAGCTTTTTAGCTGCCCACGAGAACGCTTGTGCGCCTACTCTTACCGGGGAAAGCAACAGTCTACGCAAAGAGGGGGGATTGTTAATAGTTTTCTTCTGTGTTGGAAAAAATGGCAAGTTTAAAGCACCTGAACTACAAACTGCTAGAATGCACTCACAAAAACAGATAATGCCAGCACCAACCAGAAGAACTTACTTTAGGTCTTCCTGCAAATCCTCAGAACCCTCGTATGTAGAGAAACGCAGGTAGATAGTCTGTGAAAGTAGGAAAATATCAGGTAAACAGTGTTGCTGCCACTTACTGAATGGCTACATATTTGCAGCTAACAGTACTATAAATTAGTACAAACTTATATTGCTTTAGTCTCCAGTCATGCAGATATATGCAGACTGAACAAACATGCAGTGAGGCAAACATTTTAAAATAACTACGTACCAGCCCAAGGCTTAGAACACCGATGTATTGCAAAGTTGTCTCCCATTCTGCAATCATGTTGATAAATAGTCAAATTAATCAAAATCAATAGTTTGAAATGGCTGTAGCTGCACTGCACCTGTTTCTTCTAACTAGGTTTTAAAGGTCCAATAGCAAATATTCATTATGGAAATTCGGTCAAAAAGTGTTTTTTAAGTGGTTTAGGTTTCAATGCTTAACAGAATGGACACAGCATACTAGGTGGGGGAGCAATATTCAAAAGTGATGTTTAAAGTGACCTGCAAATACTTTTCTAAGCAATGCCTTCTTAAATCTCGCTAAAATGACATATTTGCAATTGCATCACTGCTTGCTATTGATAAACTGATGTTGATATAAGGAAGTTTGCCCTTTGTGTGTATTGTTAAGGGTATTTGTGGTATTCCACTCCTAGTCTAGTGTTTACTCTTATGTGTGTCCTTGTACTATATATTGTCTCTTGGGCTAATACAATGCAACTGATAATTCACATTTCCACTCCCTCTCCATCTAACATAGTATTAGAGCACTAGGTTCTCTCCTAGCCCCCGCTCGTCTTCTGCTGCCGCTGCCCCGAGGAGGAGTAATCTCCACTCCCAGGGGCGGCCTCCTTCTAGTAGTAGTTTTCTTCTTCTCAATAGAAGCAGCAGCAGCACAACCACCGTCTTCTGCTCCGGCACCACCGCGAGCCTCGCCCCAAGCCAAATCGCATGATCTCACATTGCCGCCTCGGATCGACACCGCCGCCTCTGGATCCGGCCGCCTCTCCGGTCTCCCCAGCGTGCCCACGAGCCACCACTGCCGGATCAAGGTTCTTGCCGCGCCGCCGCCTCTCGAAGGCCATCCCGCCGCCAGAGCTTCTTCGCGCGCCCCTCCGCTCGGGCCCCTCTATCTCCACCGAAGGTCACCGCCGCCCCGGATTGCCGCCACTCGGGTCCGGCGCTACCTCCCTCCTCTGCTTCGGCTGCCCCCCTCAGTGCCATCGCTCGGATTCGGCACCGCCTCAACACACCGGAGCCGCCGGCCGACAGGCCGGTCGCTGTCGCCTTCGGTGGAGAGAGGAAGATAAAGGTCATTATGATGCAGATCGTAAAAGTCCTTATGATACCGCCGCTTCTCTCTGAGCCGCCGCCCCAAGCTTCTAAGGTCGTCGTGCTTCTTCTGCACTGCACTTCTTGTGCACTGCGTCGTCGCCGTCTCGGGCTTCGATCTGCGTCGCCATGCTTCTATCCATTCCTCTTCGGCTTGATTTGACAACTCTCTCCATTCCTATCGGTTTCATCATCTTCTTCGTCGTGGTGCCGCGGTCGACTTTGCTCTCGCTTGTCTCTACCTTCACAGCCCCTACACCTTGTGCTTTACAGGCTGCACACGACCCTGAATGGAAGGAAATCTTTTGATACTCGACATATTTTCCAAAAACTACATGCTACGATGATATTATCAAGACTCGGACTTTGAATTTTTCCTCTTTTAGTGTCAACCCTTTCAATGCAATGCAATGCTATTGCATATGCCTTGCATTGGAGGGGGGGGGGGGAGGGTATATTTATAGTATTCCACTCTTAGTCTAGAGTTTACTTTTGTGTATGTTCTTGTATTATATATTGCCCCTTGAGCTATTGCAATACAACTGACAATTCACATTTGCACTCCCTCTACATCTAACATATATATCCTAAAGACCATTGTGCACTCCAAAGAGCAGGGTACAACACCCGAAAGATAATATGCTTTCCAGAAAATCATGTCACACGTTTTAACCTTGGCAAAGCAATGCACGTATTGTACATAATGTTTTCCTAGTGTACTTACCTAGCAAAGAATAAGCCACTGCTGAGAGGCCCTGTCACAAAAAACGAAACAAGATTACCAAGAAAGGAATATTGCACGTAAAGGATTCAAAGACAATCCAAAGGGAAAAGATATGTCCTGTGTATATACAGTTGAACTTTTAACAGAAATAACCCTTACAAAATGCAATGGAACTTAGTCACCAAAAATTAAGGAACAACAGAACAGCTTGCCAATACTAGCAAAAGGAAATAAAACGAGAATAAGACCAATGACCATACTAGAAGAGATCCAAGGACAAGTGTTGGGGTGGGCTTTATGTCTTCAAGGATTGCCTCAGCGTCCTGTACACATTGAAAATGATAATGTGAGTGTTTTACATTACTACATAGCGATAACAAAAACTGCATGTAACAGCAAGGACAATAAATAACAAGTACATATATATCGTGTGACCATCCATTAATTTACAAAATGAATTGTCCACCACAAATCATAACATCCCAAATAACTAATCAAATCATAGGTCACAATGTGGTCAAAGCAACCAAACAAGATTTTGCATAGGAAAAAAAACTAATGACGGGATTGCCAACAACTGGCACAATCCTTCTGGTTCACACATGAGCTTCTGGTCTGAATTTTTACCTCATTTATTACTGTTAATGCAGTCTCTGGTTTCAGTTCTTTCACACGAAGGTTCTTGACCCAAGATTGGAAACCACCTTTAACCAGGTAAGGTCGCTGCCATCGAAACATTGAAATTTAGACAGGAGAACAAATGCATGCAAAAGAACTACCACTCGGGAAAAAACATTCAGAATTTGCCTGCACGCCAAGCTTCTTCAGTAACCTAGCAATAGCCTTTGATCGGGTTCCATTAGCATCCATAATTATGACCTTTGAATCACCCTATAAAAGCAGGTGAAAAATACGGTTACTTCTTGTGAAGAAATGTTAGAATATAGAAATCAAATTGAAGCCTCAGTCAAACAGCATACTTTAACCAACTTCAAGTTGCGGATGACAACTGCAAGCAAGGCATCGTCAACATCTCTTCCACCTTGAAGTATCTTCTTTACTGGACCTTTGACCTAACAAAACAATCAAATGAACTAATTATCAATGAACAAAATCTATTTTATACTTTCACCCCTTTGAAACTCAGACAAAGCAGCTAGTGTTAGATAAGAGCTGTGTTCTCCTGTAAGAATTAATGAAAACAACTCCTAATACTATCCGGGCAAAATAGACCCTCATTACATGGAACAGTACTAACTTTTACAAATGGGCGTACAAATTTGGGGCTGATTTCAGGATAAGTAAACATATAAATTGTCCAGTAATCAATGAGTGATTGGATGCACATAATATTTCCATACAGTAAATGTTCTATAAGTAGAACTGTAGAAGAGAAACAAGTAGCACTCCAGATCTTTAGTTCACACAAAACACACCTCAGGTGAAGCAACACTTGCATATTTAAATCTAGCTCCACGGCGTAGATCAGGAATTCCATCTTTTACCCTCAAGTCCTACAAAATGTAATTTGATGATAAGCTGCTATAGTTGTTGGTTAAATATCAATGATATATCAAACAGTTGAGGTTAAGGTACATGTAATATTATATTCTTGTGCTCTACAGAAAACATGACAGAACTGCAAACCTTCAGTATCTATGCATGCTTCACAACAAATGTTTATACCAAAGGACATGGCTAGAGTAAAGAGCTTAGTAGTAAACTGTTCTACAGAAGCAGTGATACACAGGTAGCTGATAAAAAATATTGTCCTTTTGTCATTATGCATGCTTCACAAAAAAAATGTTTATACCAAAGGGCATGACAGGAGTCAAGAACTTGGTAGTAAACTGTTCTAAAGATGCAACAATACACAGGTGGCTAATAATAATCTTATCTTTTCAACAATTTGCAAAATGAAACATGCACTGGATTCAAAAGATAGCTCAGATGAAAAAGACATGAAAGAAAGAAATGGCCAGTGAGATTTACAATATCTTGCCTCAGGCCGAACATCAATAAGCACCGCTTTGTCATCATTTTTCAATAGCTCCAATGTCAACTCGGGTGACAAGTCTCCAGAGTAGCCACCATACACGAAGAGCCAGTAAGATATCCTACAACATAGCCGAATTTAGAAGGAGTTTTGAAAGAATACACAACAAGACGTCCGATATAAAAATAAGATAAAATTATCCTTTACCCTATTGTCGTTGAACCTCCAAGCAGAACTGCCAATTGAACAATAGGATCACTTGGATCCAAACCAACATTCTTTTCGACACCTTCAATAACTACATATGCCTGAATCATCGCAAGCAGCAAAACTTTGAATCGCCTCATCAACAGTTGACTTAACAATTCGCTCGTACCAGTATAACAAGCAAAAATAGTTTGGTTCTCGTCACCAATGTACCTGTTGAAGGGCACTTCCGATCGGTCTCAATACAAGACTAGCTTTCTCCTCTGACGAGTTCAACAAATCTCTGACATTTGGCGGCAACGACGACTTTGTCGACCCGTAGTAATACACAAGTGACGTGGCTGCACTGCCCAGTGAATTCTCGGCTGCAACAATCGCGTTCCTAAGGACATCAACAGCCACGGCACCAACTCCGACCACCTTCCCCTGCAACGCACCGGAAGCGTCCGTCACCCCACCGGCGGCCTGCTTCTTGGTGGCGTCCACCGACGCCGTGAGGCCACCAATCGCGCCGTCCACGGACTTCCTCCAGCTCCCGAGCACGTCGTACGCCGACAGCCTCAGCTTGTCGTACCCTTCGGTGAGCGCGTCCTCCGCCTGGAAGATCTTCTTGCCGACCGAGTCGATGAACCTGGCCACGGAGTCCTCGGCCGCGGACGCGTCGGCCGGGAACGTGGTGGGCACCGGCGCGTCCGACAAGGCCCGCTCCGCGGCATCGCTGGTGACCCTGTCGACCACAGCGGTGGTGGCGGCTAGGTCGGAGACGGTCGTTACCGGCGGCTCGACCGCGGCGCAGCACAGAGCGTCGGCGGCGTCGGCGCTGGGCAGCTCGGCGGCGCCGAACCCCCGCACGATGTCGTCCGGCGCGGTGGTGTACGGGGAGAGAATAGAGGAGTCGGAGAGCAGCGAGCGGTCGGGCACTCGCGCGACGAGCGGGTCGGCGTAGGACCCGAGCGCGCTGACCTCCACCCTCCGCAGCGCCCGCGTGCTGACGTGGGCCGCCGTCACCTGCGAGGCAGCCAGCCAACCAACCAAAAAACGATTCGAACGTTATTAGCGCGACGCGCGCGGCTCGGGAGGACGGCAAAAACGGGAGAAATCAGCGTCTCGGCACGGTGTTTTTTTGAGGGGGTCGTGCGTACCGGGCAGAGGGGGGAGGAGCAGCTGGGCGCGGCGGAGCAGACGGGCAGCATGGTGGGCGGGTTCTTGGCATCAGATTGCTGCGGCCATCCGTTGCGTCGCCTCGGCCGGGTGATGTGCCGTGCGCGCGGGGCGAGTTGGTTGGGCGTGGGCGGGGTGTGGTGTGTGGAAGAGGCGCTTGATCCGGGACGAGTGGAGCGGTGGAGCCGGTGCACGGCGGGCCGGGATTGCGCGGATTTGGTGATTCGTGAGCCGGGATTGCGCGGATTGGTGTTCAGAGATTCTGCGTGTGGCTCGTCGGCGCTGGGGCTTTGGCGGGTGGACCCGTCCCAGCGCTCCGCGTCCGCGCGCCACATGTTGTACTATACTCCCTCTCGCGGCCCCGGTCGTTCTCCGGTTCTCCGCAGTGGATGTTGATGGTTCAGTCGATCGATCCGCTGGGTACACATTCGACAGCTTTGTGGCTATGTTATGCGTAAACGAAAATCGATTCTCTAGTTTTTGTGAGAGAATTTTACGGTTGTAAGACGGTTTCCCCCTTCTAGCCTGGTAGCCTCCTTGATGATCCAAAACAAAAAGATTGATCGAGAATTTGCTTTCAGATTGTATGCAGTTTAATTTTGCACGGTTACTAGCACGCTGTGTATTGTTCATTTGGTTTTCCTTGTTTATTGAAGGTCTTGGCTTATGGTCTGTTTGGTAGGACTTCACTCCTTTTTTTTAAGCTCTAAACTCTAGATTTTTAGAGAATACACTACTATAAGAATCTGAAGCTGACTGACGGAAGCGTTTGGTAGAAGATTGGTTCACAAAACTATAAAAAAATGAGGATTTGAGACAAAAAAAAAAGATCATGATACCTGTTTTTAACACCTAAGTCTATCTGTATCGTACTTCTTTCGATTTGTACGCAAATTTTGAAAAATTCTTTACAAATTTCCCAGGACCGATTGACGAGGATTAAATTCCTAAATATTAATTAAAAGCCGCATAGCTTATGTGGTCGTAAACCTCATACTAACGACCCCCTATGGTCATTAGAATTCCAGGAGTCACCTGATGGCTAACCTGGTCGGAAGGGGTCTTGTATCTATTGCTCGACCAGGTGACTGTTCAAAGAGTCTTTGAACTAGCACTTGGACCCGGTTCCCAGTACATCCTTTTCATCTGACCCGGTTCTAAGTACATCCTTTCTGTGTGATAAATAAAACACATGTCTTAATTGCTCCAAACCACACGACGTTTTCGGCCCTAAGTCACTGACAATAACTACTATATGATTTTGTCTTTCACTAACATCAACTACTGATCAGTTGGCATTTCACTAACTGCCACTGACTCTTCGACCAGACGCGTCACTTCCAAGAGTTGTCTCCTTTAAGAGTAAATTGCCACCTCTTCGCCAGTTATTTAAGGATAGATGACGAACAACGGAAGGAGGATCTGAAAACAATCCCAAGACAACCAAGGGAGAACAACCGCAACACATCTAATCCATCAGAAGGCAATTAAATTCAAGAAATACACTCAGTTTAACTAGGGTTGGTCTGTCGCCTTCTTCAAGGCACCCCTGTAAAGACCCAATTTACTGCAATAAAGAGCAACCCCGTTCTCATCCAAGAACTTTTGGCCATTTTTCTCTTTTTATTTTCGTAAGATTGGCGACTTGATCGTCGACAACTTGCGCCGTCCGTGGGGTAGAAGGTATTGAGTTCTTGAAGATTTCTTCGCTCAGCAATCCTCATTCTCTTTCTGTTCCGTTATCGCTTATGCGATCATGGCAGGAACATGGGATAAGGAGAACTAGTTCGACTTGACAGACTACTCCAATCTTAACATGGACACATGCATCCACGTCATGGAACATGACGCAATGTCGTCATCATCCTCTTCCATCGCAGGCTCGCCGCTTGCTGAGACCAGCGGGATTGACCGGATGGAGGAACATTCACCGTCATAATCAGTGGCGCTCCCAGAGAAATCGTTCGTTTCGAACAGTTCAGAATATCCGAACGCCTCTACAAGCCCAGTTCTTCTGACCGATAAGAACGACGATAAACGCTCAGCGCTGCAATCAGAGAGTCAATGTACTCTCGATACGATCATCGACGATCGATATTCGCCGATGGCTCCTACGTATTCTGGGGCCAACCGACACCTGGTGGAGGTGTCAATGAAGTTGCCACCATTCGAAGGCCAAGTAGGGATGATAAAACTCAGCATACGATCGGAAATCCACCGGATCAAGCTGGGTCCACCACAAAGCCTATCGGGGGTGGTAATCTCCGACCGCTCCCCATCATGGAGGCTCCTTGCCGAAACAGTGGAAGACTCTCCCTTAGTTACAACGGGAGCTCGTCGGAAGACTGCTGTTGGAGGCACGAGGTTAACGCAATCGGTGATACCAATCAAGATGTCGTCCACGATCCTCCACAGCGTACCCCGCCAGCACCCGTTGGTGGGAATGGTGCAGACGCTCCAACGTCTACCCGAGACGATGGAGGCAATGGAACTGGTGGACATCAATCAGTTAATTCACCTGTTTCTACCTCACTTCTCATGATGGGTCGAACAGGACAAGCCAGAGGGTCATAGGAAAATTCGAATCATCGAACACCTTCTGCCAGCAGAAATCTTTCGAGACCCTTAGTAATAATTCAAAACCTGCAACGAGTTCGTGATATTTTAAATAACCCGGACCCTGCTCTGGCAGATATTCTGGGGTATGCTCGGCTTGCAGGGCAGGTATTGGAGATCCTTCAACAGACCATGCAACGTACAAAGATGTACAGGGAACAAAGGAATTCACAAAGCCAAACTTTGGCTTTGTCCCATCGTTCCTCCCTTAGTAGGGGTTAGCATGGACGGACTGTAAACCGATCGATACCCAGACCTCCTCAAAGATTCCAACGAGGGAGTCACGAGGGAAGACATCTCTTCCAAGCAGCCACTCCTCCCCCTCGTCAAGAGGAGCGATCGCTTGGCTCGGATGATTTTCGACATATCTAAACCAAGCAGGTGGTCAAAAGCGTTATACCAACGTCCACGACCGGATTGGGACACCGGATAGTCAATATATCAACCCAAGGAATCGGTCCCCCAACTAATTACAATCTGGCGTCTTTTCGAAGAAGGCGCTGTGACTCAATTATGGGATGTCGAGCATTCTCGGCAGGACTCCAAGTAGTACGCTGGTCGGATAAATTTCGACCAGCAAATATGGAAAGGTTCAATGGGACTCAAAACCCATTAGAGTTTCTCCAGATCTATACCACCGCCATCATAGCTGCTGATGGTGACAACAATGTGATGGCAAACTACCTGCCCATGGTACTTGAATGATTTGCTCAGTCATGGTTGCGTAACCTACTGGTCGAATCAATATACATTTGGGAGTAACTCTGCGACCTCCTGATCGCAAACTTTCAGGGGATGTACGACCGCCCCGAAAAGGAGGACGGTCTTCATCGGATCTAGCAAGAACCTAATGAGACTCTTCGGTAGTACATCAAAAGGTTCAGTCAGGTCCGTAACTCTATTCCTGAGGTCGCAGACTCATCTGTTATTCAGGCTTTTAAAGCAGGGTTGAGGAATCGACAGTTTAAGGAGGATATCGTAATCAATCCTCCACGAACGACTGTCAAACTTTTCGACATGGTCGATAGGTATGCAGCTGCCAGCGAGGCGGTTGAATGGAATAAGACATTGACCGAAAAGAGAAAATCCCTCAACCCGGCCTAGATAAACAAGAGAAGAAACATAACAAAGCTCTTAAGGGTAAGAAGAAAAGCAAGCCCAATAATAAAGAGGTCCTTGCAATTCCCGAGAAATTTACCAAGGGCAAAAAGGATTATTCCGGTCATAACAAAGTAAAAGTTCTGACCCATGAATACAAAAAGAGCAAGAAGAGGTGTCCACTTCATCAGGCGGCAGGGCATGATCTGCGCACTTGTCGAGCCTGGCAAAAGAAGCTTGATGAGGATCTGATAATCCTCATTTAATTATTTATCTATAATTCTTATTATGGATAATAATGCCATCATATGGTTCTTGGATATACCCCTTAATGTTTGTAAGGGAGAAGCTAGCCAAGAGGTCATAAGTCCTTCTGCAACCACCCTCATAGTCGTAAGTCCTTCTACGACTACCTCATGGTCGTAAGCCTTTATATGACCACCATGTGGTCGTAAATTCTTCTACGACCACCATGTGGCCATAAGCTTTTCTACGACCACCATATGGTCGTAAGCTTTTCTACAACCACCATATGGTCGTAAGTTCTTCTACGACCAGGTCAGTTACGATCATCCTATAATCGATGGAGCTTACAGACAAGTATGCCCAATCGATTAGGGACTCTAAGCAGTTAGTATACACTGTTATTTTCTGGAATAACTGCACGCAATACGCCTCTGTCTCTGATAATAACCGCCAGGCGACGTTGAGGGGTTACTACTCCAGTAATAACTACCATCAACATGCTCATTATATGAAATGATGAGACGCCTCTTAGCCTGGAGAAACGACCTCCTCTTCGCACATTATATAAAGGCTACAAACAAATAGAGACAGGGAGGAAGAATCAAGAACACAAGACATTAGACTTTAGTCTTTCTCTTGATTTGTAACTAGTATACTCAATATAGTCATACATAAATAGGGTTGTTATTCTCTCCAGAGAAGGCATGAACCTGTATAAAATCCTTGTGTCGTTCTCTCTGCATGATCAATCTTGGAGACCTCCCGAATCAAACAATCATACGTAAGATCGGTTCTAAAACATTGACAAAGCTGGATGATTATTATTCAGGTAAAGGTCACTTTCTGTCCATACAGGTGCTTGGAGAACCAAGCTCCAAAAAAGACAAGGATAGTGACGAAGAAATGGAGTGTCAGGAGTCACAGCACACCGTCGATATGATCTTTGGTGGATCCTCCTCGTACGAGTCAAGGCACCATCTGAAGACCGTGGAGCGAGAAGTGAATCTCACCGAATCTCCGATCACCATCAAGCCATCCAGGTGGTCGGAGATAGTCATCTCCTTCAGCAAAGAAGACTGCCTCACCCCTTCAACTCGACTAGGTATGTTCCCTATTGTTATAGAACCTATTATTAATAATTGCAAAGTTAATCGAGTTTTAATAGATGGTGGTAGTTCTTTAAATATCTTATTTACAGGAGCATTCAAAGAAATGCAAGTTCCCAAGCTGAAAGTAAAGCCTGTGAAATATGCCTTCCATAGTATAGTTTCAGGGTCTACTGCCAAACCGATAGGGCAACTTAACAAAGGTCTCAACAGAGAGAGATTTCCAAAGGAGAGGAAAGACCCGAAAAGACATGGAGGAGATGACCACAACAGAAGCCAAACAAGAGGGACCGTCTGGACAGATAAGAATGTCCAGATGTAGGATAGAGGAAAGGGGATCTTACCAGGAGAAGGAAGGGTAGCTCTAGAGAGCTAGAGCAACACCAAAAGAACTAAGTTTTGGGATTAGTTGAAATTTAATTAAGTCATTTTAAACTCTTCAAATTCTGAAAACTTGAGTTAAGCTTGGAATTCGTGATCAAAACCAAATGGTTCTTTTTATTTTGAAAATTTCAAAAGGCTCAAAATCGAGGCGTTACAAATCTACCCTTAAGGGAATCTCAATTCGAGATTCAAAAGACTAGAAAGAAAGAGGTGGGCGAAAAAGGGCAATCGGAGCCGAGATTCAAAAGACTAGAAAGAAAGAGGTGGGCAAAGAAGGGCAACTGAGCCGCCACTTACTGTCAACTTCACCGCCTCGCCTTTTGGACATTTATTGGCGTAATGTCCCAACTCCTTGCAATAGAAGCACGTGACACTTGCAATAGGAGGGAACTTCTTCTGGGGTTGGCCTAGAGCAGATAACTTGGAGGTGCTAGGGCTGGCTTGATGCTTCACTGCCTCATCTTGGGGCATTGGCAAGCCTATGCTTCTGTACTTTTGTACTTGTGATATAATTCTTACATTGGCCTTTCTTCCGGCCGCGGGGGTTATTGTTGCTATGAGAGCAACTTCTAGAAGGTTGTCCGGAGTAATAGCTTGGCATCTTCTAGGGCATCGATTGGCGTAGTGCCCTATATCTGCACATTTGCAAGATGAACTTTGTCTTTCTTTGCCTTGTTCGAGAGATGGCCCAGCCTTCACACGAGTTTTGGAGGTCTTCACAATGTCTTGTACTTGGGCTTTCATCTTCCTCTTGTGACCACTGCCACATTGATGCTGAGCTGCAGGGGTCAAAGATATCCTTGAATTCTCCTGGTCCTCTCTTTGGAGCAATTTATAATCGCTGAGATGGGGCCCCAAGTTCTTCTCGAAATGCTTTTGATCGAGGCTACTTGTGGCGCCAAATTTGTTTGCAAGGGCATTGCTTGGCAAAGTGGCCCTCCTTGCCACAGCTTGTAGCGATCTTGATATCGGGTTTTTTCTTTTGGGACACTTGATAAAACGATGTCCAAGAAGGTTGCAAATGCACACAAAGAACTTGTAGATCCGGTTTTTCGCTTTGGGGGCATCCATAGGCATAATGTCCTTGCTTGCCACATCTATAGCAGAGCACAAACTTCCAAGGGTGGCGGCCTTCAGAATGACATGGCTCGCATTTTCATTAGGAGGGACTTCGGTGGCTCATCCTTGGATAGCTCTTCGCAGTACGCTCTTCGTGCTTTGCAGAGGGTGTGGCTAAGGAGATATTGTTGCCATTCAATTGTTTGCATTAAGCTGCTGCATCACCGGTCCAGGATGAGAAACCGATTTAGGTTCGAAGGACTTCAGAGACAACCCTTGGTTCTCTCTGCACTAACATTCGAGAGGCTTCTCGGTGACATTGCTCCCATTCTTAGAGTCCATCTGTTTGGGTGCTCCAGAGGGTTAGGAAATGGGACCAAGGATAGGAAGGGACAAAAGAGATCCAAAGGGGGACAGAGCAAAAACAACCCAACACAGAACCAAATCAATAGCTTGCTCTAGAGAACTTAAACAACTAGCAATGCTCTAACGATCAGCATACTAAACCAGTTAAAGGGCTCCCTATATAGAAGGAGTCTGGACAATTTAGGCTAGGGGGTTGGGCTGACGAAATGATCTTCAATCCTCGGTCTTCCATAAGCCTTGCAGGTTGTCCCTGATGGTAGAGACGACGATGCTTCCAATCTTTCTTCCTGGCTCTCTTCAGGAGCTACTTGCTTCAACCAGGTACCAGGTGCTAGTTAGGAGCTAAGAATCAAGCTTCCCAGATTCGCTAGATCCACAACGTATTGTTATTAAGATCCACCAAATCCATGTATATACATACATATTCAAGTTACACCTTTGAAAGAATCTAATTACTCATCCAATTCCACCAGATTTTAACCGGACATTACCGTCCACAAGAGTGTATCATAATTTCTTTCAAAAGACTTCTACAACCCACCAGTTAATAATGATCCACCAACTCACATACCTCAGAATCACCCAATTAGGAGGACTCAGTTATTCAGTCTAGGTCCTGGTCAATGGGAAAGATCCCACAATCCACAAATCCCATTCTCGGAATAAAAGATCTCCTAGGTCCAAGTTTAAATCTGATGCAATAAATTACTACATCCGCAACTATCCAGCAGCTAATTGATCAAGCTTAATATCAACAAGGTACCCTCCAAGCATACCTTTCAAAATACGACCGTTATGCAATTCTAGGATCTGATCAAGACTTATTCCTACAATCCAATCAAGATCCCTTTCAAAACTGAATTTCCTATTTGATTGTATCCATCTAAGTCCAGTATATCCCACAGATTCAAGTCTGGGCTTCCAATCAACATTGCAATCTACTCCAGATTTTAGGGGTATTCAATTTATCCTAGTAATCGAATCAATACTTCGAATTCCTATCTTTTCATGACCCACCAAAAGTTTCCTTCCAGATTAACTTGTATTTGCTCAAATTGTATAGTCCACTACTCGGATCCCCTAGTATTCAAAAGACTTGCAATAATCCCAACAAATCCTCAAAAGCTTTGCTTCTCAATTTCAGCCTGTACCTCTGACTTCAGAGCTACCTAACTTGGCACCCAGATGTACCGGTGAACTCACAAGGGCGACTTCCAGAGCTTGTAATGTTGGTCCATCGGTCCCGCTTTTCCCGAGACATCCAGGCTCGAAACTCAAAGGCTCGGTCCTATAGGATTTTCCAGAGGAAAGAGAATTCATTTACCTCTCAGAAACGTTGAGGCAAGCAAAATGATAAGAGGAAAATAGGGTAAGAAAAGATCTGAGAGAAGGGATAAGAATAGAAAGATGACTCAGATAAGGAAAGAACAAGTTATTTCTTCTGTTGTAAAATAAGTTTTGAAATCTTCACTAACGTCCATTCTACTAGGTTGCGACCTACAGTCGTGAAGCTCTGATACCACTTTTGTAACGACCCAACTCTAGAGCACCCGAGAGGTCCTCCAAGACCTTCTGGAAAGTCCATCAGGACCTCCCAGGAGGTCCACAAAGGACCTCTCGGACAGTCCACCAAGACCTCCCAGGAGGTCCAGCAGGACCTCCTGGAGGTCCAGGAGAACATGACCCAAGAGGGTCTTGGAGCCAGGGAGCACCCGAGAGCCTGCCACGGCCAGACCAAGGGTGTTCGTGGAGATCCGTGGGCATCTCAAGTCCACCCGCGACCATCAGAGGAGGTCGTGGAGGACCGAGGCTACCACCGAACCACACACTCCACCCAACCATTGAGTGAACGTGGAGGACCGGAGCTCTCCAAGGTCCTCTATGTGAACTCGAGCTAGTCCCAAGGATCATGGCTAGCTCTTCACAAAGAACAACAAGGGTAACATAGCAACAACACAAGCTTTATTAGTAACCAAAGGAGTTGTTTACAAGAGATCTTACAAGCCAGCAGGCAAAGCATAATAAAATAAACACAGGGGCCACCCGATACACCACGAACAACCTACTGGAGGGCAATCTTAGTCGATCTGGACCATTTGGTCCAATGAGTAGATCACCTTAAAGCTTCCAATTCCTGCTAAAAGATAGCATCAAGCAAGAGTGAGCACAATAACCGTGCTCGCAAGTTACACCCGTTAGATAACAAAATGACATGCATAAATGGATATCACAATGGAAGGCTTAATATGGTTAATTTGCGTAAAGCCAAGTTTCTTTCAAATACAATTACTAAGTTTCAAAGCAGGTTCTGAATAGATAAAATTCATTTTCTAAACTTGATTTTCAGTTGGATATTCATTCATCAAAAGTGGTGAAGGATACCCTCCTGTTGCAAGGCTCCCTGCCCAACCCATGGGATAGCAATCCCAAAAACAGATTTGATAAACACTTCTGAAAAACCCAAAACCAACATCTAACTCCGAGTGGCATTTGCCAGCATGTCCATGACCGCAGACACGGCTATTCGAATAGATTTAACTCTGCAGAGGTTGTGCACTTTACCCACATGACATGAGTACTCTAGTTTGTTTGGCATCTTGAAAGTGCCACCTCTCACCGCCAAGGTAAGAGGTCTAGAGTTCATGACAAGGCCTTTACAATGCATTGCTCCACCACGCCTTTCCTTGCTAAGGTTTCACCCCCTATGGACTACAATCCAAATGGAGGCCCCTCTTGCACCAGTGAGAACAGTAGGTTATAAAAGACCATTGGCCATATAAGACCTCCCACACCTCCAATGGAGCAACAAAAGGTGGAAGTTTTGCAAATTACTCGGCCAGTCCCACGCCCCATTCTGGAGACATGTGGTTGCACGATTGTGGCATAGCCCATTATAGGCTTGGCATCGATCGCTCAAAGACCGGTCCTCAAATGACTAGGGCGACTTCCACAAACCCAAGGGCATCGATCTACCATAAAGGCACGATCCCGTGCATACACTTGCACCAACCAAGCCGACCAATTCGCCCCAGTCTAAATCCATCTCCATTTTCATTTTCTTTGCTTCCCCAGCAATAATTTTATCCTTCCATGACATCCCAATGTCATGGTAAAAACATTTAAAACAGTGTTTGGTCATGATGGTAAAGATTTCCCCAAATCAATACTTTTGGTTTAAGCATGACTGAGCATATGTTTTTCAAATGGTTTTGGTTCACACTATTGCATGACCCAAGTTTGATCTAAAGTTGACAATGAGTTCAGTTCAAAATCAACAGGGGCCATACAAAGGAAGTAGGTATAACTATGAATTTAAACCAGGTATTGAAATACTTGGTAAAAATAAGCATGCATTAAACTTTGAAACTGAACATAATTAAATTGAATTATTGGGTGCAAAATGATCAAGAGTGTAACTTGCCTCTTGCTTGATAGCTTAAGATTCTATTTTCTCACACTCTGGCTCTCGAAACGCCAAGATCTACACTAAAAAAGAGCGATTCAAATAACGATCAAATAAAGAACCAACAGAGCTCCAAATAAAGAATCAAAATAACTCCAGAGGAACCTTAAAACTCAACCAACAGTAGAGTACTGTACTTAGAATATGTTCTTTTGGAGGAGGTCTAAGCTTACTAGGAGGAGGTGGTCTTTAGCAAAAGACCCCAAGAGAGTGTTTTCAGCAACAGAACAGGAGGTCCTGAGAGATGGTTCTTGTACAGAGACCAGGAAGGAGCTCCTCAAATAAATGCCATAAACATCCTAAAGGAGCCCACAAGGGGAGGTCTTGTGAAAGACACAACCAGCTCAATGCAGTGGCAAGAATAAGAGTGGAGCAGGTCACCAAGGGACTTACTAGGGACAAGAAGGAACAATGGATGGAGGGAGGTCGTGGCAAAGAAGGTCTTCCTTGGAAGGCCACTGAACAAGAGTCAAGATAGTGAATGTGAAGAAGGTAATACGGCAAAGTTCCCTGGGCTGATTATAGTCAAAGTGGGTGAAGAAAACTAGAAGCATACGTACCAAGGATAAGTATAGAAATGGGTCAAAGGTAGGTGAGTGGCAGGACAAGTGCCACCACCACCCTGGGTAAAAGGTACGAGGAAGGACAACGTATGTTGCTATGGGAAGGAACAAAGAAGGATGTCAGAGTACGGCTAAGTGACCAAATTCAAAGTAAACACCATGTATATGGATGCATTTAATGTGACAAGACATGTATTGAATGCCCAAGATATTAACGTGGCGGAGGAAATGAGAATGACTAAGTCTGGCAAGTGGGGCCAGTCAACTTAGAAGCAATCGGGTCAAGAGGGGAGGTTTTGCCCATGAGAGGAGGTCTTTGAGGAGGTCCGAGAGGCTTAGGAGGTCCTAGGCCCAAAGGACAAGGAGGTCTAAAGGTTGAGGAGGTCCAGACATCTGAGAGGAGGTCTCGGACATGGGAGGTCCCGACGATCGGGATCAACAAGAGGAGGTCCCGACGGTTAGGATCTCTTCAAGGAGGTCTGGACGGTTGGGGTCCGCACAAGGGGAGGTCCTAGAGAACACGAAGAGGTCCCAAGGACATGGGAAGATCCAAATAAACAAGAAGGAGGTCCCAAGGACAAAAGAGGTTCAAAAGGATTGAAATGAAATTGCGGTCAAGATTTGGTCTAGGAGGTCCTTAGCGAGTGAGGTCAACTCAGGGAAGGTCTTAACGGCTGGGATGAAATCAAGAGAGCTTTAACAATTAAGATCAAGGCAAAGGGAGGTCCAAAGGACACACAAGGGGGAGGTCTCATGGACAGGAGGTCCGAAAGACACACCCACAAGATGGTCCTGAGGACAGGACCCACAAAAGGCTAGTCCTGACGGTCAGATCTCACAAGGGGGAGGTCTGACGGTCAAGATCGAAAGCCAGGAGAGGTCCTGACGATCCAGAAAATAAGCAAAGGAGATCTGAGCGGCTCGGAGATGATCAAAGGAGGTCGGAGCGATTTAGATCATCTCAAAAAGAGGTCTGGATGGCTCAGATACGATCAAGGAACATCTTAACGGTCTAGACCTACTCGGAGGAGGTCTGGGTGGTTAGGATGTGGTCAAACGACAGGGAGGTCCAACAGACACAACCGGGAGGAGGTCCTCTGGACAGGAAGTCCAACGACCTACTTACGGGAGGTCCGAAGGTCGAGCTCAAATCGAAAGGTGGAGATCTGATGGCTAGGACCTCACAAGGGAGATCCTAACGGTCACGATCGGCAAAGGGAGAAGGTCCTAGAAAACGGTAATACCGCGAGTTGGGGCGGTAATACTAGATTGCACTAGGAGGACTTTTCCAAAGAGAAGGTTTACTAAGGTCAAGGTGAAAAGGAGTCCAAGTGATCACCGAGGGGTTCACAAGAGCATAGAAGGAACTCAAGTAGTATGAGAGAAGACCTAGACCCTGAGGAGGTCTAAGCCAGAGAAGGAAATCCGGACGGAGGAGGTCCAATTTGAGCACAAGGATGGTTCGATCGGATGCAAAGAAGGTCTAATTGAACACGAGTGGGTTCAAGTGAATTATTGGCGTTCAAAGAGCATGGGGAAAACTCAAGCAAAAGACTTGAGGAGATCTAACATAAGAGTAGACCCAAACAAAGAATGAGGTCTATGATCAAAAGAGATACTGAGACATCAAATAGATCAAGACAAAGAAGAGATCCGCACCATAGGTGAGGTCCAAGTGGTAAGGAGGTTTGGGCATACAAAAGGGTCTAAACCCAAGGAAAGTCTAGACCTAGGGGGGTGCCCAAGCAAAAAGGAAAAATGTCAAAACCGCAAGGATTGTCCAGTCTTCAAAGGAGGTCTAGATACAAGGAAGAATCTAAATCTGAGAGGAGGTTTGAACTGTAATTGAGATTAAGGGAGGTCCTGACCCAAAGGATGGGCTGGACCAGGAGGGTAAACTTAACAAAGGTCTCAACAGAGAGAGATTTCCAAAGGAGAGGAAAGACCCGAAAAGACATGGAGGAGATGACCACAACAGAAGTTAAACAAGAGGGACCGTCTGGACAGATAAGAATGTCCAGATGTAGGATAGAGGAAAGGGGATCTTACCAGGAGAAGGAAGGGTAGCTCTAGAGAGCTAGAGCAACACCAAAAGAACTAAGTTTTGGGATTAGTTGAAATTTAATTAAGTCATTTTAAACTCTTCAAATTCTGAAAACTTCAGGTTAAGCTTGGAATTCGCATCAAAACCAAATGGTTATTTTTATTTTGAAAATTCTCAAAGAGACTCTAAAAATCAGAGCGTTACAGGGGCTCTGGAGGGCCTCGTCACCACCAACGAGGGCGCAACGAAGGTGGAACGGGTTCACCGCTCAGGTAGGCCAGGTCCAGAAAGGTCCACCGTGTGCCCGGGCCTACACCTAGACTAGGAAACTCCCTTGCTACCCCTACGATTAATGTACTTCTTTAGGGATACGGGTGTTATTTCATGTACCAGGCAGGAAATGCTATAAATAGCTTTCCTCCTTCACCACGTGAGAAGAGACAAAAAATTTCTGGCAATAAACACAAGTGCATTTCTAGTCAAAACCCCCACTGGACCCTTCTACTCGTTCAAGCTAGGGTCCCCTTATTCTTGTCTGATCCTTTTTTACCACGACAGTTGGCGCCATCCGTGGGGTTCTGTGAGAAAGTCACGAGACCCAACGCAGCGAATGGCCCCTCGCAGGGTCGCATCCAACCCCGGAGCCCTATCTAAAAAGGATGGGGGACGGCACGAGGCTTCGCCTCCCCCGAAACGAAAAGGTTAGGGCTCCCTGGAGCCCTATCTAAAAAGGATGGGGGACGGCGCGAGGCTTCGCCTACTCCGAAACAGAAAGGTCAGGGCTCCCCGGAGCCCTATCTAAAAAGGATGGGGGACGGCGCGAGACTTTGCCTCCCCCGAAACAGAAAGGTCAGGGCTCCCCGGAGCCCTATCTAACAATGCACTGCAGGGATTTTATAGGCTCACCTCATTAACTGCAAAAGGGAGTTGCCCGAAGCCTAATGGGCACAAATATCTTCGGTTTCCCAGACAGTTCCTCAACTTTAAAGTGAATACAGACCACCTCATTATCTATGCCATTAAACGGGGGTTATCCCCAATACAGATTTCATCGGAAGGGGTTCATATTACAAAATCACTTAAAGTTCGGGGGCTAACTGACGAGGATTAAATTCATAAATATTAATTAAAAGCCACATAACTTATGTGGTCGTAAACCTCATAGCTAACGGTCCTTATGATCGTTAGAATTCCAGGAGTCACTTGATGAGTAACCTGGTCGGAGGGGGCCCTGTACCCATTGCTCGATCAGATGACTACTCAAAAAGTCTTTGAACCGACACTTGGACCCGGTTCCAAGTACACTCTTTCCGTGTGATAAATGGAACATGTGTCTTAATTGCTCCAAACAACACAACGTTTTTAGCTCTAAGTCACTAACAATAATCACTATATGGTTTTGTCTCTCACTGACATCAACCACTGATCAGTTGGCGTTTCACTAACTGCCACTGACTCTCCAACCAAACGCGTCACTTCCAAGAGATGTCTCCTCCAGGAGTAAACTGACACCTATTCGCCAGTTATTTAAGGATAGATGACGAACAACGGAAGGAGGATCTGAAGATAATCCCAAGACAATCAAGGGAGAACAACCGCAACACATCTGATCCATCAGAAGACAATTAGATTCAAGCAATACACTCAGTGTAACTAGGGTTAGTCTGTCGTCTTGTTCAAGGCACCCATTGTAAAGACCTAGTTCATTGCAATAAAGAGCAACTCTATTCTCATCGAAGATTTTAGCCATTTTTCTCTTTTTATTTTCGTAAGATCGACAACTTGATCGTCGACACCGATCAATTTTGAATGTGATACCCTATTCAGATACATCAGTGCATGGCAAAAAATCTTATCCTTTCAGATACAGATACTCACAAATCGACACTAGTACTACTAGTACTCACAAATAACATGACTACAAAAAAGTACTAGCATTCAACCCAAAATGACTAGGTGCTTGATATTGCACACTACCATATGCTTGATTATTGCCGAATTGACTCATTCACCCATCAATTACAAGAACAAAGTTACGAGCTCATCTCACAATCGATACAGAAGCACATGCATTCATTCAATTGATTACATTCTTACAAAATCAATTGTGATGAGCTACACATTGGTGTTGCATGTTACAGTCTCATATCCATGCACAAGTGCAAACCATATGCACTACTGTCAGGTATTGAGACATGTATATCAACTGATTGTATAGAAAAGTCAGAACATATGCACACAACTCATGTGCAAGAAATAGCTAGCACAAGGAGCAAGCAGTAACATATTTGTTCATGAACAAGTAATAGCTAGCACAAGTAATAGCAAGTAGTACAACCGTCATTCATTGATTCAAACATTGATCAACATGTGGGCACCAAAAATATTTCATATCTAAGCAACAACAAAAAAAAAGAATCATTTCAAAGTGGGGGAAGGAGAAGATCAGCTTAAGCAAGAAAAGCACAACTAGGGGCGTCGCCCAAGGGGGGCGGAGGTCGGTGGGCTCTAACCTTCATGACCGCGGACGAGGTATTTGGCAGTTGGCCGTGGAGATCGCCGATGGTTGGCTGTGCTCCAGTTGTTGCAGGATAAGCGGCGACAATGGGATCTGTGGCCGGCGGCAGAGACTAGATCTTGGGCTGTGTGACCGGCGAGGATGGGCTTCGAGGCCGATGGTGGGGACGGGCCCCGAGGCTGACAGCAAGGAAGGGCTATAGGATCGGCGGTGAGGGTGTGTGGGACCGTAGGCGACGACATGCAGGTCCCCAAGCAGGCAGTGATGTATCCAGGGGCGAGGGAGTCAGATCTGCACAATCCAAAGAGGAGGGAGGACATTGGAGAGGGGTGGCGGTGACCTTACCTTCACGTTCCCAAGGCCGAAGCGGGAAGGAACATCGGAACTCGAGCGGAGAAGGGTTCCGACGACGAATAGGATTGTAGGTTGGTCGTAACAGGATCTGGGGCGACAGGGTCTAGGCTGCGCGTGACGAGATCGACAGTACCGAAGTAGATGGACTCGCGTCCGATGGAGAGGAGCTTCAGGTCGACGGGGGAGGCGCTCCAGAACCGACGACGCTAGGGGTTAATGCGGGCAAGCGAGAGCGATAGAAATGAGACGACATTTGGTATTTGGTAGTTAAATAACCCTTAACTCGAGGGGCATTTTTGTATTAGGTTGCATGATTCTTGCAGAGAGCCGGCCTAAAGCCGCTCCGTGTTTTCTATTGCGATATCGCTTCGATTCTAAAAAAAGAGATCTCGATTCTGAAAAAAAGGAGAAGTCGGTGTGTTTGGTTGGACTCCTGTTACTTCGGTTGACAATCCGATAGCAGTAGCTGTACCAAACAGACCCTTAACCAAGACTTCGACGATATATCTCCTTTTTACGATACAATGCTGCTTTTTTTGGGGTAATAAAACCATGTTATGCTCGCGATACACAGGTCGTGGGTTTAGATTCGAACACCGTGATAAACCCACAATAAAAATCTGATAACCGACCAGAGAGACGAAGGTGTCATCTCGCTAGCCATGTTAAGTTGGCACATGTTGTTATGTTTTTCTCCCCCGAGAAAAATAGCTAGCATTCTCGTCCTAGGCGTCATATCAAGTCATAGTGATAAAGATGCCACCTCGATAGCCATGTTAGAGCATGTACAATGGGCTTATGTCAGCCGTCTATAGTCACTGCCACGTAGGAATTTTACTAATGTGGATGAAAGAGAATGAAGAGACATATGCTGTCTACAATCCTGTAGCCGACTATAACACTAAAAACAAGAAAATCATTAAAAGATTGTGTGTTCTATAAAGACAATTAAAAAGACAGCAGCTGTCTGTATCATTATATGTGCTGTCTTTAATGTTATTTACAGGTGACATGAAAAATTGCTATAGACAGCAACTGTCTGTATTAGACACGCATTGTTATGTTTTTGTCTAGCAGAAATATAGCTAGCACTCATTCGAAAAAGCATGTAGCAAACCGGTAAAACAGATTTTTGATAAGACGCCTAGTCGCCTACGATGAGACATGGAATCTGAAAAAAAAACCGACCTGCAAAACTAACCTATTGTTAGTCGTTCGTTCCCTTATTTAAGAATAACACGGTATTTCTTTTCTATAAAGGAAGTGATAGATAATAACTAATCGTTCCTAGTATTATGCCGGAAGGAATTCGAGCGCTCTCGTAGCTCCCGTACATTAAGTCCACCTATCTTCTTACGCCGCGTGCGCTCGCGAGCGATTATTTCCGGACGAACATGGCCAGTGACCTGCTGCCGTCGGTTTGTCGTTTGCGAGGCCATCCTAGCCGGTTGCCTTCTGCTCAGCGCGCTCTGTTCCCTAGCATGCGTCTACCGGTTGTTGTCGCAGCGCTCCCTGCGGCTGCCTTCAGCGCCCATTCGCTTCGTTGCTGCACCTGATGCACGCTTGGAACACGTCTATTGGTCTACCCATTTGCTTCATTCTTGTGCTCGATTCTGGCCGCCACACGGTCCCACGCGTCGTCCCACGGCCGGCGCCGCAACGGCGAGGACGCTCTAATTCGCCCCTCGCATTTGGTGCACCAAAACCGATTCTTTGCTTTCTCTCGCCGCTTGTCGGTCCATGAGTCTGCCAGAATGGGCCGAAAGCATACCAACCCAACACACCGACAATAAATCGCCGCCGAGAGCCACGCCGCCTTGTGCCTGCTCTTGCCGTCTGCCTTTTCTTCTAGCGCCTGCTTGTCCTTTGGCTTTGCTTTTCTTTCCGCCGGGTTCTTCTCCTCATTTCCTTCGTCGCCTTCTTCCCTACACGCCGCTTGGCTTCCTATCGCTGTGGGTCGCCCTGCTTCGCCCTTTTCCGCCGGCTTCTCCTCCTCATTTCCTCCGTCGGTTTCTTTCCTGACCCTACGCATTGATTCGTTTCCTATCGCTGTTGGTCGTCTGGCAGCGCCTAGGTCCGTTCATCCACCTGCTCCCTGCTTCGCCTACCTCCGGTCATCCGCCTGTTTCCCCTCCTCATTCCCTCCGTCGGCTTCTTCCCTGCACATCAATTCCCTTCGTATCGTTATCATTTCGCACCCTACGGTGTCCGCGTACGAAGCTACCGCAGCCAGATACGCCCAGGTATCTACTTTTCAACCGATTAATTCACTGAATTTTTGGGTGTTGCCATGTTCCTCATGCTACCGATTTCAGTCTTACGGTACACATTATGCTCTTATTGCTTTTAGGTGGTATCACACGTTCTCTGTCACGGGTTATATTGTTCGGACGATTGGGCCAACAGCTCGGAAACACTTCTTTGTTGCGCCTACGTAATTTTGCAGGTTAATTCCGTTCTTTCGGGATTGTCATTACCGTTTAAGATTCCCATTCTTCTTCTGTTACAACTGCTATTTGTTCTGGTGGATCCTACTGAATTAGTGTTACAGCACACATCATGTTGTTATTGCTTTCAGGCTGTGTTACGCGTCATATTGCTCGGACGGTTGGCCCGACAGCTCCCAGACAGTCGTTTCTTACACCTTCGTTATTTTGCATATTAATTCCATTCTTTCAGAGTTGGCATTACCGTTTAGGATCACATCCTTCTTCTGTTATAATTACAGTTTGTTTTGGTGGGTCTACTGATCTACTACTTATTTACTGAACGTGGCCATCGGAATATACGTCGGATCACAGGTCGTTTTTCCGTTTTTGCCGCTGCTATTTTGCACCTTTATTAATGCTCATAGATGTCTATGCTTGTTTGTTAATGGAGCTCGTCTGCAGTGCACTCACAGCTTTCCATGATGTTTTCAGTTCGTGCTTCCTGCCTGTGCCTCCGGGTTCTTCTGTGCCGACAACTTCAGACCAAACCCGTCGATTGTTCTCTTTGCGTTGCCATACAGGTTTCGCATCTTGACCCTCCCATGCTACTTTATGTACTCTTCTCTCTATGCATCTAGATCGTGCTTTGTCCTTCCTTGCTTGCAAATTTTATTAGGCTATGTTTCGTTTTCAGTATTATTTTGTTGCTTACGTCTCCCTGCTGTTCTACTGTGCTGACAACGTCACATGAAACATACCGACCGTTGTCTTACCCTCCCATGCTGTTTTATGATTTTGTCCCTTATACATCTATGTGTGCGTTCTTGGGTTTTGCTCCTTTGTCTCTCCCGCTTTTGGTTTGACTGCTATTTGTTGCGCGCTGTTCTCGTTGTATTGATGCCTTTTGTGAATTTTTGGTGTCCTGTGCGCCTTCGTTGGCTGCTTGCATGTGCCGTTACACTCTACCGTCGTATCTCCTCTTATATTCTTCCGTTTCTTTCCTATTATTCTCTTGGATATAGCCTTGTCAGGATGCTCACATGGCGACAGCGCATCATCGTGTCTGCTAGATCCTTTTATATCCTTCCGGTCCTTCGCACACTGACACTGCTGCTCCCCAAGCTGAAGTAAGCTCATCAGCTGGAAAAAAAAGGCAAAGAACTTGCCTTACCTCTACCAACTACAGCAGATACAAAGGATGTCCCACCGTCACCTCCAGCAAGCATACCAATCATGCAACACATCACAACCACTGAACATGTATTGCACACACCACCTTCCACCCAGATCACCAAGGTCAATCACTTTCTCATTAATCATACCTATACAGTTTAATATACACCACAACGCATTTGTTTCAACTCATATCAACATGTTCCATCATTTTACTTTCTGGAGAAAAAAAAAAGGCTGAGCAGCCCACTCTACAAGGCGTCAAGCGTCAGGCTCCAGAACCTACACCGTTATCTCCTGATATACATGAAGATTCCTGGTACATATACCATACATTGCTCTCACAATTGCTACATTACGATTGGTGCTACCTAAATAACAATGATCCTGCTCCGTTTTATACCTGCCAGTGACCTGACAGAAAAGAAAAAATGCCCAGTCATGAGGAAACTAAAGATCAATCCATTGCAAAAATAATAGACCACCAGGTAACAGATCCGTTACCTACAAGTTATGTGCTAATTAGATACATTCATACCACGGCATCTATGCTAATTATATACATTCATACCAACGATTCTAACTCTTTTCTACTTGCTGCATTTCACCAGGAACCGCCTGTACAACTGGACCGAACAAAAGATAGAGCAGCTTGAATTTTGTGCCTAGCCTCAGAACTACCATGCACTTTTGCTAGAAGAACAAAGAGAAACCGTTTGTCCACTCTGACTTTTGGCTTTACCTAGGTAGAACAGAGTTACCTTACTGCCTCCTGATGAAACCCACAGAGAACAACCCTGTTACCTATTGTGCTTGTCCTGTATATTACCCTTTTTCTACACCACGGACAGGTACAGACGTATCACCATTTACTACTTTGTTAGCCACTTGTGCTACCATGACTCCACCTGTCCCAATAGTTGTATATTCCACTGTTATATTAAACTCAACCCATCTAATGTACACTGCTTCCAACTTACATGCTTCCTCTTTTAACTAAATAGTTCAGTTCGTTTACACCTTTCACTAATGGTTGTCTTGCTTATACAGAAAATAAGATCCTATAGTCCAGCAAAATATTTTACTATCCCTTTTTTCTTGACTAGCTATACCTCTCAAACACTACACTTACTATCCTATATCTTGATCATACAAACATATTACTTCTTCAAAAAATTTACTCAAAAAAACAATCCGACCAAACATATTCAGACAATTTCGGCACAGGCGCGGCGTAGCGCGCAGCTTGTCCTAGTCGAGTGACTATACTACAGGTGTTTTCATTTTACATGTTTTTCCCCAAGTCATCCACTACTCATACCGTGTCAGCGGACGGGGGAAGTAAGAGAGAAAAACTTAAGAAATTTCTTGCAACTAATATGTGTATGTAATTTGTATTTGTGGTAGTAAACAGGGCTAAGACGGTATTAAAAGGGGACAAGGGGATCATCGGAGGGACCAGTTATCAAGAGAAGAGAAGTAAATGTATATTAATTGTCTCTCAAAAAGAATTTTCTTTATTACATGGGGAGGCAAGTATTTATAGCCTTCCGACCGAATACGTGAGATTACAGATCTGCTTCTAAAAATGCCATACGCCTATAGGAGCTGCAGAAGTTTTTCCTTCCCCTATGCATAGCCTTCGACTTATGGTGGACCTCTCTGGTCTTAGTTCATCTAGCTGGTACACTCGATCTACCGGTGCTCTCCGCCCTTCGCTCCGTGCGAAGTGTCCTCGAGCCGAGGGGCCCCGGACACCCTTCGGCGCCCCTAAGGTGGCCTCGGGAAACTCCTGACTCCTGGGTCCATAGTGTCCGACAGTCCTTCAAAAGCCTTCGCACCGCCTTCGAAGCCTTTCCGAAGGTATGCCCAGTACCCTCGGGGAGGCCCGCTGCCGCGCCTTCTATTGTTGGCCCATGTGGGCCTCCTGGTGGTCTTCGCGTGGGTTTCGGGGTTTCCTCCCAAAGGTGTACTTAGTAGCGGGGGCTTCTGGGCCATGCCTCTGGCTCATGGTCTTCGAGGGGGCATTGCGGTCTTTGCCGGGTCATTGGGGCCGGTGGGGCCACCCCTACGACAATATTATATATTCATATCCATAAATAAATTTCCCTCAAATAAAGTTGGCTAGAGCACGATTCTAAGCACCAACACCAATTTTTTCTTAGAAAAAACTATCGTCAAAATAGAAAGTGAATTGTAGGTAGCTTAATGAGCAAATGGGCCACTTCATAAACGACAGGCCCACGATCCCAACAACGCATCGAAGCCCCACTTCCCATCCCACCACTGGGAGGCCCATGCACCAGCGGAGAACAAACCCTCGAACCGATCTGGACCGTCCACTCCACTCCCCATTCCATCCGTCCACCCGATGCCTCTAGGGTTTCTCCCAGCGAATAAAAGGGCCCCGAGGAGGGCCGCCCTTATAAACCCGTCCCTTCTCCCACCCCTCCTCTCCCTCTCGCACGCCAAGAGAAGCCGCAGCCGCAGCCGCCACAGCTACAGCAGGAGAGCGAGATGGTAAGATCCGGAACCCTTCCACCCCCTACGCACCTGCTCTAGTTGTTTGCTACGCCTGTATCTATGTGGTTTGTGGTTTGTTGTGTGGATTTGTTGTTGTTCCTGCAAGTCTAGCCCCATGTTTGGTAGATTCGTAAGGTTCTAGGAGGTTTAGTTAAGCGATTAGCACATATACGAAAATTTTGTTCTGTTTTTGTTACATACGGTAGGATTTGTGGAGTTCATTTGGATTTGTCTGTGATCTGTTGTAGAACGCTGTTCATCACAAAGATTGTGCCGTTTTGGTGTTTTCTTAGTCTGTTTGTGATAGTTATTAGCTCCTACTTTCTTGTACAAGCAGGCGATCGTTGTCATAGTTTTTTTCTGGATTATAGGGTTTAGTAGATCTACACTAGCTCGTGCATATATCCGTAGATATATTGTTAATCTACAGATACTTATGTCGTATGAAGTGCTGCCAGTTAAATGTTTAGATGATGAGCGCAACATATTGCTTTCTCGGTGTTTATCTTTAATTTGTCTTGAAGATAATAAACTCAGTTGTGTCTAGTGACGATAATACACCTGCTGTTCTGACTGTCAGTTTGATCAAAACACATTGATCCGTCATGTACTGTGGAATTTATGAAATTAAAGGTCATACCAGTAAAGAAGAATATGTTCTCTGTGCATGTTTAGTAGCCTTTTCGCTGTTTATGTCTACAGTAGTATTCATGTATTTTTTGGTTATTTATTTAGGTGTTTGTCAAGACCCAGAAGACCAGTGCGTACTCCAAGCGATTCCAAGTGAAGTTCAAGAGACGGAGGCGTATGTTTAATCCTGTCACCTGATGCCTTCAATACTTCTTTCATGTGACTGTTTTTGATGGACTTCTTTTCTCTGCCCTTGTGCTTGCAGAGGGGAAGACTGATTACAGGGCCAGGATTAGGCTCATTAACCAGGACAAGAACAAGTACAATACTCCGAAGTACCGCTTTGTTGTGCGATTTGTATCCTTAAGGTTTTCATTGTCATGTTGTGCACTTGTTAATCATCTCTGCTCTGCTTATTATTACCATGATTTTACTACGTAGAGGCATATTGCATTTCTTAACCATATTACTCCAGACCAACAAGGACATCACTGCCCAGATTATATCTGCCACCATTGCTGGTGATATGGTGATGGCTGCTGCCTATTCTCATGAGCTGCCACGATATGGTCTTGAAGTTGGTCTCACCAACTATGCTGCAGGTAGATTTCATCAACTGAAGTAATGCACAGAATGCTGCTTGTTATCCCGATGCATGTATGCTAATTTAATTCAACTGTTTAAATGCATCATCTAGCCTACTGCACTGGGCTCCTTTTGGCTCGTCGTGTGCTCAAGATGCGTGATTTGGATCAGGAATATGAGGGCAATGTTGAGGTATAATTCGTTTACAAAATTAACTTTTCCCCAATATTTTCTCATGTTGCATTTGATGAACATATGTAATGATGGCTAATTCTGAACTTAGGCCACTGGGGAGGACTTCTCTGTTGAGCCATCTGATGAGAGGAGGCCATTCCGCGCTCTTTTGGATGTTGGCCTTCTCAGGACCACTACTGGAAACCGTATCTTTGGTGCCCTTAAGGTATGTGTTGCTTTTATGGTATATGATTGCATACTTGTAAGATCAATTCTGGATGGTTGATTGTCATTAGATAGGCAAGCATCTAAGTTTTTGGCATAAAATACCCAAGCAGATTTCAAATTGTCTTGAGCTATCTCAGATTTAAGACTTGTGTTAATGTTCACCATTGGCCCATGATTTTATACCTGTAAGATCTTGGTTTCGCGTGAAGGGATATCCTTCTCACTATTTTGTTACACTTCAGAACTGTGCTTTGTTTTGAAATATAGGCATCCCTAGGAGCATTTTAACACCTGGTGTAATTCTTTTTGTTGCTGCAGGGAGCTTTGGATGGTGGCCTTGACATTCCTCACAGTGACAAGAGGTTTGCTGGTTTCAAGAAGGATGAGAAGCAGCTGGATGCTGAGATTCACCGCAAGTACATCTATGGAGGACATGTTGCTGAGTACATGAGGGTGAGTTGAAACCATTGTTCATGATATTATAATGTTATGTCTTTGTTACCTCATGTTATTGTGATGTTGTCCGACCTAATCAATTTCTTTCAGAAAGATAAGAAGGCTAAATCTGATGTATATCAAGTAGCCTAAATCAATTTACTCTACTGTTATTTTTTTGAACAATGTTTGACTTGTTCTCATTTGACTTTTGCCCTATCTTATTCCAGTCACTGGTTGAGGAGGAACCAGAGAAGTACCAAGCCCACTTCAGTGAGTACATCAAGAAGGGAATTGAGGCTGATGACATCGAAGCACTGTACAAGATGGTTCATGCTGCCATTCGTGCTGATCCTACCATGGCCAAGTCAACCAAGGAACCTCCCAAGACCCACAAGAGGTATCTATAGCTAGCTGATGATTGTAATCCCTTTAATGATTTTGCCACCCTGATATGATTGTAGTCTAACTTAACTACGTTTGTTGCAGGTACAACCTTAAGAAGCTCACCTATGAGGAAAGGAAGGCCAGGCTTGTCGAAAGGCTGAATGCCCTCAACTCTGCTGGTGCTGATGAGGACGAGGATGACGAGTGAAGAGTGTAGTCTACCGTAGTAGTGCTATCTTTATGCTGCCAATCGAACTTGATCTATGGCATTTATCCGTACCTGTAGCCTTGCAACAGGCATTTTTGTTTAAGTTGGGCACTCTGCACAACGAACCAGTTTCTTTCAGTTTTTAGTATCAAGCTGGAGTTATGGATTATCTAAATTATATGATGTGGTGCCGTTTGGATATTGCTTTGAATTCTTTGATCTGGCATCTTTCATTTTGTTTCTCCATTGTCTGTTTGGATTTCGAAAGTCTTTATGTTCAGTTGATTTGTTTTGTTTCAACCTGATTCGTAAATTGGGTTAGTTTTTTTTTTCTGTTGCATGAAGCCTTATGGAGAGGTTTTAATAGCCGAACCCTTCACTATTTCGGTGCTGTTGGATTGCCTTTTGACTCTGATTGTGTTGTGAATGTTACTCCGTATCTTGGTAGTGTAGTTTACAGTGGGATGAATTTGATGACGAAATGTTTCTATTGAATATCAATTCCTCTTCCATTCCTTCGACCAAATCTTAGTTGCCATGAAGTTGTAATTCTCCGTAGAGCGGTTTAATCCCAATGGTTATTTTAAGGGAGTGACAAAAATTCACACTCTGAACTCTGGTCCCATTTAGATGGAACGCAAAAAAAAAAAAATCTTGATCTGACGCACCAAAAATTCATGAATGAACCGTAACAATCAGTTTTATAGTTGTAACAAAATTCCCACTATGATACAACAAACATAAACTAAAAAATAAGCAACAAATGAGAGTAATTGTGGCAATAAATACAAGAATCTGCTGCAACAAAATTGAAACCTTGTTGCAACAAAAAAGAAAAATCACTAAATCAACCCTAACATTTTGGAGTGAGTGTTGTAACATTTGAAAATAACCATAACAACAACTTAATTTACTGGTGCCAACATTTATATGGGCTCGCAGTAGGAGAAGGTGGCGGCCAGCCCACACTGCCACTGGCTGGATTTAGCGGCATCGGCACATCCTCGTCACCCCCCGACCTTGACTAGGCCACTACCGAGTTTGCCATCCGCGGAGGATCTTCAACTGTGGTGGTGTGGCATCGATCTACCTGTGAATAGTAGCGGCAGGAGTGGTGGTCGTTGGCGATGTTCGTCAGAAGGCAAGCAACAGCTGGATAGAAGGATAAAAAGAAAAAGGGCAAAAACGCTCAATTTGCTCGTCGACGTGACATCAATGGTTGGAACAGAGGCGACAACTTAGTCGGAGCTCACTGGAAAGAGAGGGGGAAGGGACGCAGGTCTGAGCTCTGACTGCTGAGAAAAGATGGATGGATAGACAGAAGAATGCTATTTTTTAGAGGAAGAAGAATGCTATTGATGTGGAAGAGGATAAGGAATAAGTAGTTGTGAGAGAGGATATCGATATTCATTGTGGACTGGTGGGAGTAGGCGTTCGATAGTCCCCAGACGTATGGCCCGTATCATTATCCATATTTTATTACTTATATTTGCCATCCTACAAAATGCTATAGTAATACTTATATTTGCCTTGCCGCAAAATGCTATAGTTAGTACGGTGATTTGCAGATTGTTCACCTTCGATATAACCAGAGCGAGCCTTGATTTTAACTCTAGTTTTGAAATATAAAATTCGAAAATTTTAACACGAATTCATGAGCTTCTGAACGAAGGTACACGATTCGTATAACCATCCTGCGACTAAACATCATCAAAATCAATCTGAACTCTGAATCGTAATTAAATCCCGAAACGAAATATAAAGTTGAAACGAAATGTGAAGAAGTGTTGAAGTCCACCTCTGACCAGTCCAGACGGGGTCCTTCACGTAGCGAAGCCCAGTCTGCGACATGCCAACTCCAAGACGTCCATTTGGCCCGTAAGAAAACAATTCTCACCCTCCTCCCCGAGCGACGGGCGACGGCGCCCCCGCGCGGCCCTCCATCTCCACCGAAGCTGCTGTTCGCCTCCTGCTCCTCCTCCCCTTACCGAGCTAACCAACGGAATCGACCTGTCCGAATACCTAACTCTTCCTCCTCCTCCTCGTTTTACCCTACTGGAGATCCGTATCTACCTGGTAAGCGTCGCTTTCCCTAATCTGTTCATCATATCTGTCGCGAATTTGCTGTTACCGTGGGTGTTTGTGATGACACAAATTGTATCCTATCCTAAGCGTTAGCTGTTATAAGGTTGGAATAGTTCTCGTTAAGGTGTCTGCTGCAACTTAGCCTCATCACAACCCCCCACCCCCACCCCCCAGTATTTTTCCGAGCAGGATGCCCTTGTAGATCTTTAGTTTAGAAATCCGACTTAGTTGTTTAACTTTTTTTTTTGTCAATTCGTGCACTGAGTAATGAATTGTCTTTATGGTTCGCGGTCATGTCATATATACGTTGACCTCTATGCTTTTCCTGCTCTGCTAGTAATTTGGTCTCAAAATTGTAGCCCTTTGCTTTATGTGTTACTTTGATGGCGATTTTAAATTGCCATGGAGAATTGAGGTATCTTTGGTGTATTTGTCAGCTTCAGGCGGTAGAACCTTTCACCGGGGAAATGGTTCAGTTCTTTTTGCAAGTGCTGACGGATGGTGGTAGTGTTAATACAGATGCTGTGGAAGCGAGGAGATCTCTTCTGGACAAGGCCGACTCCATAATCAAGTCAGTCGTATGGTCCGGAGGCCGGTATGAGACTCGGTTGTGGCTGTGCAGTACTGTCTCGTCCGTCCATTTGCTCGATCCACGTGACCAGCACGACCTGTTCCTTGATCTCTTGGAGATGAAGAATTCGAGGCAGGATGTTGCTGCCCGCTTGCTGCGGATGATCTTTGACAAGAAGCCTGAAAAGGCTGGCTCTATTCTAGCAAAAAGATGTCATATGCTGGAGGAGTTCTTCCAAGGCAATTTCACTAAGAACTCAGATTCTTTGTATTTTTCTGCTGCTACTCGCATAGCTTTGGTTTTGCTTTATTTTTCCTTGCTGCAATTCACCAATTTCTGTATTCACAACAGATTTATTCTAGTTGAAATGTACTTGTCAAAAAAATTATGTACAATAATTTCATTAGTTCATCTGTTACAGTGTGTAAAAGTGACCAAGTTATCTGTTCAGGCTGTTGATACTTCAAGATATGCATGGACCCAATTTCAGTTAGTGCTGTATATCATATAAGTGGCATAACATGGCATTACAATAATACACAGCCATAAACTAAAAGAAAAAGGAAATTATGTCTCTATTTGCCTTTTAGGCAGTGATCACTTTTCTGGATGTAGTGTGGTTCTGCAGTTTATCAAGAAACATCTTGCAGTTACTTACATGAGTTGTTTGTTGCATTGCATATATGTTCTTGTATATCTGTGTAATGTAATTTTCTAACAAAATTAGTATGGACCTTGTGTTGTGAACATACTTACTCAACATATATGTACTTTTTTTTTGTGCTGGGCGTCTTTAGTAATCTTTTAATCAAATTAAGCATAACATGGTAGGGGTTAGAGCTTAGGCATAATGGTATTTTCCGTTTCATTCTTGCAATGCAGCTGGAATTGGTTCAGATGCCAATTGGAACATCTACCATTGCTTACATTACTGCTTCTATATTATGATGCAGGAAACCCAAAGCGGATAATGCAATGGTTTGGCCACTTCGCTGTTACTGGGGAATCGACACACAAAAAAGGTGCTAGGGCACTTTCTCAGTTTGCATTTGTGAATCGTGATATTTGCTGGGAAGAGCTTGAGTGGAAAGGCAAGCATGGGCAGTCTCCTGCTGTTGTTGCTACTAAGCCTCATTATTTTCGTGATCTTGATGTTCTCCAGACAGTTGAAAATTTCCTGGAGTATGTCCCAGACTTCTGGTCTTCTGAAGAGCTTGCTGATTCTATCAAAGAGGGTGAAATACTGCAAATTGATACAGAATATTTTGTAGATCAATTTGTTTATTTGATGTATGAGGAGAATTCCAAAGATGCATGGCGAGTAGTTGAAGATTTTTTGATGGAGGAGCAGTTTTCCTCTCTTTGTCAGCATCTTCTTATTCATCTAGATGAACAAAGGCTTCTTGATTTCTTAAAAGCTTTAGGCAAGCTCATCAGTCCGAATGCACAGTGCAAGGAGTTGGAGTTCCCATGCTGCTGGCTTGAGGTTCTTTTGTCGGCACATAGTGATCACATATCTCTTGATGATCTTATCCTATTGAACTGTGTCATTGCCAAGGGTAGACAACTTTGGCACCTCATGAATGACGAAGAACAAGAGGAAGAACGACGGTGGATGGAAGAGCTTTTGAAGAGCGCAAATCACTTGAGTGATGCCGACCATTTTGCTCTCATGAAGGAATTCGTGGGTACAAATTTTCCTGATGCACTGAAGTGGATAGGCATTCAGTCCTGGGTAATTTTCTGTGAATTGTCGAAAGAATGCAAATCAGCTGATTCTTGTGAATCTTTGTTCTCTGGTAACAAAATAGAATTTCGCAAGGCTGATGACTACTCATTGGTTCAAAATGACGGACACTCAATTTCACATACGTCAGATACTGATGACGAGGATTTCACTAAAAGAAGTCATAAAAGAAGAAAGAGGGATAGGAAGAGAAGACGACCTAGATATGATTCTGATGAGGATAATCTTGATCAGCTGCTCGAACTTGGAACTTCCAACAGGAGGAGGGGTATTGAATCACAAAATGGAAGATGGTACCTTTCAACTGATGAATTTTCTGCTTCATGGGACATTGTATGCTATCTTCTGTCTTGCTCAATACTACTTCAATCATCGAAGTCACTAAATTAGTCTTGCCAATTATTGTTTGGTACATTCATGGTTGTCATCTTACTTCTGCAGGCAGACATACCGGATCACTTTTCTACTCATTATCTCAGGATATGGGTAAAGTGGGCTTGCTTTAGATGATCCTCCTCCTCACAACATGTGTATGGCAATCCTACTACCTTTTCTGGTGAAGTAATATTGGAGCATGGAGCTGTATATACAGGCATTTTCCTACATAACATGTGCAATCTTTCGGTCATGAATTTTGATGGTAAGTGGTTAATTCCTGTACATCCTACTTGTTAAATACCATCAAGTTGATTTCTTCTGCGAAGTGCTCAGGTTCAATATGTACGTGTACTCTAGAATCTGTTGTTTTATGATTTTTGCAAGACTGGAACAGTGCTTTCCACATTAATCTTGTTCATACCTCGTCATGTTAACAACTATAAACCACACGTACTTTTGACATTGCTGTAGGCTTGTAGCTTCCATTTGAAGCTGCGCTCACATTTGTCATATTTTTTGCAGATTCATGCATTTTGGACGTGTTAACCGTTGGGCGCTGCATGAAATTCAGGACCAAAATCTCTCCTCGAGTTCCGTGTAGCTCGACGCCATTGAAAAACTTCGGCTGCATGGACATTGAAATGGCCCAGGCTTTTCCTGGAAACAAGTTTAAATGCTGTTGTTGAGTTTAGAGGCTTTAGTGTTGACTACACATACGAAATTAGTCTGCCGTTCTGTCCTAATATGCCCTGGCGTTGTGGGCTGCATATCAGGTGCACAAAGTCCATTTGGTGCACATATGGAAAAACTTTTTGTTTGTGTATCAAATTAGCATAAAAAATTCTGAAAAAAATTCTAGATGTAATTTATGGTGTTTTGTTCCACCCTTTAAAATTTGAAGTTCAAACTCAAAGTATGTTAGAAGATACAAAAAAGAGAAATTCTGACAGATGATAAATCAAATGGTGCTGGAAAAAAAAAACAGGCAAATGTTACTATTCACAGTAAATTTCTCTTTTTTGTATCTTCTAACATATTTTGAGTTTGAACTTCAAATTTTAAAGGGTGGAACAAAACACCATAAATTACATTTAGAATTTTTTTCAGAATTTTTTTATGCTAATTTGATACCCAAACAAAAAGTTTTTCATATGTGCACCAAATGATACTTATGCACCTGATATGCCCTCTGCGTTGTGCTGTACAGCGAAGTTACTGACTTTGCTCATAAAATTTTGATTAAACTTGTTCTACTTGTACACTTAGCTTTTCTGTGTGCCACGAGCACCAGCTGGGATCTGGTGATCGATTAACGCGAGGCAAGTTCGCTTAATTTGTACTATATCCGGTTGCTGTTGGTCTGTGTTTGCTGCAGTTCACGGGTGTGACTGCATTTTCGCCTGTACAAGGGAACCTATATAATTGACGACAACACATCACAATTTAAACATCTGGATTCATTTTCACTCGGGAATGTATCACGCGATTTTAACTCATGGCGTCTTAGCTCTAACCAACACGGACTGTGAACAGATACATGTACTAGATCTATACAGTATTCATCACCAGATATGTTTAAAACACTGGCCCTGTACGTAGTCAATTTAATGAATCGCAAAGGGTCTTGCCCAGCCACAGAATGTGTATATACATTGGCTATTTCCAACCTTCCAAAGCAGGTATATTTTCAGAACAAAATCATATCCTCTGTTGTTCTGACGTGGAATGTTTTCTTTTACAAATAATTGAATAAACCTGAGATCCGTTTCATCATAGCCATGTAATGCTCGGTTGCGGTAATTGTATCTTAGGCTGTATAAAGAGATGCATACACCTCATTGTTGTTGACTTGTGTGAAAATATCTCCGGTAGAGTTCGCAAGTACTACAATCACATTCAGAGGACAGGATTAGCATGGGCACCAAGGAGTTGAACAAAAATGACACAAACTTAGAAGGTTTTATTTGAGCAACTAAACTTACCAAGGGGATCATATGTTGGCATGGTGATGTATCGAGGGCAATGCTTTCTTTTAGATAAGTTTCCGTTCATTGCAGACGTAGTGAGGCAATCACGAGGCTGGAAATATAATTGAGGTGAGCATTATTGTACAACATAAGTGACATGTGAAATGAGAAATGTGGCGATCATTCAGAAACCTGCATTTTGACAAAGAACACTGGCAGACATTTCCAACTTTGAGAACAAATTCACATAGGTTAACTAGTTTGGAAAATATTCAGTAGTGACATTTATGCAGCACCTATTTACGACGCAAAAGGAGAAAGCAGTTTCGAGTTCAGACACGAAGAAATGCCAGCTGAACAGCATACAAACCATCATTTTCCAGACACAACTGAGGCACCAATTCTAATAATTTTTTGTTTCCACTATTTGGCTATCAAGATTTAGAGATAGTTAAGCATATATCTAGAAAGCAACATGCTTGACAAATGCTTCAAATTTTAGCAAATGTAACTGCAACTGTCAGTTCTGTAGGGAAAAATATTTTAAAGCGTGTGCCTGGCGGTAATCACTCTAAAAAAACAGTACTTGGTGGTAATCACATCTGTAGTTCTTCTACGGCACAAGCACAAATTGCAGGGACATGTGCAAGGACAAAAAGAGAGCTGACCTTTAAATATTTGGTGAAGCATAACCTGAGTTCTTCAATTGAGCCTTTCTTGCAAACAATTTGCGGTGAGGCGCCAAAAGCATGTTGATGGCATCGATGACATCACTCAGTGCATATTCCTTACAATTTGAAATCTGGATACCTCCACTCGCCAGCATTTCCTGCAATTGCAATCCAATTTACGTAGAAAAAGGGCAACATTTCTACGACACAGTTTGACAAGAGTTAAATTCATACACACTACAATATTAATGTTTCTAAGTACTTTTTTTCCTGGAAACAAAGCTAGTTCGGAACAGAAAAGGTTCAGGTTCTTGTTGTAGGCTCTGGTTGGGTACGGACCGAGGATAGGGTACTCACCCTCATCTAACCAGCGACATGGCTCTTCCCTAGCAAGGTAGGGAAGCTCTGAGGCTTTGTCGAAGAAGAGGGAGAAACTAGGAACTTTGTTTACTCATTGCTTAACCATAACTAATACAATGTTGTCCCTTTTATAGGGATGACTTGCCTTGACCCCTAAGAAATATATCTATAATATATGAAATATATGATCATAACAATCCAACTAAATGATATAGAAATAACTAAAGGTAACATCTCTTAAACTTAAGCGATAGATGAGGGGGGGGGTTTCCTTGGCCGCCAAGACCAAGTGCTGTTGGTGTACAACCTGTGCTACAGTACCACACCTGAACATCAGCGTACTGCTATAGCGCTCGCCGGGATCGTAGACTATAACATTACACCCCTTACGGCGAGGCAGCTCGTACTCGAGCCGTGAGGTGGTGGCCACGGATGGAGACCACATCCCCATGTTGACAGGAGTGACCGTTACCGACGCGGCGGCGCCGGGTCGCTTGAGAGCAGGTCAGCGACACTCTGACATGTGGCGTCCAAGAAAGAAGCACCTTAGCATGACGTGGCATCGAGGAAGGCGTCGACGGCATGGGCAACCGACATGAGGAAGTAGTGACGCCCGTACTGCCACAAAGTGTGATGATGGCGTGGAGGACGCGACGGCGGTGCTGGCTCAGCCGTTGCGCTCTGCATCGCCTATGGCATAGTGTCGGCCGGCCGCGCGTTAAAGACCACCGCTGGCCAGCGGCAACCCTCCTCCTGACGAGCGCATCCAGGGTGCTGCCAAGAGCAGTGCTGCCCGCTGAGGAGACGTTGGTGACGACGGCAGGAGTGACATTGTTGGCGGTGCTGGTTCTGGAGGTGATGGAAGTGGTGGTGCAACCATGTTGGCGACGATAGGCGTCACCTCCTTCTACTCCATCTTGGCCGTCGGGTTTGCAATCAAGGCCAGCAGATTGGTGGAACATTCCTTGCTCCTGGAGTGGCTTCTCTCCTCCTCTGAAACACCAAACATCTTTTCAAGCATCTCAATCATGCGACCTAGCATGTTGCTAACTGCCATGGAATCGAAACCCTCACTGCCTGACATGGTGGAAGGGGCAACGATTGGCTCTGATACCAAATGTTGTGGGCTTTGGTTGGGTACGGGTCCAAGGACCGAGGGTAGGGCACTCGACCTCATCTAACCGCCGACAGGATTCTTCCAGTGGTGGAGCCAGGATTTTCACGATAGGGGTGCGAACTTAAGTAGGACATAGTTCTATTGATTCGTGACTAACTCACTACTAACTGATCTACTTCTACATAATACATAATCTATATAATTCTACATACTAACATACAATCTAACACTTACACATAATAACAAATGTCATTGGCTATACCAAAATTTATTACACGTATATATACACACTATATATAACATGTATTTTCCAAAAAAAAATTGGGTTGTACCCCATGCTCCTATACTAGCTCCGCCATTGGGCTCTTCCCTGGCGAGGTAGAGGGGCTCTAAGGCTTAGTTGAAGAAGAGAGAGAGAGACTAGGACCTTTGTTTATTCATTGCTTAACCATAACTGATATAATGTTGTCCCTTTTATAGGGATGACTTGACTTAACCTCTAAGAAACATATCTCCAATATTGGAAATAGATGATCCTAACAACCCAATCTAGATGATATGAAAATAACGTAACATCTCCCAAACTTAAGAGATAGATGAGGGGGTTTCCTTGGTCGCCAAAACCAAGTGTTGTTACCATACAACCCGTGATACAGTAACTGCGCATGAACATCAGTGTACTGCTACAGTGCTCACCCAGATCGTAGACCATAACAGTTGTGTAACCTGCTGAAGAAACCGATGGCATACTAAAACTAACGAGTCAAAGCGCAGATGCTTACCATAACGTTATATTTGAAGTAGAGGTCAAGGGCAGTGGAGAAGTACTGTAATTCACCCTGAACAACCGGGGACGAGCACGTTCCATGCTTCTCTGAAAAAAGGGGGAAAAGAACTGAAGGTGAGTAATGGCAAGGAGTGGATGTGAACCTCGTGTTATGCATCATGCAATGCTCGCCAATGTTTGAGCAAATAGAGCAAACCTAATAAATTCTGACTTATAACAAAAGTTCATTTCATAAGGTCGAGTGAATGAAGGAAATTACCCCACTAAATATAAGTGACGAACAATGGAGCAGCACATGCCAATGCCATTATGCCAAACAACAGGCAAGGAAGCAGCCAAAAGGTTAGTTACAATTCCAACTGAGTACTTTCAAGAGTTCAATCCATCAGCTTTGATACAGTGATACTAGTATACCTCATGAGCCCAGAAGGGCCCCTTGCCACTGAAGCAAGTGGAAGCCGATGAGCAGTACAGGGACGGCCAGAACTTGTCAAGTGTCGGCTTCAGGGGCAATATCTACACCAAATTGATGATGATGATGAAACCATCAACACAATTAGCACTTAACACAAAGAACATCATAATTTCTCCTCTCCTCTACGGAGTTAAACATGACAGGATAAACTAGAGCTAAGCTCTGCATCACAAGCACCTTGTCCATGTCGAAGTTGGTGTGGCGGCAGCACGACGGCCAGGTCCCGTCATCGTAGTCCGGCCATAGCCCGTCTGCTCCATTAACAGAAATTGAACCACATCGCTCAGGAATTCACATCGATGAGGAATTGAACCAAGAAAGCAGACGCGCTGCGCACTTACGGATCGTGAACGTGTGGAGAGGCTCCGACCTGCACGCGGTACAAGAAAAAGAATGGCATGAGTGAGGACGCGCGCAAAAAAAGAAAAATTGCAGGGCGCGTGCGCGAAAATCCCACCCAAACCGACCGAACGAGCGTGTGCGCCCGGTGGTGGACGGAGACCATGGGAGGATGAGATGGTGGGAGAAAACAAGGGGGGAAAGGAGGACGGCGCACGTACCGGCAGCATCCGTTGGTGGCGCAGCAGTGGCGGGTGGTGGAGCAGATGGTGCCCGGCCACTGCAGCGCCAGCGCGAAGTAGTCGAACTCGCGCTGCTTCCTGCCCACGGCCACGGACGCCCGGCCGAACCCTGTGCCGAACAGATCGGCCGCGACCAGCACCCAGATCACCAGCGGATACGGCGTGGCGGCGCCGGAGCACACCTTCCTCGTCGTCATTGTCTCCGGCGTCTCGCCCTTTCCGTCATATCAGGGACCAATGTGCTCAAACCGAAAGTAACACGTGTTCGTCTAAAGAAACAATCGGAACTGAGGCACTCGTGGAAAAAAAATTCAGTGGGAGAGGCCTCGGGGGAGCCACTCCTCCATGACCGTTGATCTCTCCTCTTCCCTGATGTCGCTTAGTGGAAGGGTCGTACGGTGAGACTCTTTTCTAGGGAATTTGCTTCTGGCACTCGTGGTCTTTAATTATAGAAATTATGTATTATCTTATTAAGGCAGAGTAAAAAAAGCCACCCCGTTCACTTTTAAAAGCTAGAGATTCTCATATTAATTGGTAAAAAAAAGATAAAGATCCACGCTGTCAATCGTGGTGGGTCTATATTATAACTACCTAGATTAAAATAAAAAGTCCATGTAAAGTATAATAAAATTGAAATTCAGAATGAAATAAACAATTTGATTTCCATACAAATCCGTAAGTAAAATACTCCATGTCAAGCACAACAAAACTGAAATTCAGAATAAAAATAAAATAAAATAAGCAATTTGTATTATTTCCATATTTGTATACGAAATCCAAAAAAACTAAAATTCGAAATAAAAATAAAATAAAATTAACAGTTTGATTTCAATACAAATTCCAATAATTACAATTCGTAATAAAAATTAAAACAATAACGGTGATTAGAAGCGTATGCAAATCCAACCAAAACATAACCTGAAATTCGAATAAAAATAAAATAAAATTAGCAATGTGATTTTAATACAAATTCCAAAGTAAAATCCTAAATAACTGTAATTCGAAAAAAAATTAGATAAAAATTTGCAATTGGATTCGGATACGAATTCCAAAAAAAAGAAATGAATTCGGAATAAAAAATAAAAAAAATACAATTTGATTTCCATACGTATTCCAAAATAGAATCCCAAAATAACTAAAATTCAACATAAATTAAATAAATTTAGCAATTCGATTTGTATACAAACTCCAATGAAAATAGGGAAATTTTTGTTAGTGCCACTCGAAAGGTGTGCAATTTCAGTTCCGCGGTCGCAAATTGGACCATGACGTATATGCCACTGAAATTTTGGCTCCATTCTGACCATTACAGTAGATCGTTTGACCGCCATTTCCTTGTCAGGTTTTTCCAAAAAGAAGTCCAATACACCTGTCAGCTTGTGGGCCCCACTGTTAGTCACTCATTTCTCTCTTTGTCGGCCAGGAGGGCCTCTACCGAGGTGGAGGCAGAGGCGGGCGGGCACGAAAGGGCCTCTACCGAAATGGAGGCAAAAGCATAGGCGGTCTTGCGCGATAGCGGCCGAGGCAAAGGGTCGGTGAGGCTTCTGCACATGTGGCGCGACAGTGAAAGCAAGTGCATCTGCAATGGCCGAGATGCGGTTGGGGCACCACGACGGGAGCGGTGGGCGAGCTGAGCACCGAGGGCGATGGCGATGGTGGAGTGGCTGCACTCGATGGCAGTGGCGGCCTAGGCGACACCAAGGCAGCTCGGTGCGTGGCCGACGAGGCGGCACCGAGAGGAAGGTGGCTCGGGCGGCGACGTCGAGGGGAGGCGGAAGATAAGGGCAACGCGAAAGCGACTGGAGCAACACGTGGTGAGGGTGCCGAGGCAGCACGTCGATGCTGTCGAGGTGAGGCAGAGGCGGTGCGGCCAAGGCGAAGGGACGACGACATCCGAGAGCGCGAGGAGTGTAAGATCGAGTAGGCCGACTAGAGGGGGGCAAATAGTCTTTTCTAAAAATCTCCAAGGCTCAAACCGATTTCTAATGCGGAAGTGAAAGTCAATTCGGTTTTGCACAAATAAAACCTAAAGATTCTAGTTTCCCTTAAGTGCACCAACACCCTAAGTCTAAGTCAAGGTTTGCAATCCTAGTTTGACATGCAACAATTTAATTACAGAAATGTAAATTGCAAAAAGTAAATCACAAAAGAGCAAACCACAATGGCACAAGGATGTTTTACCGTGGTGTTCAGAAACTTGCCGGTCTCCCCTAATCCACGTTGAGGTAAGTCCAAACGAATTAGACCGACTCCATAAATTAAGCCAACACCTCCGAGGTAAGTCCAAACGAATTGGACCGGCTCACAACTTGAACCAGCACCTCGATCCACTCGGGGTTGCTCTTCCTCCACTCCGGAGATGGTGAACATCAAACCACTCACGACACGCTGAGCCTTATCACAAGCTTCTTAAGAAGATCACCGGACCACGATGTCTCCATGCCATCTAGGTGTCGACAAACACCAAGAGTAATAAGCTAAGTCTCTTGCTTGACTCTCACCAAGTGCAACTAATACACAATTGGATGCTCAGTCCAATTCTAGTTGCAACACACGCAACTAGAACTTCTCCCTTTGCTCACAAGGTGCAACACATGCACAATTGAGAGGGGAAGCTCACAATAGCTCAAGAGACTGAAATAAGATGCCAAAAGTTACCTCCCAATCGGTCAAGGTGAGTATTTATAGCTTACACACCAAAATAGCGAAACCCGGTTTGACCGCCAACCAACGACCGGTCAGACTGGCCTATAATGCAACGGCTATAAAACTAACTGTTACAGATAATTCTCGGTAAGTCCGCCCTCATAGGGTATGGTCTGATCGGACCCCCAGTCAGTCCAGGCTTCTGGGTGGTAGAAAACCAAAAAACACGCCCTCTGAAAAAAGTTGACCGGCCTTATAAGGGCGGTTAGACTGGACTTCCGGTTAGTTCGGGGCGGTCAGGCCGGACCCGAATTTCAGCATAGAAGACACTCGGAAAAACGGTCATAACTTTTGACTCCGATGTCGGAATTGAGTGATATTGAGCTCTATGGAAAGCTTATTCAGAGGGCAACACAACCCAGCTGTTTGATTGATCTCAAACATATTTGATCAAATCAAGAAGCACAACTCCAAAGAGCCAACACATAGCATAAGTCCAAAAAAAGAGCAACGAGCAATCTTAGATCATTCCAAGGAATGATGCTTGAACTTCAATAATTTGCAACACACATCTGCAAACGTTAGTATCATGCCACAAGGAGTAGGTGCATGGACTTCAACCATTTGCAAAATATATTTGTAAATTATAGTCTCATGCTACAAAGAGTTAATGCACGAGCTTCAACTATTTACAAAACACATTCGCAAATAATAGCGTCATGCCTAGAAGAGCTAGAGCAAGCGGGATTAAGCAATCAACACATGATGAGACTTAAGCTACTAGACAAGACCCCTCTTAATAGTATGGCAACCTATACTACTATTCGATCTTCCAACTAAACACCGAGACCGGTAAAAGACTAGGAACATATCATTCGCCTATGCTAGTCATACATTTGCCTTGAGCATCCATCTTAGAGTGATCGCTTGATGACGAACATCTTCGCTCCAAGTCCGGGTTCTTGACTTTATAATCATCAACACATGATGATTTCCTTTACTCCAAGTTCTTGACTTGAATATTACCAACACACGATGTTCTTCTTCACTTCAGGATTTTTGTCTTGAATATCATCAACATATGATGATTTTCTTTACTTTGTGATCATGTCTTCGTAATCATTAATACATGATGATTTTCTTTACTCCAAGTTCTTGACTTGAATATCATCAACACATGATGATCTTCTTCATTTTGGGATCTTTATCTTGAATATCATCAATACATGATGATTTTCTTTACTTCAGGATCTTGTCTTGATAGTCATCAACACATGATGACATTCTTCATCCCTAATATTGATTTGATGACAATCAACTCACTATGCCACCCAAAGTCTTCATCATCACGGGACTCAACTTATTTTACCAACTCATAAAAAATGTTAGTCCACATGACGATTGTTATTAATTACCAAAATACTCCAAAATTACCGAGGTAGAGGTGAGGTCGGCTTAATTGGCGGTGCCGTAGGCTGCCCGAAGGAGGCGCTGGTGGTGGAGCAAAAGCGACTTGAGGCGAACTCTGACGATGGAGGTGGTCGGATATGAGTCGGCATGGTTGGGGTAGAGCAAAGGAGGAGGGAGGACCTCTGGTGGAGAAGAAGAGAGATGGAGAGAAGGAGGAAGGAAGAAAAAAAATGAGGAAGGGGGTAAAAAAAAATTCGCATAAAATTTGACAGTGAAGGTGCTTTGACCGAGGGTAGTGGCAAAAGCAAAATGGAGCCAAAATTTCAGTGGCATAAACATCATGGTCCAATTTGCGATGGCAGAACCAAAATTGCACACCTTTCTAGTGGCACCAACAATTTTTTCCCATAAAAATAACTGAAATATTGAATAAAAATAAAAGTTGCAGCGAGGATGACATGAATGGTGTTGGAGAAGACACCAAAGAAGCCCCATGTTCGCTCTCAAGGTCATGTGTTTCTATTATTGCTTCCTATGGAATAATAATTAAATAACTAAAATTTTGATTAAAAATACTGGTTATAACGAGGATAGCACGAATGGTGTTGGAGAAGACACAAAAGAAACCACTACATTCGCTCTCAAGGTCACGTGTTTCTAGAGTTGCGTCCTATAGAATAAAAAAATACTAAAATTTTGATTAAAAATACATGTTATAACAAGGATAGAACAAATGGTATCGAAAGACACCACGAAAGAGTGCAATGGCATCGATTTGTCTTGCAGGAAGACATTGATCCACAGGGAAGTGAAGGGCTGAGGCGGTGATGACGAAAATGAAAACAATGTCGCGCTGCTCGCCAGAGCCATCGAAGAGAAAGTCTAATGCTGAAGGAGCCAAGGACTACTTTGACAAGTGATGAGTGTCGATGTCGTTGAAGAAGTTAGTGGCCACAGAAGCTCGATGATGGGGAAGCCCTGGCAGAGAGATGAAATTTTGCATTGAAGACGAGCTATGGACGATATGAGGCCATCGGGTAGATAGGAGCATGCCATCACCGGTGAGGGACACGTTGTCGCTGGTGATGGCTCAAAGATTCTCCATATTGTTAGACAACGACAAAAGCATAAGAAGACACAATGTTGAGTTGGCCAACGTCGAAGAAGAGTGACTGGCACGAGAGAAGAGGACGTCGAGCATGTATTTAGAATAGAAGCGTGAACGTATTTAGACAACGACTAAAGCAGACATGCCGACATTAATGAAGATGGGAGGTTGCCACAGTTAGTGAGGAAGCCACATCGTTGAGTTGGCCAACGTTGAAAAGAGAAGCGACTGACACAGGAAAAGAGGACGTCGAGCATGTATAACATCATACATGTGTTTGTACATGTATACATCTGTACGAATAGAAGCGCAAACATACAAAGACAGAGGAGCAAAAAGCTTGTAACAGAGATGGCGCAACCGTACGGAATAAGTTCGGGGTCACCGGAAAGAGCGTGACATGTGTCCCAGCTGGGATCGGTATTAAGCAATAATTGGGGAGAAGTAGAAGATAACTGTGTGGTAAAATATTGCATTGGAAGGGGTAGCAACTGAGAGGGATCGATTAAGATTTGGGCTTACTATTGGAGGGTGAAGCAAAAAAATTGTGACAGCGAGAAGAGATAGAAGCCACACGGTTTGGTGGGGTAGCCGATGTGTAAGGGAAGATAAGTTCAAGGTAGGTCGTCCATGGTACATCAGTGTATGTGTGGGCTAGGTACTTTAATACATTATAACATGTAAACATGTATACTAATAAGATAATTTACCGCACACATAATCAACATATTGCTTGAGATTAAATAGATGTACATGTGATGCATACAATTTGAAAAAAAAACTAATAGAATAAGAATAGGGCATACAACTAAATGATCTATGCATGATGAAGAGTGGTGACGGGGATCTAATAGTCTGCATATCGCCCTGGAGGGCGGTGCGCTCCGCTTCTGATGTGACCATGCCACAAACGTATACGATCATAAAGGTGAATTTGTTCCTTCAGCTTCAATTTGTTTCAAATGAGTATGAAGTTACCTAATAATGAAAATGTATATTTGTGCAGCTATACAAGGAGGAATGCATCAACACCTAAAGGTTTCAAGTTGGATACGTTCTGGAATCCAATTCGGTCTTCGGAGACATTACTGACTTCAAACGTGCATAACTTTCACATACGGAGTCCATTGGAGGTCCACTAGTATTTGATGGAAAGCTTATCTAATCCTCTTTCCAACGAATCTGGCCCCACCTTCAAATTCTTTTTGAGCACGCCACAATTGCCAAAACAATCTGGTGATGTTTCTGAGCCCGAGACAAAACGGTGTTGTGCCACCTCCACTTGGGCCCATGGGCCTTGTAACCCTAGGGCGGGTACTGGTCACATGGTTACTGTTCACATGTGAACAGTGCCACTGCCCCTCCCTTCTCCTCTTCCTCCTTTACATAGTGGTCGCCACCCTTCGAGTTTGGTGGGTTTTGTTAGATTGAAGTTTAGCTTTGCTACTTTATACTTTGTTCTCTTGTTCAATGAGTTCAACAGCGAGTCAGCGACATTGTTCTTTGGAACCCTACTTATCGATACAATTCATATTCCTATTTGCAATTTTAGATTGCTTGTGTATCTTGTTCTTGCTTGTTCTTCGATTGCTCGCAGGAATTGAATCTCGTGTTCAGGTCAACCGCGTCTTTGCACGGTTGATAACGACTCTGGAGTGTGGTTTAGCGATTGCTTGGTGTTCTGGTCATGATTGTTTAGAAGCCTGCATCGTCAAAGTCGTTCCCCTTCAAATTGAAGTTATCATCCTATTTGAAGATCGGGACACAACGATCTCAAAAGCTTCCAGGCTCGCCACCCGAGCCTCCAGGGTCTTCACCCTCTCAGTAAGGGAGTTGCGCTCAGCGCTCAGGGCCCCGCTCCGGGCATGCTCTGCATCAATGCGCTTCTGAATCTCGGCGAAGCCTCGAGAAATATCATAGTTAATCACCCACGATAACATCAAGGTCTACATGGGCAACTAGATGTCAAGACAATAAAAAGGGGAGGATGGAAAGGAGGGATACCGGGGGGAAAAGCAACCTTCACGGCATTTGCTTTGACACTTCGGAACATGTCCTTCAGGGACATCTTCCGAAAGAGTTCCCGAACAAGGGGCGGAGCAACGAAGTCAGCAACCGGCCCACAAACCCCTGCAGTGCCCTCGCTTACCTTGAAGTCGACGCGGCACAAGGGACCCAAGTCCACCGCACCCATAGCAGACGGGGCGGACGCGGGCGATGGCGTTGTGTTAAAACTTGCCGAAGCGGAGCCACCATCACCAGACTTGCTCCCCTCCCCCTGTTACTCACTACTGCACCATCAACAGACAAGTCAGATCCGCACCCCAAGAAGAAAATAACAAAGCAGGATGCATACCAACGGGCAACCGTGGGGTAGCAGGGGCATCCCAGTGACTTCGGCACCCCTGCCATAAACATGCGACGGGGTGTCGACGCTGGAGGACTCCTCGACAGCAAGACGCGTTACACCGAATGCGCCTACCGCCTTGTCTACCTCCGTCATAGTATGCTTGACCTCCTCCGCTTCGACGCCCTCCACGGGCGAAGCAGCACGCTCATCAGACGAAGAGCTGCTGGACCCTGAGCATTCCACCAGCTCTGGGGTGCCTTCAACCACCCTCTTCGCCAGAAGCTCTGTCATGTCCTCCGCAGTACGGGAAGGGCTGCTCGTGTCACGAGGACCAGCGACGTGCAGGGGAGCCGTCGCAATCGGCCCCACTCCATCGACCTCAGGCGCGCGAGCGCATTTCTTCTTCCTCTCATCTAAGTTCGGGCGCTCGGAAAGACGAACCGACGTGGCGTACGCGCGATTCAGGCGTGCCTCCCTCACGACCAAGCGGCGTTTCACATGCTCTTCACCCGTATAAGGGCCCAAGAGTAGCTCCATGGCGCGGGCTGCTTCGGTGATTGGCGCGGCTGCCAGGATATAACCAGATTCTCATAAGTTTAAACACCACGCAAAACAGAGAGCGGGAAAAAATACACATACCTTCACGCCCCTTCACAGTAAGGATCGGGAGCCCGGACTTCGGAGCTCCGAGCTCCACACTCCACTCCTTGGCTAGGGACTAGACTCCGAAGGCGCAGGACTCCTCCACCAGGTCCCGTGTAGAGAGTCATTTCGTCGTATCCAACAGGAGATGGAGGAGGGCCTCCTCCCGGGAGGTAAGCACAATCTCGGGGGTGGCGGTAAGCTGTATCAGCCCACCTCGAGATCGGAGACCGTCCTTCACTGAACAAGTATGGTAAAACCACCTCCGCGTCTAATCCGTCTCCCAACGGTTCTTGTATTTGTCGAAGCAGTACATACATTTGGCACAGCGCCTTGAGCCGAAATTGACCTTGCCAAAGTTGAGTGTCTACTTTGTGCTTTTCTTTTTTTCTTGGTGGCGGCACAGTCGTGCGAGATAGGCGAACAAGCGCCCCTCGCCGTTGGCACCGGCTGATCTCAGCATCCACTCGAAGACCCCCAGCTTTACAATGGAGTTCGGCGTCAATTACGCCAACTCCACCCCGTAAAGTTGGAGCACCATGGAGACAAGCTCGATGAGGGGACCCGAAGGCCAGCATGATGGAAAGCAACAAAGACTATCGCCTCGTCCAGCCAGGGCGCAGGCACCGTCTCCGACCTAGGAGCACGGACCTTCGCAAGGCTCTCTAGCTTGCCCTCATCCACAAGGGTCCGAAGAACAAGGTCCGTCACGTTAGACCTCCCCAGGTCGCTTGTATACTAGGCTTCACCACCGCCCTCCTTGCTCCGCTTCATCATAACCAAAGCCCCCAGAATAAACCCTCGCAACACGGAAGCACCGCAAAAAATAGAGAAGGATGGGAAGTTCAATTGGCAACCACAAAATAAGGCACGACAGGAGCGCGGGGGGGGTGACCCTTATTTATACCCACCAGGAACACAATCAGACAAAATAGGAGGGCACCGAAGAGCCACAGACCAATAGCAAGGTGACACGCAGCAGCAACAAAGCCACCCTGCTGGCGCCATTATGGCGCACAACCCCCACCCACCACGCACGCCCTCCAAAGGGGCACCATCAATGCTAACCGGCGCGCCATACCCGAACAGGCGTCATCGGCATTGACTAACTGCGGCGCGCACTTCCTGAGGATGACTCCGAGGCCAACCCCCGTAACACCAAGACATGTCCAAACAACGCTTCACCAGACCGAAAGGGGACGGTGTGTCTGGACCCTCTAGGAGAAAGGCGCAGTTTTAGCCATGACGAAGCAGGACCTCAACCGCGATGAGCTTGTCGTAGGGCATCCCACCGGTCTCCACGACCCTGTGAACACCACGAGGGGTGCCGAAGGGGGCCTAGAGGCCACAAGAGGAGCCCCCGAAGGGGCCCGAAAGCCGCATGAGGGGCCCGAAGAGCCTGGAGGTCACGGGAGGGGCTTCGGAGGAGGCCCGAAGGTCTCAGGGGTTTTCCCCAGCGGCCACCAGGCATCCCGGAAGGCCACCTCGTGGACAGCAGGGGCATTCGGGCCCCCCTCGGCCCGGAGTCGCCCCGTAGGAGGCGACGGGGAGAGAAGACGAATAGATCGGGCGCACCAACTGGGTGAGCCAAGTCCAAGAAAGTCCACCATGGGCCAGAGGCTACGCGTAGGGGTAGGAAAAGACGCTACAGTCCCTATGCGGGTAGTACATTCTTAGGGGTAGATCAATAATCTCATGTATCATACTGGAAGGCTATAAATAGCCGCCTTCCCTCCCCCATGTAAAGAGGGGCACCGTTTTTGGCAAACAATTAATACAAATACACCTCTCCCGACAACTGACCCTTTCTACGAGGATCTCCTGGTCCTTCTCATATACCGAGGGTCCCCCTCTTTTACTGTTTAGTTCTTTTTGCTACGACACCGTGTGGGTGTGGAGGCCGCCGTACGGTGGCCGTGCAGGAGAGGCGGAGGTGCTACCGCGTGGGCGACGCCGCTCGGTGTCCGTGCGGTCCACACGGCGGCCCTACGGGATTGGGGTGCGTGTCGGCACATCTGTCGTCCGCATGGTAACCTGCGGCCAAGAGTGCCATTTTTGCAAATACACGACTACGACCGCCAATTTTGCAAATACGTGTTAGAACAGTGCTAATACGGCCAAAAACTCTAGCATTAACGGGAAGAGTGAGCAAGAAGGCTCGATTTGATTTCTCGTATAGAAATGCTGCCATGTAATCTTCAGAGTTACACCATAGTTATGCTGACGAATTATCATTTACAAGACTGCAACGTCCGTTTTTTATTAGGAGCAATTTCTTTCGGTATATATTCAGCGAAGGCAATTCGGAGAAAGAGTGTAGTATAACTTAGCAATGGTCAACAGCTGAAATTAGCCACTCCTGGAGTGTTGTGATTCTGAGGATAGGATGGGCAACCCTCAACATTGCGGACACAGAGAATTGCAGATACCGGAAGTTCTCAGTTATTCGCATGAAATTCCCAATGGGCTATCATTATCGGCATTGTTGCTCTATGTTTCCTATCATTCGAGAATGGACAAGAATTACAGAACTAGGAAGTATTGAATGCCTGACAATTTTATGCGGCATGACGTTGCTCTGTACACCTCAGCCATCACCCATCAGGCTCATCAGGGCCGTAAATACTCTCTGTGAGCTCTACTCAGATGCCTGCGGGCTGCGGCTCATCATTAATTTGGTTACTGATTCCCTCCGTATCATTAAAGAACGCTGTCATTGCAATCAGAATGATGAATTAGTACAATACAAGTAGTATTTCTCCAGGCGACAATATTAAAATCGGTAGGAATAAGTGAATTATTTGAGCAATCCTATCTTCGTAACCAAGGAGAAGCTGAGAAGTATGGTTAATAACTTTCTATTTCATGTACTCTGTACTCATTTCAGTCAACGATAATGGCAACAGTAACGGGACAGAAAAAGAACTTACTATAAGGTTTATATGACGGAAAAGTGACATAGCGAGGGCAATGGCTTCTTCTGCTCAATGCATTGTCAGCCTCCAACGTGCAATCACGGGGCTGCAAAGAGAACCATTAGAAATGTAGCGCGTGATTTGAGGAATCTGTACTTGACCGTGAATGTTAGAAACGAAGGCCACATAGTAACTTTAAGTAGAAGGACTTGGGAGAGGTGATACATTCATTTCTATCTCAAACATATCTGTGTACGGTTTTCTTGGTTTTAGCAGTAATTAAAGCTTGCTGTCAATCAGAAGTTAGGCTCTTCTAAAACCACTATACTAGAATAAGCTGCTTCAACTGGTTTACCTTAATCTGAATGTGTTGGCTATAAGAAAATGATGACATCATGATGTCTATTTAACATTAGAACTAGCATTTTGGAACGACACCAGCTAATGCTTTTCCAGAACTATGAATATCTACTGCACTAGCAAACATGAATAACATAAATTACCTGATAATCCTTGTGGAAGCAGAGCCTCAGTTCTTGAACTGAGCCGTTTTTACAAACAAGAGATGGCATTGCCCCAAAAGCATAGTCAATTACAGCGACGATATGCCCGACTGAGTATTTTCTGCCACTCTTAGGATAAACGTGTGCTTTTCTCAGAGCTTTCTGCAAGACCAGAGTGAGAACTACATTAATGCACTGACAAAATGTTACAATCTCAATTCTCAGATAACTTGTGCGAAGAGAAATATCCCGTTCAGACGAGGGATGATTATTCATAGCTTTACAGAATGATATATCTTGGCAAGCCAAGCACTCTATACTAACCGTAACATTATATTTGCTGTAAAGGTAAAGTGCTGTAGAGAAGTAGTCGTATTCATCCTGTATTTCAGGGTAACCACATGTTCCATGAGTTTCTGCCCAAAAAAAGAGAGAGTAGAATGTTAGATACAGATGATGTGCAATGAAACTGCGTCATCTGGCACATTTAGGGAGGTTACGAGGAGACTTGGTTGAGATTATGTCCGCAAATTAGAGATAAACCCTTTTCATGTAGCTTCAAATCTATTTGTGACCTAGATTAGGACTGTTATGAATAGTGCTTGTATCCATCGTGAGGCCAATAGGCCAATATATAATTATATATACAAGTACAGGTGTGGTATATATACAGGTAACCTCTTATACAATGGGAAAAATACACAACTAAAAATATACATCTAACACCCTCCTCAAATTTATGGTGGATCAACAACATGAAGTTTGGAGAGATAGAAGCTATGCTGGGCTCTGATCTGTGCCTTTGTGAAGAAGTCTCATGGCCAAGTTACAAGGCACAAATCAAGAGCAACAACACAGTCTGCACACTGTGTCCGCATATAGAAAGCATCAACACTAATATGCTTAGTAAGCTCATGCTTCACTGGATTTGTAGCAATGCTAATAGCCCCTGTACTGTCAGACAAAAGAGAAGTGGGTGCTGAAACTGAAACACCAAAACTCTCAAGTAACCACCGCAGCCAAGTAACCTCCGCTATCAACAAAGTCATAGCTCGCAACTCAGCTTCAACATTCGAACGAGAAACTGTTGTTCGCTTCTTAGTCTTCCAAGCAATGAGAGGACCACTAAGAGAAACACAATAAGCAGAGAGAGACCGGCGATCAGAGTGATCACTAGCCTAGGTGGCATCAGAATATGCATGGAGCTATAAAGAGCTAGAGCGAGGGAAAAACAGACGACGAGTGATGGTTCCACGAAGATATTGTAGAACACGAAAAAGATGACTATAGTGGAGCTGAGTGGGAGTAGAAACAGACTGACTCAAGATATGCATAGTGTATGAAATGTCAGGACGAGTGACACCCAGATAAACAAAACTCCCAACAAGGTGACGATAGCGAGTAGAATCAGTAAGAGGCTCACCATCAGTGGGCCAAAGATGAACATTAAGCCCATAGGAGTCTCAGCGGTGTACTGATCAGTAAGAAAAGCATGACCAAGAAGATCCCAAATATATTTTTCTTGTGATAGATAGAAGCCCTTAGGAGTAGAAATAACCTCAACTCTAAGAAAGTAGCGAAGAGGACTCAGATCAGACATGAGAAACTGCTCATTAAGACGCTCCTTCATAAAGGTGATGTACTGAGAATTATCTCCAGTAATGATCATATCATCAACATATAAAAGGAGAAGCGTCCGACCACGAGGCGAAGTGTGAACAAAGAGAGTAGGATCATGAGCACTGGCAGAGAAACCAGCTGCAGTGATAATAGAAGAGAAATGATCAAACCAGGCACAAGGAGCTTGCTTGAGGCCGTAAAAAGATCGGCAAAGGCGGCAAACCATACCCTCAGGAACAGAATACCCAGGTGGTGGCTGCATATAAACCTCTTCATATAGCTCACCATTGAGAAAGGCATTCTTGATATCAAGCTGAGAGATGGACCATGCCCGAACAGACGCCACAGCAAGAAGAGTGCGAATGGTGGTCATGTGAGCCACAGGAGCAAATGTCACATCATAATCACAACCATGCTCCAGTTGAAAACCACGTGTCACAAGACGAGCCTTGTAGCGCTCAAGAGAACCATCAGGACGGGTCTTAATCTTGTAGACTCACTTGCACGTGATAGGAGTAACACGCACGGGAAGAGGGACAAGATCTCACGTGCATGTATGCTCAAGGGCAGCAATCTCCTCTGCCATCGCATGCTACCACTCCTGATGAATGACAGAATCACGATAAGAAGTCGGTTCGGCAAGAGCCGCTAAACAAAAGCGCGCAGAAGGCCGAATAGACTAACGATCACAAAGAGCATGGCCGAAGAAGATGAACCATCAGAAGACGATGGCGCATCAGAAGAATCTTCAACTCGCGGACGACGAATGTAGTAGAGAGGATAAGAAGGACAAAGGCCGGGAGGAGCCGCTGGAGAGGGTGGCGGTGGCGAAGGAGACAGTGAAGGAGGAACCGAAGAGGCCAAAGGCTGTGATGGAGGTGTGGTGACTATGGGGTGGCGAGAAAAGTCGAAAGAAAAAGCGGCTCGACAAGAGATCTTTGGAGTGGTGGAAGGAGAAGGACGAGGGTAGAAAGGACGAGACTCATCAAAAGTGACATCTCGAGAAACCCGCATCCGTCGGCCAACAGGATTCCAACAACGATACCCCTTATGCTCATCACTATAGCCCAGAAAAATGCAATCCACAGACTGAGCGGTCAGCTCGGTGCGCTCACGAGGGGCAAGAAGAACATAGCACACACACCCAAAGAGGCGAAGACTAGAATAGTCAGGAGTTTCGCCACAGAGACGCTCAACTGGGATCCCACCCTGAAGAGCAAAAGAAGGCTAAATATTCATCAGGAAAGTAGCAGTAGAAACAGTCTCAGCCCAGAAGTGTGGTGGGACAGCAAAAGCAAGCATAAGAGCACGGGCTGTCTCAAGAAGATGACAATTCTTCCGTTCAACCACACCGTTCTGGGCATGAGCACCAGGGCAAGAAAAGCGAGAGAGCATACCTTTCGGCAGAAGAAAACCACGAAGGACTCGACAAGTATTCCCCAAAGAGTCGGCCACGAAAGACACAAATAGGAGAATCAAACCGAGTACGGATCATGGTGACAAAAGTCTTGTAGATGGATAAAACCTCACTACGAGATGACATAAAGTATATCCATGTGTGGCGAGAGAAATCATCAATAAAAATTATATAATATCGATGACCTCCTTTCGAAACGAAAGGAGCCGGACCCCATACATCAGAATGAACAAGATCAAAAGGACGCTATGACACTGACTGTAACATCCCAAACTCGGGTTTGTATTTCAAATGTATAAAAATAAGGAGAAATTAAAACTTTTGATGCCTCATGATGCCATTTGAAATTTTCTGGAAATTTTTCTAAGGGTTTCCTAATTTCAAAGACCAATGTTTCAATCAATGGAAGCATAGTCCTTGAAAACTCCTTAAGCAAATCTTTGGATCATCCTTTGGAAATATTTTTTCTAGCTTCTAGATCACCCTGGTGACCCCTCTGAAAAATTTCATGATTTTTAGAAATTATTTACTATTTTTCAGAGTCCAATCAAACCAATTAGATCCTTAGTCAAACCCTAGGGCAGAACCTTGAGAAATTTCTAGAGAAAAATGTAGGCCATAAAAACCCTGGAAATTTTATACATGGTTAATCTTGGAGTCAAGAACCTCCAGTAAAAATTTCGGAATTTTTGGAGTTGTGCAACTCTATCTAAAAATTCCTCTAAGCTTAGCCTGTTTTTCAAACCTAGTCCTTGCTACTGTTCCTCGGGCCGGACCCAAGCCTTTTTGGTAGAACCCAACCGTGTTCACGTTCGGACTTGGTCCCAGCTAACGCGCACGAGCCGTTGGATTTCAATCGGACCGTCTAGATTAATTGGGAACGTTCAGACCGTCCGAACGCCCATTTCAATCAGGACTGTCCATTTTCAATCGGACCGTCCGCATCGCTTGAGAACGTTCGGACCGTCCGAACAAACACTCGATCAGGACCGTCCATTTTCAATCGGACCGCCCAAATGTTCTGACCCGTATCTTTTGACTCGAACCAACCCGAGCCACTTTCGTATGTTTCGATGACTAGTGGGCCCCGCTTCTCAGGTCGTCTTCTCCACGCGGCCCTCGCGCCCCTGCCAGCTCGCCATGGACAAGCTCCGCCCGTGCATCACCTTCAACGGCTCCGCCACTGGTTTTTGACGCGCGCTAGTGGTTTGACCCATGGTTTCGCACTCGCCCATGCTCCTATCACCTCGCCATCGTGTCACTGTCGCTCGTGGTGGAGCCATGGACCAAGTTCACCATAGGAGCTCCATTCTTGTGATTCTCCGCCCCAGAGCTTATAAAAGCTCCTCAATGGCTTCACTGCTTTCTTTTCGACACTACCGAACCATCCACACCTCCAATTTCCTCTTCCACCGAAAGAAATTGCTTTGAGCTCAAGCTATCAATTCCGGCCACCGCACCTCAACGCCGTTCCGACGCCACAGGGGTTCATTTCCTTTTCTGTTCGCGTCTTTTTGCGCCTCTCATCACCATCATCATTTCCCCTAATCCAATTTTGATTTGCATTATTAGGAATCATCAAATTTTGGATTTAAACTTCTTCGGCCGAAATTTGTCCCCTTCGTCCCCAACTCCGGTAAGGTGCTCCATTTTTCAATTACTTGCTCTTGTACCATCTCTGAGCCTTACTCAAGCTTCCCGTATCACTTGGGCCCTTCCTTTTTGCTCAGGCCACCATCTCCTCGTCGTCTTCCTCAGCGCCAGTACTAGACTTCGCCGCCGGCATGCTTCTAACTAGCTTATCCTCTCTTAACCTCTCCGGTATGCTCCTAGCCCTTCTCTGATGCTAAGGCACGCATTAGATGGCTTAAAGAATAGCCGAATTGGCTTTGTCGTAATTCCCGTAGCTTCACCTCCACTCCACCTCGTCGCAGCACTACTAAGCTCGTCTCCGTGATGCTCGCCACCTTCGGTCTTGTGATAGCATTAGGAACCCATTTAGCCCCTAAGCTCACGCCAGTAGTAGCCTCGCCGCATGATTAATGGAGAAGATCACGGTAGGGCGCGCTCGTGTTGTCGTTTTTGGACACACACTATAGCATAATCATTAGCCATTAATCACTGTTCTAAACCCACTTTTCTATGTTAATCCAGTAGTATTGGGTTAATGTATCTCTTACGTGTGGGCCCTTGAACAGAAAACAAGAAGTTTAAACTCCGGTCAAAGCTTGAGTCTTTGGCATGTAGGACCCACCTGTCAATTTGCTTCGCTTAAGCCAGAGTCCGAACTTGTATTTTGTTTGGACCGTCCGATTTCGTTTCAACAGCCCAGATTGTTTTGAACGTTCGGACTGTCCGAACATCCCTCTCATTTGGACCGTCTGATTTCGTTTCAACGGGCTAGATCGCTTTGAATGTTCGGACCGTCTGAACGTCCCTCTCGTTTGGACCGTCCGATTAGATCTCAACGGTCCAAACGTTTTCAGCTCAGGGGTTATAAGGAAAATCCATATATCAGTTATTTATGCACTGTAAATTGCTTTCAACTTCAAAATAGCAGAAGTATTTCATTTTAATTCCTTTTTGGATGATTCAAATTTTGTTGGATTACATTTTTAGAGTATTTTATTTTGGTTTAGTTTTTGAGCCTTGTTACTGTTCCAGTTTTAATCGTTAGAAGGATTACTTTCAGTTTAGCATTATTTCTTGCACTAAAAATTGTTTTAACTTCAAAAATGCATAAGTCTTTCTCTGTAACTCCAATTTGGGCAAACTCAAGCTTGTTGGTCTCCTTTGTTACTGTACTTTATGGTAGAATAGGTTTTGAGTATGTTACTATCTCTGAAAATATTATTTTACATATGGTTTGTGCACTATTTTCTTAACTTTGAAAAATCATAAGAAATTCATTTTAGCTCCAAATAAGGTGAATCAAATTCCATTGTTCATCTCATGTGGTGCTCTGTCTATCATAAAATTTTCATGTCCACCACCTCTCTGGAAAATTTTGCCAAAAATTTAATTTCGGATGAACAGTACCCGAAAGGTTATTTCTGCATTTCTTTTTAAAGCTGATTTTATTTTGGCTATAAATTTTGCATGCATCATCCAAATCATTTGATTTTTGTTGCTAAATTCATTTAAATTTATGCACTACTTTCTGTGAGAATTTCATGATTTTTGGATGACTTTGAATTTTTTAATATTTTCGGTGTTATTCGTTCTTATTGTTCTCTTTGTTCTTTCGATAGGTTCCGACGAAGTTATTGATTACGAGAGTGATCCTCTGCAGCAAGAAAGTTATCTCCAGCAAGACAAACAGTTTTCCTTTGATGCACGTTGATCCTATTACTTGCGTATGTTAATATTTCAAGTGTTTCAACTATATGTATGCATGCTATGTGACAAGTTATTTCTCAGTCGCGATAGTTTACCTAATTAGTTAAATGAACTGTAAGTAAACATCCATCCTTTACTACTGAGCCTAGGATTATCTCCGTTGTGATTTAGAGCTCGATGGATGGGCTCTAGTCATTTTATATTGTAGTATACGAGTTGTGTCGCTTAGCAATGCTTAGAACGGTAGAATGGGAGTCATCGCTTCGGCGATGGTTATTATATCGTCACTTTAAATTACTTGGGTCAGGGTACCCATGTATGTATTGTATTTGGAAACTAAAACTCAAAATAAAATATTTTAGACTTGGGCACATTGGTTGGATGGTGCGATTGTCGGGTGTGTATGGATGGTGCCTGAGTCAACAAGGACCGAGTTACTTATGTCACTGATCCAAGCGTTATTGCATGCTAACCACACGAGGGATATATGGGACCCCTCTTGACTTAGTACTTTGGCGTGTGTTAGCTCCAAGTCACAAGAGGTTGAGTGAGTTGTGTGAAAAAGAAAATAATCTGTGTGTTTTGGGCATGACGGGATGGGTTTTGAGTTTAAGTCCCCTACCCCGAGGAGCATTGGTAAGCTATCTCTCTGCCGATGACTCCGACACAATGTATGGTTTCCATCATACGGGTGGCTCGTAGTTAATACATAATATTGAAAAACGTCTCGTATGACTTAGCCTTGCCGGCATACCTTCGGAAGTGTGCTTTATCTAGTGGCAAAAGAGATGCAGCGTGTGGGTACATTGGTACACCCTGCGAGGTATAATCTATTCGAATAGCCTCGTCCTAGGTTATGGACATGCTTGGTTAGGTCGTGCAAGAACTAGACTACAACTTTTTCAATAAAACTTGATTTCGGGTGGTACAAATGGGTAATTCGTGCTATGTTGTGGTGGCTGTTGGGAAGTCACCTCCAGGATGTTATTTATATTTATAAATGTTGTCTTGCTGTTATTTAAACAAATAAAAATAGATTTGATAAAATTGCCTTCAATCTATTACACTATTACAAATGAAATATTACTTTGTGCTTAAAATGAACCATATGGCTTCCTCCTTTGTTTTAGCATGCATGTAGCTATGTATAGGTTTGTTATACGTAAGTCTTGTGAGTACATTTTTGTACTCAAATGCATTGCTTAATTGTTGTAAAGGAGGTTGACCCCCAAGGGGTTGATCAGTGTGAGATTGCCTACGAAGTTGACGACTAGCTTGGCGGCCCGGTCGGTTGCCTTGTGGGTAAGAGGCAAACCAGTCGGCTTTTGTTTACTGCCATCTTATGGCCTTTGTTTCCGCTGCAACTTAGTCTCTTTGTCATTTGGCCGGTTGGCCACTTTTGTATTATGAACTTGTTGTCTTTTGGATATTGTAACTTTGACGCTACCAGTAATGTAATCTTGTATGCATAATTTTTGTACAGGTATGTGTACTGCAATTCTGGGAAGTACATGTACGCCGAGGCGCGGGATATTTGGTTTGTGATGCTAGGACCAATTGGATGGTTAAGTATTACAAGTTAAATACTCTGGGTCCTCACACTAACTCACTGGAAGAATAAGGGAGTTGAAGCTATTTACCAAGCTTACAACCTTGACAATTTAGAAAAACATCACCAGACACAGACCCTAAAAGATCACGACGAAGTAAAGAAGATAGACGCGATCCACAAAGGTGTCCCAAACGATGATGCCACTAAGCAAAAGACGCAATGGAGGATGCAGCAGAAGTGGTGGCGACGGTAGAGGCGACAAGACTGACAGGGGTAGCGGAAGGAAGATGAAGCCAGTCAAGCTCCCAGAGACGCTGTGAGTCATAGCGGCGAGGGCCAGTACCAACTGGAGTCCCCGTGCGTCGATCCTGAACACAACAAGAATCAGGATCGTGAATAACACGACAACCATGATCAGTGAGCTCACCGGCAGATATGAGTTGCATGGTTAGTTTGGGAATATGAGAAACAGCAGGAATATGAAAAGAGGAATTGGAAAGAGTGCCTCGTCCTGCGATAGAAAGAGAGGTACCATCTGCTGTCTAAACAGTGATAGGGACAGCTAAAGGACGAATGGAAGTGAGACTGGTAGAATCAGGTGTCATATGAAAAGAAGCATCAGAGTCAAGAATCTAAGGTGATATACTTGAGGAAGAAGTAGAAGGTGCTCTCTCACTAGAAGACTATGCAGCAGAACCAACAGAACCAGATGGTGCAAAAGCAGCCACGCAGCAGTGTGAGAAATTCCTGAGAATCAGAAGCACTAGAGCTCCTCTGAGAAGAGGAACCACTCAACCACCAGTTCCCTTTAGAGGATGGCCACCACGATGTAAATCCTTCTTCTTCTTGTAGCAGAATTGTGTCTGATGTCCATCCTTGTTGCAATAGGTGCAACGTACCCTACCAACAGCAGCTGTCACTAGCGAAGGCACCACTGATGAATGAGGTGCTGGAGACGTAGCGGGTGTAGAAATTGAATGAGCTACCAGAATCGAAGGAAACGACGGTGACGGCAGCAGACCCGCAACATGAAGGCGAATCTCCTCAGCACGAATAGCGGCAAGGACCTCCAACAAGGTCACACGAGGGTGGCATGCCAGCAACTGAGCATGAGTTTGCTCATACTCAGCCCGGAGACGGGTCAAGAAGTCGTAGTTACGATGAAGCTCCAGTGAGACTCTCGACGGCGACAAAGACGACGTGTGACAAACATCCGGTCCCAAAGAGTCAATCGGCGCCATACCGCGAACAATTGGACATAGAACTCATCCACGCTTGCATCTCCCTCTGCGGCGATTGCTCTGACGCTGTGAAAAGATACAACGAATCACCGGATGGCTCATAGCGGTTGCGCGGAGATATGTCCACATCAAGCGTCTTTGAAGCCAAACCAACCACATCCCCATGAATTGCACTACGTACTAGCAACCGTAATAGCGAGGCACGAGCATCCTCATCAATCCATGTCTTATAGGCGACATCTTGAGTCGAAAAGTCTCCATGGCATCTTCAAAGGACTCGGATGCCTTTGTCTGGCGTCTTGAAGGATCCTTCGAGTCTGAGCTCGGCGGGAGGAGCGGTGAGACGGACAAGGCAACTCGTCAGTAAGAAACTCCCAAAGGCACTGACCACGCATGTCGAGGCGCATATGTTGAAATCAGTCCCGATAATTGAGACCATCGAAGATCACCGCAACGAGAGCTAAACAATGCCCATTGGTAGGTATTTGGGCGGCGCGGTTAAACGACATACTTTTTTGCCTTTTTTCTTTTGGCCGAGCGGCTCACGTAAAAACGAGCCCAAGCCCATTCAGCCTGCTATAAGCGCACGCACACGGGGGAACTAGGGTTCCCCTGGCGGCAACAATGACGCAAGCGGCGGCGGCGGCAGAGAGTTGAAACAACGGCGGCTCGTGCGATGGTGCCGAAAGCCACTCCCACAACCCGCAGACGAAGAGCGTAGCGCGAGGACTAGGGTTCCTAGCCGGCCGGCGACGCAGAAGACTAGGTGGCGGCGGTAGCCCCAGCGGCGGCCGGATGTTTGCGGGCGGCAAGGCAAGCGGCGAAAGCCGGGCGACGACGGTCGGGAGAGATGGATCCAAAGAGTAGTGAGGCAGGCGGTGCCGATGCCGAGTGGATCCGGGTGGAAGACGGCAACTGCACAGGTGGCCACGAGCAAGCACGGTGGAAGAAGAGCCAGGCAGCGGCCACGGGCAAAGCGGCCACGGGAAAAGCCAGGCGACGACCACAGGCAAAACAAAACCTTAGGTTTGCTCTGATACCATGTTATGAATAGCGCTTGTATTCATCACGAGGCCAATGGGTCAATATATACAAATACAGGTGTGACATATATGCAGGTAACTCCTTATACAATGGGGAAAATACACAGCTAATAATATATATCTAACAAGGACATCATATGTAAAAAACATAGAGCAGTTGAAATTGTTATTACCCGGTGTATAGAGTTAATGACAAACACATGACATGCTATGTATACTGTATATTATAGACATTATATCTCTCCAGTGATCTGAGGTCTGAAATTATTCGTGGTATACGAAATTATGAATACAACAGGGTATTTTGAAACAACAGAAAATGCGAGTTCATCTTTTCGTGCTCAGTATGCAAGAACAGAAAATTCAGTGGAGGATATGGCTATTTTGTAAGGGGAATCATAATTGGATCACTTGATGGAATAACAGTCCTATGTACAAGTATTTGTAAATGATGAAAAGTTCACCATTGCGGAGCAGAAACTGTATTTGTGTCAACAAGTTCAGAAATCACATACCCCACTGAGGAAGGTTGGTTAAAACATCAGCACATGCACAAAAACAAAAGCAAAACTGTGAGCAGTTTCCCTTAATCAAATCTCAAATGTTAAGACACCAATTACTACCTCATGATTCCAAAACGTTCCCTTTCCACCAAAGCAGGTCGAAGAAGAGCCGCAGTACAAGGACGGCCAGTACTTCTCAAGTATCGTTATCAACATTGAAATCTGGGGCAAGTAAAACCAGGTGTAAATGTACATTGACATGATATACTTGCAGTAGTTCAGAAAAAGGGTTAAAAAATGAGCACATCTTTTTTCAGATGAAAAATGAGCACATCTCATCCTAAACAAAAGTTGTGACGTCGGTACCTTATCGATGTTGAATGTGGTGGGTCTGCAGCATGATGGCCACCCCCCATAGTTATACTGTGGCCAGAGCCCATCTGCCCAAATAAAGAAAATGAATTGATGATCAGCATCTCAAGTGATGCAGTTGTCTCAACCTAAATTCTTTGTAGTAACGTGCAACTCTTCTGCAGATACACGCGGTTGTCAAATGTGTATTTGACTAACTCGAACTTTATTTCATTCTTTTATTGGGGTTACAATTGAAGCCTACCACCTATATATGCATTTCAGTCACAACAAGATCTGAAGTTTATGCCCGATGGAACCGGTGGGTGAACAAATTAATCAAAGCAAGCGAATATACCGGCATGTAAGTTATTCACTGTTGCTGCTCAGAGATTTCAAAGCATCCACTACTTACTTGAAGGATTAACACATGAAAAATTCGAGTATTGATATGTACTACGAGCATGAAGAATCATAGATCAGTTTCCTTTACTTCAGCATCTCGAATTAAAACAATGCAAGAACCATCATCAAAAGCAACGGCAGTGGCCACGACATCCAAATTAGGAATGCAACCGATTTGAATGTAAACTTACGAATTGTGAACCATTTGAGAGGCTTGGAGCTGCAGAAAGCAAAGGGAAACCAAATGAGCTTCGGTCAGACAAAAATCCAGCGACAACGCGAAGGAAAGCGATTAAGCGAGGGATGGGGAATGCGACCGGCAGCAGCCGTTGGAGCTGCAGCATTGGTTGGTCTGGCGGCAGACGGTCCCCGGCCACTGCAGCGCCAGCACGTAGTAATCGAACCCGGCCCACCGCCGCTTCCTCCCCGCCGCCGCCGAGGCGGGCGGCGCGAGCAGCGCGCCGGAGAGCAGCACGGCGAGGCAGAGGAAGGAGAGCGAGAGGAGGAGCTGCTTCCTGCGCCGCGTCTCCATTCCCATCGCACATGCATCTTCTTCGCGTGCGTGCCCGGATCTACCTATGTATACTACCTATCTATCCAGTGCCTGCAACATTGCAACTTGCAATAATGATGGGTTGATTGAGTAGCTTGCCGAACATGCCAGGTATGATTGACTTGATTAACCTATTATCGCGTCAGCTTAACGTCTCTGTAGCCTTTAGGAGCAGCAAGCATACTTAGAATGATATCGACAACGATTGTCTATAGTATCTTTTTATATCATCTATAGATAATTTCTACAATGTATTTTTTTTATATGTCTCTATAAACAACTTATTTATATATAATATGTCTTATTTCTCGTATTATAAGATGACCCAACTCTATATTCTTTCACTCTCTCCTTCACATCATCTCATATCATATATTTCAAGACTCACAGACAGCTGACGCTACACCATTGTATATGCTCTGAGTAGTCCTGCACATGGCTTGCTTTGCTCGTGAAGTTAACACCAAGACCAAGCTACGGCATGTACAAGCAGTCCCTCATCTTTGGGTTCCTTCCTCTGCTGCTTGCTTCCTTGCAGGGTACAGAAATCTAATGCATTGCTTCCCAAGCTATACCATTCTGATAGCAGCAAGCCACAGTTGTGAATCTCCTTCTCCCTCTCCTTCTCCTTCTTTTAGCACGAGAGCTTGATCAGAGCATTGCTCAAAAAGACTGAACACCTTTCTTTAAATTCTGCAAGAATACTGGATTCCCAAAAAGCAAAGCAAAGAAATCTCATAAAAAAGAGAGGGAAAGAAAAAATCGCAATGCAAATCGTCTGTTTGTTCGGCCCAGCAGCACGAAGTCTATGGCCCAATCTAATGAAGCAATGCTATTAGCCCCAAATTAGGATTAGCGGCCTAGATAATGAAATGGGCCTATTTAGGCCCTTAAACCCTGGGGGAAGCAAGAACCGCAGCCCGCACACGACGATCCCGTCCGCTGCTCGCTTCGGCCCCATTTCTCCTACCGCCGCCGCCTCCTCCTCCGGCAACCAGTCCACCACGGCGGCTTGGCATGGCTGCGGTACCGCCGGCCTTCACCGGCAACTTGAAGGTGAGTTACGTGTCTCTCTCTTTGATAGTACTGAGATTCCCGAAAGCCACGCGGTCCTCTTCCGCATTTCGCCCGACGATGAAAACCTAACGGAACCTAGCTCGACGGCGGCGGCGTGGGCGAGGTATGCTGCGGAATCAGGTGATTGTGTACGCGCCTTCCACAGAGCCCGGGTGGTGGGGGTGGGTGTTTTTTGGAGGCGTCGCCCATCAGGGTCTTCTCGCGGACGTGAGCTGCCGCTGACGGACGCGGTTTAGGCGCAGCCGCATTCGGAGGGTATGGCCGCAGAAACGGGGCGGCGGTTGTTGGTGGCGCGCGGTGGGCGGGAGTTTGGTAGTTGAGGGTGTTCGTAGTGCAGCCGGATGGACTCCGGCAGTCAGCAGAGCGAGGTGCGTGTGACTCGTCTGTCGGCGGTGGACACTGACCGGGGATTCTGATCCTGATGAGCAAGTGGCACCCAGGAGGTTGGCTTTCTGGGTCGTGGGGCGAGTGGGATACCGGTGGTCAGGTGGACTGGCTGTTTGGCTTCGGGCACATTTGTAGTCCATGCCCCCATTGTAGATTCAGTTACTGACAGTCAAGAGTCCAAAGACTCCTGGATACGGATCATGGATCAATTTGGACTGTAAACGATTGCTGATTGGCTTGGTTGATTGCACATACTTTTATGTTGGTTGAATATAGATTGAGTTTTTTGAGAGGTACAACCCACATCCATCCATTACCACCTCTATAAATAACTACTTTTCTTGGTTTTCTACCATGTATCCTGGCTTGTAAAATTCTAGATTTGTGTGAATAAACTATGTCTATGGTGCGCTGAGGGATGAAATGGGACATTGACGACAGTTAGATCTATGCATATTGAGTTGCCTTTGCTAGGCAATTTTGTGATTAGTGTTAGTGTACTCATGCCGCCGCTGAATCCACACAACATATTTGGTAACATGCCGATGGAATGGTGCAAAATTAAGTTGTTCTTTCTAATTATTTTGTTATTATAACAATACAACAACGACAACAAAGCATTTGGTCCCAAACAAGTTGGGGTAGGCTTAGGCTAGGAACGAAACCTCCTCAAGGTCAAAGGGACAAGAGCCTTGTAAAAAAAACCTACAAGGTTAAAACCCTAAACCGTACATCCTACCATCTGAGCCAAGAGCCTAAAATACTGCCCCTAAACCTTCTTATGGTTGCGGTACGTGGATCGCTAACTTCCATGCGCTTCTATCCAAAGCTAATTCTTTAGCTACATTCCAACCCCCCAAATCTCTTTTAACTGCTTCCTCCCACGTCAGTCTTGGTCGACCTCTGCCTCTTCTTACGTTTTCAGTATGTCTTAAGATTCCACTACATACCGGTGTCTTGGAAGGCCTCCGTTGGAGATGTCCAAACCATCTCAAGCGATGTTGGACAAGCTTCTCTTCAATTGGTGCTACCCCTACCCTATCACGTATATCGTCATTACGGATTCGATCCCGCCTTGTGTAGCCACATATCCACCGCAACATCCTCATCTCCGCTACACTCATCTTCTGTATATGTTGTCTTTTAGTCGCCCAGCATTCTGCTCCATATAGCATCGCAGGTCTGATCACCGTCCTATAAAACTTACCCTTTAACTTTTGAGGGACTTTTTTGTCACACGAGACACCCGATGCTTGACACCATTTCACCCACCCCGCTCTTGGGTTTCATTCCATGAAAAGGTAGCTTGATTTTTACATTGGCTCGCCGGGCCTAACACAACACTCCTCTTTTTTTTCTGGCTTGGGACAGGCTATGTAGAAAACTACACAGGCGAAGTCGTTATTGTGACAATAAACTTTTATATAATTTTTTTGACAACAGTCTGTTATCTGTATTCTGTGGTCATATTGCATTGAGTGAAAGAACCCAGCATCTCTTTGTTTCCCCCTAAAAGGAAAGAAGTCTGCAATTGAAATCCCCAAATAACTATCCAATATGAATCTTTTCTGCATCCAGCTTATTTGGTTTCTTAAGTTTGAACTACATGAATGCAGTTTTTGAACCTGCACTAGCTAAACGTGAAGTACTGGCACTGACAGTTGTTTCCTTTTGAACTGTGCAGAAAGCACTTGCAGGCTTGAGAAGAATCAATTTAGAGGGGTTGCAATGGCGTGTTTTTGATGCAAAGGGCCAGGTCAGAATTCTTTTACTGGTTTCAACTGTGCAGATGTAATAAGGGGAAATGGTTATGCATTAAGCTACTTTGTCTATGTGATAGGTGCTTGGACGGTTGGCATCCCAAATAGCTGTTGTGCTTCAAGGCAAGGACAAGCCAACCTATGCACCACATGTGGAAAATGGAGACATGTGCATCGTACTTAATGCAAAAGATATCAGTGTCACGGGAAGGAAAATGACTGATAAAATTTACTACTGGCATACAGGGTTAGTAAATTTCTAGCAAATACTGTTGAATTCCTTATCTGGTATTATTATTAATTTTCTTTTGTTATGTGCATTTTCAATAGGTATGTTGGCCATCTGAAGGAAAGGAGGCTCAAGGACCAGATGGAAAAAGACCCAACTGAAGTGATTCGCAAAGCTGTCCTGCGCATGCTTCCCCGCAATAGATTGCGTGATGTAAGTGAAACTTCATGTCTCCTTGTTTCTGTAATTTAGGATCGGTCATAAGTTCATTCCTTTTCTGGTTGAAGACTTGATGCTAGCTTTATTTGCTGCTGAGTTATCTACATGATCTATAGGCTATAATGTAGATTGCTCATTGCTGTATGCATATTTGTGTTGATGCTTATATGTATTAACTATGGTGATAGCAGTTATATTATTATAGACTAGGCACTTTTATCTTGCATTGACAAACAAGTGATTATGATAATTTTCTTATTATTCATTGAGCCACGAGATACCAGTCTATACTCTTAAGCAAAAGCCATGAGAGAAGTTTATTTGTTTGTACAGTGCAACTTCTGGCTTAATTAAGTTTGTGCGATGCATTTCTGAAGTTAACTGATGTGCCTATGGATCTGTCAGAATTTGTTGATGTGGTGCTGTAACTAGTTGTGAATTTTTGTTTGGAGATTTTGAAGCCAGAACTGTGTATATTGAAGAACAAATCCAATAACATGTCATGAAATCCATCCATCTTTTCTTTCGTGTTGTTACTGTTATGAATAGCGCTTGTATTCAATATGAGGCCAATGGGCCGGTATATATACACAAAGTACAGGTGGTGAATATGCAAAGAACCCCTCATAACAATGGGGAATAACAGACTATACATATATCTCTAACACCCTCAAACTCATGGTGGATCAACAACACCGAGTTTGGAGAGGTAGAAGCTGCTTGCGGCTCGAGTCCGGGCCTTCGTGAAGAAATCCGCTATCTGAAGCTCAAGAAGGCACATATTGAAGAGCAATCACCGATCATGCACACAAGACCTCATGAAGGAAGCATCAACACCAATATGCTTGGTGAGCTCATGCTTCACAGGATCACGAACAATCTTGATAGCACTTTGTCTTGTCGACAAGAGAGGAGTCGGTGTAGTGACAAACACCAAAATCCTCAAGTAACCACCGTAGCCAAGTAATCTCTGCCAAGAGAGCCATAGCTCGCAACTCGACCTCTGCGCTCGAGCAGGACACTGCGATCTGTTTCTTCGTCTTCGTGCAATGAGAGAACCACCAAGAAAAACACAATGAAGCGAGATAGGCCGTGATCGATCGAGGGATCATCGCCCAAGTAGCATCCGAATAAGCTGAAGTCATGAACGAGCCGGGCGTGGAAAGAAGAGACGGCGAGAGATAGTCCCACGAAGGTATCGTAGAACTCGAAGAAGGTGGTCAGAGTGGACTGAGTGGGAGCGAAAACGAATCGACTCGAGAATGTGAGCTGGATAAGTGATATCCGGACGAGTAACAACAAGGTAGACAAGACTCCCAACAAGATGGCGATAGCGAGTCGGATCGAAAAGAGGCTCGCCATCGAGGGTCGGAGGTGAACATTGAGCTCCATGGGAGTCTCAACGATCGTTGATCGATGAGAGAGGCGCGATCAAGAAGATCTGAATATACTTCTCTTGGGACATAAAGAAACCATCCGGAGTGGAAGTAACCTCAATCCCAAGGAAGTAACAAAGAGGACCAAGATCCGACATAAGGCGCTTTCGCTAAGACGAGGCTTGACAAAGGCAATGTACTCGAGTCATCTCCGTAAATGATCATATCATCAACATATAGAAGAAGAAGAGTCAGACCACGAGATGAAGTGTGGACAAAGAGCGCAGATCATGATCACTCATTGAAAAACCATGACCACGAGAGGAGAAGCGCTCAAACCAAGCACGAGGGCTTGCTTAAGGCCATAGAGAGAGCGGCAAGGCGACGGACCATGCCCTCGAGAATGAATACCCGGTGGCGGATGCATGTAGACCTCCTCACGCAACTCACCATTAAGAAAGGCATTCTTGACATCAAGCCGAGAAGCAGACCCGATGGCGAATGACGCCACCGAAAGAAGAGTACTGACAAAGGGTCATGTGGGCCACAGAGCAAAAATCTCGTCGTAGTCACGACCATGCTCTCTTTGGAAGCCACGAGCAACAAGACGCGCCTTATAGCGCTCAAGAGAGCCATCGAGCGAGTCTTAATCTTATAGACCCACTTACATGTGATGGGGCGAGAGTGAGATGGAAAAGGAACAAGATCCCAAGTACCAAGACGCTCGAGGGCGACAATCTCCTCGGCCATGGCATCTTGCCACTCGGGATGAGTAATGCGGCATCCTCAGAGGAGGCGGGCTCACGGTAGGCTGCGCCAAAGAAAGGCAAAAGCAGGCGGGGTCAAGCGGTAGCGATCGCGGAGGCGTGGCGAGGAGAAGACTGCCCATCGGGGAAGATGAAGCATCGAAGAAGATGAATCATCGATGAAGAGGCTCATCTGGAAGATCCTCATCGAGGTCGGCGAGTGTAGAAGCGAGTGTAGTGGGGAGCTGAGGAGCCGCAGGAGACGGCGGCGGCGACAATGGCGGAGAGGCCACAGGAGAAATATGTGGAGACTCGATGGGGCTCAGTGGACAAGGGCAAGACAGAGATAGGTGTATCTGGAAGGTCAAAAAAGCAGAGACTCCACAGAGGAAGCCGAAGGAGAGCAGGGCGTGGGTAGAAGGGGCGAGACTCGTCGAAAGTCACATCCCGAAAATCCGCATCCGTCGACCAACAGATCCGGCAGAATAGCCCTTGTGCTCGACAGATCAGATCCCGAAAGACACACTCAACGATGAGCGATCGGTTTAGTGCGTTCTCGGCGAGGAGAACGTAGCAAACGCAACGAAACAGACGAAGGCGAGTAGTCGAAGGAGACCACGAGACGCTCAGCAGAATCGCACTGAAGAAGCGAAGAAGAAATTTGGATGTTGGCGAGATAGGTGGCGATGGAAACGACCTCGGCCCAAAAGTGAGGTGGAATAGAGGCGGCAATCATCGAGGCACGAGCCGACTCAAGAAGGTGACGATGCTTGCGCTCGGCAACACCATTCGAGCATGAGCACCGGGACAAGAAGGCGGCGAGAGTGCCACGCTTTCGGCAAGGAAGCTGCGCGGTGATGAGAGAGGTACTCGCCAAACAGAGTCGGCCACGAAGACACGAATAGGAGTGGAGAACGTATGCGAACCATAGTGGCAAACTGTTTATAGATAGACAATGCCTCGCTACGAAGACATGAAATATATCCAAGTGTGGCGAGAGAAATCATCTATAAATATGATATAATATCGATGACCCTTTCAAACAAAGGAGCGGACCCCAAACATCGGAATGAACAAGATCAAAAGGACGCCGAGACAACGACTCACTATGAGGATAAGGAAGTGAATCTGTTTGCCTAACTTACGTACGACAATCTAAAGATCGTCTCTGAGACGGACCCCGAAAACCACGACGAACTAAAGGCGACAAACGAGATCCACACAGATGGCCAAGACGGTGATGCCACTCTTTGAAAAAGCCGTGAGCGAGTGGCGAAGCGGAGACTGGCGGCGGCGGTGGCGTGGAAGGAAGATGAAGCGATCAAGCTCCCAGAGACGCCGTGAGTCAAGACGCCGAGGGCAGAACCAACCGAGCTCCGTGTGGCGGTCTGAATACAACAAGAGTCGAGTCGAGAATGACCCGATAACCAAGGTCGATGTCCGCCCAAAGAAAAGAAGTCGCATGGTAAGGCGAGGACATGAGCAACAAAAGGAACATGAAAAGATGAGTTGCGAAGAGATCCTCGACCGAGAGAAAAAGAGAGGTACCATCGCCAGAAGAACACCGGGAGAATCAAGAGGTGTAATGAAGGATGAGTGGAAGAATCGAGAGTCATGTGGAAGGATGCTCGAAATCAAGAATCCACGGGAGGTCTTTGGATCGTGGAGGTGGTGGTTTCGCATGCAGAAGAGTCGATGTGAGAACCAGCAGAGAACTCATCGAAGGAGAACTCAAGTAGCAAGCGGCGTCGAAGTCGCTATCTCTGCTTTCGATGAGAGAAACTGAAGGAGTCGATGTAGACGTCAATGTAGGAACTACAGAACTGCCGAGGAGAACCCGGCGGCAAGCAAGCGTCGAAGTCCGCTATCTCTGCCGATGAGAGAAACTGAAGGAGTCGATCGAGAAGTCGATGTAGAAGCACCGATCTGGGTGCTAGTAGAAGAACGGCGTGAAAGATGCCGCCGCTTATATGCATCGGACTCAATGTGGCCGACCTTATCGCAAAGATGGGAAGCGATGAGGGCGCCACCGCCAGATGGAGGTCAACCACCACCACTGTGGCGGCCATTGGAGAGGTAGTGTCTTTGAAGCGTGGAGTAGCACCACGCAGCGAACGGAAGCCATCGGTGGCGGCGGCTGACCGATTCGCAGCATGCGACGACAAAACAACGAAGTCTAACGGTATTGGGCCGGGCGGCACGGCGGTTAGATCAACGTTTTTCTTTCTTGAGCCGTGAAGCCTACTAAAAGGTCACCAACCCATTGAAACTCACGGGAACCGAATTAGGTTCCCTTCTCTCCTCGCGGCGTGACAAGCGGCGGCAGCGATGGCGGCGGCGGTTATCGCCACAATGTGAGCTCATGTGATGGTTCTTGGCGCGCAAGCAAGCAAATGGTCTGGCGTGGTTCTGGCCTATGGACAATCTGGCGTGGTTCTGAAAGCCTACAAGAAAGCGTCTGTGCGCTGAGGAGCGAAACCCTCCTACGGCGGCGGCGGCGGGAGGAGGTACCACGGAGCCCTCGGCAGGCGGAGAGGCAGGCCCGCGAGGCGTCTTGTGATGGGGCGTCGAGGCGGCAGCGTACCACAGCCGCCACGGATCGACGCGACGGCGACCACCACCGTCGTGGGAGTTGCAGAATCGCGATCCGCGGACGCCTCAGAAGATAAGGCGGCGATCAAGTCGGAGTGGAGAGACTATGGGATGATGGCCGGCGAATGGCCGAGAGAGACGACCGGAAAAGCGTCGAGAGGCGCCGGATCTCGGCGGCGGAGAAGGAGACGGCCAGGCGGCGGTGACCGAGTGGCGTCGGTAGCGATGGAGAAGCGACAGAGCACGGAGGAAGAAGACGCAGCGGCGGCAGTAAAAAAATCTGACGGCGGCAAAGGTGAGACCCTAACCCTAACCTCAACGTGGCTCTGATACCATGTTATGAATAGCGCTTGTATTCAATATGAGGCCAATGGGCCGGTATATATACACAAAGTACAGGTGGTGAATATGCAAAGAACCCCTCATAACAATGGGGAATAACAGACTATACATATATCTCTAACAGTTACAAGTGGCTGATATTGCATATGAAGCTGTATACCGCGGTCATGGTCTATCCTTGTTATATGTTTTAGAAATTTGTATTATCTGAGAAATAAAATCCTTGTTTCCTTGCCACTCTGGTATAATCAAGTACTTAGACAAAAAGGCATATTCTTCCTTTTTGTTTCCTTTTCAAATTGTTGAAGGGCCTTGGTATAGTACTGCCATTTAACATGTACTGTTTTGATCCTCCAGGATAGGGATCGCAAATTGAGGATATTTTCTGGAGATGAGCATCCATTCCATGATCGACCTCTTGAACCTTTTGTGATGCCACCACGCCAAGTACGCGAGATGCGTCCCCGGGCAAGACGTGCGCTGATCAGGGCACAGAAGAAAGAGCAGGACAGAGCAGCAGCGGCATCAACCAAAGATGAAGAAGATGCTAAGAATGCCAAAGCTGAGGTCACTGCATAGACAGACACCTTCAGATGTGTGTGGACTATGGAGATTGATTTGCGTGTTACAAATCTACCCGTTGCATTTTCTGAAGGATCTGTGTTATCTTTTATTTCTTTGGCATGTAGCCTGTTGAGTTGAAGAGAGAGAAGACACTACCCATATTTAGTAATATTAAGAAAGCCAAAGTGCAGAGAAGCGTGTTGAGTTGAATAGGCACTAGATCCTGGAAATGTTCAAACTCATTCTGAATTTATTTCATATCGCACAGCATGTAACTCAAGCCTTGTGTCGTTCCTCCCTAGGAAATAAAATCCTCGTCTGCTTTGTTTTCCTTTTGCTCTTGGAGAATGCAAGAGTCGATTCGAATGCGTATCATGAGCTATTCAGCTGCTTTGATTCACATTCATATGTGGAATGAAGCAGATCATCCGATTGATCGACTACTTTGACTCAAACGGAAAAATTTCATGAATGAGCAAAAAAAAAAAAGAGTACAAAATAATGTAATTTTTTTAAGAAAAGTACAGATATGTCAGCGATAGAACGAAATGGTCCAGCAAAATGGAGATTACGAGGCCCAGCCCAATACTCCATTACGGCCTTAAACCCTGAAAATTAGGTCAGTGACATCTCTATCGTCGGATTTGAAAAAAATAACATTTTGACTGATTGATAACACCGCGAACAATAAAAAATTAGGAAAGTAACACCCGTAGAGTAAAATGATGTTTTTACCCTCTTTCTTGCATCCCCTCTTCTCAAACCATCTTTGTCTTGCCCCTTATGTAGCAGTCATGCCGCCATGGCCGTCTTGGTAGCGTCGCCTCTCTCTCTTCCCTACCGAGTCGCACCGCTTCCCCTAAGGCGTGTCGCCGCCATCGTCGGTCTCCAAGCCGCGCCGCCTCTCTCTCCCTCTTATTAATTTGGCGAGCTTAAACTTCCTCGAGTTGTCTTGCCGCCATCGCCGCTTCTCAAGCATGACACCATCGCCGGTCATGTAAATCGCTGTCGATCTCAAACCACGCTTCTGTGGGGTGTGCTCGCGGCTTTGCCTCCGTACCGATCTCCAAGTGGCGGCGGCGATGCGGTGCAGCCGAAGAGAGACCTCATAAGGAAACACCGGAGTTGGTGGAGAAGAGGGCAATTGTGTCTTTTTGATAAATTTGTGATGGGGTGTTCCAAGTACTCTATCCGTTTTTAAATACATGACGTTTGACCAAACGTGCAGTCAAACTTATCTAACTTTGACTAATAATATATGAAAAACTATTTAGATTGATCATGAGTGAATAGTATCATTAGATTTGTCATGATAAATATTTTCATAATATAATAATTTTATAATTTTTTACTAACAAAATCATATAGAAAAGTAATGGTTAAAGTTATATAAATTTAACTGCACGTTTGGTCAAACGTTATGTATTTAAAAACGAAGGGTGTATTGTTTTACAGATTTTTAGCCTTTTGAATGTTTTCAATGTTATTTCTCTAATTTTAACTTTTTACAAGTTCTTGAACTAATTGTCGCACGTAAAACCTTCTACATTCCCCTTCGACTCCTCTCCTCCACACAAATCAACCACAACACCACCTCGCTGCCGCCGCCGAGGACGACGACGACGATGTGGCGTTCGCGAGCTCGTGCTCTCCTCCTTCTCCGCTCCTCCATACCCAAGTCGCCTCCACCGCCGCCACCATCTCCACTTCGAACCTTAACCCGAGTCCCACCCCCACGCCCTCTCTCCCGCTTCCTCTCCTCTTTCCCGGCGCCCCTCCCGGATGCCTCCTCCTCTGCTGCCGCATCCGCCTTGGCTGATCCCACCGAGGACGTCGAGGAAAACCTGACCTCACTCTGGGTAGAGGACACCGGCGAAGCCGACGACATCTTCGCCTCCTCCGACGCTGCCGATGCTGTAGCCAACGACGAGGAGGTCGCCCGCGTCCGCGCGGTCGTGGAGGCCACTCCGCAGGACCAGATCCCCTCCGCCCTGGCTGACATGGTCGTGGACTTCACCGAGCCGCTCCTCAACGCCGTCCTCCTCTCTGCCGACCACTGCTCCGGTAAAAAGCTACTCCTTTTGTTCAAGTCTGCCGCGAAGAACAACCCCGCTGCCAAGAGCCTTGCCAATCTTGAGATCGTCGCGAGCAAGATTGCTGATTCCGATGAGATTGACAAGATGGATGCGTACTTGCTGTGGGATTTGGTTAAGGAAATGGGCAATGTGCCAGGATCAGTGAGCACTCAAGTGTTGAATAAAGTGATAGCAATATTTTGGAAGCTCGAGAAGTCGAAGGCGGCTCTAGAGGTTATCGACAAGTTCAGTGAGTTCGGCTGTACTCCGGATGGCGACAGCTATTATCTGGTGATTCAAGCAGCTGGAAAGAAGTCCATGGTTGGTGCTGCATGGGGAGTTTGTGAGAAGATGATTAGCTCTGGGTGCTTTCCTGATGGGGACAAGGTCGGCGAGATTGTGATGTTCTTTTGCAAGGGGAAGAAGGTGAAGGAGGCACATTCAGTATACCTAGCAGCGAAGGAGAAGAAGGTTCAGATTCCAACATCACCCTTGGATTTCCTTGTTGGTGCTTTGGCAAGGAATGATGAGACCATCAGTACAGCTCTGGAGCTTCTGGAAGAGTACCAAGGGGAGTCTCTTAAGCATGCAGGCAAGTCCTTTGCTGCGGTTATACATGGTTTGTGTAGGACAAACAATGTGAAGGATGCAAAGAAATTGTTGATGAGGATGGTGAATCTTGGCCCAGCTCCTGGTAGTGCGGTGTTCAACTTTGTCATCACGGCATTGTCTAAAGAGGGAGAAATGGAGGATGCAAAGGGTTTGATGAGAGTAATGGAGAGACGAGGGCTCCGTCCTGATATTTATACATACAGCGTGATCATGAGTGGCTACACAAAAGGAGGCATGATTGATGAAGCCCATGCTCTACTTCGTGAAGCTAAGAAGATTCATCCAAAACTAAGCAGGGTTACTTATCACATACTTATTCGTGGTTACTGCAAGATGGAGGAGTTCGAGAAAGCCCTTGAGTGCCTAAAGGAGATGAAGGAAGATGGGTTGCAGCCAATTGTGGACGAGTATAACAAACTTATCCAGTCATTATGTCTCAAGGCTATGGACTGGAGAACAGCTGAGAAGCTCCTGAAGGAAATGGAGGACAGTGGATTATGCCTGAAGGGCATTACTCGCAGCCTCATAGCAGCAGTCAAGGAGTTGGAAATGGAAGAGGAGTCAAAAGCCATCCAAGAAGCATAGTTTCTCTAGGATATGCTTGAAGTGACAAGGCTGCTAATCAATTTTGGGGCAGTGCTTTCTTTTTGCTATCTGCATCTCTGGTGAGCTTGTGAGAAACACCATCTTTTGTACTTTTCTGTTTGTTGTTAGATGCTACAATAATTTTGCATTTATATTATAAATGCTAGACCGACAGGGAAGAATGTTCAGTTTTGGTCTAGAATTTCTTCTTTTTTAGAACTGAGATAATTTCCACATGTCATTTTCCATCTGATCTCATGCCTTGCCAAAGGAGAATACAGACATGTTAGTGAAAATGACAATGCAGCAGCACATACCTCTTAATGCTGTAGTACCTGATATCCAAGAACTTCCCTATAAGCAATTATTGTGTAAAACATCAGAATGTCAGCGTTAAATTGTGAATATGCAATTCATTTACTTGTAGGCATCAGTATCTGATTTAAGGACATGGCAATAGTTTGGTCTGCCGATAGAGTAAATTTTTTTATGTGTATTTTGTTGATATGTGATAACTCAATCCACCTAGATGGTATCTCTAATTGTGTGCAGTTATCTGTTAAGGCTTTTGAGGTGCACTATTCCAAGCATAATTCAACTGTATGGCTAGAATTTTTTTTTGTTTATTTGATGAATTTAGTGCAGACAATTCAGTATTTCATTTGGTTTCTCTTTCGTCTGTGATATGTTGAAGACACAGAACATTGCCCTTGTATTCTATGGCATTACTGCATTAGCTTAGTGAGCCATACAGTTGAATTTTTACTTAGAGCAAAGTTCAATTCCCAGCGGCTAGGAGCTAGTGCTAACTGGTAAGTGATAAGCGAAATCTCAAAGTAAACCGATTTTTAATAATCAGGTGGGTTAGTGCCCATTTAGGAGTAGATGCTCTTTACACGTGCGGGACATGATTGTTTATTGAAAACTAGGCAGTTTCTGAAGTTTTTTGTTGTAAAACACGTCATTCAGGACTGTTCTTTTAGAAAACAGAAAATACTAAAAATGTTGAGTCTTCTCAGTCTCGCTGGAAACAACCGAAACTGTTGCTTGCTGACTGTGTTTCTGGCTGCAAATATGCCTAATGAGAGCCTCTCCCAAGAGGCCCAAAACTGGAGTGATTAGCACCGATAACCTTCTGGGAGTTATTGCTGGCCGCGAAGCAGTTGTTGGTCCTATACCATTTATGGAACCTGTGCTATAAAGCTATTGTGCCTTGAGCTCAAACCACAATTAGGACTTGTGATTGCTCACTCTCGCTTATCATCCATCATGCAGTTGATCTGTTGCAAAATGGTCTCTTCCTAGCTCCACTGCATAACATATTGTTGTATTGTGGTCAGTTGTCGGTAGGCGCACATTTTTTGTTGCATACTTTTTGGTAATTTGTTTACTTGTAGTTGGTATGGTGTTGGCATCTTCTGGTGATTGGTAAGTCAATAGGATGGGAGCACGCATACAGCATGTGTTTGCATTAGTTTGATTTTGTATTTGGTCAGTTTGTTACTAGCACAAAGCAAGAACCTGGCAACTTTTCTAGTTGTAATATAAAAGAGTACTGGAGGAACTCACATATCAGGATAAACCTTGATTTATACTCCTTTGTATTGGCAACCTCTACTCGGATTTTTTTCTCCCAAATCTCTAGTCGGTACTGATCTAGCTGGGACTACCGTAACATTGATAACTGTAAACTCTTTCTTCTAATCCATTGTAGCTAGGTCATTCTAGTTTGTTGTTTGCCATTTCTTTCAGTGGATCTGCATCTGTTGGATGACCTCTGCTGAGAAACTCCAAAGTCCAAACCACATTCGTAATTGAATTTGGCAGAGAAATGTATCATGTCATTTTAGAGTTTTCAGCTAGTCTTTCAGCCTTTATCGCTTCTCTCTAAAAACTCAGCTGTTGAAATGCATAAGAACACTGACTATTGGCTTGCTGCGTCAAGAGCTGCATTTTTGCTGCTGCTGCTGCTACACATGCTGCCAATTGATATCTGTGAGCACGCTGCTGGTGGAAGCAATCACAAGCTGTACAATCACAAATGAAGAAAAATATTAGTGTCATAATGTATTCAATTGCTATGCGATCCATACATGGTCTTGGTCGTCTTTTCTTAAGATAAGCTAAAATGGAGTTATATTACGGAGATTAAACAGTGACCACTGACCAGTCGTGGTGATGATCAGGAGCACTTCCGAGTTAAAGCTGCTGTCATATTTCTATTTTTCATTTGATGCTGTCCTAGCAGGGCACCAAGGGGTGCCCCGCACCCTAGAGTCGTTAGGGATACCGGTGTGCCGTCGGAGATACCGTACATGTGTAAACCTAGTCTGTATACTGTATTTTAAGCAAATGTACATAAAATGCGCTCTCTCTCTCTCTCTCTCTCTCGCCTATGGGGGCAAGAAGGTAAATGTCCCTTCTTGCCCCTTATAAGTAAAGCCCTATGGGCATGTAACAAGGGGATCTCTCTCATTCATATACAAGCAATACATATACTTATACATACATGTCTTTGGCCCCTCTCTTCTTTCGGTCCTTCTTCAACTACGTACCTACTGTCTAGTCTTTTAACTATGATAGTTGGCGTCGTTCGTGCGGACCGAACAAAAAGCTACAAGCATGAGGAGCTGAAGACACCTCCACACCGGTCAAAGCCCCCCCCCCCCCTCGCAGAAAAAACACCCTTCGGGCAAAGCCCCAAAACACATCCCGAAGCCCTTGCCCACAAAAAAACAAGCCCACCGGGGACCCTTCGGGGCCCCTTCGTTCAGCCGAAGCGTCCTACCCAAAGTGCCTCGGGGACTGCCAGCTACCTCCTCAGCTCTGCCCGGAGGGTCTTCCACCTCTGGTCTTGCCTCGAGGCACCTCTGTGTCTTGCTTAGGAGTCCTGTGAGAGCCCCTCATCGCTAGAGGCCCCATGGCGTTCGCCACGGAGCCATTTCGTTGAGACACTTCGTGGCAAAGCCCCCGTCTTTGCCATGCCGCCCGCCACAGCCTGGTGGGAGCTCCTATGTCTCCGGCGCACCCTCGGGCCGCCTGCGCCTCAGACCCGAGGCGCCGCCACTCATCCAGCTTCGCCTTCCTCGCCTCCGGATCCCTCAAGGCGTCCTCGTCTTGATCCTCAGCAAGTAGCCTCCGGAGCCCCTCGCCTCAGCACCGACTCGGCCACCTTCGCGAAGCCTCTGGCGCGGCCAAGCCTCCTCGAGACCCCCTTGGAGCCCCTCGCCCTCCGGGGCCACCTCGAAGACGGCTCCACCACCTCGCCATCACCAGCCCCTGGACCTTCGAGCGCCTTCGCCACTAGCCAGGGGCCTCACCTCGCAGCACCTGCGAGCCGCCGCCTTCGATTTCGCCGGAGTGCCTTCGGGCCGTCGCGTCCTCCGCCCACTCGGAGCACCTTCCGGAGCACCACCTCGCTGGATCCGCCTCGACCCCCCTCCGGAGCCCCCTCGCAGCCTTCGGAGACCCCTTGGGCCACGTCCGGAGCACCACCTCGCACTCGAGGCCCGCCTCACCAGCTCAAGGAAACGTCTGTCCACCTCCCTTCCCATCCCAATCCTCCTCGATACAACACACCAGAGAGATCAGAGGGATTAGCGGAGCGAGACAAATAGAGCCATGAAGTCTTTCCGGTAGCAGAAGGCCCATACCAGTGCCGCCATCGAGCCTACCGGCGACGTCTCCAAGAAGGTGATGGACCACCACCAGAAGCCAGTAGCCACCGCTGTGCATCTCCTCCACCCTTCGATGCCATATCAGCGGTAGTGTTGGGAGGAGGAAATGGAGATGGACCGAGGGATAGACGTGGAAGCAGATGTAGGGGAAGACGCCGGCGTGGGTCATCGGGGCTACGCGATCGTCGGCTCGCTACGCAGAGCAGAGGACGTCGGGGCGGCCGTCGTAGGGGAGCTGAGGCGGCAGCGGCCCGATCTAGATCGGATCTGGACGACGGCGGCGATGGTGGTCCAAGAAGACGACGGGCAGGGTCAAGGGTGACCAGATTCGGCGACGGTGGTGTCGGATGGCACGGAGGTGGAGGCCGGCGCGCCATGCCTCTGGCCACCGGATTCGGAGGCCAGGTGGTGCCCGGATCCACAGAGTAGAGGACGGGATGCCCAGATGGTGCGAAGGTGGAGGAGGTTGGATCTCTCAGGTGTCGCTAGGGGGGTGGAGCAGAGAACGACCAGAGCCTGGGGCGGTGCGGATCCGAGTCGCAGCAGCCGGATCTGAGGCAAACAGCCTCGAAGCAGAGCCTGCTGGGGTGCGCGCGGGAGCATGAGCCACGGGAAGGGACGATCGCTACTAGGAGGAGGCCACCCCCGGGAGCGAAGATTTCTTCTCCCGAGGGTAGTGGCGGTGGAGAGAGTAGAAGCTAGGCGGCGGCTACAATAGCAAACCCTAACATTTACTCTGATACCATGTTATGAATATTGTGTGTATATTGAAGATACCCAATGGGCAATATATATAGAGTACAAGAGGTGTATGTCATATACAGATAAGGCAATACAAAAGGATTCCTATCTCTATCTCTAACATATCTCTAACAGGCGTGAGGTTGGATCTTGACTGTGGAATCGGGCTATCAGGGGCGTGGATTCATGTCAGGTCGGGTTGGGATTTGGGGAGGGAGTTGGAAAGAGGAGGGAGGGAGCAGCGCATTGGCGGCAGCCATGTGGGCGACGGCGGCGAGCAGCATGGATGCGTGGGCGAGGAGGACGACGTGGATGGGCTCGCGACTGTGGCGGTGTGGCCTGCGCAAAGGGAGGCAGATCGGGGAATGAGGGGATCGGGAGCGGCGGCTAGGGCAAAGGAGGCGCGACTAACGGTTCGATCTCCCACCTCGTTAGATCGGACGGCCCACTGGAAGGGATGCCGATTGAACAGTAGAACAGTGGATGGCACCGTGGCAGCTTTATATCATGACCGGAAAAACTATAATAATGTATGGTAAGGACCCGTGAAAGGATGGAAGCTATTGCCTAATGGCCCACTTTCTTTTCTGTTCAGGGGCCTATCGTTGTAGGATGGAAGAGAATTGCGTGGTGCTTCTTTATTCCGTCCGTAAGAATCGCAGCTACGCAAGATGGTTTTCCTGCTCACTTTCTGGAGCCTCATGCCGTTGCATTCCCGGCTTTGGACATGACGTAGCGTCAGGACGGGAATCAGGCCGTTGCGAGGGGCTCGTCAGAGCATTGAGGCGTCCTGCGATGCTGGTCCTGTTGATTGACACTCTTCTACTTTTGCTTTCGCTCTCCTCTCCCCTTCTTTTGCTTGCTTGCTTGTGTTATCAATTGTGAGATGTTAGTCAATGATCAGACTGAGCAGAGACACACAAGCCTAACCTTGACAAACGCAAGCCTTTGTTAACTGAGTGCTTAGGTCCAATGATCACATCCATTAGCAGGCTCAGTCGGATCTGTTCCCCATCTCTTGCACTGTGTTGAAACGATTCTCCTTTGGTCATGCAGATTGCAGAAGCAGAGCTTGAACTTCTGAAAACAGCATCGGTCTGATATTCTGATCTCAAGCATCAGGAGACACCCGTCCCTTTAATGATGACTTAAACAAGGAATACTTTGCAACTTTATCACGATTGAACAATAAAGCCATGGGGATCTTTGCGAAAAGCGAGACACGCAGTGGGCATCTCGTCCTCACGTGACACGGCGTAGCATTTCTTACATTATTACCTCTTCTTTGATTAGAAACGACGAGTGTTGCCGAAGCCGAGGGAAGCTGCCTTGCTTTCTACTTGTCAAAAGAGAAGTAGCTAAGAAAATGAAGTATTAGACTCGGCTTGAAGGGTGCCTCTTTTGTAGGAGCTGTGCTTGGGCTAAAATGGCAAAATTAGCTACCTAACAAGCTTCATTTTCTGCTCAGGTATCTGATATTTTTATCCGGCAGGTGCATCCCTAATTAGGTAACGTTAGTTTCTGATTTATGGGTTGGATACTCATTGCCTATACATCAAAAATGGGTAAAGGCATTTTGATGGAAGTATTCAGAGAACATGAAAAGAATTTTGATGGACAGTGCAATCACAGTACATTCATAGGATATGATATCTTTGAACTAGTAGTAGTTTTCATGTGCGACTCATGAGACTATGATGCAGCAGGGGATGGCGTCATTGCAAGATTGAGTAGTAGTAGTAGTTGTTGTTCAAGTGCCACCGCGGTTGGCTTCCATCCATTCTGCTGGTTATTCACAAATCATGCTAGTATTTAGTACCCATCATGCATGCATGTATGTTGATGCTCTTTTACTTGTTCTCTGCTTCCCAATTTAGAATCTTGCTGCCCCAGAAGATTGCTATGGCTGGGTCCTCTCTACCTTCCATCTCCAACTAATACCTCAGATCTAGACATCAAGCATCATATTCAACCCACTATCCCCTCTCCTTAAAATGCTCATACTTCTTAATCATAGTTCTTGACATATGCTTCTCATTTGTAGCCTAATCAACCCATGTGTGCTTAGAGCCCAAAACAAAGAACTTTTCTTGGCATCTGGGGCCAATGATTGAGGCCATTGGACCAGAGCATCCATCCATACGGTACAGGAGACAAAAGAGGGGCATGTGGGGTTTGCAAAATGGTAAGGATTTGGTAGGAAAGGGAGTCATGCCACAACGTTTTGTGGGCATGCATCCAAGGCATGGTTGTCAGTTGTCACGCCCACATGGGGATGGGGACCTAACGATTGTAGCCACTCAAACCACCGGGTCTTTCTCTCTCCATACTATACATAACATGCCCATGGAAACTATAGTTTTAACTGCTCACATGGCGCGATGAAACGCTCAGCTCGTTAAGCAACAGGCACTCTCAGTTCAGATGCTCAAACTGGAAGTAACTTGCACCTTTACTCCATTCATGGCTGCACTGTATTTCTTGCTTCTGTTGAGAGGGTCAGTGAAACTTCTGAACTTACAGTGTACTACTGTAGTAGATATCCCAGTTTATTCTGCTATAGATAAAACTGTCAGGTAAAGTCTACGGTTGTATGTAGTGAGTATGGCCCATTTGTGAAGGTAAGTGCTGACAGCACATTACTGATGTTTTATTCTTGGCACCACCGGAGTATAATGTATTTTGTTTTCTTTTTCAAGTACATCCGAGGTCAGCTACCTTACAATTCTGAAGATTCACCATACTTGAAATTGGTACTGCATGTCATGTACACACTGAAGACCACATACATACATGAGCTGATTATTTCCTCTGATCTAGATTTTATCCCTTCTTATATATAGAAATAAACATTTGCAAAAATATTGTACATTCTATAATCTACAGGTACAAAAGGTGAAAAAAAAACAGCCCACCACCATCAGTATCCCTCTGCCCTCTGGCGGTTTTCCACCGGTAGTCCGCGAAAAATTCTATTGACAGACTATCAGTGATCACGGAGACGACGCTGAAGTGGCTGAACTCTCGTCGTCGGAGAATCCAGCTCTCAACGCATGAATCCTCGGGAACAACTGTGGCATCATTGGGTTGACGGGCACTGGGAAATGGCGCACGGAGCTGGCAATTGTGCGGTCATTGATCCTGCCGACTTCCTTGCAGACCTGATCAAGAACGGAGAGGAGATCCCTGATGACCATGAAGATTCTGAAAGGATGAGCCTCCTCTTTTGCAGAGTCACCATGGAAGTACTCTGTGATTTCCTTCACAAGCGACAGTGCAACACTCTCCTGAGCTTGAACCCTGATGATCTCGTTGTCGGCCTTCTTCAAGAACTTCTGCATTGTGTCATGGAACCTCCATGCATCCTCCCTTGATTGCAACTCTTCATTCAACCGCAATACCTCGGTGATCTTTTCTATTCCTCCAGCAAGTTTCGCAACATAGCTGCTTAGCACGTCAGAATCCATGGCGGCTGCCTTCTTGACACTGCTGAGCTCGTTCCCAAGGCCAGCCACTACCTGGAGGCCAAGCTTTTTGCACTCGAGCTCATCTCGTAGAGGATTTGCTTGAGTTCTTGGAGTTGACTGGTTGCTGGCAGAGAGGCGGGAGCCCTCCGATCGGATGATCTCCTGCACGACAAAGTGCAGGAGGGTTGTCTTGCCGTCAGTTCCTTTGACATCAACCAATTTGAGTAGAGTATCAAGCTTGAACGCATGCGCATCGCCACGGTTTGTACCAACATTCATCCTGTTGCCAGTCTTCAAAACAGCTTCCAGTAGCTTCAGAAACAGTCTGCTATTTCTAAGCTCATCACAAGCAGTCTGTCAAGGAAGAAGTTACAGGTACTTAGTTATGGGTACAATTTATATTACTTGTTCGATTACTTTCTATACAGATCATTAACTAATTAAAGAAGAGCAGCGTTCACGAGAACAAGGGGAGGTGAGAAATGTCATTAATACTAAAAATGAGATTGAAACGAAAGTTAGATGCCTTAATGCTCACCTCAAGGGTCTCAAAGGACTTCTTCAGGTAATTAACCTCTGATTCAAAGTTAGCAATGTAAAGCATTGCATCTACTCTTTTGAAAGCAAAAGGCACATCAAGAACTGCCTTGAGGAACTTCTCAGCAGGACCAAGTTTAATAGGAGAGATCTCCTCTTTGAATTCTCTCAATTTAATTTCCTCTTCCTTGGTAGGAGCCATCTTTAGTAAGGTCTCCAATAACTCTGCTCCAAAGTTCCCTGTGTTACCTGTAGAACAGGCATGGCAAATTGGTAGCACATTAGTGAAGCCCGGATGATGGAAAGTGTGGAACATGTACATTTTCTGAAGTTATCAAAAAGCATCCCTTATCAGTTAAGCAATCATCTAAACAGATAATAAATACTAAGTGAAATGTGAAGTTCCCTAAAATATAATTTAGGAAGGATCAATCTCATTGGCTCGACTAGAAACTAACTGGAGCTCTGCAATAATACAACTAGCTTGCAATGATTTGCACCAAAGTCAGGATTATATGCAGTGAAAAGGAGTTTTACTATAGTAAGCAACTATGAAGAGAGTACAGATTAACGTTCACAAAATAATTTCTTCAACATTCTTCACCGCTGGTACTCTCTGCACCAAATTCAATCATTCATAAGCACCTTGTGAGTTTCGGCATAAAATGGCAGATTCAGCAACGACTCTATGCTAGCACTCACTTCGCAGACAAGCATATTAAAAGCCCAACCAAACTCTACGGAGAAGCAAATGTATGGTCAAACAGACTCACGAGTGAAATGAATCCTACTCAATCGAAAAGTCAGTAAAGTAGAGATCATCCAGCTATGGTCAATTTAGGAAGCATTGTGAACATTTCAATTTCTCAATCCAATGCAGTATGCAGATCACCAAAATGCCTAAAATTTAATGAACTCGCATGCGTAATTCGAGATGAAGCGCTTCTTCACCTTCGCAGAGTGCGTCGCAGACCTCTTCCTTGGTCACATTAAGCGCGCGCAGCAAGATGGCAATGTTCTGTGACTTCTTTGGATCGAGCACCTTGTTCTCCGCCTTCGGCGTCGGCAGCACCGGCCTCCTTGTCGCCTCCTTCAGTGCCGCATTGCAAATGAACAACGTCTCGATCATCTCCTCATTCACTCTACAAGAATTCAGTTAAACTGATCAACAAACCAACCAATCAAGAACATATTTGAGATGAAAAAGACGGGAATTTTGCAGAGCTCTCACTGGAATGAGCTGGATTTTAGCTGATCCCACACCATGACTCGGTCGGAGCTGGCTCGGACCTTGTCCCAGTGCAGCGGCTTCAGCTTCGGCCGCGGCGTCGTCTCCTCGGACTTGTCGCCATGGTCCGCATTGTCCGGCAGCCGGCTGGGGAACGCGTCGGTGGGTGGAACGCTCTTGAAATTGGTGGCTTGGGGTGGCGGAGACAGCGCAGGCGACCGGGTTTCTTTGGATGTGCGGGGCTTCCGGACGCGGCTCTCCCAGTAGCCCACCGGCGGCGGCGGCGGCGGCGGCGGCGGCGGAGGAGGAGGAGGAGGTGGCGGCGGAGGTGGTGGGTGTGCACGTGTCGGTGGGGATGGTGGCTGGGTAAATGGGTTTCTTGAAATGGTGTCGGTGGTGGATCTGAGAGCTGACGTGTTATCGAGGGGAGAAGGAGGTGGTGATGGGGAGGGTGGTTTCCGGCGAGGAGGCGGCGGTGGTGGTAGTGTCGGCGCGAATGGAGGAGGTGGGGGTGGAGGCGCCGGCGGAAGGCCAACGACGTCGCGCGCGCTCTCGGATCTTGACTTGACGGAGCGGCGGCCGGACTGACCGGGGCTGGAGAAGAGAGGCGGCGAGGCGGGTGCAGGGGACGTCGTCGCTCCGGGCGAAGACGGGTACGACGGCGTGCTCAGGGTCGACCCGGGTGAGCCACTCCTCGAGCGGTCGCGCGCGGCCACGGCTGCCTGGACCGCCGCGGCCAGCGTCCGGTGCGAGCTCGACGTCCTCGACGATCCTCGCGGCGAGTAGAATTCTTCCTCTCCAGACGACGGGGAGGTCTCGCCGGGGCTCCTCGAACCTGGCGGACCGCATTGCCGCCCCAGCGGCGGCAGCGGGCGGAGTTCCGGCGATCCGCCGGAGCTCCGTGACTCCTCGTCCCCGGACGACGTCGTGTCGCTGCTCTTGGCGTCCCCTGTGCTCGCCAACGTCCCCATGTACAGGAACTCGGCCGACGCAGCTGCCGGCGCGCCCCCGCCGTTCCCGCCAAACTCGTCGCGGGCGAAAAGGCTCGCCCTTTCCGGGTGCAAGAACTTGTCCTCCCCGCCACCGACACACCCGCCTCCTCCCCCGCGGCCGGCATTGCCCCGACGGTGCGAGAAGAAGAACCCGATGGACAACCCAAGCACGACCACCGTGAGCAGCGGCAGCAGTATGGCCGGAACGAGCTTGGAGGAGCTCTTGGACCGGTGCGAGCCGCCGCCGTCCGGAGGCGCCGTCCCGCCCCCAGAGGCGGTGTTGGGGAGCACCAGAGCAGGGTACGTTGGCTGCTCCTGCGAGGTCGGCATCGGCGGAGGGGCGGCACCGGCAGCGTGGGGAAGAACGGCGGCGCGGACTGGTCCAGGAAGAAGGGCTGGTGGAGCTGCCTCCTCGCGGTGGCGGGAGCATCCAGAGCGTCGGCGCCATTGACGCAAGAAGCGAGCAGGACGGGTAATAGCAGCAGCTGCAAGAATCGCCGAGAAGGTGGCATTGTCGTGGAAGAAGCAAGCCGAGGAAGCAGCGATAGCAAGAGCAAGACCTCACTCTATGTGTGATAGATCTTGGAAGGAAGAGAGAGAGAGTAGAGAGAGGGGAGGGGAGGAGGAGGGGATGTGGACGCGGTGGTGGATACAGCTTACATGGAGAAGGGGGATTTTGGATTTGTCCTCTCTCCTCTCCTCTCCTCTCAGTCTCTCACTGCTGCTTGCCCTCGATCTCTGCCTGGCCTTAGCCTTTTAGCCCTTTGCCTTGGTCGGTTGCGCCTCCTCTTGTTGAAATGGCTTTTTGATGGGGTTTTTTTTGGTTTAGTTAAATCAGCATCCCTGTGGGTTGGGTTGGTCATTAGAGGCGGTTTTAATTAGCGAGAGGCCGGGGTGGTGGTGGTTGCTTGCTTGGTTTGTTCTCATTCTTTGGCCGTTTCTGGTTGTTTAATTGGAGAGCAGCAGTAGTAGTAGTTGGAGTCTTGGAGAGCAATAGGAATTAGGAAGGCAAAGTGTAGAAGAACAAGCACGAGTAAAATACACCTGCTGTATCCACAGCTAGCTAAGCTTATGTGAGGTGGGGACTGACTAGTATAACTCCAAATGCAGTTTTGTTGTTCTGTAGTTGGTTAGAATTGTGCTTAGGTTTTGAGTTAGCAATTGAATCCTGTCACAAATAAATATACACAGTAAATTGCCGTATTCAGGGTGTTGCTGCAATTGAGATCTCCTGGAAAGCAGTGACCAGTGAGGGATGCTATAGTCAATCTTTGCCATGCGCCATGGCTACCAGAATACAGCTCAAACTTAGGTCAGACGGCCGAGATATCTGCTCAGCATGCAAGCACGGCCGAAAAAGTTGACTGGCCGTACGTGAGTCCGTAAAGAAACAACAAATTAACTTGATGGTTAAGCACATGATGTACTACTGGCAGTAGTGCATTGTGGTTCTTACAGTTTCACTTTGCTTTACTCTGAGCACGGACACTTTTACAAGTAGCGTGGGAGTGAGCACATACGACCGATGTAGCAGTAAGTGGTGACCTAGTGATTTCGCGTTAGTCCTCCTGTTACTGTTAGCTTTGGTGCATAGTAGAATGCAGTAGAGATGGGTATTTTGGTGGTGGCACGTATGCAGACAGCGAGACAGACAGGGGCCGCGGGCGGCGACTGAGCTGAGCAGACCCGCATGCCTTTGTTCGATTCCGACGAACGGCCAACGTGGGACGCGTGAGAAAGGCGAACGGCCGGGACGTGGTGGGTTCTGTGCAGCCAGTGGAGACCAGAGGAGATCAGGGTGTGCGCGCAAGTGCGTGAATCTTATCACCTGCCTCCCTCGACGTGTGTACTTTCCTTAGCGTTTCCCTTCCCTTCTTTCTCTCTCTCTCTCTCCATGGATTGGAATTTGGAGGCCTCCACAGCTGCACTGGTCTGAGTTGGAAAGCCCAAGGGAGAGAATAGATGCTCCCCCGCATCCTCTGGATGCTGCAGCGAAAGGCACTCATTTCCGCACCTGTAGTTACCTCGGACTCGGTCAGCGCAGTACTGCCAGTGCCAGCCTCCGCCTTTTGCCCATGCGCGGCAACGCGAAACACATTGATTCTCGCTGTGCCTGGTGCGGCCATCACTTAAAATCGTCCCAGGTGATCTCCTCGTCGAAAGGTTCGATAATTCGATCTGTACCGCGGCTGGTTATACACTGCATACATATGCGCATGTGCAGGAGTACAGTAAATAGCTGAACAGGAGTGAGTACCTCTTCTGGTACGTACGTGCCATGACATCCATTGAATTTTTCATGGGAAATTTTCCAAGGTACATATGCGGGCACTGATCGATCCTGTAATTTGAGACAAAAGTGATCTATTGTCCTACAAAGGTATTACTTAGAGCTTAGCCAACGATCAAAAGCAGGTCGAATCGATTCATATTCTCTCGTCACGACCCGAACTTCCCCTATTTTAGGAAACCATTACTGCGATTTTTGACGCTGCTTAATATGGGAGTCGCCATCTGCTCTCGCATCAACTCAAGACGATCGAGTGTGGAGACGAGAGAGAGCACGACCTGCCACGTACGTCTTCGCCACATACATACTAGGACGTTTTGGACACTTGACCTACCGGGCCGGGCTTGGGCTCGGCTAGCTACCGTCTCCTACCAGCTAAAGCACGGTGATTATGACAGCGACATGCACGCATTACCAGTACTTTTGACGCGAGACATATGATTAAGTAGCGTAATGATGTACTAGCGTAGTACATCTTGCTGGCACAGTACATATCTTTATTGCTTTCTTCACTCTCACGAACGACCGTTGCAGGCAGATGCTTTCGGCCTGCCGTTGACATGTGGGCCCAGCCCGTGGTTAGCTAGGCAGCCGGTGTACCTGTACACTCTTGCTACGCTTTGTCTCCTGTACATCATGTACAGTACACGGCCATGTCACGGTGTGTGTGCTGCACTGCAGCTAGAGTGCTAGACTGGCAGAACGCACGCAACGAACGTTCTTCCTCCTTGCTGCCCAATTGACGTCGCGGTTGCCCGAAAATGGCTGCCGTGGCAGCAAAAAACGGCCGTCTGGCGTCAGTTTCCGCTGCTACGGCAAGGTCGCAGCAAGAACCGGTCGGTGGCGTTCGCCGGTGCCGACAGCCCCAGCTGCGCTGAAATGGTCAAATCGGCCATGCGCAAGACGAAAATCATGCGAAACACTCCAAATTAACGGCAAAAAAAACAGTCTCTCTCGCATCAATCACCTGCACAGGTCTTTGGGGCGATATGGCCCTAGGGTATAGTAGAAGGTGGTGCCACGGTTGCTTGAAAACGGCAACGACTGCCTGGCTTTAGTTTTCACTGCCACGGCAAGGTCGCGGCAAGAACCGGTTGGCGCCGTTCGCTGGCCCAGCGTCGGTGCCGACGGCCCCGACCACGTGGCTGGGCGCTGAAATGGCCAAATCGGCCATGCGCAAGGCCAAAATCATGCGAAACGCGCTAGCCAAATAAGAAAAAAACAGTGCCCCTCTCCGGTACCAATCACCCTCGGTGTCCTGGGGCCAGGTATGTCCCTAAGGTATAGTAAGGATGGTGCCGCACGTACAGTGATGTGATATTAGCTGTGTGTAAGTCTTGACATGTAGAACACGAAATAATAGTGAGAAGAGATGTGAGCATAGATAATTGAGCCGTTTCTCATACAGTTACTGTAATATGAGAAACAAAACATATTGTATATGGAGAAACTATCTATAAAGACATACATATAAAAAGATATAAGAAACTGCCTTTAATGTTATCTATAAATGATACAGAGAGGTACTATAGGTAATAGTTTGTCCATAGGTACGTGCCCTAATGCCGGTTGATCTGACAATGTGTTAATTCGGGTGACGTCATTGGCAGATTAACCAATCGCTCTCTCTGCCTTGAGATTAGTAAAGTAAACTAACCTCCGTGCTCTGTCAGACGGGGACTAGTAAACTGCAGGTAAACGTGGACGAGTGCCGTGCTCGGTCTGCAGAAAAACAAATCTCGGTACTATTTTAACTGCAGAACTGACTGTACGATTTGTAGTAGGCGATAGCCTGTCGCTGAGAAACTTGCGAAGTGCTTTGTGCACGGCGTACATCTCGCTTGTCCCTTTCTATTCCTACTACACGTAACTAGTACTACCGTCGAAAAAACTTGCAAAATTTGCATGACACATATGCATCGCACTTGACATTCGACCGAATGTCCTTTTGTTTGTTCGGGCAACCGATAACCATCACGAAAACACATGCAGAGGTCAAAGCCAGGTACTACTAGTGCTCGGTCGTTGGCACGCACGCAAGCAGCATGCAATACTATGCGTGCAAGGACGCCCTCAAAGACTCGGCACCGCAGTTGATCAGCCGAGGCGATGGAGCGAGCAGCGCGTCCACGTGAGAACTGAGAAGGGACAAGTGGCCGCGTCGTGCGAAACGGGCAGGAAACACCGTCATCCCCAGGCATCTCTCCGTGTGATTCGACGGTATCTCCCCCGTCTTTTTTACGCTCCGATCGACGCGGAGACTTCGGGATTCGTTCGTATCGTGCGCTCGCCGACGCCGACGAACGTGGGGCGGGGGAGGCATGTTGCGATGCGCCAGTGCCAATACCCGTCGTCACCGTGGTTTTGTGGGCGCCGGCCACAAAAAAATTGCTGTGCCGCCCCTGCGGCTTTGATCTCTGTGAAGTTTTTTATTGATCTCGTCCGCTGTAGCTGGTTCGGTTCTTGCCTTCTTGCCGTGGAACAGGGAGAAGAGAAAGTTCCGGAACATTTCGCGTTTCGAAGGTAGGAGGAATCTTTAGACGTCGCAGTGTCGCACGTTGAACTTTGTCTTCTTGCATGGGTAATCACCGGAGAGGCGAGCAAGCTCTACTGGCTATACAAGAGAAGCTAGCTCTACTGTTACAAAAAGAGAAAAAAGAAGGGACCATCCTCGGGTGTCGATTCTATTTTCTGCCAGGGTAGCTACTCACCCGATATGCACCGTTCGATTTTACATAAAGATTCATGTTTTTTCTTCTCCTTATCAATTTTGAAGACTTTTAACTTAAATTTTCTCACTTCCACTTTAAAAAAAAATTCAACTTTCAACTTAAGCTTTTTAAAAAAACTGTCAATATCGTAGTTGAAAACTATCAACTTGAAATATATGACTTTCAACCCAAAATTTCTTATTTTCACCTAAAAAATCAACTTTCAACTCAACCTCCAACGATAAAATTTCAAATTTCATCTTTAAAGATCCGGGTGGGTAGCTACCTGACCAACCACATATTTCCATTCTATACAATGGGCCAGCCAGGCGCTTAGCAAATTTGCTTAGAGACACCTCCAAGCTAGCAGACCGTTTATTACAAATAAATGAAAGTTACTTCTTGCCCACTAGCGTTGAAGTTAGGTCATGTACAATGGGCTTATATCAGCTGTCTATAGCTTATGCCACATAGGATTTAAGCTGACGTGGATGAAAGAGAATAAAGAGAGAGAAATGTATTGTCTACAATCTTGTAGTCGACTGTATCACCAGAATCCAGAAAAACATTAAATGATTGTGTGTTGTCTACCATCCTGTAGCCGACTGTATCTTTACAATCCATTGTATGAGCTGTCTTTAGTGATGTCTACAGGTGACATGAAGAGGTGCTATATACAGCAGTTGTCTGTATCATTGTACATGCCCTTACCGCTGCTTCCAAATTTAGTGGAATTAGCCGTTGCATCCAGACGTAGTTATATATACACAACAATCTCCATACATTCCCTTGCATCCTGGCATCCACATCTTGTCTCAAAGAGCTCTTCAAACACAAATAGCCATCGTATTCCCGAAACCATCCACAATGTCAATTTCCAATAAATTCCCCATCCTTGAATCAATGGGCTTGGATCAGTGCGAACTTCACAAGGTTCAGAATCAACTTTAGAGATAACAATATCTCTCATTTGTGTATATCATTATATACATATATCTAAGACTGCTACCACATCAAAAAATAAATTCAGTGGGAAAAGAGTCTTAGCTGAGGCCCCCGGGCATCAAACGGCCCGGAGAAGGGCCTCGGAGAATTCCTTTCCACCACACCCAGTCTCTAACGGTCTCATTATTAACTTCAATATTTAATTCCTCTCTAGCCTTTGATTGATGTGGATCCCACTATGAATTAAATATTTCTTTCTTCCTCACTGTCTCGATGGATCTCCCTGCCTCTGTCTCCACCTGATTCTGACCACTGGACCTGATTCTGACCACTGGAAATTCTCGTCGCTGGTGAAGCCATGCTACATCTTTCTCCCCTCCTCCCTAATCTACTCCCTCCAAGCCTCTTACTAACTCAGATCTCCGCTAGCGAGGCCACGCACAATGACCTTAGGCAGTAAGCAAAGGTCACACATTCCAGATCAGGAGTCGACGGTATTTTTTTAACGACCACGACGAAGGTCGGTGGCATACGTAGCACAAAAATAGAGGGGTGCTAGTGAGATAAAGCTATTACGAGTAACGTAGTAAACACATATTTGAATTTTATGTGCAATCTAAATTGATATATAAATTCATGAACAACAATGTTAATGTAGATACATTAAAGATAGTATCTTAATTATTGATAGTGTGTTCCGAAAGTCCAAAAATATGCACAAGTAGCAATCTTGTGAAAAAAGTTAACTAGATTAGTGATGCAAATCATGCCAGAATTACTAGGAGTTACCATGAGTGTGGCAAGCGGAGCCGGTACTCTAGCCCCCTCGTACCCCTATGGTGGATCCGCCACTGAGTCGAAGGTGTACGTTTGATATGTGGACTCGTCTTTCTTTTCTTTTCCTTTTCATTGCAACAAGCTCAATGAGGCCTTCCTGATTGGTGTCGCCTCCACCAGCCTCTAATATTTGGGGTCGCCTCTAGTGGTGGCCAGATGGGCGACCCGCCCCGGCATGACCCGTGCTGGAATGGCCTATTTAGGCACAATCCGTTCTGGCCCGTAAACGGGTCATGTCGTGCCGGCCCACTGCCTGGGAGGCAGCCTAGGAACGGTTCATTGGCACTGCGTGTCGTGCCAGGCTGGCCTAATAAAACCAACCGAGCGAGGCGATGAGATCGGCGCTACCACCTCTGCAGGCAACCTGCGTCGTCGGTCGCCTCACTTGTTGGCCATGCCGCCAGTGCTGCCTCGACCTCCTCACCACCCACCATCGCTTAGCCTCCCACGCTCGATCACCTCTGCGCTTCTCGCCCGCCTCTGCCGCCCCGCCCGACCTCCCGCGCCCAGGCCAACCTCCTCCTCTCCTCCGGTGCCTCGCCCGGCCTCACTGTCTTGGGGACCGCGCCCGCCTCCGCCGCCCACCTCCTCCGTCTCTGTGCCCGGCCGCCGCTCCCAACCTCCTCCTCCGTGCTTGCTGCCGCTCCGGCCTCCTCTTCTCCTCCTCTCCGCTCCGCGCCCGGCCACCTCCATGCCCGACATCATGCCTGGCCACCGCTCCTAGGCCTCCCGTCCTCCTCCTACGTGCCCGCCACCGCTCCCGGCCTCCTCCTCCACACCCTGCCTCCTCCTCTACTGTGACCGGCCGCCGTCGTGCGCCAGCGCCACCTCCTCTCCTATGTTGCCGTGTCGGGCCGTGCACACACGACACGACCTTGTGCGTGTCGGTAGGGGTGCCCAACACGACCAGAGCTATCGGATCGGCCCACCAAGACAATTGGGACCATCGGCACCGGCGAACGGTGCCGACCGGTTCTTGACACCATCGTAACCTGGATAACTTTGCATTTTAACTACTGGCCCATGTTTCGCACATTATAGGTGAGTTATGACTTTATTATAATTCGAATATATACCTATATATATACCAGGTTATACCTCACTTCAAAATGGAGAATGCAGACTCATGACATAATCCGTCCAACTTGACCCTGTATCTGATCTCATCTACTTAGATCCAGACCGTCCAAAGTCTAGTATATAGTAACTATATAATGACAGTTGTGATCATACATAGGAGTACTGTTCATAGGCGAGGCAAATGTTGTTGGAAGACACTAAACCATGCTGGTGATCGCAGAATCTATAGACCACTTTCTGGGCCAGCTTTTTAAAGCCTTTTGTTCTGGCCCCCTTTATCACAAAGTGTCCTTTTTCGCAGTGGATGCATGGAGCATGATGTCGACCGGGAAACCGAAACCCTCTCCGGTCTCTTCTCCCCTTGCGTTGCAAGCAAAACAAAAAAAAAGGGCGAGCAGTTGGGGCAGAAGCAATTCTGTATGCACGGCTGTTGGTTTGTTGGATTTTTTTGTTTGTTTGATTAGACCATTAGCTGCTGTGGATTATGTTAGGGTTTATGTCATTACATGCATGCCTAACTATTGTTTCTCGGTCGTTTTCAGGGTTGGGATCACGAAAAAGTTGCCGTACAGACAGCCGATCTATCCTCCATCGATCGTGAGCACATGATAGGCATATAGCATAGGCCAAACGTAGATATTTGTGATTATGGAAAATGGGATAACTATAGATCAGTCCTTTTTTAACGATGGCGAACAGGTTCATTTTGGCATTGCGGTACGTTCAAAACAGGGTCAAAATGATTCATTTACCAGACTAATACGCGAAAGGCAAAGTTTAGATCCTTAATTTCTGACCAGGTTGCGTGATCTTGTATGGGAAGGTGACCAGCTGATAAAATAAAATACACATAGCAGAGCTGGAGACTCGAGACGCGCATCCTCTTACATTGTGAAGTAATGATATGTTGCTACAGTATCGTGGCATTACGAAGCGGCAGTTGGATCAGCAAAGAAGGCTAGGAGATCGGCATATCACTGTAGCAAAGAAGGTAGCTCGGGTGTTGTTTCAAACAGTTAATCTAGGCCTGTCGTAGCACTGTAATCTTCTGCCATTACATGGGCAACGGTAGGAGAGGATGCGAATCCGAGACAACTCCAGTACTCACCCCGGTAGCTCGTCCTGTGGACCGGGTCTAGTACGGGGGTTTCTTTAATCATTCTGGAGCCATAATAGAGGAATGAAGACAATATATTATCGTTCAACAGCAGGCAGCAACAAGGTACAACATCACATGCCATGTGATGTGCGCCTTATGTGCCGAATAAAATAACAAGGTACACCGCACAACGGAACTTTCTGCATCTAATCATGTCTACACATACATACACTTACAAATCAAGGAGAAAAAAGGCAGCAAATTTCATTGCAGATACTGCGCTTGTATGCCTCATCTGATCTCTCAACTTTAGGCACACACTTTGTTTCCTTTCATTTTCAGTTTAACCTTCTGGACTTGTAAAGTGTTCCCAGTTGCCTCTGAATCTTCAGAAGTGATAGATGGTTCTGAACAAAGATTAACCAACCGACTTCCAATAGACAGAATAAAAGAACAAAGACAGAATGAAAGAGGGATCAATGCACCGACACTTGCTGAGGGGAGGACGCTGGCTGCTGGTTAGGTTCAGATATGCCAATTCGTGCAGCTGGCTAAGCTTGTCACCGTACTATTACCACGAGCTAGCCGTCTGATCATTTCGTAGAACACTGTAGTGCGTACTGACGCGTGCACCGGCCGATTGGACAGCAGGTAACTTTTGTCGCGTCGTAGGAAACGAAGTGCTCGGCCGTGCGCCCGTGCCAGCCGCGTCATGGATCACCGTGATCTGTGCCATTTCGTACGTTTACATCGGTCGTATCGTACAGTGTCGTACGTAGCCACAGAATAAGTACAAAGTGAGCAGCCAGTATCTTTTGCCACGACGGACGAAATAATGGAGGAGCAAAAAAGCGAGAGAAATAAGTGTATTGAATAGCGGATGTGAAGATCCGAGCGTCCCCTTATAGAGAGAGAAAAATGATATGGCATTTTTGGGAGTATGTATTCGTACTTTTTATATACTACTTAAATCGTATGATGACATCTCTATATCTATTTGAGCATATTCTAATAATGATTATAAGATACTCCAAAGTGAGTTCCATGATTTTTTTTTATTAAAATCCATTTTTATAGCAAAATTTGTGTGCATACATCTTTTATATATGAAAAGGGTTATATAACAAAAAATAAAGGGCTCCAATGAAAAAAATTTAAGCAAGTCATATAGGAGTATTTTATAATTGGTATTTAAGTATAATAAAAGTGATAAAAAAAAGTATAATATGTCTGTTTAAGTGGTATATTAGAAGTGGGAGTACATACTCCCAGGAGTACGAAACAGACGTCCTATATATATATATATATATATATATATGTGTGTGTGTGTGTGTGTGTGTGTGTGTGTGTGTGTGTGTGTGTGTGAAAAGACATTTTACTTTTTACCTCTCCTTTACAATGACAGAGAAATAAGTATTTTGGTATATTCGTACGTGTTAGCTAAAATTGGTATGTATAGCTATCTTCGGTATGATATAACCGAACTCTATTAGTATCGATTAATACCAATTAGATATGATTGCAATCAAGCTATATATGGTTTCTACTCCATACTTTTTTCTCTATCAAAAACCACCCTCATACGAGCATTTGTGAGTTTTCGAGTGCTTGTGTTACCCCCAACACAACCGCCTCCATGCCATATAAAATCTCCCCCAGATCCACCCCCTACATTTTCTTTGGATACCCATCCAATCACAAGGGATACCGGTGCATAGATCTTTCCTCTCGTCATATCATTATATCCCGCCATGTCACCTTTGCCGAATCCACCTTTCCTTTTTTTCACCCCTGATCCCACTCCATCTTTGGAAACCTACGATTTTCTTGATTCTGCAAATCCCAACCCGCTACCCCCACTCTATCCTCCTACCGAGGCTCCTGCCGCGCCTGCCCATGCCCCTGCGGCGGCAAACCACACCCCTGCAGCAGCCCCAGCCTCTACCGCACCTAGCAATGTCGTGCCTGCCCATGCTCCCGCCGCGCCAGCCCATAGCCCTGCAGCGGTAGCTCTCACCTCTATTGCGCCTACCCCTGTCGCATCTCCAGGCGCTGCAACACCCTTTGCCGCACCACCCCTCCCTACTGCCACCATTCCTTCCCATTCTTACAACATTCGCACTCGGTCTGGCTTACAACTTAAACCCCGGGACCTTCTTAACCTCCATGTCTTGGCTCTTTCACCTATCTCTCCACTTCGCAAGTCTGTTCGGACTGCACTAAAGGACCCTCATTGGCACGTTGCCATGAACGACGAATTCTGTGCACTCATATCCAACAATACTTGGAATCTAGTGCCTCCTCCCTCCCATGCCAATGTCATTTCCAGCAAGTGGATCTTCCGCCACAAACTCAACTCCGATGGTTCCCTCGAACGATCGAAAGCCAGATAGGTACTTCGAGGTTTCTCTCAAGAGGCCGGCATCGATTTCGACGAGACTTTTAGTCCTGTCGTCAAGCTGGCCACCGTTCGTCTTGTTCTTTCTCTCGCCTTGTTGTCTGATTAGCCAATTCACCAACTCGATGTCAAGAATACCTTCTTACATGGCACTCTATCCGAGACAGTGTATTGTAGCCAACCAACCGGCTTCGTTGATTCCTCTCAACCCGACGCCGTGTGTCGCTTAAACCTATCCCTCTACAGTCTTAAGCAAGCACCCCACGCTTGGTATCACCGATTCGCCACTCATGTCTCATCGCTTGGATTCTCACCCTCCAAGTCCGACACCTCGCTATTCCTTCTTCATAGCAAGATTGGTACAACCTATCTTCTCCTTTATGTCGATGACATTATTCTTACAACTTCCTCCGACACTCTTCTCCGGCGCATCATCTCTGCTATCCACGCCGAATTCGCCATCACAGATTTCAGTTCCCTCCATTATTTCTTAGGCATCACTATCACCCAAACCTCCTCCGGCTTATTCCTTTCCCAGGCCAAATATGTCGTGAAGCTTCTTGAACACGCTGGCATGTCCTCATGCAAGCCATCTCCCACCCCCATCGACACCTCTCCTAAGCTTTCCTGTGCTATTGGTGCTGTCATTGATGATCCCACGTCCTACCGAAGCATGACGGGTGTTCTGCAGTATCTCACGTTTACGTGCCCTGACATCGTGTACGTTGTCCAGCAAATCTGCCAACACATGCATGACCCACGCGAGCATCATCTCAACTTGATCAAGCGTGTCTTGCGGTACATCAGTGGGACACCTCACTACGGCCTGCAGCTCACCTGGTCAGCGCCTGACTCCCTCATCGCCTACACCGATGCGGACTGGGCTGGTTACCCGGTTACTCGACGATCCACGTCAGGCTACTGCGTTTTCCTCGGCGAGAATCTTGTGTCCTGGTCTTCCAAAAGACAACACACGATCTCGCTCCAGTAGCAGAGGCAAAATACCGAGTATGCCAATGTTGCCGCCAAGGCGAGTTGGCTTCGCCAACTTCTTCAGGAGTTTCACCGTCCTCTTCGCGAGGCGACCGTTGTTTTTTGTGACAATGTAAGTGTTGTCTACATGTCTTCGAACCCGATTCAACACCTACGGACGAAGCATATCGAGATAGACTTGCATTTCGTCCGCGACAAAGTTGCTCTGGGTGACATCCGCGTGCTTCACATTCCCTTGTCATCGCAGTTTACCGATGTCTTCACAAAAGGCTTACCTTCACCGTTGTTTCTTGATTTTCGGTCCAGTCTCAACATCAGGAAAATCGATGTTTCAACTGCGGGGGAGTGTTAGCTAAAATTGGTATGTATAGCTATCTTTGGTATGATATAACCGAACTCTGTTAGTATCGGTTAGTATCAATTAGATAGGATTGCAATCAAGCTATGTATGGTTTGTATCTTCCATTAGAGATACTTTCCTAACCAACTCTTATACATGTATACTTATACAGATCAATATCAAACAATGCCGTGTGGTGCATTCATCTAAACTAGAGTATAGCTATATGTTTAGCATATGTACGTAGATGCTGATATCCCCAGGGCTCACTGGTTATTCCCGATGGCTAGTAGGTGAGGCACTGCTACAACAGTATGAACTGGAGACGCCGGTCGCGGTGCTTTCTTGACGCGCACGGCCGCCGCAGCGTAGTGCTGGTCCTTTCCCCCTTTTCCGCCGCCTCCATCGCGAATGGCGAAATGCGCACGTACAGCATGCCAATTCGTTCAAGGTGAAATGGATGCCAAACCGCGCGCGGAGGGGTGTGTCCGCGCGTGCGTCCCAGCCAGCCTTCAGGCTCCACCCTGAAGGCCTGGACTATAGGTTTCTCAGTGAGCTTCTTTTTCAAGTCTTTAATTGAAGTGGTCAGTATATACAACAGAATGTAGTATTAGAGGAGCACACAGGCACTAAAATTGCCTGGCTTATCGATGAGACGAGAAAGATAGCGATAGTTTGAAGTGTTTGGTCGTGAGATCAAGAGGGTCCAATGTCGATTTGTTTTTTCAAATAATATTTTTTTAAAAAAAATACAAAACTAGATCATCACTTCAAAAAATTACAAAAATAGGTCTCTGTCGTCAGTTCATCTGGCGACAGGCTCCTATCGCCAGTTGAACTGGCGGCGAAAACCCCTGAGCAGTGGGGGCGTTGTTCATGCTTTGTTCAACAACAACAATCTAAGAATTTTTAAATATAGAAAATTAACTCAAAAATTACAAAAAAAATTTTGTGGAGCATCCAGATATAGTGTTCTTGCTTGCGTAATTTTGTCATAATTTTATCCGTTATGAATTTATCTCCAAAATTTATTTAAGTATACTATTTGTAGAATTTGTAAATATAACAAATGAGATCCAAAAATTATGAAATTGTTTGTAAACACTCCTTAAATAGTTTAATTGTTTGTGTAATTTTTACAGAATTTAATATATTATAGAATTATCTAAAAATTAAGGGTTTACACAATCAAGTACACTTGTATATCGGAACCTAAATTCAGAATTTTCAAGACAATTTCAAAACATATAAAATTCTAAAAATTACACAAACAATTACACTATGTAAAGAGCGTTCACAAAAAAAATGTTTGGACCTCATTTTGTATATTTACAAATTCTACAATTAGTATACCTAAATGAATTTTGGAGACAAATTCATAATGGATAAAATTATGAAAAAATTACACAAGCAAGAACACTCTATCTGGATGCTCCACAAAACATTTTGTAATTTTTGAGTTTATTTAAAATTCAGTAGATTCTGTTGCAGTTGAATGGCGGCGAGAACTCGTCCCATGCTCGAGAGTTCTGCCGCCAGCTTCAATGGCGATAGAGCTGACGCCGATGAATGGCGACAGGGATTTATTTTTGTAATTTTTTGAAGTGATGACCTAGTTTTGTAAAAAAAATTTAAAAAAATATTATTTCAAAAAAAGAATCGTCCAATGTCAAGACTGACAGACACGACAAATTGAAGCGCTGAATCAAGTAGAACAGGGCTTCTGCACACGGTTTAAACTTCTGTACGAACTATGAACTAGCGAGGAGTACATGATCTTTGAAGTTTTGAACATTGGTCTGTTAGTGACTGCACACAAGGCTAACATCATGCCAGACGAGTACCTTGTGTCGCCCATTCAATATTTGGTCCTCAGGTGGCTGGCACGGCGAGGACGCTACCAATGCTGCTAGCTATGCCTAAGACCACCAACTGGTTAAGAGACATACGACACAAAAACGCTATAGCAATTGTGAGAACATAATTTTGAAACCGACTTTTGCTGCGCTCCATCTTTTTTTGGTCGCTTTCATGTCCTTTGGTCCAGGGATCTAACATGGCATGATCTGTTACTCGTCATCCTCCAACATTTTTAATCCAAATCCATCCTCAAACATTTTTAATCCATTTCCTTTGCTCATTTCGCCTTTTTCTATCTTGCACCTACTTCTTTTTCCTTTTTTTTTCTCTGGGTTTAGTGAGAGCATACACTAGTCACTTCAAGTATGCTACATACGGATCAAAAGTCGCTTTTATGAAATGATATATTACTAAAGCAGCAATATGCTTGCTCTCTTTGTCATGGGTCCTATTCATCGTATTATAATTTGGAGTCACCCAACAAACAGTGGTTATACACTGACGTTAAAACAGAGAAACTCAAGCCCCCCTTTTCCCCCACTTCTACCAAAAGGAGTGGTTCTCAAGAATTGATGATCCAGCCTCTCCCCTCCTCTCTCTCTCAAAAAAAAAAGAGAGGGGGAATTGATTATCCAGGGAACAACTGAGTTGTGAAACAGAAGGAACTTGAAATAAATAGACGAGTATTAATCAGAGGTATACAATTTTTAAGGATCGTACAATAGAAACAACATGCAATAACTTAGAGCTGATGCTATCACATTACATAATAAACTTTACAAAAGCTAATCATATATACACTGAACGACCAACATGGAGTACAACACAATCCTTCTAAACCCTTAGACAACACAGATTAGTGCGGCAGATACTACAGTGGGGATAAATTAAGAACAACAAACAAAAATGAGGGGTCACGACAATGATGACATTTATATGTTGTTGGTAATATGGCAGATATGGTAAGATGCGTGTATCACGCCACGCTAGCTGATTTTCATCTAGAAATCTGACTTGAGGAGCTTTGGCCCTGGCTTAAGGCTGACAAAATTGAAGGGCTTTGGTTGCTCCACATGAATGTAATCCTTTGTCGTCAGAACCTGTAAGTGGAACAGAGCACATAAGTACTGATGGGTAGATGTCAGGAGGTGTGGTTCAAACAAAGCAATTCAGTGGAAAAGTGTTGCGGATCTAGTTCGACAACAAGCACAACTGGTTCATGTTAGAATAAGATTGTCCAAAGAGATGACGCTAGCAGCATGTTTTTACATGGTATTAATTGTAAAATGCAATCTTAAATTGAGACATAATCTCCAAAATTAAAATGCAATCCAAAGTGCCTACAGACACACTGGTGCTGCAAGTTGGTACTCCATTTCTATTAGAATGAATGAAAAAAAAACACTAAAGCATAAGAAACCATCAATCAAAATAGATGATGGCATACCAAGGTCTCAAAGAACATCCTTGATGCTTCTTTCCGAGTCTTTCCACTTAATAGATGATCGATGACAACACTCTTTCTCCCCAGACCAGATTCTTCATCGAATAAAGTCTTGAGATATCTTGCGACACCCCTGCACCACAATTGTAGCAACATTCTATCATAAAGCTGAAAGAAGTATGGATGCTAAACTCTGAAGGAGACAACACTAAGTTCAACTGTACCTAGTACGAGAAGACCAACCACTGTTGTCAAGAGACTGGAATTCATCAGGATTCGGATCATCATTATCTGCCTCATCAAAGTCCACCTCATCGTCATAGTTTAGAAAATCTGAAACAATGGAGGGTAGTACTATGGTAAAAGCTTAATAAATCTCTCAAAACGCAAGACTGGAATAGTAGGTGTATGATTGGGAAAAGCTTGTTGTATTATAAGATCGGTCAACAGTGTGGCAAGTGTGAGTTCCCGTCCACAAAATTTGTGTATTACGTAACAAAATACAATTAAGAACAGACCCAAAAATAAACACTAGTCAAGGAGGTCGATGACATGTGCATTTTCTGCAACATCTACAAAAGGTCCTGTAATGCTCCACACTACATTAGAATTTATAACACAAGTTAATGCTTTTTATCAGAGCAGAAGGATTACCTGTATCAACACCATGAATCGCACTGCCAAAATCCTGTAATTTAAACAATATGCCAATTATGATATAGCCTTAATGACAACTGAACAAACAGTGCAAGTACTTGTACAGAGAGATGTGCCAGAAGTGGCCAGTAAAAAACATGCTGCATTAAGCAATTAACAGAAACACAAAGCATTTGGTAAGTGTCTGTGTGCATAATTACAAACTTCTACATGGACTTACACTGCATTCCTTCAGTGAAAACTCATGCCCCAAGTTGTCCAGATCCATAACAGATCCCGCGTTATTTTCTTGCAAGCCAGAATTTTCTCCCATAGCAGACACAACATTTTCATCCTCCATTGGTTGAGGAAAACCAGAGCCATTTTGAGTAAATCCCAGCCCGGTAATATCAGAAGTGGGCATCTCCTTATTCTCAAACGCATTAACATCGCCGTGAACAATGTCATTCGACTCCCCTTTCATGCCGTCCATTGTTTGTGCACAAGCTGGGCCAGAGCTATCCAGAACCACATCTGGAGCACCTGTTATCCTAGTAGGAGAACCAGGGATGATGGCATCTAGCACAAAGAGAGGTGTATCGAAATTTGTACTCCTAAGCAAATCAGCTGGAACATCTTGAAGGCGGTCCTTATCCAGTGTATCGACTTGAGCACTGTTGCTCGTATTAGCATTTGCTTTGTCAACAAGTTCAATTTCTTTCTCATTACCAATCAAAGGTTCAGTTGCTCCTTCAAACACAGTGTTGCCAAAAAAATATTCAGATTCATCGTTAATCTGTTTGTCAGATGGTATTTGCAAACCAAAAGAAGCTGTAGCATCTGCGACATCAGTTGCTTCTGAGTGCATCGCATCTGATTGAGGTCCATCTGGTAGCACCATATGAAGTTGGTGATCAAGAGTTGCACTGTCCTTTCCACCAGAGGCAACATTGTTGCTATCTGCTTCTATAGTTTGAGACATGTCCAGTCGCCCTTGTAGTTCCATGTTCTGAACGGTGAGGTGAGCAACTGTTTCATAGGTCCGATAGTGTAAGTCGTTTAGCTCCTTGCATATGCCTGATTGAGATAAAAAACATCCACAAGCAAAATTTGAGAACATGGAACTAATCACCACAATAACCACTAATCATCCTCAGATTTCTAACCGATTCATTTCTGTTTCAGTTCTTTCCTATTTGAATTTAATATTGACGTGCAAAGAGGAAACAGAAAATCAAAGATAATTTAGAGAACTTACAGGAGAAGACGGGTTCATGGAATATATCATCTTCTAGTGAACCTTTCTCAATCATCCATATTTCAGAACGGGTACATGGAGCCTTTTTACGAATGCGTCTTATATCCTCAGTACTAATCAACTGCTGCCGTATGATGCTGGAGAAGGGAAGAGACAGTGTCAGTAAGTAAGCTCACACTAGAAGATAATTTGGACAAAATAGTCCGCAATTTGGTTTCTAGAGACAGGTCAATCAGTGAGTGTATACACTATACAGAAATTACAATGGAACTGTACAATGAAGAATAACAGTACAATACAGACAGACAATAATAGCACACTTCTAAAGGTGCATTAGCTTGGCAAGTATATTTTGCACTAACTAATACCTCAAAAGCTTGCAGGGCTTTTTTCTCAGTAATGTTCTACACTCTTACCAGAGGGGGATCCAAAGGAAATGATGAAGTAGAGCTGTAGAGGTAGTAAAATTAGGACCAAGAATTACCCTATTCATCCAAGACCACGAAATACCACAACAAAGCAAACCTTCAAGGAAACTGCAGCGTTTTCTTCTTAGAAACAGAAAGTCGCAAAATTTCTACAAACAAGTTCGTTGCAGTGGTCAAAGAATGGACAGGTAATAATGTTACACTTAAAAGCAAGCACATTAAGATGAAACAATGAATGTTTCACTAACAATGTTCTATGTTTGTACTATAGCTGCTTAAGTCAAGAGTGAAGTCAAGGTAGTAAGGATTCAGGGTAAGATTATCCTATTTATTTCTGATCAGGAGGAAAAGTGACAGTAAAAATTCAAGGACACAGCGACACATTAATAAAAAGTCATAGTTTCCACCAAGAAGCTCATGTATGAAGCATATACATACTCAGCATGTATAACCATGGCATCATCCGTTTGCACTTTTCTCTTGGGCGTAGCAGTCTTCGATGCCAACCTCGGGCGTTTCAAAGATGATGCCTTAGGTGGTAGTGGTGTTGAACCAAGCCTCAACCCAGGGGTCCTTCTACCAACTAATACAAGGTCATGTAATTAGATAATGCAGCAAAAGCCAGGCAACAGACATGTTGTGGATAAAGTCATCTGTACCTAAAATAGATGCCAATAAATCATCGTCGTCAGGAACAGCATCAGTGGTTCTTTGACCACGTGGTCCACTTGATAACTTTTCAGTAGTCCCACTTTCTGGAGCTGGTAAGCTATTCTCCAAGTGTCTTTTTCTGCTAGTAAGACTACCTATTTTGTTACTTCCATCAGATTCAGTGATCCCTTTTTCTGCAGTTATCTGCCCCAAGTCATTTGCCAGGTAGAATTCAACATCTGGAGCTGACAGCATTTTCTCACGTTCTCGAAATTCTGAGGCTGATAGGTCATTTGGTCTATCATTAGATGCCATTTCTTGCGGAATTGCTTCTATATTCTGTTGGAAATCTGCACTTGCTGCCGTCGCATTTGACGCATGCAGATTGTCCCCTGCCAAAAAATAAAAATAAAATAAATCAGATGGTCTCGAAATTTCTGTCAGTCACCATGACTACGGAAAAAACTAGCAAAGATAAGTCAACTTTACCTTGCACATCAACTGATGCTTCATTAAACTGTGTTGGATTCTCTATCACAGATGGTTCAGTAGAACCATCAGCACATGGCTCTGAAGTGTTTTCAACCAAGGGCACACCTTCCATGGTTGCTTTAACAGCTACTGTTTCACCTGATGTAGCTATATTATCAGTATTTATCACCGATTTATCCACGGTAGCTTTCAAGTTTGAGGTTTGAACTTGGGGTGGCAAATCCTCAGTTGTAATCTCCTGTATGGCACCAGAAGACTCAACTTGCACAGGCTTAGCCAATCCAAGTTCAGTCGTCTCAGCACCCACAACATCATTAGCATTTGCTGTGGTTGAATGAAGAAAATCTGAGGGTGGAGCAACAGAATTGTCAGCCTTTGCAGTTTCATCATTGCTTGATGGTGAAGCTTTTCGCTGTGGACTCAGAACAGGACTTTCATGCACTCTGGAAGGAACTGTCTCTTCCATTAAGCCAGGTGTAGCCGGGGCCTGGGCACTTACAAACTCTGGTGATGTAGGTTCATCACAAGGGAAGGGACTAGGCTGATAGTATGAAGCCGATGGCCCTGCATTATCTTCATTGTGCAACAGCATATCATTCAAATCAGGGGTCTGCACATTGTAACCATTCCAGTTAGGAACACTGTTTCCTACTAGATCATCTGCATTCAACGGATTTAGCTTGATGTGACTATAAGGTCCATCATCCAAGTTGCTGTATCCTTCGGCGCTTTCATCTTTAGTTCGGTTATCATCAATGTCCATATCAGTAGGATGAACTGATGATAGGCCTTGAATGATAATGCTGGAGGGAGGCATAAAAAGAAAGACACAAGCAATGTAAATGTAGCAAAATATGATTAAAAAGGCATGCAAGGCACCATCATTTTAAAAATGACATGGCAACAAATTAGTGTTCTCATAAAATGAGTAACAAATCGATGAATGTTGCAACCCAGCATGCAAACAGTTAATATATATGGACACCTCGACGTCTACCAGCAGAGGCTAATAACTGTTCTTCTAACAGTATCAGTTCAAGTTTATGGTACAAGGTTAGAAATTAAACTCAAAACATAAAACAGCCTGGAGAAACTTAAACTCATTTCTAGAGAACCGCAAAAGTAAACCCTTGGGATGAGAGCAAAGATACAGATCATTGCAGCCAGACAAGATAATATAGATACAATTTCCAAAAGACTCCAATAACAATAGTGTTCGAAAGACAAATGATGCGATTTTACCCATCATCGGACTCAAGTTGAATTGAGTGATCCTTGTTCAGCATTAATTCCTGAGGACAAAATAAATAAAATCAGCTCTTGAAGAGAGTAGTCTTTAATGTTGTTATTATATGATGGTGAAATATCAGGTGAAAATACGAGTATTAGAAGTTAGAAGTTTCTAAAAATTGTAAAGAAATTACCAAATGTAGGGGAGGGTATATTCACAAATACGATTGAGTTTGATCTTAAAACTATGCAGAGATATCAAACACACCCACCCTACATCTCATAATCTTTTGAGAAGTACTGAAAACTTCTGAGTTTGATTTTCGTGGAATTTTCACCAAATCTCATTTTCACCGGATACACTGCTTTATATGATTCCTGCTCTTTTATTAAGAGATTGGAGATAACAGTAAGAGAATAACAAGAAATATAGGGCTTTCTTCAACTGCAACATATATAAACCACCTGTCACCTCATTTTCAATGAATTAACAAGTCCAGCATGCAACGAACCAAAATTACCACAAATACAACTAGAAGACTAAATGTGCAAACAATTTCAACTAGCGCATGACACACTCATTACCATTGTCCTCTGATGCGCCGATACGGCTGGAAGGTGGAGTACCGGTATCCCGATACGTATCAGGTACGGGTAGGCCCCGATATGTATCGGGAAGTATCGGAAATGTTTACGTTTGAAAAAAAAATACCGGATACGCCATGATACGGCGATCGATACTGTCCAAAATACAGCCCAGCCGGAAAAAAAAACCGCACTGTTCACAGCCCAAACCGACGGCCCACCACACCCTACCCTAAATCACTGTCCCATGCGCGTGCAGCCATCCGTGCGCCTCCATCCTCCTCACGGCGCCTCCAGCCGGCGCCTCCAGCCCTCTGTGCGCCTCCTGACGAGCAGCGGCCGGCGGCCGGCGGCCAGCGGTGCTCCCTCCCATGCGCCTCCACTCCTCCGGTGGCGCTCCCTCCCGTGCGCCCCTCCCGCTGCAACTACTGCTCCTCCGTGCGCCTCCTGGCAACCAGCGGCCGGCGGCGCTCCGTCCTGTCCACTCTCCAGCGGCCGGCGCTTCCATCTTCCCCAATACTCTCCAGGTGCATTTTCTGGTTGCTTTGGGGATTTTTACAGATGGAGAGGGAAATACCTACTCAATTGCATCTATACTTCGTGGTATAGTCTAGTTTTTCATGAACATAGCTGATATACAATTTAAAAAGGAACTAAATGCTAGCCGTTGGAAACGACAGACAACAAACTTACTTTGGAATTATCAGTCATGGGTGTATCGTTAGCATGTGCAACTGTCACATTTGATTTTCTTGAGCCAGTACCTTTCTTCTCAACAGGCACTTGAGGCTCAATTCTATAGGCTTCACCACTTTAGTGTTCTCATGGCATGTGGTACCGGGTAGATTAGCTTACAAACTAAACTAGTAACAGGATATATTTGGATAGTGGATACTCAGTTATTCACCATCACCAATCAGGCAATCACCATTACTGGCAGTAGGGCAGACTGGCAGAGATAGCCTGATAGAGCCATAGAGGCATATAGTTGGATACTCAGTTACCTCATTTTGTAGATGCAGTGCTTTGAGCCTTCGAGTCTTTGACTAATGATGTATGTTCTACTCATTTATATACATTGCTGGACAGCTGAAGTAAAGGTAAACCCTTGACTGAAACTTGTCAAGTATCGTATTTTATATTTTTACTATTTTTAATATATATACACATCTGTATCGCCGTATCAGGTTTTTTGACGAAATGGTGTATCGCCGTATCCGTACCGCCGTACCGGTATCGCGTATCGGTGCATCCTAGCCATTGTCCAATGTCCACAATCTAAAATTTTCGTATGCAACTCTAAATGAGTTTTCTTCTGCATTATCTATGTGTTCCCATCCTTATGTTCTAATCCATAATTCCATATACATAGTGCGAACAATGCAGCATTAATGTGATTTCTTTTTTTGGAATTTTAGCTCTACAATAACATAGGGAAGACATCATTCAAGAAGATCAAAAGGAATCTTAAACAGTAGAGACAAGATAATGCAAGATGCAGACCACAGAAATTTGTAAAAGCTATATGGAGAAAGGTTAAATAAGTTGAGATTACCTCCTCCAAATCCAAACCAAGATGTGAAGAATTGCCATCACCGAATCTTTCTGCATATTTAGACATGCTTAACATGATTAAACAGCTGACTTCAAAATTTGAAAAATAGAAGATGTGCACACAGGAAGGACCAACCATCTAGGCCAAATTGGGATGTTGAATATCCTGTTCTCTCTGGGTTATCTTGCAAGGTGATCTGTTCTTTTGTGCTTACATGATGATCAATGTCACTGGATCATGGTGGAAAGTACTTATAAAACGGGAGAGCACATTTTTAAATAATTACCTTACACAACAGAAGTCGTGACCTTACCCCTGAAATGCAGCCTCTGGTAATTCAAAGTCATCAAGATGGAATGTCTCAGGAAGTGTTATAGAATGATAAGGAGCAGTTGATTCTTCAGGGGGGAGATCAACAGCAGTGGACCTAAAGGCTTGTTTTATCTTCAGCAAAGCTTCACTGCAATCATGGAATAGGTAGTTCACCTTCCGAGAATAGATTCTGACCACGCCTAACATAAGATGGCTTGATAACCGCAGTGCAATTGGAACCTCAGGAAATATAATTGAATCTGCAGGAACAATGATGATTAGTACTCAGCTCAATATAAAAGAAAACATACGATAGAGATGAGAAATGTTAGGAGGAAATAGCATTCTATTATAAAATTCTTGGAATTGCCATAGAGATTCTTTTAGTGATAGAAGTGGGTTGCACTGTCCACCTGGCTCGCAGTCATATAACAACAATATGCTCTACTAGTTCCTTGAAGAAAACAAGTGCCAGGCATCAACTGCTCTAAATTTTTAGTTCATGCTGTAATGAAACCTTTCCCTGTGTATAACCTACCAAATTGTTGATTATTTAGAAATATTAAAGCCTTGTGAGACATCTTTATTTCCATTCGTCGGGAAAAAAACAAGATGAATGTTTCAACCAATTAACTGTTTAAGCTGATGTTCTTGCTCAACAATGTAGGTGCTTTGTAGCCAGTAGTCACCTATGCCCATTTAATTACATAAATCAAGGACACATGCTAGTCAGGGGTATATCAATTTATGGAGCAGGATGGTAGCGGAACAAAAGGATAGAGCCTACTGCACAGCATGCTGGAAACATAGCGGCTGTATAAGGCCAAAAGCATCTTCACATGCGCCGGGCCACTTGACTCGTGATATAGTAGAATAATTACTTTGACAGAAAGCTAAACTAACAACACATAAAATTCCTTTTTTAAATTAGAGGAAGTTAAAACCTATCATTGTTGAGTTATTATTTTATTATAGTGATAATTGGCAATCCCCCTGGACATATATATGCATGCGCGTGAATACAAGCAAGCTGCCAAGCTCTCCTGAAATTCATATGCTTGTAATAAGAAAAGAGGTCAGAAAACAAATACTAATCATAAAAATAGGACCACAAATAGATAAAAGTTTCCACAGTGATTGTACAAAAGAATAATACAAAATCCCAAATTGTTAGGAACAAAATGAAAAGATAATAACAATCCACCTAACAGACCCCAACCATAACACAGCTTGCAATTTTTCACATGTGAACAAAACATATTTTCTTGAGGCATGGAACCTTACACTGGCTGATGGCTCTAAACTTTTAATTCGTGTTACGTACACTTATGTAGGCTCAATTCTCTACAAAATATTCTAATTAAGAACTAAGAAACCTGCATGTGATTTGCTTTTAGAAATTCCATGGTTCCATGTCTCTTAATATAACATGCAGTGATGTTGTGAAGTGATAGGCTGGTGGACCACTAGACCCATCAATCTATGCATGGCATGATTTGATACAAAGTATGACATGGTGCACGGAAATTGGAATAATATTGATTATAGTCTTTGTTGCTTTCAAATCATTACCACCCTAGCCCGATGCTACCTGAAAATAATGGGAAAAATAATCAAACAAGTTTTCGGTTTGCTGCACAGCACTCAGCTAGATGGAGTTTTTGTTTGACCTCTTCCATGCCTAACTCGTAAAATCCAAGATTCCTCATAATACAATGCATCATCCCTGCCTAATCGATTCAACTCCAAGGTTCCTCAAAAATCATAATACAGCACATCATGTGGTCAAAAGATAATGAGATGGATTACTTGGTACCTCTTTGGAGCACTATTGTTGCCTATATTTGGAAGCATCACCTTTTTATTTTAGCAATAGAACAATTCACATGAAGAAAGTTAATTGCAGTATTATTTAATTGGGTGTAACTTTTCGCACAGTTTGATAAACATAAAATTGAGCAAGATCAAGATTTGACAATCACAGAGAGACACAATCCAATCATTACTCATAACTCGCAACCACAATACAGTTGTGAATGGTAGTTCATGATATTCCGCATATACGCTTGAAGATAACTTGAAATTTATCGGAAGATGCTTGTGTAATCTTTTTGGCTTCGAAGCAATAATTTAATAGGTGTAACAATGCCCTTACTCTTCAATTCCTTAACTTTCTATCCATTGGATTTTATTTGCAAAACATCGTCTTCATGTGCTTTGTCTGGGTTTAGAACAAGCTCATTCCTTTTGTTTCTTTAGATTAATAATTTATACACCACACGTTCACTACAGGATCATATGTTGATAATGATTATTAAATGTGTCAACAACTACCACTGCACATTTACTGGAAGTCTTCCATCCCGCTTTACGCTTCATTTTAATACATGTAAAAGAAAGAAAAGGAATTCTCCGTGTCAAGAAAAATAAAACAATATAATCATTAGTGATTGTTAAATTTGAAAGGGCGGATGTTTTTAAAAAATACTTTCATATGTGATGTTTTCAAACATGATCCATGAAGAGGTGATTTTTGCTACGAAACTACTCATTTACTGCGAAAAAAATATACACTTATCCAAAATATCCATTTGATTTTAGTCATGCAGGCACACCACACACGAGTCGACGGCTAATACCACAGAGCCTTAAGCCCTTAACCAAGTGGTTACAACATTGCATGACCATGACACTGGAAAAAGGTATATGTCGTTTCTGTTAGTTCCACTGCAATTATAACGTTCTGTCATAGAGCCTTTATGTACCAAAAGCATCATACAGTGCTTCTGCTATTCATTACATACATGTAACACAAACGCATGCAATGTAAGTAAGACACCTAAACAGCATCAGGCAAACAATCAAATAAGATGGTACACTTGTGTTTGCATTTCTACAAATCCTCTGCTACATATGTTTATCCGAATCCCCATAGAGTTATCGAATTCTTCTCCTTTTAAGACAAGAATTGAGCTGGCTTGACTATGAATAATAACATTAATAGCACAACAACTTTAAAAAGTCCTCCCTCTCTACTGGTATAGCAGTGATAATCATTTACAAAAAAGACAAAAACCAGTCAAGTTATTCAAGTAGTAGACTAACTTGAAAGGTGAGCAATTTTCCTTAGGTCATAGACATTAGACACAATCTAAAACCATATGAACTGCTAATATTCTCGATCTAATAAGCTTTACTTGACAATTATGATTTGACTTTGCAACTCCACTAATGATAAGGATAGCTGCGGTAAAACATAAAAAGCTAGTGACCATTGACTAGTGAGGACCAAGCCGGCGTTTTCTTAAACCCCCCAGAAAGCAATAAAAACACAAGAACCACAAAAAAGAAACCTCTAAAAGCATGAAAAAAAATTACAGCTCTACCGACAGTAAACAAAAATGCACCTGAACCATTGACACTAACAAGCCATACAACTCAAAAAGGTTTAAACTTTTACTGTTCTGACAGTAGCAAGGAGCTAAACATCATGTTAGCACACAAAGTGACTATTACAATAGTGATAATCCAGCATATGAGCGTGCATTAAACAAAACAATAAGCAGCTCATTGGCACACAAAGTGACTATTACAATAGTGATAATCCAGAATACGAGCCCGCATTAAACAAAACAATAAGCAGCTTATTGGCATACTCGGGAAAAGATGGCGGCTCTTCTAGGCTTCTAGCAGCAACAAGCAGTTTGTTAGCACTAATCCGAAAAAGCTAGCATTTTTACTAATCCACTAGCAAAACCTAAGCAGTAAGTATACAGCAAAACCATAAATAAGCTGAAGTTAGAAAAAAAAATTGTACAACTACAGTAGTAACAGCACCAACGAATATTAGCAAAACAACATCTTGACCTATCTACACGTCATGTCATTTTTTTTAAAACGTATGTCAGGTCATAAGTCGTAACAGGCACAAGCTAAATTGCAGAATACAAACCCTAGCTCCCAAAAAGCTTCTAAAACAGAAAAAGTCACCCACCTACAGAGACGCCGATATCCGTATCTGCGACCTGGTTCTTGCGCAGCTTCCGCTCCAAGTGAGCAGCAATCCATATGGTCCCGAGGGGGCCCTTCTTGGCCAATATGAACTGCGAGTAGAACATTTCCGGCTCCCCTCCTCACACACACACCACCAAAGTACAAAACCCTAACTTGACCTCAGCTCACCGAAGCTCAACAGACGCACGCACCCCCAGCAAGCTCCAACCTTCCCAACCTTTATCCCATCTCTGCGCCGAAAATCCAACTCCTAGGCCAAGAAAAATGCCATCTCTCCGCACCTCGCGCTCTTCCCCGGCTCCAATCGCCCGGAACACAACCCCCACGCAGCTCTGAGGGCCCGAAATGGAAACCCTAATTTGGGCGAGTTCGAGGGGTGGAAAGCCTAGAATTGCTTCGATTTGGATGCTGGGAGAGGGGGAGGAGGTGGGGATCTAGGGATTCGGCGACGGCGCGAGCGATTGGTGTGTTCGAATTGAGGCGAGGCGAGGAGGCAAAGATTTCGAAGGGTGAAAAAAATGGAATCTTTTTGGGAGGGACTTAACAGTGTGTGGACTCGCACTCTCAGCGACTTGGCGAGGAGGAGCGGCGGAGCAGCTGCTTGCCGACGCAAAAGAGCGACACGGTTCGTACTCTCGCCCCTGTACATTTACGAAATTAGGTGTGAGCCCTCGCACTGCTCTCTCAGAGGGTATGATATGTATTGTATGGTAAGTGTTGGGTTGTAATGTAAAATGAGCAAATTTTGCAGTATCACCTTGCGGACGAGAGCCTTGCGAGAAACCGTGAGAGAATCGCGAGTGGCCGTGGTGTGGTGGAAGGAAGGAACTACCGTTGGGTTTTTTGGGTTCGTCAAACGCTCGACGTGGGGATTGTTTGGACAGAGGCACGTACGACTGTACGAGTTCGCAGCGGTCTCGTTCTCGTGCCGTGGAAGTTACTCGCGCGGTGGCCGGTTGCATTGTACAATCCAGTCTTTTCGCTAGAGCAACCCCGCGTTCGTTTTCAGCACTACACTCAAAAGTTTCAGAGCAACGAAGCTCTCAACTCACAAATAATAAATAATTATTCGAGTGTCCATACGTTATAACAAAACTATAAAAGAGAGTGATATATATCAGTAGGCGAGATTCTAAACCACATAAGAAATATCAATTTTCTTTTATACACATATAAACAGATATATTAACCCCGTCTAATGCATCACCTGCTACTCCTACTACTCGAAAATTAAAATTTTAAACTCAAAGATTTTAAGTTGATGCCGACTTCCCTCTCCGACGCATTGTTTTGTAAGGACAGCAAAAAGCAAACATAGTAGGCGCAAGATTGGTGCCAAACAGTCACCATATCACCATGCACTCCCCTTCCAAAATCCAAAGAAGTATTCAATGTTCATCAAATGAACAATGTAATTTACACTTTACAATGTTGAAATTACATCTACATGGAGGTTGGAGATGAAGAGAAGCGGAAAAAAGCACCCGCCTTGTTTCTTCCTCTCTACTACCTAGAATACTTTGCTTTGGGTGTAATATGCTATTGACTCATTTCGCTTGGTACAGTAGGGGGGCTCTTCCTAAATGCATGCTTTTTGTGGCGCTGCAAAATGTCATCATACAACAAATCAAACTGCACTCCAGCTCTTTCTCGATTTACAATGGAAAAAAATGTGATCAGCTTCAATAATCTTGTAATACATGCATAATCAATGGGACAATTAGGTAAGCACATAATTTGTTCTATTTATTAAGCACAATAATTATATAAAATCTCTTTATGCATGACACTTCACCTGACCTTCCAATTGAATTCAGGGTCAAATTTGCTCAATATTGTCAAGACACCAAATGCATGCACAGTTGTGTTTGTTTGTTGAAATAAGTAAAACAAGCTGGCTATTTCCACATTAAACCACGATCCTGAATCAGGGTACTAACCATATCCTAGGTTGCAAAGGATGGCAGTCAGAATAATCCACTACAAAGCAATTTGGATGCTTTATAGGAATGCGATGGTGCGTCATGGAAATTGTGTTCAAACTTCAAAGCCCCATCACTATCTTCACAATCTTCATCCCTGTGTATCATCAGCATCCATATTAAGAACATGCACTAAATAATGAATCGTAAGGTTCTTTTCAAGAAAAAGGGGACTATATGCAATACTATCAATGTTTTCGGCTTGGAGCAGAGGATTCACATGTATCCTTTGTAAGGTAGAGGTGCGTTTTTAGGGTGCCACCACATACACATCTAGAGGACTTGCAGAAAGAGCATTGGGTGGATTCCAAGGACTCTCGAGGGCACTATAATTCCAAATAGCTTTCTTGTTCTCTTTGTAGCATAACTAAAGTAGAATGTATTGGGAAAGGTCCTTAAAGTAGATTTAAGTTTTATAGGTCATTGGATTCTAAGGTCAGGCATAATCCATTATCCCGAGGCAAATGATCTAGTGTGCCCCTGCAGAGCCAAGAACCACCAGATTCCCAAACAATCAAATCTAAGTTAGTATACTAATAGGCATATGCATGTGCATTGCAACGAAAACCCATACTATCCACCAAATAATTTCTATGTTATGCACACATAACCGTGTGTGAAGCATACCATTCACTCAAATGTATGAGCATCGAACATTTGAATTTCATTGTGTGAACCATGCCAATTGCCACACTATTTTATCAACTTGAAGAGAAAATTGTGTCTAATTTAGCAATTAATCAAAAGCCCACACATTGCAAAGTATCTTTTGTAAAACTAAGATGTACTTAAGCAATGCTCATGTACAAACACAAAGAACAGTAGACAAGGTTATAGAATAAAGACAAATTTGGGATGCATCGGAAGTTTTGAACAACCTAGCATAGCACATCTAAATACAAATATCTTACAAACAACTTGCACGCGCACAACTAAACATTCCAGTTCTCGGCTTTTACATACTATCAGATGGCCAACAAAAACCGCAATTAAGAAATCAATAGTTTCTCAATATCAGTGATTTTGAGGATATGCACTCCCCTAAGAAGTTCATCTCTCCCACAACCATGCAAAACTTTAGCAAGTAATGAAGGATATATGAGAAGACAAGAAACAATAGCCAGTAATTTTACCTTTAGAAGTTCATCTCTTCCACAACCATGTAAGACTTGAACCTTCTTTTTTGTCCTCTCCTGCAATAGGGGCTTGACAACCTACCAATATGTCAAATGAAATGTTGTCAGTATTCACTACAAAAATTATTAATATGATCTTAGGACTGAAGTTTGATAGGAAAATCATAGTACCTTCCAACATGCAGAGAATATATACGAAACATTAACTACATAATAGGTCTCTGTCTTCTCGGGGTAGTTCAGATAATCAACACTCGATATTGAAGTTAACATCTGTAATCCATATTAACAAGGAAACATGTCACACTATCTTACCAGAACCACATGTAATGAGCACACTGTCCAAGTTTATTATTTTAGGCGCGCGCACACACACACACACACACACACACACACACACACACATACATACATACATATATATATATATATGAAAAATACTTTCTACTCCCGGGTGTAGTTACTCCCACTTTTGATATACCATCTAAAAGAACTTGACATACTCCTTTATCACTTTGGGTATACTCATATACTAATTATAAGATACTCCAAAGTGAACCATCTGAAAAAATTGCAAGAGAGTCTATAGTTTTAGCATATTTTGTAAATACCTTCATATTCGCACATAAAAAGGAGTATGTCTAAAAATTGTACATACCACCCTGAAAAGGTGTGAATACCACCTAGGTGGTCTTATATACTCAGATACTACACATACATACTCTCGGTTCTTAAGATACTCCCTACATTGTGAAATACTAATAGGAGTAACTACACCCGGGAGTAGGAAAAAACTTCATATATATATATATATATAAACACACACACATACATATATATACATACATATATGGGATAAGTAATGAATTAGCCCCTGAGCTTCAGAGTTAACCCATTCTATTTGTACAGGCCAACATTCAAGAGCTAGTTGTTCCTCCAAGAGTTTAAGGGGTTAAGGTAAACCTAACAACAATGTTCAAGAAGTGTGGTACTTATCCCTTGATTTAATTACTAATTAAATACATTCTTATTCCAATCATGTTTAACATTGTAAATGCCCATACATGTACAATACAAAGATATTGTTATACTCGCTCATAAAAGAAAAGATTTTCAGGAAAAGATCATATAAGGTGTACCTTTATTTGGCTCAGTGCTGACAACTTTAAACCAATCATGTGTATAAATGTGATATAGATATGCATAAGAACATAAAAAAAGGCAATAACATAAACAATCTATTCAGATTGGAGCATTTAATTCGATACTTACCAAATGTCTTTGGTTCTTAGCACTTTTACGATCAGCTTGGATAATGTGTATAAATAAAAACACTTATCATTTTTTGCATACATTTTTGCATAGTTCTTATCATCAATACAAGTATTATGATAGCTTTCGACCATACAATGTAATATATGGTATTTTGATTATGGAAATAGATCTAAAACTAGTCGAAATCATACACTGGTTTCGACCAAATTGGTTTCATAGTACTCACTAGATCCTTTTTACAACATAATCAGTACATACTTTGTACGTTGGCCACAACATATGCTCTTTTTCTTAGTCCACCGCTTCCTTAGTAAGTTCTTCTACTACACAAGTAGTAGGGGGCTAGGAAAGTTACGAGAACTCAACAAGTTGAGAGATAGACATAAGCTTTATTGATGATAAAAGGTAAGTTTTTTACATTACAATTTTGTACTATATCTATTTACTCCTCGGCAGGGGCGTAGCCAGCAGCCTCGGGCCTGGCCAGCCAAAATAATGTGGGCCTAGGCCAACCCATTGCATTGCTGAGAAAAGTCAAGAAGAATTTTGAGCTGGCCCGAGGCCCAGGTCCGCCACTGCTCCTCGGAGCCACTTGACTGGTCGCTGTGAGACGAAGATTCGACCTTCATCTCCTCTGCAACCTTGTTTTCGAAGGGTTTTACCCCTTCAAAGATCTTGGCTACATCCTTCTCCGAGCAGTTAAAGTTTGCTTCAAGTGCTTGGAGATTGAGGGAGGGGTTGGAAGCTTTAAGCTTTGCCAAAGCAAAACTAACTCCATCCACAACAACATCTCTCATGGTCTTCGTGTGGTTTTTTCGAGAGGTCGCGAGCAGGCATTGGAGAGTCTCGAGCTGTCAACCAATATAGTTCGCCTTCTCAATCGTCTCCCTTGAAGATGACAAAAATGCTTCTGCCCCTATGTTGAAAAGCATCTTGTCGAAGGCAAGGATCTTCTCTTGAAGATTCCTCTTGAGCTCATTCTCCTTATTTTGCTCAAACTCAAGAGCTCTATCTATTCTTTCTAGCTTTTGAGCTTGCTCTGCACGAGTAGATCAAAGTTAAAGAAACAAACTAAAAACACATAGTAAACTAGTCAGGTTTACGACCAGTTACCTTAAGTCTTCTTCTCGAAAGCTTTAATGGCTTCCTTATGCTTGAGGGAGGTCTCATTAAATTTGGCTGACCGGTCTTCAATAAACCCATCTTTGGCTTTGCACCTCTCCTCAAGTGTGGTTGTGACGGCTCCCTTAGCCTTAACCTCTTTTTCAAATGTCTCCAATTCTGTCAATTATGATAAAGGGGGAGTTAAGAAACAACAAAGAACAAAACAAAAAAAATTAAGAAGAAGTACTTACTTTTCAATTGAAAATTTCCTTTTTCAAAAGAAGTTATTCGCTGGGTCAGCTCTCCGACCACAACAATGTTCTCCACCATATGCTACAAAAAGCAAAAAAAGTAGTAAACTTCTTTAAGTTTCAAATAAACTTCATGAAAATGCCAAAAGAGTAGTCGTAGGTATTTACCTAGACCGCCTTGTCTGCATAGTTGGAGTAAATGGTCTCATAATCTGTCTTTGATTGACAGTCTGAGATCTTCCTCCACCAAACCTCCTCGAGTCTTTTATTATCAAAGACTCGAGATCGGTTGGGGATATTATTGGGATGAGGAGACTGACGATGATTAAAATATCTATGTATTACTTTAATACATAATAAAATATCATAAGTCTTCGTGGTCGTAGCCCCTAAGGCCAACGACCCCTGTGGTCGTAAGGATTCCAAAGGTTACATAATGGATACCCTGGTCGGATGAGGTCCTATACCTAGTCCCCGACCAGATAACTGCTCGAGGAAGCAATAAACTGTCATCTGGATCTAACTTCAAATATATTCCTTACCGTGTGATGAATGGAACACATGTCATATTTAGTCTGTATCACGTGACATTTCATAGTCCTAAGACACTGACAACAACCATCATACAATTATGTGCTTCACAGGCACCAACCGACGATCAGTTACTGTTTCGATAACCGTAACTAACCCTCCGACCGGACGCGTCTCTTCCAATAGGCGTCTTTTCTAGGAGTAACTGTCACCTCTTCAATGATTATTTAAGGATGGAGCACGGAGGAACAAGGCATCAGATTGAAGCACGCATTAGATTCTTGTTTCAACTCTGATTCAATAGCATAGCAAGCATTACGCTTAATGTAATTAGGATTAATCCACTACCTTGTCGAGAGCACCCCTGTAAAGGATATAGTTCATAACAATAAAGAGCAATTCATTCTCTTTGAAGAACTCTTTGCCATTTTCCTCTGTTTATTTCGTAAGATCGACGACTCGATCATCGACAGCTGACGTCGTCCATGGGGAAGGAGTTCCGAGTTCTTGAAGATCACTTTGCTCAAGCATTCCTCATTCACTCCCTTCGCTCCATCATCGCTCATGCCAACATGGCGGGAACTTAGGATGAGGAAAACTGGTTCGACTTGGTAGACTACTCCAACCTGATATGGACGCACTATCTGCGTCATGGAAGAAAACGGGATGTCGTCATCGTCCTCCTCCGTCGGCTCACCATGCGCTGAGACTAGCGAAATCAACCGGATGGATGAGGATTCGCCGCTGTCATCTGTGGCACTCCCAGAGGAACCCATCGTTCCGACCAGTTCAGAACGACCAAATGCCTCAACAAGCCTGGTCCCTCTGACCGGCAAGAATTGCAACGGAAGCCATCACCGCAATTGAAAGGTCAATGTACTCTCGATACGATCATAGACGACCGGTATTCGTCAACGGCTCCTACGTATTCCGGGGGCCAATCGACACCAAGTGAGGGTGTCAATAAAGTTACCATTGGTCCTGGGCCAAGTGGGAATGATAAAACTCAGTATACGATCGACAATCCGCTGGATCAAGTTGAGTCCACCACAAAGCCCACCAGAGGTGGTAATCTCCGATCGCTTTCCGTCGTGGAGGCTCCTTACCGAAGCAGTGAAAGGCTTTCCATTAGCTACGATGGGAGCTCGTTGGAGGATCGATGTTGGAGGCACGAGGTTCACGCAATCGGAGATACCAATCAAGGTGCTTTGCACGATCCTCCACAACTTATCCCGCCATCACATACTGATGGAAATGGTGCGAGCGCTCAAGCACCAAACGGCGGAGGTGGTCGAACTGATGGACTTCGATCAGTTAATTCGTATGTTCCCACCCCACCGCAAGTAAGGGGTCAGACAGGGCAAATCAGAAGGTCGGGGGAGAATTTGACTCATCGAACACCCACTGCAAGCGGGAATGCTCTACAACCTTCGGTAACAATACAAAACCTACAACGAGTTCGGGATATTTTGAATAATCTAAATCCTGCTCTCGCAAGAACTCTAGGTTATGCTCAGCTTGCAGGACAGATGTCAGAGATCCTCCAACAAACCATGCAGTATACAGAAATGTATCGGGAGCAAAGGAACTCGCAAAACCATACCATGACGTCATCCTAACGCTCCTCCCTCAACAGAGGGCAACATGGTCGGATGGAGGACCAAATGACACCAAGACCCCCTCGTAGATTCTGACGAGGGAATCACGAGAAGATGGCTCTTCCCAGCAGCCTCTCCCTTTCCTCGTCAAGAGGAAACACTACTTGATTCCAGTGACCTTCGGCATCGTTTGAACCAAGCAGGTGGTCAAAGGCGTAACATTAGCATCTACGACCAGATTGGGACGTCGGATGCTAGGTATGCAAACATAAGAAACCGTTCCCCAACTAACTATAACCCGACTCCTTTTCAGAGAAGGCGCCACGACTCCATTACGGGCTGTCGAGCGTTCTCGTAGGGCTCCAAGTTGTTCGCTGGCCGGACAGGTTCCGACCAGCCAACACAGAGAAGTACAATGAGACTCAAACCCATTAGAATTTCTTCAAATCTATACTACAACCATCAAAGTTGCTGGTGGTAATAACAACGTGATGGCAAATTACTTGCCCACCGTCCTTGAAGAGTCTGCCCGGTCATAGTTACTCAACCTACCGGTCAGATCTATTTATACATGGGAGCAATTATGCAATACTCTGATCGCCAATTTTCAAGGGACATACGACCACCCTGGGAAGCAGGATGATCTTCATCGGATGAAGCAGAAAACCAATGAAACTCTTCGACAATATACCAAGAGGTTCAATCAGGTTCGAAACTCTATGCTAAAGATCGCAGAGTCTTCTATTATCCAGGCCTTTAAAGTAGGGCTGAGGAATCGGCAGTTTACGGAGGATATCGCAATGAATCCTGACATCTGTTGAACTTTTCGACATGGTCGATGGTATGTAGCGACCGGTAAGCGGTTGAATGGTCTTGGCTATTGATCGAAAAGACAAGATCCCTCAACCTGGCTTGGAGAAATAAGACAAAAAAGTAAGAAGTCTCTCAAAGGTAAAAAGAATCGCAAGCTTGACAACAAGGAAGTCCCTGCGATTCCAGAAAAATTTACCAATGGAAAGAAAGACTTTTCTGGTCGGAACAAAGCTAAGGCTCCGACCAACGACTACAAGAAGTAGTGTCCACTTCACCAGGCAGCAGGACATGATCTGCGCACCTGCCGGGCATGGCAAAAGAGACTAGAGGATTACTACTTGGGGAAGGGTCCCTTCCCGTCCGTAACAGAGCTTGGAGAACCAAGCTCCAAAAAGGATAAAGTTGGCGATGAATAAACAGAGTACTAGGAGCCTCAACACACAGTCGACATGATCTTCGGTGGATCCTCCTCGTAGGACTCAAGACATCATCTAATGGCCGTGGAGTGGGAGGTCAACCTTGTCGAGTCCCCGACCAACGTCAAGCCATCAAGGTGGCTGAAAATAGTAACATCCTTCAGCAAAGAAGAGGTAGGTTCCCTATCGTAGTTGAACCTACTATTAATAATTGTAAAATTAATCGAGTCTTAATAGATAGAGGTAGCTCCTTAAACATTTTATTTACGGGAGTATTGAAAGGAATACAAATTCCTAAGTCGATGGTAAAGCCTGTGAAATATGTCATCCACGACATAGTTCATGGTTCTACTTAGGGCTGGAAACGAGCCGAGCCGAGTCGGCTTGAGCCAGGCTCGGACAAGCTCGTTTGACCAGTTGGCTCGGCTCGGAGCAAGGCTCGAGCCAGAAGTAGGCAGTCTTTCTGCGGCTCAGCGCTCGGCTCGGCGGCTCGAACACAAAAGAGCAATTCCGGTCAGTAGACATGATTTTCTAGTTACGACTGGGGATGCATCTTTGGGGTGATAAAATGGGGAACAACAACTTAACTCAAGAATGTCACACCCAATTTTAATATGCTTAATATATCATAATGATTCTGCAGTCATCATCAGAAGTAGTACACCATCCCCTGTCTAGGAAACATCCAAAATTCCAAATTAAACAAATGGAAATAACTTGGTAGCAACAAACCGCAAACACTAACACTAGCATTTAGCAACAACTACACTGACACTCAAGATGCAAAAGTTTCTCTGAACACAAACTACTGCAATCGGGGGGAAATTAACATGAATGCACATTGTTGTTCTTCCCAAGCAATAGCAATCCAAGCAAGCTACTATCACCTATACGAGGTGACTTGTTCGCCCATGGGCACGACGACGCGGCGATCGCGATCGCTATGCGCGTGAAGCGATGCACCCACCAACAAGACACGACGGTGACCTCGGCGGCTACAAGCGACCAGCAAGACATCAACCCAGGTCGACCTCTTGCATCTGGAGCGGGATGAGTGCGGGTGGGTCGAGGCAGCCGTAGATGTGCGGTTGGTAGCTGGGCACGTTGGGGCTGTCGATCACGCCGGGGTCCACCACCATCGCGTATGCCATCGGTGTTGCGGGCAGCAGCGATGCGGCGTCCGGCTCCGCGAACCGCTCCATGGCCGCTGTGGAGGCACGCCAACGGGGAGGACGAGTCGCTTGGAGAGCTTGAGGCTGTCCTCCATGGCGCGTGCGAAGTCCTCCTCCATGGCTGGTACCCGGAGCCGGAGGCGGCACAGTGAAGGGAGGATGGGGAGTTGGGGACTCTGGAGAGAATGGGATCGGGGGAGGATAGGGAATCGGGGATTTGGGGATTAGGGATTTAGGGCGTTAGGGACTTATGGTACTGAGGCAAGGTAGTGATGCGTGCGCGGTGTGGGGAATCGCGGCTGGGCTTGGGCGCCTGGCCCTTTGTGGGCCGAGCCATACTAGGCTCGTGAGCCGGCTCGAGTTTGGTTCATTTGTTTGGCGAGCTGGGCAGGCGGCTCGGCTCGGCTCAAAAATTCATGAGCCTGAGCCGAGCCGGCTCACGAGCCTCGAGCTATTTTTCCAGCCCTGGTTCTATCGCCGAACTGATAAGGCAATTGTCCTCGCCAAGAAGGCGGATCGCAAAGACTCTCCAAAGCCTGAGGCGACTACAGGCTTTGCTTTCGCCAGGCCAATGGGCGGGTGCCCGACATAATTCTTTGGGCGCGCCGTCTCCCCTCAAGCCGAGCTTTGCCCCGTGATCCTCGGTGAGTGCAGTTGGGCTCCTCTCGGTTCTTCCCCAAATCCCTAGTTCCCCTCCCCAATCCCCATTCCCCAACCTGGCCAAATCCAACCCCAACTGGCCAACTCCCAAGCTTAACCTGACGGCGATGCGACGGCAACAGAGCAACACGAAAGGAAGGCGGGGAGCAAAATGAAGCGAGTGCCGGCGGAGCAACCGACGGCGGCCGTGGGACTTGGGAGCGGCCGAGTAGCCTGGCGGTGGCGGCCGGCTAGTGGTTGTGGGATGTGGCTCCCTCTGCACTTCTGCAGCCTGTGAGCACTGAGCGGCGGCCGGCTAGGTGAGCAGTGACAGTGAGCCCAATTTCTCCCAGTTTCATGATTTCTTTAGTGCTAATAGGAATGTAGGATGAGTCATGACTCATGAGTGGATCAGTGGATGACTTTGTTGTTCCAGTAGAAAATGCACAATCCTTAAGCATTGAGATGATGAGAATTATTAAAATTTCAGAAATGAGGAGGTTTTTGGTTGACTCGAGAAGCTTACCACAACTACAACCACAAGATCCACAACCAAGTGATGAAGATGAACCAAATATAGCTAATGATGAGGTGGATGTGTTTAATCCAGATGAAATTGTGTGTGATCCCGCTCTTAGGAAACAAATATATGATTACCATCCGGATGTTCAAGACCAAGTGAGAAGAGCATATATTTTGAAGGGTCCAACCCAACCAATTGTGAATTTTCCTCGCAAACAATTTGGATGTTTGTGGAGGCCATTTTCAAAAGATTGGTATAAGAAGCATGATTGGATAGAATATAGCGAGTCTTAAAATGCGGCATATTGTTTCTATCGCTTTCTTTTTAAGAATCCGGGAAATAATCAACGCTTTGGTTCCGAAGTCTTCACCAAAACCAGGTTTAGTGATTGGAAGCCTGCCTACAAAGCATTGCTCGACCATATTGGTGGTGTAAGAAGTGACCACAACAAGGCAAGATTGTATTGTGATGATTTTCATAACCAAAGACAAAGTGTGTCAAGTAAGCTCTCTTGTGCAACCAAGGAATCCGAAGAACAATATAAAATCTGTTTGACTTCTTCTCTAGAGTGTACAAGATTTCTCATTAGTCAAGGCATGGCTTTCCGTGGCTATGATGAATCTTCTACTTCATTGAATAAGGGTAACTTTTGTGAAATAATAGATTGGTACAAAGATAAGAATGAAAAAGTGAGGCATGCTTTTGACCGTGGCCCAAAAAATTGCAAGATGCTTGCTCCCGAAATTCAAAAGGATATTTCAAAATGTTGCACACAAGAAGTCACCGATGTGATTATGAGAGAGATTGGTGATAGATAATTCTCCGTACTTATCGATGAGTCGTGCGACATATCCGTGAAAGAGCAAATGGCGGTAATGTTGAGGTTAGTAGTGGTTCATTATTCTATTTACCTATTATTCCATTGTTGTTCGATACTTCATTTTAACCTTGTTGCAATTGTTTTGTTATAGGTATGTGAACAATGAAGGGAAGGTTGTGGAACAATTTTTTTGCTCTACATCATGTCTATGAGACTACATCGGAGGCACTAAAGGTAGCTCTTGTTGATATTGTAGATCGTTACAAGTTATCCATTCGTAGGCTACGGGGGCAAGGATACGATGGGGCTTCAAATATGAGAGGTGAATTTAATGGCTTGCAAAGAAATATTCTAGATGAAAACCTTTATGCTTTCTATGTCCATTGCTTTGCCCACTGTTTGCAATTGGTTGTTGTTTCTGTTGCTAGTTGTTGCTCATCCATTCATGATTTCTTTGAGTATGTCACCTTAATTGTGACTACAACAAGTGTATCTTGCAAGAGGAGGGGTGCATTGACGGAAGAACATCATCAAAATATTTTGGATATGCTTGAGAGGGGTGAGATATTTAGTGGAAGAGGCTTGAATCAACAAACAAGTCTCGCTAGACCCGGGGATACTAGATGGGGTTCACATCATGCAACTTTGCTTCGTTTGGATCAAATGTGGATGTCGGTGTTATATGTGCTTAGTGCGGTAGATGAGGATGGGCGTGGACCGTCTCAAGCGGCGAGTTTGATAGAAAAAATGGAGAGTTTCAAATTTGCTTTCATTTTGAAGCTTATGTTAAAGTTGTTTGCCATCACAAATGAGCTCTCGCAAGTCTTGCAAAGGAAGGATATAAATATTGTTCATGCTATGGAATTAGTTCATGATGTCAAAGCTAGGTTGACCTCCATGAGAGAAAGTGGTTGGGAGGACTTGTTTGATGAGGTCCGACAATTTTGCGTTGTCAAAGGTATTCCGGTGCCAAATATGGATGAACAGATACCAGTTAGGGGTCGTTCGAGGCGTGATGGGAAGACTTACACTAATCTTCATTATTACCGAGTTGAGGTTTTGTATGTTGCCCTTGACAAGATATGTACTGAGATGAATCATCGCTTTAGTGAAGCATCTACAGAGATATTATTGTGCTTCTCATGCCTTGATCCAAAGAATCCTTTTTTCAAGTTTGATGTTGACAAGTTTGCTCGCCTCACTACAATTTATCATGCGGATTTCTCTAGTGGTGATCGTGCAATCATAAGTCACCAACTTGAGACTTACATCCATCATGTGAGAAGGCATGTTTCTTTTCTACTTGTAAAGATCTTGAAAGTTTGGCTACAAAGATGGTTGAAACCGAGAAATATTTGGTTTTTCCATTGGTCTACAAACTCATTGAGTTGGCTTTGTTATTCTTTGGTGTCAACAAAGATCGGTTGAAAGGGCTTTTTCGGCAATGAAGATTATCAAGTCTAAATTGCGCAACAAGATCAACAATGATTGGTTCAATGACTTGATGATATGCTACACCGAGCGGGACATATTTAAACAACTTGATGATGATGTTATTGCCCGACGGTTTCAAGCCACGAAGAAAAGGAAAGGACATTTGCCTCGTAGGCCTATGCCTAATTAGCACATTATCGGTATGTTTCATTCTCTCCGATGTGAATATATTTTCAAGTTAAAGTTATATGACTTACTAATTCATAATTTTTTATCTTGTAGAGTCTCTTACTATCTTTTGGTTGTGCGATTGGATATTAGGACTTTTATTGTCGACTCGTCGCAACTTTGGTAATGTCTAGTGAGTTGTTTGTTATCGTATCTCGTTTTTATTTTCATCTATGAACTTTTGTATGTGTCATGTATTGTATCTGTTCTTTTACTTTTAAACTATTGTGGATTTGCATGATGTGTAATTGTGGTTTGCCCAGGCTTTAAAAAAATTCTGGCTCCGCCACTGCCTGCCAGTTATATTCGGAAGACCCGACAACTTTCGAACAGAAAAGATTCTATTTGATGTGGTAGATTTCAAAACTGCATATAATGGAATCATCAGTCGTCCAGCATTAACAAAATTCATGATAGCCACGTATTACGGTTATCATAGTTTAAAAATGCCAGGACCAAAAGGAGTCATCACGGTTCGAGGAGATCAAAAAATGGTTTATGCATGTGATAAGAAATATTTAGAACTGGTCAATGAACTTTCGACCAGGAAACTAATCCGCCTACCATGCATATCAAGCTCTCAAGGCCAAAGATGGCGTCGAAGCCTTCCGACCAGACCAAGGAGGTCCCGCTCGACAAAGGTGTTTCTCTGGAAAGTGCCAAAATGTCGCCTGGGTCAGAAAATGCTAGCACATCTACCCGAAAGGTACTGGTCGGGGAAGGACTCAACCCTAAATTAGCTTTACACCATTCGACCGCTTCACTAGCGGCTGCATATTTGTCCGTCATGTCGAAAAGTTCGACGGTCATTCGTGGAGGATTCATTGCACCTCCGTAAACCACCGATTCCTCAGCCCTGTTTTAAAAGCCTGGATAACAGAAGATTCTGCGACCTCTGGGATAGAGTTTCGAACTTGGCTAAACCTCTTGATATATTATTGAAGAGTTTTATTGGTTTTCTGCCTCATCCAATGAAGATCCTCCTCCTTCCCGGAGCGATCGTACGCCCCTTGAAAGTTGACGATCAGAGTATCGCATAACTACTCCCAAGTATAGATAGATCTGACTGGTAGGTTGAGCAACCACGACCGGACAGATCCTTCAAGGACCGTGGGCAAATAATTTGTCATCACGCTATCATTACCACCACCAGCTTTGATGGCGATAGTATAGATTTGAAGAAATTCTAATGGGTTCTGAGTCCCATTGAACTTCTCTATGTTGGTCGGTCGAACACAATCGCCAACGAGCGACTTGGAGTCCTGCCGAGAATGCTCGACAGTCCGTGATGGAGTCATGGCGCCTTCTCTTAAAAGGGGCCAGATTATAATCGGTTGGGGACCGGTTCCTTAGATTTGCATACCTAACATCCGGCGTCCCGATCCGGTCATGGATGTTAGTGTTACGTCTTTGACCACCTGCTTCGTTTAGACAATGCCGAAGGTCATTAGAACCAAGTGGTCGTTCCTCTTGAAGAGGAGAAGGAGTGGCTACTGGGAAGAGCCGTCTTCTCTCGTGATTCCCTGGTCGAAACCTAAGAGCAGGTCTTGGTGTCATTCGGTCCTCCATTCGACCATGTTGTCCTCTGCTGAGGGAGGAGCGCTGGGGCGAAGTCATCGTGTGACTCTACGAGTTCCTTTGCTCTCGCTACATTTCTGTACGCTGCATGATTTGTTGGTGGATCTCCAACACCTGCCCTGCAAGTTCGACATAACCTGGAGTCCCTACCAGAGCAGGATCTGGGTTATTCATGATGTCCTGAACTCGTTGCAAGTTTTGTAGTGTTACCGAAGGTCTCGAAGGATTCTGACTAGCAGTGGGCATTCGATGAGTCGAATGTCCTTCCAACCCTCCGTCTTGCCCTATCTGACTAGTCACACGCTGCGAGGTAGGAATAGGTGAATTGACTGATCAATGTCCATCAGGTCGTTCACCTTCGCTAGTTGGTGCTTGAGCGCCCATACCATTTCCACCAACAAGTAGTGGTGGGATAAGCTGTGGAGAACTGTGCACGATATCTTGATTGGTATCTTCGATTGCGTGAACCTCATGCCTCCAACAGTAGTCTTCTGACGAGCTCCCGTTGTAACTAAGGGAGAGTCTTCCAGTGTTTCGGCAAGGAGCCTCCATGGTGGGGAGCAGTTAGAGATTACCACCTCTGGTGGGCTTTGTAGCGAACTCAGCCTGATCCGGCGGATTGCCAATCGTACGCTGAGTTTTATCATTTGCACTTGCCCTATGATCAATGGTAACTTCATTGACACCTTCACCAGATGTCGGTTGGCTATCGAAATACGTAAGAGCCATTGGCGAATACTGGTCACCCATGACCGTATCGAGAGTACATTGACCATCTGATCGTAGCATCGGAGTCTTGTCACCAGTCTTGCTGGTCGGAGAGACCGGGTTTGTAGAGGCATTTGGACGTTCCGAACTGGTCAGAACGATCGAATCCTCTGGGAGCGCCACTGATGGTAGTGGTGAATCCTCATCTATCCAGTCGATCTCGCTAATCTCAGCAGGTGGCAAGTCGGTAGCGGAAGAGGATGATGACGACATCCCGTTTTCTTCCATGGCGCGAATGCATGCATCCATATCGAGGTTGGAGTAGTCCGCCAAGTCGAACTAGTTTTCCTCATCCCAAGTCTCTGCCATGTTCGCATGAGCGATGATGGAGTGAAGGGAGTGAATTGAGGAATGCTTAAGCGAAGTAGTCTTCAAGAACTCAACGCCTTCTTCCTCATGAACGACGCTAGCTATCGACGATCGAGTCGCCGATCTTACGAAAATAAACAGAGGACAAATGGCAAAGAGTTCACGGGAGAGAAAGGGATTGCTCTTTATTGCCATAAAATTGATCCTTTATAGGGGGTGCCCTCGATAAGGCGATGGACTAAACCTAGTTACACTTGGTGTACAAATTGCTATGCTAATGCTTCAGATGAAATCCAATCGTCTGTTGGTCTTCCAAATTGGATTGCCCTCCACCTGTGTTCTCCTCTAAGTAGTTAATGAAGTTGTGGCAGTTACTCCTGAAAGAGGCGTCTGTTGGAAGCGTCGTGACTGATCGAAGGGAGGCGGCAGTTGGTAAAGTGTCAATCATTCGACGATTGATATCAGAAAGAGGTAATTACCATATGGTGATTACTGTTAGTGTCTTAGGGCTGTAAACGTCACGTGGCTTAGAGCAAATAAGACATATGCTCTATTCATCACACGAGAGGAATATACTTAGAATCGGATCCAAGTACCAGTTCATTGCTTATACGAGCAGTCATCTGGTTGGGGATTAGGTACAGGACCTCACCCAACCAGGGTATCCATGATGTAACCTATGGAATCCTTATGACCACAGGGATCGTTAGCCTTAGGGGTTACGACCACGAAGACATATGATCTTTTAATTATGTATTAAAGTAATACATAGATATTTTAATCCTCATCACCATCTGTGATAATTCACGCACGGTTCTTAACAAGAATCGTTTGTGATAATTGCAGACATCACATACGGTTTGTGGTTCGAACTGTCTATGATATTGCGGCACTCCGTGTCATTACCTCGGAGGGTAATCACACTTAAGCACACATATTACTATTTATTTGTCCGTAGGACACCGCTCTGACAAATAGTAAGCATTACCGAAGTTAACACAACAGAACAATAAGATAGAAATTGTACTTTATTGTAACAGTTAGCCACACAAGGCCAAGGTCTTTAATACAACTTATTTAATTACAACGGGAAAAGAATTCCCCTTGTTTGCATGCCTTGTTCCACCGGACGTCTACTCGTTCCACTCGCTGAATAGGGTGTCCACCTCGCCCTAATCCTCGTAGTAAACACCCTCGCCTCCTATGGCCTCCTCGGCACCTGCGTGTCCTTCATCCCACTTGGGATAGTTTCCGACCGAACTAGGATCTAACAAAGGAGAATAACAGCAAGAATGAGTACTAGTGTACTCAGCAAGCATTTTTTAGCAAAGATACACTGTATGACTCTTCTCTGTTCGTTATCGCATTTTCTAGCTCATTTCTTTTCTGGAAAATAATTTACTAAGATTTATGTGATAATTTTAACTCTGAAAAGACTGCTTGTCACTCAGCAAGAAGATAAACCCATAGTGGTCACCGTATACTCCAATCCAGGAGACAGGCATGAACTCATGGTTTGATATATAGCACTGCGCAGGCTTTGTATCACTTTACCCATAGCTACTCTGAGCTCTCTTTACGGTAGGCCTCCCGCATTTCCTTTGATGTGGTTTCGAGTTCAGAATACAAAACGTTTTTCAATTTACGTGATTAAAACTCACCCATTACTTTCCGTCGGTGTTCTAGGGCGCTCACTCAGTCCTCCACCGAGTTCCTGTAATGTTGGTTGGGACAATCATCCCCGCACCCAACACTCCACCATATGGTACTATATCGCCTTGGATCCCTTACTTCCGGACTCTGTTTGCTGGTCTTGGGTTCCTCCATAACTCAACCCATGCAATATCACTTACCCGATGTGGAGAGTATAGCCACGTAACAAGGTATCATTTTCTGTCCGCCGAAACGGGAAAATGGTTGGCACTTAAATACGACCTCTTATCCAAGTAAGAGTTTTGTTGGTCCTTATATATTATCCATATGTAAAGGGTCCCACCTCTTCCCTCTTCTCTTTTCCTGCCAAGGGCCCCCTTTACTATTCTAATAATTCTCATACAGCACAGCTGCTCATCTCAGCTGTGTTGCTCTTTTCTCTTTTCTCTTTTCTCATTTCTTATTTCTCATCTCTTTTCTTCTTGTCCGATTTGATTTTGAGACATAGTTTTTTATGCACATATATATAGATATTGCAAAGTAACGTTTACATTTAATATGACTAGGTTGATGTTCAAGAGATAGGCTTGTATTCGTAATCGTAGAAAAGATCTGCGTCAATAAAACCTGGATTAGATGCATCCGTCAGTCCGTTTTCTGTAATTATACGAAAGTCGCAAATAATAAATAGATACTTAGTTGCATTTGGTGCTATTATGCATACATTAATCAGTTGATTTCCTTTGTCAGCAGATTTTAATTTAATAATATTTTTCAGATCCCCGTTAAGTTATCACTTCTCCAACTACGGTTATTCTACGGTCTACTGGCTCTAGAATCGTTGGTTGCCTATACTCACGTGTTTGTTAATAATGGACTTTGGCTAGTCTGCTCTAGGAGTGATATTTACCGGGTTTAATTTAGTTATGTTATCACGATTAAATTATTTCTAATGCATTATATTATTTGTCTAATTTAGTGAGTTTTATCGGTGCTTAATTTATTTATAAAGTCTCCAATTAATTCTGCATTTTTTCGCTTTTATTTTCTAACGGTCGTGCTACCGTTATTTATCCTCGCGAGGTTCAGGATTTTATTTAGGCACAGTGTTGGCACTTAATATTAACCGTGCCTAATTGTGCATATTTTTACAGCTAAATCTAAAGCTATTGCTACCGCCCTTTTTTCCTAATTTTCTTCCCCTCTTCCTACTTTCTCTCTCTTCCTTATATCTTTCTCATTTCCTTCGGCCGAAAGCCCGCTGGTCTTCCTTCTCTTCCTCATTTCTATTCCCCATTCCCCATTCCCCAGTGCTCCTTCCTGGTGATTCCTTCGGCCCGGCCGAAGCTCCTCTCGGCTCATGGCGTCGCCTCCGGCTTGGCTCCCGGATCCCGGCTGCCGGTGCCGCCGCTCCCGCGCCTTGGCTCGGCCAGCAGCGCTCGGCCGCGCTTCTCCTGCTCGGCCCGCACGCGCGCCTCCTCGGCTCGGTCCGTCCGGCTCGGCCACCCGCCCCTGCGCTCCGTGCGTCGGCCCGCGCCTGCGGCTCGGCCGTGCTCGCGCTCGGCCTGCGCCGCCTGCTCGACTCCCTGTGCTCCGGCTCGGCGAGGGCTGCTAGGCCGCCGGGCTTGGGGCGTGGAGGCCGGGACTTGGCCTCCTCCTCACTGGGATTCGGTTCCCCCCTTTCCCCTTTTGTGTGATTTTCGGTTTTAGTGTTTGATTCATTCTCTGATCTTGTTGCTTCTTGTTCATGCATGGTGAAGGTAAAGGGGTGGCTACTACCGTTGCTACCAAGGTATACCACTCTACTCGCTCTATCCCGCTCCCTCCTTTGCTCTGTGATGGGTTCTGTTGATGCTCTGTGATTGACTTGGTTGAAGCTCTGTGATGGACTTAGTGGGGCCTAGGGGTTCGGTTTTGGGTAAAATAACAGCGAGGGGAAAGAGAATGGTGGCTACCTTGTTTGGGTCGGGTTGGGGATGAATGGCAGTGATGATGATGGTGCTTCCCCTGTGTTCCCTTCGGCCGCTTTTGGTCCTTGTCGGCTTGGTTTGTCCCGATGGTCGTTGACGGTTGTAATCATCTCTTGCCGCCCTCGCGCCTTCAGTCTTCCCCGACTCCTTTGCTCCTCTCCTCCTTCACTCCTCTGTGGGTGGTGTAATGGTGTGGTGATGCTTGGCTTGGCGTTGCTGCTCTCGGTTGGGGGATGAGCTGGGGTGCGATGGAGAAGTGGGAGTTGTGTTGGCTTGCTCAGTTGGCTTTCGGTTGTGGCTGTTCTTGGTGGTGAAGGAGCTTGTGAGGCTTTGTGGCTTGGGTTGGCTTTGTTTGCTTGCTCTCGTGTTGCCTTCGGCTGTGAACTGAAGAGTGCTTGTGTTGGCTTTGTGAGGGTGAAATGCTTATGAATCGGGGCTATATGGTGCTCTGTGTTGCCCTTGCCTTGTGCATGTCGAATCTACCCTCCCCTTATCCATTTTTCTCTCACAGTGGCCTGTTTGGTTAAGGACCTTTGGTCCATGTAGTGTTCTCTGCACTATGCGTCGGATTTTCTGCGGTGAAAGTAAGTTGGTATAACGTGGGTGTCGGATTTCTAAAATTACCGGGTGATGAAACCCATTGAAGTGAGATGATGCCGACTGACTTAGGTTGGTTTGGGAACCTTGATGAACTTCCTGCGATCTGACGACAATCCATTATTTACTTCTAATTTCCATTTATAGCTCTTTCGTTGGCTATTTGTCTTTTGGTTGTTGGCGTACAATGGAAATGTGGACAAGGGTTCAGATTGGCTGAGGGATGGGTTCGACTGGCTGGCGATATATGGATGAAGAATGCAAGGAAGGCTTTGGCGATATACATGCGATATTTTATTTTATTCTTTTGTAATGTGTCCACAGTTGTAATTTATAATCTGCTTTGATGTAATGGATTCTTGTAAATAACTCTGAGTTATATCGGTGTTGTATTTTTGTTGTAATAATTCCTGATGTAAATTCTGTTGATAAACTTTGCCTTGAGTTGTGTTCGATATCAATATGCAATTATGTTTTGTTCTTGTTTTAATGAATTTAATTTACTATAATTACCGATTATCGTCGTTTAGATTAGTTTAAGTTCTAGGGTTCTCACATATATGTTCAATGCTTCGGCTCCCGCGCGATGCGTCTCTTCATTTCGCGCACCGACGTTACGATGCGTCTCTTCGTCTCGCGCGCTAACGTTACTCTTTTTTTATAAGAATGATCATCGCGCGCCATGGTGAGCACGCATGGTATTGAATACGTACGCAGCTAGCTAGTACCGTCGCGATGCGTCTCTTCATCTCGCTCGCTATGGTGAGCACGCGAAGCATGACAGCGAGGACCAAGGCAAGGAGGTCGGCGATCGCCATCGCTCTTCCTCATGATGTCGTTGGCCTCGTGGCAGCGAGCTCTTCTCAGCCAATGGCAGACCTCTGCAGCTTACGAGCCACATATGTATTTATTATATACCTACAAAAAAATACGTACTATTGTTTGTGGCGGCAACCAATCCCCCGAGCCCGACACACCTCCTCCCTGAGCCCACCTCCTCCCCCGAGCCTGAGCACACGTCGCCTCCTCCTCGATTACGAGCGCCTCCCCGGCGAGGTAACCCCTACCCGGACCCTAACGAAGCGGCGACCCTTCCTTTCCTTCGCCAAGCAAGATGCGGACATGCTCTGGGAATGTGGAATGGCAACTGAAGTCTGAAAAGTCTTTGGCCGATTTGCTTCTCGCCTTCTCCTTTGCATGAATGGGTGACGCCATGATGGTTGTTGACTGCTGTGATGCTGTCTTCACTCTTTAGTAGTTCAGTTCTTCCTGCTTGCGGTTGCGGAGAGGAGGCGAGGTGGGCAGCCGGGTCCGGTGGCTAGAAATCGGGATCCTCAAAATATCAAGTTTAAGTCCAAAGGCAAGAGTAACAACTGGTTGATTTGGTTCCAGTGATTTATCATTTATCATTTATATTACGCTATTGTCCAGGAGTTCCATTGTATTGTGATTGGTTGATTATTTGATTTGCTAGATTTAAAGAGTTATTTTACTATTGCGTCGAGTGGCTCGCCCCCAAGTACCGGTGCAAGCGGGAATTAAGAAATGATTTCAAGTCGTAATTAGTACTTTAGTGGTATGTCTTCTGTTTTATGATTTATGATTTATGATGAATTAATCTGAATACTCACCATCCATTTATTTTTAACAGGTTGTTACTAGTATATTCAATAATTTGGCACTTTGGTGGCAAATTGTTATGTAAACTTCATTGATGAGGTACATTTTCTACATGTTACCTGTCTTTGTATGTTCACATGATGCGGATTGTAGTTTTTAGTTCTATTTAGTGTCATATGCTCTATTTATAGTGATAGCAACGTGTATTATATATGTCTTGCTTTGTTATCGGATAATACTAGTGGTTCGTTCTGCCCAACCTAAATTTCAATTCTAGGTCCGCCGTTGTGTAGGATGAATGATGAATGGATCATTTAGTGCATATATTTCCTGTAGGATGAATGGATCATTTAGTACAAATATTTTGTAGAGAATTAAGTATAGTTTTAAACGGTGCATAGTCAACTATTACAAACGTTTTCATCTACAAAATTTGGTATTCCATTCCGAAACAAAGACCAAATGAGTCAAAAATTACTATAACACCTCTTCACCTGTCTCTTGCCATTCATTTCACCTTTGTGATACATCAACTATCATAAACGATTTCATCTCAACTATCACAAATAATTTTATCTACAAACCGTCTGTGATAGTCCGCATCACAGACGGTTCGAAAATCGTTTGTGATGACCTCATGTCATTACTGATCTATAAACTTAGACGGCTCATGAAAAATAAGATTTTTGTCCGTAAAAATGGCGTTAGCAGCATTAATCCTACGTGGAGAGGTAGACTAAAATGCAGTCCTAAGCCCAGAAGAACATCCTTATTAATGCTTCCTTCTGAGTGTTTCCACTCGATAGATGATCAATGGCAACACTCTTCTTACACAGCCCATATTCTTTGCTAAATGAAGTCATGAGATATCCTGAATCTTGATCTTTATCGAATACAACCTTGGAGATATCAAGAGACAGGACTAAGTTCAACTGTACGTAGTACGAAAACATCGAAAAGACCTATCGTTGTTGTCAAGAGATTGGAATTTAGACCATGATTTGCTCATCTTAATTTGCCTCATCATGGTCCATCTCATCCTCATAGTTCAAAAAATCTGAAACAAGGGAGAATATAACCTCTTATTAAAGCGGAGTTGATTGCCGAGCTCTCGACGTGTCCACATCGTCCGCATTTTCGGACCGTCCGATTGTTGCGCCTCGTGTGGTTCTGCCCTTCGATCGCGGCATCGACGCTTGCTCCGTTTCTTGCGCGTCAGCCTCTCCCAAAACTTCGGCTTCCTTCCTCTTGCCGCATCGCTAGGAGCTTTTCCTCTTCCACTTTCCTTTTTTGCTTCTCCTCTCGATCTCTTCGTCCCTCCCCTTTGCCCATGCCGCTTAGTCACCCCCCGCCGCCTCCTCCCTCCACCGTCGGCTCCCCTCACGCCGCATCCCCTTCACTCATGCCCGTCCGTGCTCCCCTTCGTTTGCGCACCCACCTCCTCTTTGCCTTTGACCGCCGCTGCCCCTTCTTCCTTCGCCCAGCTCGTCGCCCCACCATCGCCTCCTCCCTTTCGGCCTCGTCCACCCCCTCACGCCTCCCGATCCCCTCACCCCGCCACCCTGCTCCCTTTGTTCCTTGCCACTGCTTCTCCCTTCCTCCCCATCCCCTCACCCCCGCCACCCCTACTCCCCCTTCGTTCCGTAGTCGTCTCCTCCCCTTCGCCCCCTCAGAGCTCCCCACCTCTCCTTTGCCCTGCCGCCCCCTCCTCACCTTCGCTCGTGTCGCCCCTTCTTCCTTCTCGCCTCCTTCCCACCCCTTCCCTTTCACTTGCACCGCCTTTTTTGCGCAGCGTTGAGGGCCAAACCCGCCGTCTTCGACGCCAACCTCCCCTCAGGTGAGTCCCATTCCGCTTATTTCTCTGGGAAGCATTTGTATTTTGATTGAGTTTGTGGTAGTTTGCAAACATTCTACTGTTAGATACATATTATTTCCTTTTGCAGGTTGCTATGAAAAATATACCCTTTGTTTGTGGAGGCGCTTTCGCTGACTTGGGAAATATTACGTAAGAAAGGTTATACAGTTCGAAATAACATAAGGAATGTGCTCTACAGCTTTTTACTATGAACATTGGCTTCTTTCATTCACAACTTTTTGGTTTCATCAGATATGTAACATAGTTGTAATAGCAAGATATTTGAATGTCACTTTGGTCATGCCAAGGTTGGATAAGACTTCTGACGAGGATATAATAATCCTCATTTTACCTTTTATCTATGATTTTTATTATAGATAAATATGACGTCATGTGAACCCTGAGTGTACCCCTTAATGTTATGAAGGAAGAACCAAATGGATGGTCGTAAGTTCTTCCACGACCACCCCCATAGTCGTAAGTTATGCTACGACTATCCCATAGTCGTAAGTCTTGCTACGACTACCTCATAGTCGTAGATTCCTCTACGACTAGGTCACCACGACCACCTTATAATCAAATGAACACCGCACAAGTGGGTCTTATTGATTAAAGGATTCAAACGATCATCATCTGTTGTTATTCTACGTAATAATGGCACGTAATACCCCATTATCTACGGTATATAGTCATTGAGCGACGTGGAGGAATTAATACACCGTAATTACTACCAACATGCGCTGATTCTGAGGAGGTGATGAGGCGCCAGATTACTGAGTAATCTGCTGCTCCTTCACGCACTATAAAAGGCGGCAACTAGAGAAAGGAAAAAGGAAGGAGCCATCGAGAATACAAGCACTATCTGTAATAGTCTTAGTTTTTCCCCGATTGTTCAAGATATACTCAATACCATACACACACAGAGTAGGGTTGTTATTCTCTCCTGAGAAGGCCCGAACACAGTATAAAAATTCTGTGTCAATCTCTCGCATGATTCTATTCTAGGAGACCCCGAATCAAACAATCTTTACGTAAGTTCGGTTCTAAAACACCGAGCGGTTGGCGCCGGCCGTGGGGATCTTCCTAATTTCTTGTCAAACATTCTCTCTGTTTTCCAAATCTCATGCACTCATGGCGGAGAATGGAACGAGGAGAACTGGTTCGACTTGGCGGTCTGCAGACGTCGACATGGATGCTGGATTCGGTTGCGAACCGAGTGATGACTCATCCTATGGCATTGCTGCCTCCGGGGATCTTCCCACAGATCCAGGAGACAATGTCGCCGGTGGAGTTGAGGAGGGATCCTTATCCCCCACAACAGAACGTCCAAGAGAGGAATCTACCCTCTCAAGGGGCAAGGGTCAATCTGACCAGGACCACACCCAGGTGGACTCACAACACGACGAGAGTTTTTCCTCGAAGTGTCCAAGTTCCCCTAAGGCGGTCCGACTTGGTGAGGCAAGCTCTAGAAGCCACAATTTTGGGACTTCACCGGCATCTGGTGATTCTCTCTCTCTGGATAACGCCAGAGAGAGCGGGATCAAGCATGCTTTTCCTGCAAATTCGACCATCTCTCCATGAGTCACACTGCGCCGACGGAGACGGTTATAACCCGGACTTCCCCTACTTGGAGGGGATTACTCCAAGTCGCCAGATGGTGTCTCTCGACGACTCCTCAAGTGGAGAGGCCTCGAGCGCAAGTGAGAATCATCAACGGGAGGTCTTCGTCCTTCCTCGGATCAAGATCACTCTTCTAGAGACCGAGATGGAGACCCTTCGAAGGTCACACATCGCCCCTCGTGGCAATGGCGGGACACCACCATCGGACACGACCAACGCCTTCATGAACGCCAGGAAATCCTCGACATTCTCGGCTTCATTAAGGCAATCTCAAGAGTTTAACATGGAAAATCTTGAGGCAAATCAAGAAAGAAGATTGAAGCTCGTAAGAATTTGCTCGGGCGTATTCAATATCAATCGAGGAAGCTCGAGAGCTCCAAAGACATCAATGATTTGCTCGAGAATCCAACTCAAGAGCTAGCGAACGCCAGAGCTCGACCTCTTCATTGAAGAGATCGCACAAAGGCTTCGAGTACAATGAAAAAAATTGGAAGCTCCTCGTCGACATCATTCAAGTAGTCGTACCCATACGACTTCTTCTGGCTACCAATCAATCCAACATATCACCGCGAGAAATCGGTATAGCGACAAGTCGTGTCGATCTCCTACTCAAGAAATGTCTTCCAAATGATCGATGATCAAAAAGCTCCTCGGAAGGTGATCGTTCACCACTCCGACATGGAAATCTGTAAATACAGATAAACTACGAGGAGTATTCCCTCGTGGGACCGAGACCTATTACAGTCGGATCAACTCACATCGGGTATCGCCGAGTACGACCACCGATGATATCAACCCTTCTTTTACGCAAAGGCGTCAAGAAGTCATTCTTGGATGTCGGGCATTCTCGCCGATCTCCGAGCCGCTCATTGCCACCTCGTTTTCGACCAGTGAACATGGAGAAGTTTGATGGTTCCCAAAATCCCATCGAATTCCTTCAAATTTACACAACAGCTGTTCGAGCAGCAGGAGGAGGAGAGCATGTGATGGCAAATTACCTTCCAACTGTGCTCGAAGGATCTGCTCGATCGTGGTTACTAAACCAACCACTCGAGTCGATCTATTCTTGGCAACATCTCTGCGATCTTCTACTGGCAAATTTCCAAGGCACATACAATCGCCCTGGAAAGGAGGACGACTTGCACGGATGAGACGAACGACAATGAGACATTGCGCGACCATCAAGCGCTTAAGTCAGTTCAGAACTCAATTAGGAAGTTTCGATTCATCTCGTCATCGGGGCTTTCAAGCGAGGAGTCCGTAGTAGAAGGATAACAGAGGATATTGCTTTAAATCCTCCTACTTACGCCGAACTCTTGAAATGGCCGATCGATATACTCTCGCCTCGAGGCGGTCGAGTGGAACAACACAATCGATCGTGAAGCCAATCCATCTCGAGAGCGCGAAGTTGGTAAGAAGAAGGATAAGAAAGCAAAAAGTCCAAGAATAAGATGAAGGGTCAAAAACCAGCGGTTCCAAGGAGGTATTGGTCATGAATGATAAAGAGCCACGCACATCCAAGCCACACTCAAGCAGAGGCAAAGGTAAGCGCCCGATCGGAAAAATGATAAGCCTAGGTGGTGTCCATTCCATAAAAGGAAGGGCATGACCTTCAGAATCGCGGGTCTTCCAACGAAAGCTTGAAGACTACTACAACAACAAGGACCACTTCCCACCCTCGGCGGTAGGTCAAACAAGTGGTCATAAATCTTCGATGACGAAGAGGAGATGCCGTTCTAGGATCCGCAACACACCATTGAACACATCTACGAGGATCATCGGCATATGAATCAAAGCGACAACTCAAAGGTCACGAACGCGAGGTAAACTCCATAGATCCTCCTCTCGTCAATAAATTATCGAAGTGGTGGGAAGTCACCATTTCTTTCGAGAAGAGTGATCGCCGATCCTTCGACTCGACAGTCGATACCCAATCAGTGGTCGAACCCACCATCAACAATTGTCGAGTCAATCGAGTTTTGGTTGATGGTGGAAGCTCGTTAAATATTTTATTTACGAGTGCCCCGATGACATGCAAGTACCGGGACCAAAGTAAGACCGATGCGATACTCTTTCCATGGGATTGTACCGGGATCTTGACCAAACCAATTGGTCAAGTTTCTCTTCCTTTAACATTTGGTTCACCAAGTAATTTCGGAGACGAGAAAATCTCCTTTGATGTGGTCGATTTCGATCTGACATATAACGCCATACTCGGACGACCAACTTTGGCAAAATTCCTAATGGCTACTCATTATGGATATCAATGTATTAAGATGCCAGTCCCAAAGGAGTAATTACAATCCATTGTGACAAGAAGATGGCGCATACCGCGATCGTCGATCCCTTGAGATGGTAGGACAAATACCAACTCGAGAAGAAAGTCGACCTTCGACTAGCAAGTCGAAGCCTAAAAAAGCACCAAAGCCGAACGACAAAGTCAAAGAGGTTCCTCTCGACGCAGGGAGCCCTCAAGATCGCATCGAGACGGGATACTTCCGACCCCAAATAGGAAGACGCCCTCATCACCTTCCTCCGAGCTAACAGGATGTATTCGCGTGGCAAGCATCCGACATGCCCGAGTCCCGGGGAGGTGATCGAGCACGAACTAGCCTTACTACCGACAAAGTACCCAGAAACAAAAATTGCGGAGATTTGCCTCGATCGGCGAGATGCTATTAAATCGAATTGGATAAGCTACTTAAAGCGGGCTTTATAAGAGGTCAACCATCCGAATGGTTGGCTAACCTGTAATGGTTAGAAAGTCAAACGGCAAATGGCGTATGTGCGAGACTTTATCGATCTTAATAAAGCTTGTCCAAAAGACGATTTTCCTTTACCTCGTGACGATCGGTTGGTTGACTCTCTGCGCAGGTTGTGAAATGTTAAGTTTTTAGATGCATATTCGGATATCACCAAATTAATATGTGTCTAGACGATGAAGAAAAGACCGCATTTATTACACCATTTGGTATATTTTGCTATGTCAAAATGCCATTTGGTCTAAAAATGCCTACGCTTCTTTTCAACGCTTGATGCAGTAACTTTTTCATCTCAATTAGGCCGAAATCTAGAAGCCTATGTTGATGACTTAGTTGTCAAAAGCATCAAGAAACTTAATCATATTATCGACCTACAAGAAACATTCGACAATCTCGAAAAACATCGCTTAAAACTTAATCTCGAGAAGTGTGTGTTTGGAATCTCTTGAAATTGCTTGGATTCCTAGTATCTATACGAGGAATTGAAGCGAATCCTCAAAAGATAAAAGCCATTTTACAAATCGCCCAACTACTACGGAAAGAAGTCCGTAAACTCACTTTGGGTGCATGGCGGCTCTAAGTCGTTTCATCGCACGATCGGGAGAAAAGGACTACCTTTCTTTAAACTTCTAAGGAGACACGAAAGTTTTGAGTGGTCGAATGAGGCAAACGCCGCTTTGAGGATGTCAAGAGGTACCTTACGAGTGCTCCTATTCGGTCTCTCCGAGGCGGAAGAAACGCTCTTGGTTTACCTAGTCGCCACGCCACGAGCGGTCGGTAGCGATCTTGGTTGTAGAACGTGAAAATGTACAACGACCGGTTTACTACGTAAGTGAAGTTTTACGGACCTAAGGAGCGTTACCCTCGGGTCCAAAAGCTTCAGATGCCCTCCTCATGTCTTGAGAAGCTGCGGCATTATTTTCAAGCGCACAAACTAGTCAGTCTTGCCCGAGTTTCCTTAGGGAGCAATCCTCGAGAATAGGAAGCAATGGGGCGCATGGCAAAATGGTCGATTGAACTTGGGGAGTTCGACATCCATTTCGTGTCGAACGCCGTTAAATCCCAGATCTTGGCGGACTTTGTCGCCGAATGGACAAATCTGAACTCTGCTCAAGATCCCAAGACTGATTCCCACGACCGATGGGCGATGTACTTTGACGGGTCGCTTACTTTAAGTGGCTCGGTCAGGGTAGTCTGGTATCTCCTAGGAGACCTTAAAGTATGCCATACAATTAAACTTTCGGGCCACTAATAATGTGGCGAGAATCTGAAGGTTTGCTAGTCGGTATCTGACGTGAAGCGCTCTCGATTCGCCGACTACTCGTGAGAGGAGACTCTCAACTAGTCGTGAATCAAGTCGGTAAAAGTACTAGTGCTCTAACTTGACAATGTCTCGATACTTATCGAAGTCGTAAGCTAGAAAAGCATTTTTAGGTTTGAGGCACAATTCATCCTCGAAGGATAATTTCCTCGCAGACCCGACTTGCTCGAATAGCTTCTTCGGATCTGAAGTACCAAAAGGAGTCTTCTTGGAACAACTCGAAGCCTTCTCGGTCGAAGAGCCGAGACACCTCCTATTGAGACGGCCTCTCTAGAATACGAGGATACATGGATGGCGCCCATCTATGATTATCTTGAAGGGTTACATGCGAAAGACGATCTCGAGGCGGATCGCTTATCCCTAAAAGCCAAAATGTATACTTTGGTCGAAGGAGTTCTCTATAAGCGAGGTACTCAAGGGGTGCTCATGCGATGCATTCATGCAGAGCGAAGGATTAACACTCCTTCACGACATACATGGTGGCATTTGTGGAAATCATGCTTCCTCTGAGCGTTGGTCGGCAAGGCTTTTCGACAAGGTTTTCTTGCCATGACCCTATACGATGCTAAAGAGTTGGTTAAAAAGTGTGTCGATGCGGTTTCATAGCAGCAAATACACCAACCAAATCGGGCATTACAAACAATACCTCTATCTTGGCCTTTTGCAACTTTGGGGTCTTGATATCCCGGGACCGTTTCCTAAAGCTCCGGAGGTTTGAGTTCCTTTTGTGGCTATTGATCGTTCACAAAATGGATTGAAGCGAACTCATTTGGATAACAACGAGCGACAAAGCGGTTTATGATGAGATCGTAATTACTCGATTTGGAGTACCAAGTCGAATAATTACGATAATAGTAAGCAATTTTGAGGCGCAAAATTTCGAGAATTTTGCGACGAGTTGGGTACCAAGTTATGTTATGTACATGGCCCATCCCGAGTAATGGGGCGAATGAGCGTGCAAGCGGCCAAATAATGAGAGAATTAAAACTCGAGTCTTGACCACTCATCAAGCGCTCGGGGCTTGGGTACAAGAATTACCCTCAGTATTATGGGCGATTCGTACAACTACCACAGACTCTGGGAGAAACACCTTTCTTTTTAGTCTTGGTCTTTGAAGCTATGCTTCCTCCTAACTAAAGATACGGTCAACACGAGTCGAAACATTCATGGACTCCAACGAGAACAAATTCGAGCAGATGATATTAATCTACTTGAAGAAAGGAGAAACCAGGCCCTAATTAGTTCGACAATCTACCAACAAGCCTGCGAAGATACTACGATCGTAAGGTTCAACCTCGCGACCTTCTTTGTAGGTGACTTAGTATTGAGGCTTTGCCAATCCAAGTCTAATCGGAACAAACTTTCTCCCAAGTGGGAAGGTCCTTACACGTGGTCGAAGTTACTCGTCGAGTGGCTCTGACGATTGGCAATGGAAGACGGCGGAGTTCTCTCGAATTCTTGGAACATTGACCCGATTCACGCAAGTTCTATGTGTAACCGACCATTCGGACAATAAAGAATCAGGTTTTTTCTATCTCTATTGTCTTACTTTTGAGTAGTGCTTTCATTATTTTTCGACTATGTTTTATTTAAACACCCAGTTTTCTTTACACTGGTCAGAAGGCAGATAACATCACCTAGTCGAAGCCTCTCCTCTCTGCATGTGGTCCTGTCCACTAGAAGGAGTTTCCTAGTGTCGACTCGTTACTCGCTTTTATGGCCAACACAAAGAACTCGGGTTTTATTTAGTCGAAATATTTTTGAAGGCCAACTCTTTTCTCCTTAGTTTATTTCTTCAGTTAATTTGAAAAATACTCTAAGAAGAGCGCACTTTCTCAGATTTGCTTAACCATCTTGGGTGTACTCGCTTCATCTCAACTGGTCGGAGGAAGAGACACATCTAGTCGAAGCCTCTCCTCTCTGCACGTGGTCCTGCCCACTGGAAGGAGCTTCCTAGCTTTGTTCAGTTTCCTACTCTTGCTACTAGGACAGACTTATCGAGTCCACCGGAGAAGGACGAGTAACTATTTTAATGTCCTCTAGACGTTTGCTTAACTCAAGTTGCCGCTCTCGATTTGATTAAACTAGTCGGAGATGTTAACATTACCTAGTCGAAGCCTCTCCTCTCTGCAAGTGGTCCTGCCCACTAGAAGGAACTTCCTAGTGTCAACTCGTTACCACCCTTTCGACCAGTGCATGACAATCGAGACCCAAAAACTACAAGTTAAACAAACCTCTCTGTTTTCAGAAACCCTTTCTACAGACTATTTACTTAGTTTGTCTAAACAAACTCAGCAAATAGTCGGGGGCTAGGATAATTTGATTTCAATTCTTAGTCTTTATTTCGTTAATTATCTTTTGAGTTACTAACTACTCGACAAGATGATTTGCAGGAGACAAAACTATTTACTTAGTTTTCACAAACTAAGCAAATAGTCGGGGGCTAGGATAAAGTCATCACATTTGACTTCATTTCTTAGTCTTTAAATTCGTTAATTATCTTTTGAGTTACTAACTACTCGACAAGATGATTTGCAGGGAACAAGATGGATTACATCAACAAAAGACTGTTTTTCACAAGTTCATTACAGACTACTCAAGAGGGAGAGCCCAACTGCATCTCCTCTGAAACTTTCCGGCCAACTGATTGCATCTCCTCCATCAGACGTCTTCCTTCCTTGAGAGCGGTTGAAGTCGGCCGAGTGGTTGCACATTAAGGTCGGGGTCATGAGCTTTAAGTTTTGCTAATGCATAACTTATGCAGCTTCGACCGCCTCCTTTATCGATTGACTTGGTTGGCCTTGAGTGGTCACCAGATCTTGCAAAATCGACTTGATCCCCAATGGTACTTGTGTGAGCAGCTATTGTATCATCTTGAGAGTCTTTCCCTCACTATGTAGCTCACCAAGCACATTGTTCAGAGGCGTGATGTTTCCTTGAAGTTTAATCTTCATTGCTTCCATCTCTGTTGGGTACAAGTCGAAGCCTTCGGAGCTTTTTGTTTTCGACCACTTGCTCAAGAAATAAGATTGGTCAAACAAAATAAACTCCTAGAGGAAAAAAAACAAAAATAATCACGGGTAAAAGAATTTCTTACCCACTAGTTGAGAATCCAACTTCTTGACCTCTTCATTATGGGAAGCAACGGTCTCGGCATACTTTTTCTCCCATGATACAATATCCTCTACATTCTTCTTTGCAATAAGGATTTGCTCGTTATAAATCACGGCTTTATCCGCGATTTCATCTCAAGTTCTCTCAATTTAACGTCCATTGCTAGAAAGGAAGTGGAAGTGAGAAAAGGAAATAACTCGTAAAAGGATTGCGGTAAAGAATTACTTACTTGATATTCGAGTTCCCAACGTCTCAAGGTTTTGATCTTTATTTTTGGACATACGAGTAAGCTCGTGAATAACTCAAGTTTTCTCTAACTTCATTCGGAGCTTTTTTCGTCTCGTCTTCTTTTTCTCAAAAGAAGCAAGAGTTAGGTAAAGATCAAAGATATAAGCGTCTTAAGTTCAAGACTTCTTCGTTTAATTTTTCCTGCGACTTCATGGTTGCGAGTTAGCTTCTTTAAGTTTTTTCCGAGGTCTAATACCTCTTCCTAAACTTTTTCGACTCCTCTTTTTCATAATCGAGCGAGTCGGCTAAGGTCTTAAGCGTCATTGTTTAACCCGCAAAGGATAACAAGGACATGAGCATGGGTCAATCGATTGTAAGTTCTTCTACAACCATTGACCTAGTCGTAAGTTCTTCTACGACAAAGCCCTTTGGTCATAAGTCTTTTACGACCATTACCTAGTCGTGAGTTTTTCCATGACAAATCCGTAAGCACTATATAAGTAGTCAAATCCAAGGTGACTATGAATAGCGATGACTTACCACCTCTCTGCTGTTTGCGAGTTCCTCTTTCTGTCGCAGCTCTAGAAGTTGTCGATGATATTCACCGAACAACGACAATTTGCTCTATGGCTTTACGCAAGATGAAAAGACGGTGAAAAACAAGAGAAGATTATACTGTATATATAAGTACGATTAAGTACTTACATTCATAGTTGATCGAGCAAACATCGAGTAAACCGACTCAGGATCTTGACTTGTCTACCCTCGTGACTTGGTCCCACCAAACCTTCTCAAGGCGTTCATTATCAAAGGTATCCCTCTATTGGGAATATCGTTGGGATGGGGACTCGATCGCGAGATCCGAAAGCGAAGACCCTACGATGGAAGCGAGCCCAAAGAAGTCGGTAGAAGGTTGAAATACTCTTCTTCTTCTCGATTACGTAACCGGTTTCTCTTTAGATGCCGGAGGAACGTCTGCAACGATCTCCTTTCCCACGACGGGCGAACCGCCACCATCTTGACCAGAGGCTTGCGGTGCCTCTGTTCTATCCACGACTATCTCGATGGTCGTGGCGACCGCCTCGATAGTCGCAATGTTGTCTTTGGAGCTTTCACGACCATCTCGGTGGTCGCATTTCTTCTTGGAGTCTCCACGACCATCTCTCGTGGTCACCGCTACTTTCAGAGGTTGTAGCCGCTACCTTACTGGGTACAACAGGTACCTCATTGGTTGTCGTAACCACTTCAGGCACCACGACTTCCTCTACCACCTGGGCCGAGGATGATCCCTCGACCACTTCCCTTGTTGTCTCTCCAGCAGCTGGAGAGGTAGCAATAGGCTTCTCAACGGAAGCATTCTCGGGGGCTGAAGGAGTCGGGCTAAAAACAGCAAAAGGAAAGCAATTCAGGTTGTGAAAAGGAAAAAGGTAAATTCTGTTTTTACACTTTAGTATATTTCACATACCTCTGCACCTTGGACCTAAACAAGAATTTGGGAGTCACTTTCCCAACGGAAGATTTCTTCTTCTCTACGACCACTTCGGTCGGGTTCGAGTTGAAGAATGGGCTTAGCCACGACCACGTCCGTCGTGGATTTTGAACAGGACCATCTCTCGGTCTCGACTTTCTGGATGGCCGAGATCAGTCTCGACCACTCCAAGAGCAGCATTGTCATCAGCCATAGGCTCTACTGGAGCGGTATTATCCTTCACAAAAGACATAAAATCCTTCCAGTTCTCCTTTTCCAAGTGCTTAATAAAACCGAGAGTGGCGTAAATCGCGAAAGATTTTTGTCATAATAGAAGGGTACCTTGGCCTTGCGAGGTTTGCGCTTTAGAGGTTCACTACTTGACCTCCTCCACTTCACTATTTTAGCCTCGGCTTGATTCTGCTATGTGCGCCTAAGCTTTGCCGAGGATCCGGTCAAGGACTAGAACTCGAGCTCGCCCTCCTTTGTCGTCACCCTTAAAAGTCGGCGTCTCTTGGACGAAGGAGCCGAGCCTTTGTCCTTTGTCAACCCCGCACCAATGGTTATCGAGATCTGACTTCTTCATCATCCCGACGATTTTCCATGCCTACTTTACGTAAAGCAAAAGCAGAAGAGAAGAATTACTAACTGGTCGTAAGATTTTCTCGACCGAAGATCAAGTATAAGTTTTTCTCGACCTTTCCTCGTAGTAAGATTTCCTACGGTCACGACTAAGTTGTAAGTTTTTCTACAACATTTCTCTAGTCGTAAGTTCTTTCTCGACTATAAAGTCTTAAAGATAAAATCAACTCTTGATTACCTTTAGGCGAACCATCCTTTCCTCTGCGGATCGATCGCAAGGATTTTAGGAACCGCCACACTAAGTGGCGGAGACTTCTCTAAACGAGTTTGACTCTAACGTCAATCTCCGATGGTGAAAGATCTGTTCAAACAGATAAAGGCATCTTTTAAACAACTTTGCAGAAAGACCAAACTGAGAGCTAAGTCGAAAATTCACTTACATGCCATCCGGTCAGCCCTTCCTTCTTCAAGTCCTGTTAGCCCCGAGTATCTCCACATAGGGGATGCTCGTTTCTTCAAAGCACTAATTCGGCGTGTGATGAAATCTTTCACCACATGCCATCCGTCGACCCTTCCTTCTTCAAGTCCTTGATAGCTTGAACATAAGGGCAATCCTACCGATATCTTCGAGTCGAATCCCATGAAGATTGCTTTTGACCTTTCCCACAAAAGAGAGGCTGACTTTTGAGGTGACTTTCCAGTAAAACCACCTCTTCCTCCATCCCGCCCACGAAGACCGGTGAAACTCTGAATATACTCCTCGACTTCCGTCGTGGAGTTTTAGACCACAACTTCCAAAGAATCCCGCTTGCCGAGACATTCCATAGAAATATTGGAAAAGCTCAAGGTCCGCCGAATTCCTGTGCACGCCTCGCACAAATATCTGGCAAACGCGGCATGGTGATAGAGTTAGGACCAAGGTTCACTAACTCCACCCCAAAATGCTCGAGCACAACGGTGAGAAAGGGGTGAGCAGGCAGTCGAAGGCCACACTCACAATAAGCCTGGAAGACGGGAATTTGCCCATTCTCCCCTGACGGCCAATGCTGCCCAAATGCCTGAAGCCATTTCACAAGAGTCTTCTCTGGAATCTTCCCGGCGACAACTAGGGCTTGAATCTTCACTGCATCCATCTCCGACTCTTCCCAATCAGAAACTTTCCTGGCCATCTCTCTTGGAAACAGGAAATTTTGGGTCGAAAAAGAGGGCACAATTGGAGTGGCAGCGGAGAAGGCAAGAACGACTTCGGCGGAGAAGGCAAGAGCTTGAGGAACAAAGAGGAGCAATTTGGGGAAAAAGTAAGATCTTAGGTTTTACCCTCGGTGAGTATATATAACCACGTACCTTGCCGTAGGGCGTGACATTCCAAGGGTCGCCACTGTCTCGGAACCGCTTCAATGCATACAGCTAACTAGCAGGCGTCGTTTGAGATTCCCAAGTGTGTCCGCTCGAGAGATTCAGTTTGCTATATCTCAAGCGAAATTACTTCCTTGGTTAGATCTTTTAACCAAAGGAAATGATAATCGGAAAGTTCCTTCTTTCGATCACTATACTACGACCACCTTGTGATCGTAGAAATGCTTTTACGACCACTTGATAGTCGTAAGCAATTTTCTTGACCAAGCACATTTCTGGTCAAAGTAGTATACAATCGAAGAGTTTTTCCTTCGATTATTTTCTCGATCCTCTCATGATCGTAAGACCATCTAGAACCCTTTACCAAGTAAGTTGCTTTCACTTGAAGTCGGGGCTAGATGACGAGGATATAATAATCCTCATTTTACCTTTTATCTATAATTTTTATTATAGATAAATATGACGTCATGTGAACCCCGAGTGTACCCTTAATGTTATGAAGGAAGAACCAAATGGATGGTCGTAAGTTCTTCCACGACCACCCCCATAGTCGTAAGTTATGCTACGACTATCCCATAGTCGTAAGTCTTGCTACGACTACCTCATAATCGTAGATTCCTCTACGACTAGGTCAACTACGACCACCTTATAATCAAATGAACACGCAGACAAGTGGGTCTTATTGATTAAAGGATTCAAACGATCATCATCTGTTGTTATTCTCTGTAATAATGGCACGTAATACCCATTATCTCGGTATACAAATTGTTGAGCGACGTGGAGAATTAATACACGGTAATTACTACCAACATGCGCCTTCTGAGGAGGTGATGAGGCGCGCTTTACTGAGTAATCGCCGCTCCTTCACGTACTATAAAAGGCGGCAACTAGAGAAAAGGAAAAAAGGAAGGAGCCATCAGGAATACAAGCACTATCTGTAATAGTCTTAGTTTTTCCCCTGATTGTTCAGTATATACTCAATACCATACACACACAGAGTAGGGTTGTTATTCTCTCCTGAGAAGGCCCGAACTCAGTATAAAAATTCTGTGTCAATCTCTCTCATGATTCTATTCTAGGAGACCCCCCGAATCAAACAATCTTTACGTAAGTTCGGTTCTAAAACACCGACAACTTCATTTTGGAATGATCCAAGGTTCGGTTTGCCACCTTGATATTAACTTCCTTTGCCTAATTTATTTCCTAAGCTATTAATGGATTTTGTGCTTGTGAGTGATCCATTCTATCTTGCAGTGAGTTCCAAGATATATTTGATGCTGAACACTTTATAACATCTTTACGAGATGAGGTTCACATATTGAGAGAGCTGCCCCCAAAAGTAAAGCGAAGAGTTGAACTTGCGATGTTCCACTCAATGCCACCTATTAGTTGGTCTCATATCTCCTATTACCATAATAAGGTAATTTGCATCTCTCATTGTACTAAGGCTGCTTTGATCAAAGTGTTTATTCAATAAGCTAATAGTTGATTAAATTTGAAACATATTCTTCCATTGATTTGGAAGTACAAGGTTCTCCATTTAAATAGAACTGATGCTAGGCTAGCAAATAACATTTTACCTATGGAGATTTAGAGACTGTGATTCATCCATATTTTTTTTATCAGAGTGCAGTATCTGAATCTCCGCAGATAGATAGACGCCAAGTAGCGATTCTGGCCGATACATTGACTAAAAAAATTGCTAATGATACTAAGTACTACTTGTTTTTTTTTGCGTATCTTATTGGACACATTAGATATCTCCATAGTACATCAGGCTTAGTAACTACCCCTCAAATATTGTTCTTTTCCTGTTGAGCCTAACAGGCGTCATGGTATTACTGAGATCTAGAATAAAAGGATGTTATTTCCTGTTGTAAAATTTTGGGCTATTTGATCAAACATGGCTACTAATAGATTGTTAATCCTGTTTTTATGTGATGTGTAATGCCACAGCTAAAAGATGCTTATGCCATACCAGGTTAAGATAACATATAATGTAAGAGCTAGCAGTATGGTGGACACATGCAACTTTTCTTGGCAACCTGAATTAAAAAAAATGTTCTGATGTTGTTTTACGATGGTAAACCAGAGTCCCTTAGTTCAATTACTAATTAAAAATTATTTCCCTTTCAAGGATTAATAGCGTAATTGAGTTGGCTTTTATGAAGGACTATTTAGAACTAAAGATTGATATTATGATATAGAATTTGCTGATGAACAAATTGTTCAACCATGCGAAGTTATGGACATTTATTAGCAATATTATGTGGAACCTTGCTTGATTTCAGTTTTTTCTTTATTTTGCAGAGTAACTTGAATTATATTGGTCTTTTTTTTAAGCATCATCGTGTGGGAGAATCTGACTACTTCTTTCGCCTGTGTATCTTTGCCTCATATTTTAATTCTCAATAATAGGATACAGATGGCCCAAAAATGTTGCATTCCGCGTTCCCTCGAGATGCAATGTTTATGGTGGGTTCATATTGTAACACCCTGGTTATGCGGAAGTCAAGATGCAACCTAAACTACTAACATCAATAAACTTTATACATTTTTCTTAACAAATCAACAACTAATAACAGCTAAACTTCATCACACAATAATTTTGATATCTTAACTAACATAAAATTCAGCAAGAATTTAAGCACTAAATTTCAGTTTATACCAATTCAATCAAGAGGAACAGTATTATGAATACCTCCGGATAACATTAAACCATCAACCAACATGAATAACCTTTAAGAACGAACAATAGAAGTACTATGAATCCAACTAATACATTTAATAATTTTCAAATGAAAGGTAGCAATAGAAATATTATTTAATGGGTGAAGTATGTGATAATGTGGATTTCTTCATGTGATCTACTCCATCCCAGGACGTGTCGTCCTTAATGATCACCTAAAAACAAAAGTGGCAAGAGTGAGTCCAAGACTCAGCAAGTACGAACGAATGACATAAGAAACATTGAATCGAATACAAAACAAAAACATTGAATCGAATACAAATCATTCTCAAATTACCCCATACATATGAATATACTATGAATGCGATGCAAGATGCATATGTCTCTACTTCTCTTCTACATATACCGGTATAGCCAGTGTAACACCCGTCGGTATTCACTCAGGCCCGCATTATCCAAATACGGGGATCCAAGGCCCGTATGAAGAATCTTTCATACGGGGATCTATTTGCTCATATTGGAATGATGGGACTTATTTGCCCATATTGGAATGACGGGACTTTCAATGCCCACTCCCGTGGGTGAGGCATGAATGAATGAAATGAAATGAATCTTAATACCCACTCCCGTGGGCTAAACATGAAAACTTGTAATGAATGTAATGAAACAAAATGAACACTTCCATATACTAAACATGAAAACTTGGAATGAATGTAATGAAACTAAATGAACACTTCCATACCTTCCAATTTTTATAAGCATTTAACAAAAACAAGCAATCAATGGAAAAACACTCATACTTCATAAGATTATCCATATCATAGTAATTCAACCAATTTTTACAAACACACATCCAAGATGACCCAAAATGTATTTGCCTTAACCGTGATATGGATAACGATGAGTAGAGTGCTCTAACTCCGGATTTACACCACCACCTGACAATCGTACAATATACTAAGAATATCTTCCAAAAACATACAACATTGCAATAAAACTAAATAGACATAACCGCTCCTAATCGCAACCCATAACTATACCATTCTTTTCCGAACAACATTCTGTCCAAAACAGAATAGTCATCTTAGAAAAATCATAACTTTTGGTATTTATCTCCAAAAGTCATGAACTCGGACTTTCTGAAACCAACACAACTATATCCACAATTTCTCAGGTGATCTAAAGTTCAGATTATTTCATCTAAACCCTTATTTTTAACTCTGAAGACCGATCTGTCATCTTCAGTAATCTCGACTTAGAAATTCCATATCTTTTAATTGGTTCATCCAAAAATAGTGATCTAAGACATTTTGGAATTCACATGGAATTATCTTTCATAAAAAAAATTATGCAAAACTTTCTATTCTGCACTAACCTTGCTAATTTAGCATTTTCCACGACTATTCCCAACAGACAGTCAGAACTGAAATGCATACTTCAAAATTTCATAACTCCTATTTTACTGGTCCAAAAATTGTATTCTTGGACTCTTTGAAATCATCATAAAGTTATCTATCTATTTCATTGAAATCAAAATCCCAAATTAACCCATTTACTCAATTTAATCTATATATCTATGCGTGCTGCCAGAAACTGAGGAATTGAACAGACAGTCAGATTGTGAAAATCATAAATAATTATCTACCTATCCAATTATCATGCACAAATACTCCGTGGAAAGATATTGAAATTATCTACAAATCTCTAGGAGACGACATCCTCAGATTTCGTAATGAAATTATCCAAAACTACAGAATAACACAAACTGCAGACAAAACCGATCTGCTAACGATTTCTACCAATCAAAGAACTAATAATCCAAATGGAGAAAAAGCAAAGTGTCACCCTTGAAGACCATGACGAGAGCCCCTGAAATTCTTTGCGAGATCAACCCCCTCTTCTTCCTTCTTCCCTTTCCTCCTCTCCCTTCCTCCCTCTTCTTGCTTGGCCGGCATCACACGAGAACAACAAGGCTGTGCGTGGGAGATGGTAGCAAATCAAGGCGGCCATTTGTGGCAGCCGATTTACATCAGAGCAAAGATCTGGCACTGTAGCATCCTAGGTTTTTTGTGGATTGCTCCCCCTCCCTTGCCTTCAAGTGGGCTACGAGCCCCATATGGGGCCATGGGCCTCTAAGGTCGACACTTTCCCTCGCGACTATGGGTTGACGGCCTAAAACTCTCTCAAAATTCTGAATTTTAGCTACCACACTCAAATTTCTTAATTCCCAAATATTGATGTTTAAGCGAGATATTACATTCTACCCCCCTTAAACAGAATTCGACCCCGAATTCTACTCGTCGATCTTCATGAAAGAACAACCGCAACTGAAACGAAACATTAAATTAACACTACCTGACGTGAACAAGTCTGGATATTGCTCGCGCATGTGAGACTCCAACGCCCACATTACCTTCCTCTCAAACTGACGTGGCCACAACACCTTGACGTATACCTACGTCTATAACCCAACACTCTCTCTGACTTCTCCAGGTACACTCAACGGAAAGGACACAAAGATACGGTCTTACTCGTTGGTCAATGTTTCTAACAAAACCTCACACTCCAGATCTCTTAAGTACTCCCTCGACACCGGGTCATACAAAATGTTGTGTACCCCCACGCCAGGACTTGAGATGGTCCTAGTGAATTGCTAACTTCCAAAATCTCCGCAAATTTCCAGAAAGACACCGATGTACCATGGGCCAACCTTCCCTTTGGTACCAAACAGCACAACCGGCACATATCAAACGGAACTCTTGTTCCATGTCTCAATCGATCTCTTCACATTAACAAGGAGCGTCTCCTTTAACCGGGAACACACAAACGAACTCCTTTTAAACAAACTCCTTTACAATCAGAACCCAACAAAAACCAAAGGATTCACAATGCAACCCTCTCATAACCAACTTCCCTCCAAAAGGCTCTAATCCAAAATCAAAAGATTTATCATGAACTCTAATCCAAAATCAAAAGATTTATCATGAAAACTTTTTCACATTCCAAGCAGGCAGTTGAAGAAGAACACCGCATAAATCAAATGTGAAATCACTCGAATGACCAAAACAATCATTTTCCTTTATTCCTTCTAAACTAAAAAGAACCACACATGTCAACATGAAGCCAACTCAAATTGCAAATGACTTCTATCATAAACACAGCTCGAACAAGAATCAAGAGAGCATTTCACTACTCGAAAAGAAATATTTTTTTTCTCAATCCTTTGTTTTAAGAATAAACTGTCTCTCAATCCATGGGATTCCAAATCATCGCACAACATACTAACTCATTTCTCTTGAATTGGCAACCTCAATGCTATGCTCCGATCAAATACATCATCCACACCTTTGTAAAGAGACTCTATTGACCCCACAAAACATACTCTAGCTAACTCCTCTACCAACGGAATTTCTTTGACCACATGAAGAATCTAGACCCGCTATTATATGTTAATGGAGTGTTTTGGTGATTAATGATAAATCCATTTGTGAGACTAACACTCTTATTGATATACTTATTGTTTAGTCTCAGCTTGGATATAAAAAGAAAAATCCAATCAGGTATGCATTCATTTTGATAACTCTATTTGTGAGACTAACTCTTTTATTGCTATATCTCTTGATTAGTCTCAATTGGATATAAAGGTAGAAATCAAAGAGGTATGCTTTCGACATCATACTTGTATATCTTGTTGCATTCCTCGGATCCAAAATATAGGTTGAACTTCACCAAAAGGTTATCTTGAATATGTGCATATGTTTCTATTACACATTCGTGTATGCACACATATAGGGGGAGTTCATTCTATATTTTTGAGGTTTCATTAGTATTGATCCATATTCCTGTTTCCACATATATTTGGGATCTTTACTTTGAAACATATCAATTGAATATATTTAACTTGCGTAGTTAATATATTCATATGAGTATATATGACTTGTGTAGTCTAAATATACTTATATGTGAGTACACCATAACTTGTGTAGTTCATGTGTACTCACATATCCTTGAATATATAACTTGTATAGTTAATATATTCATTTGAGTATATATATAACTTGTGTAGTTCTCATATACTCATACCAATCTATTCATTTACTTGCAATTGAAGTGATTATCATCAATTACCAAACAGGAAAAGATTGTGGTGTCTTGTCCCACTATTATGAGTTAATGGTATGTCATCGTAATTAATGATAATCATATTATAGAACTAGCACTTTACATGAGTTGGATGAATAGGTTGAGTTCTATAGTTGGAGACTTTAGAAGATCATCATGTGTTGATGATATTGAAGTCAAGAGCTTGGAGTAAAGGATGCATCATGTGTTGATGTGTATCAAGTTCAAGAAGAGGAGATGATCATGAGTTGATCATCAAGTCAAAAGAAGACCCATCATGTGTTGATGGAAGTCAAGTGAAGGATGCATCATGAGTTGATGCATATCAAATCATTGACCCGAACTTGAAGCGAAGATGTGCGTCATCAAGCTTCAAGTGGTTGCGAAAGACAATGGTATGACTAGCTAAGGCTAAGGATTTGTTCCTAGTCTTTTACCGGTCTTGGTGTTTGGTTGGAAGACCGGATTGCTAGTATAGGTTGCCGTACTATTAAGAGGGGTCTCTTACTAGTAGCTTGAGTTAGTCATGTGTTGATAGCTCATTGTGTTTGCTCTAGCTCTCTCTAGCATGATGGTATTATTTGCGAATGTGTTTTGCAAATAGTTAAGACCCATGCATAATCCTTGTAGCATGTGACTTTAGTTTGCGGATGTATTTTGCAAATGGGTTTAGTCCATGTACCTTATTCCTTGTGGCATTGATTCTAAAAGTCGGTAAATGCGTTTTGCAACTTGTTGAGAATCTTGCTTTTAACCTTGTGTGCATCTTGCATCAAATCAGCAAAATGTGTTTTTGCAAATTAAGTTGATGCAAAGATCAAAACCCTTTTTCAAATTTTGTCGGTTGTGATCGACCGGCGATATTAGCGATCTGACCGTGCATGTCACCCCAAGGCTGAGCGGTTGTACCTTGCTTATTTTCGGTACAACCGATTGTGCGGTTGCTCCGATTTCTCTATGGCGGTTTGTTTTTTTCAGAAGAGATGTTTCTGGTCCTTAGCCATTTCTGTGGAGCTTTTCTGGAGCGGTCAGACCGGCATCTATTGGGCGGTCTGACCGGTTGGCGGTCTGACTGACTATTAGTTGGCGGTCAGACCGGTATGAGCTCAACGGCTAGTTTTATAACCGTTGGAGCTGGGGGTGGTCAGACCGGCCATTAGTTGGCGATCAGACCGATTTCGTCTAGATCCTCTGGAATCTTCCCCCAATGGCTAGTTTTTGAGTGTGGGCTATAAATACCCATCTTGACTGGTTGTGGGGAGGTGGCTGGTGCCATTACACAATCCCTTGAGCTAAGAGCAAACCCTCTACTCTCATTTGTGCATGTGTTGCACTTGGTGAGCTTTGAGAGGCAAACCCTAAGTGCATATGTTGCCTTTGGTAGTGGATTGAGTATCCACTTGAGCTTAGACACTTGATTAGTTCAAGTGAGAGTTCTAGACTTGTTACTCTTGGTGTTTGGCGACACCTAGACGGCGTGGTGGCGTCGTGCGTCGGTGATCTTCTCAAAGAAGCTTGTGAGAAGACCCGAGCGGTTTGTGAGTGGTGTGGTGCTCGCCATCTCCGGAGTGGAGGAAAGAGCAACCCTAGTGGAGCGAGGTGTTGGTTCGGTTTGGAACCGGCCCAAGTGATTGGACTTACCTCGGAGGGTTTGGCTTAATTCGTGGAGCCGGTCCAATTGATTTTGGGCTTACCTCAAGTGGATTAGGGGAGGCCGGCAAGTCTCCGATCACCACGGTAAAACATCGTTGTGTCATTGTGGTTTGATTACTTATGCTTTACATTGTGCAATTTACATTACTTGTATTTAAATTGCTTACTTGTATGTGTATGATTGCTATCATTTATATAGTCTCATATTGTTGGTGCACTTAGTAAAGACTAGTTGATTTAGCCTTTAATTGTGCAAAACCGAATTGTGTACAATTTCGCATAAAACTCGGTTTTAGCCAAAGAAGTTTTTAAAACCGTCTATTCACCGCCCTTTAGTCGGCCTCCTCTATCTTACACCACATGCCCCATTTCAATCTCTAAGACTCCTATAAATATATTTCGGTGTAGCTGATACGGAAACGCTCAAATCCTGTTGACTAAAATTCCTACAATCCAAACATACTCAATCATTAACACCAACATATAAACATATCCTCGACCAAACTATCTTTAGAGAGGTTCTAACTCCCAGAGGGTCACTCATTGAAGCCAAGTCATACCTGACAATAACTCAACAATCTCTGCTATCCATTAATTGTCATAATTCTCCTACGTAACCTTGCAAAGTACCCAATCGAAATACTCGAATAAATTGGTCAAGATTCACATAGCTTCGATAATTATAATGTTCCATCAAATGAACAAAAATCTTGGACCACAAATCACTATAGGTTCTACTAGTTGCAACATCGTAATCAGTTAGCTCCAAAGACAAACGTTTTATTAAATTAAATTCTCTCCAAGGATTATTCTAAGAAATCAATTTATCACTCAATGCATCTCAAACAACTTGACACCCAAAATCTCACAAAGTCATTCACTTGACCACCACCAACCAGTTGCCACTATACACTCTATAAGGTTTTGTAAAACAAACCACTATTCCTTTCTCAAAAGAAATGGCAAGTAGAAGCAATTTTCAGCACATAGAAAAACGTTTACCACTCGTAGTAAACACAGGACCAAGGGAAATAGTCAAATAGCAATGATCTCGAAAAACAAAATACGAGATCACAGTTGCGGGCACATGTCCCACAAGAAGAGAATTTCAAACCTCAACAAATCAGAATAAAACATTACTATTGAAACTCAAGAAACTCTTGAGCAGCAATGACAGAAAAGTTGCAGGTTATAATACTTAACTCCAACCTCAAATACTAATAGCACACTTTTTCCTTTAACAAAGAAAACAACTTTCTTTGATTACAACATCACTTGCCAACTCAAACAAGAAGAGCATTTAAAACCAAATCACATTAATCATTTAAGAACCAAATAGAACCTTCCCATGCGTCGCTTTGTTGCTTAGCTCAACAATTTTTGCTACCACATAAATCATGAACTACCAAAAGTTCACAAATGCAAAACTCCAAACTTTTTATTTAACCGATATTACGAAAGACGACCAAATTATGTTCTTTCTAAAAGAATCATCACCACTCCCACAAATCACAATCCCTTGCAGACCATCTTACTAACATCAAGAATAATACACTCTTAACAAGAATCGTTATCATCAACTCTTCCATTATAAAGCCCCCAAAGGCTCACCAAATTGTTCCATACTACTTTATTATTCTATCTTTAAATTGAGAGTCCACCAAAACTTTGCAACCTCACTATAATAACTACTTTATGCTAGCGGTGATCTACTACACAAATTAAAAAGGTTTTACCAAAACCCTTTCATCAAGGACATGCTATTATCCAACTATTCCACAATCATGTAGGCATGAGTCACCTATTAAATCACGTCAACTCAACTCTTAGTGATGCTCAACACCAAACCTTAACACACAACAATTGCACTCCAACCATCGTTGTTATCAACTGGCTTCATTATGAAGTCTAGTTACTACCTACTTTCTTTTGCGAATCACATGAATATTTACAAACACGCATTCAACTGTTCCTCCTCATGTTTAGTTTTCGGCGAAATCACACTAAAACTTCAAAAATCGAAATATTCCATCGATCAAAAGTCTCAACAACACTACAACCAAATTCATCGCATCATTCTATATAGACGAACTATCTAGAACCCCTCCCATAAATTCTAGATCCACCGATATTCAATCCCTTCAACCTTTTGTACACAGTTCCAACAATTAATCATACCAAGGAATATGTAAATCTAGCAACCATATATAATCATCAAGTAGCCCATTTATGATAATTTCTAGATTAATATCGTCTAAAGCAACGTTCAAACACATCCTTAACATAACCATCACTAATGGTTAGATTAATCCATTGAGACCCATTACTCCAAATTATCTAAGAAATTTACCAAATTCCACAATCTTAATGATCAGACCAATTCATTAATATCTCATATTTCTTAATAAATCTCGGATTCATAGTAGGTATAAACATACCTTTAAGCACAGCTCATGGAGAACTACTAGAAGACAACATCGACTTAATCGATTTCACCTCCAAGGATACTAGTTAAGATTAATCACGTACCATGCCATTGACCCAACTTGGTACCCATATCATATCAATTATCTTCCATGCTTACAAACTCTCACGTAACACAACAAAACATCACAAAAGAGTTTTGACACTTTCTTTCCTAAAGAAGAAGCATTAAACTTCATCACTCAATTTAATCCCAAAAGAAGTACATGGGTCAAAACTCCACATAACAAAGAACTTGCAAAAGATAATTTCTATTATCCAGAATGCCAAGCGAACAAATGAGTCACGCTTCACAACAAGAAGACAAATCTCCCATGAAGAGACCAACCTTGCAAATCAACAACGTTCAAAAGTAGCAAAAGTATCTCAATAGTCGGAAGAACAATAATTATTTCAAAGAACAAATAGAGACCAATCGAAACCCATCAACTACATTGTAACCACCATTCAAAGAAAGTTCATCAACTGCAAGAAACTACAACAAAAAAACCAAATACAAACTCAAGGAAGACAACAACTTCTCCAAAGAACTCATCTCCAACCTCGGTAACTAAATTACTCTAGAAAAACCATCACTATCCCCATACCACAAATAGTGATACAACTTGGCCATGCCCATGACCACAACCAATCTCTACCCCTCGACATCCGCTACTATCACTCATAACAATCATAGAATCATATTGTAAGTATATAAGATCATTTCATAACATGAATCATCAATACAACATAACAGAAGCGTAAATGCAATGCTTGATCCATACCATCATACTATGCACCACTGTGTTAAGTTTTAAGTTAATTAACCATTAGCAAATTTTAGCAAATTAAGTTACCTAAGTTGTTAATCTATTCACCACGGACTTAAAGCCCGCTCTGATACCAACTATAATACCCTGGTTATGCGGAAGCCAAGATGCAACCTAAACTACTAACATCAATCAACTCTATACATTTTTCTTAACAAATCAACAACTAATAACAGCTAAACTTCATCACACAACAATTCTGATATCTTAACTAACATAAAATTCAGCAAGGATTTAAGCACTGAATTTCGGTTTATAACAGTTCAATCAAGAGGAACAATATTATGAATACGTCCGGACAACTTTAAACCATCAACTAACATGAATAAACTTTAAGAACGAACAATAGAAGTATCATGAATCTAATTATTACATTTAATAATTTCCAAATGAAAGGTAGCAATAGAAATAATACTTAATTGGTGAAGTATGTGATAATGTGGATTTCTTTATGTGATCTACTCCCTCCCAGGACGTGTCGTCCTTAATGATCACCTAAAAACAAAAGTGGCAAGAGTGAGTCCAAGACTCAGCAAGTACAAATGAACGATATAAGAAACATTGAATCGAATACAAAACAGAAACATTGAATCGAATACAAATCATTCTCAAATTATCCCATACATATGAATATACTATGAATGCGATGCAAGATGCATATGTCTCTACTTCTCTTCTGCATATACCGGTATAGCCAGTGTAACACCCGTCGGTATTCACTCAGGCCCGCATTATCCAAATACGGGGATCCAAGGCCCGTATGAAGAATCTTTCATACGGGGATCTATTTGTTCATATTGGAATGATGAGACTTATTTGCCCATATTGGAATGATGGGACTTTCAATACCCACTCCCGTGGGTGAGGCATGAATGAATGAAATGAATCTCAATACCCACTCCCGTGGGCTAAACATTAAAATTTGGAATGAATATAATGAAACGAAATGAATACTTCTATACACTAAACATGAAAACTTGGAATGAATGTAATGAAACGAAATGAACACTTCCATACCTTCCAATTGTTATAAGCATTTAACGGAAACAAGCAATCAATAGAAAAATACTCATACTTCATAAGATTATCCATATCATAGTAATTCAACCAATCTGTACAAACACACATCCAAGATGACCCAAAATGTACTTGCCTCAACTGTGATATGGATAACGATGAGTAGAGTGCTCTAACCCCGGATTTACACCACCACCTAACAATCTTACAATATACTAAGAATACCTTTCAAAAGCACACAACATTGCAATAAAACTAAATAGACATAACCGCTCCTAATTGCAACCCATAACTATACCATCCCTTTCCAAACACCATTTTGTCCAAAACAGAACAGTCACCTTAGAAAAATCATAACTTTTGGTATTTAGCTCCAAAAGTTATGAACTCAGACTTTATGGAATCTACACAACCATATCCACAATTTCTCAGGTGATCTAAAGTTCAGATTATTTCATCTAAACCCTTGTTTTTAACTCTGAAGACCGATCTGTTATCTTCGGTAATCTCGACTTAGAAATTCCATATCTTTTAGTTGGTTAATCCAAAAATAGTGATCTAAGACATCCTGGAATCCACATGGAATTATCTTTCATAAAAAAATTTATTCAATTTTTTCTATTTTGCACTAACCTTGCTAATTTAGCATTTTCCACGACTGTTCCCAACAGACAGTCGGAACTGAAATGCATACTTCAAAATCTCATAACTCCTATTTTAATTGTCCAAAAATTGTGTTCTTGGGCTCTTTGAAATCATCAGAAAGTTATTTATCTATTTAATTGAGATCAAAATCCCAAATTAACCCATTTACTCAATTTAATCTATATATCTATGCGTGCTGCTAGAAACTGAGGAACTGAACAGACAGTCAGATTGTAAAAATCATAATTAATTATCCACCCATCCAATTATCATGCACAAATACTTCGTGGAAATATATTGAAATTATCTACAAATCTCTAGAAGACGACATACTCAGATTTCATAATGAAATTATCCAAAACTACAGAATAACACAAACTACAGACAAAACTGATCTGCTAACGATTTCTACCAATCAAAGAACTAATAATCCAAACGGAGAATAAACAAATTGTCACCCTTGAAGACCGTGACGAGAGCCCCCGAAATTCTCTACGAGATCAACCCCCTCTTCTTCCTTCTTCCCTTTCCTCCTTTCTTCCTCTTCTTGCTTGGCCGGCATCACACAAGAACAGCAGGGCGACTTGTGGGAGATGGTAGCAAAGGCCAAGGGGTGGCTACTCTAGCACGGGTACTGCAACAGATTGCTCCCTCTCCCTTGCCTTCAAGTGGGCTACGAGCCCCCTATGGGCCATGGGCCTCTAAGGCCGGCACTTTCCCCTGCGACTATGGGTTGACGACCTAAAACTCTCTCAAAATTCTGAATTTTATCTACTACACTCAAATTTCTTAATTCCCAATTATTGATGTTTAAGCGGGATATTACACATATGGTCCAACATACATATATTTTTGATAAGAAGAGGCAAACAACCCCTTCGGCCTCATGTATTTAAACTGATAGATTATCAGATTTGGACCAAAAAATATGCACACCTCATCTAGAGCATTGCGAGGAAGAAAGCTGGCATAACTCTCAGTGGTTCTGGTGTTGACAGAACTGAACAATGCAGGAAGAACAGTAATTAAGGTAGGCTTGGGTCCAACCGTACCATAATTTGATTGATTCATGTGCTGGTCAATAAAAGCCTAATTGATGTAATATTATTTCCTTTTGTATTTGTATGTCTACTTTCCATCATTTGGACTAGCGTTGAATTTGTCCTTCCATTTATACCTCCTTTCTATTGCTCATGATCAATATTCCTACGATTTGCACTCAATTCCGTACAGATCTGTACATTGAAGTCTTCCATAGTACAGTGTCATGATATATGTTTCTCTGATATATCCAAGAATCTTTCATTAATAGGAGGTTGTAATGGTCAATTGATTTCTGTCAGGAACTATTAGCCAGAAAAACAACAATTGGACATATTATTATCATGCCAGCCTGAGTGAGCCTAGAATAGTTAGGAGTCAGATAAGAATGCAGTGTCCAAGCTTTTAGCCGAGAACTGATTAGATACTGAAACTATTCCCTACTGCCTGAACTCTTTCTAATTGAGAATATCGATCCCATGTGTTAAGCTTCATCCAAGCTGCAAGGTCGGCTGAAAACTGGAGGAGTAACATTCCTGTAGAGAACACTGTATTGTAAACTCCTTTTGCAGTGCTTATGCTATAGGCTTCCATTTCTTATTTTTCTGACAAGTGTCAATATGTGTGCAGTACCCTCCTGCAATTGATATTTGGAGTACTGGGTGTATATCCGCTGAACTTCTTGGTCTTGGTTTTTAAGAGACCATGTTTCTCTATAGTGTGAATTACCTAACCGTTCTGTACATAAAGACTATCCTACGCTTACATATAACCATCATGAAAAAAACATGTTTAGCTTTTTATTAGGTAGCCTTATCTTTATGGATTTCATGCTGATACCATCCGCTTTATTTTGCATATCGCTAGAACATAACATATCCTATAAACAGTCAAAACAAAATATAAACACTCGCAACAACCATTATGTTAAATTCTGAAAATATGGTCGTAACGATCTATACAACCCACGCATTGCTGCCGGCACGGGGGGGCACGCGACCCGCACACCAATCCGGTGGTGATCCAGCGTGCTCTTCTTCTCCGCGCGGTGGTCATTCGTCGCCGCGGGCCCAAAAGGAAGCAGCCCATAGGCCCCATACGATCCTGCCCCGAGACGTCGTGGCCTCGCGGCTCTCTCCGCAGGATGTGTAGGACTCGCGATGAGAGAGGCAGCCGGCCCAGAACCGGTTGGTTCATCGTCGCGCTGCTACTTGTGCTGCTAGCTAGTAAGTAATGTGTTATCGGATTTGCCTACGTTTTGATGATATCGCACCAAGACGACTCCCTGTCATTTCGTTTTCGGTAGGAGAAGGCATGCTATTGACTGACCTTGCAAATGCACCGTACGTGTGCCCTAGTAAATCTGAATGAATCGATCCTCCTCCATTGGTTCCTTCGTAGTTGGATTGTGGCACTTGAGCTCTAGTTTTCTAATAGGAAAACCCAGGAGCATGAAGATTTGTCAACTAAACTACGACCATTGTTTGACAGCTATATATAACTGTGCTCCACACTTGGAGACCCTATTCGACTCCGAACCAACTCATCTCCCAAACAGAACCTGATATTTATTAGGTAGGCACATGGAGATGGATTAACAGTGCTGCACATGGTGGCCCTGGTATCCGTTGCGTTTCATGTCCTTTTGTGCTCAAGCTGCACACACAACAGGCTGTGCTGTTCACCTAATGCATGCACATTTTAGGGTTTAAGAAAAAAAAAACAACAATTAACAGTTGCTCCATGTTTCAGGACAGATATGCCGGCATATCTGCGCTGTTAGCATCCAAGCAATACTTGTTTTGTGCTCGGTTCACCGTGTGGCAATGGGGCAGAGCAGAATGGATGTGTTGGCGCACCAAAGTAGTCCTAATGGAACATCTCTCTCTCTCTCTCTCTCTCTCTCTCTCTCCATACATGTCTCACCACGCATCAAAAGACAGGAAAACCTTTTGACAATTGGGCTGTCTGTCGATCAATTAGCTTTTTGTACCCCTGAAATCGAGTAAATGTCCCTTGAGTGGTTGTCCAGCCTTTTCAGCTCTCGCCACTCGCCAGTCGCCATAGCCCATAGGCAGCAATTTAGTACTGTAACACATTGACAGGCTTTTGTAAGTACTACCAGTCTACTCTTTGTAGGTTGGCTATAAAGGAAAGGAGTAGATTATCTAGCTAACCAACCCCCAACGAGGCAGCAATTTAAGGCTTCGAGAAGGACACACGCAGGACAGACATGAGTGACAGGAAGTGGCCCCGGCGGCCAACCAAGTGGATCGGCATCCTCTGCATTATGCATAGGTTTATCATGTTAACAGTGTTTCACGAGAGAGCAAAAAAAAAAAATCTACTATAGTAACATAGCAAATATGCTGTAGCTATTTATCTCGCCGTTCGCTTTTTACCGGGTAAGGAAGAATGCTTCTAATGTTATGCGCTGAAGATGCACTCGTATTTAATACAGAGAATCTCAATCTCTAGCCGGATAGAATGCTAGACATGTTCCTTTCTTGATGGTTCTGTCTCTCAGCGAGCTCGGATCACAAGAATTTTGGAACCTGTTCAAGCTGTGTCTGAGTGTCTCCCTCTTGGTTGGACACTTGCGCGAGAAAATGGAAACAGTGGGGGACACATGTGTAATTTTGGCCGCTGGCCTGCGCCCTGCAGAACCGAACTGTATCGTGTCTACTTGTTCTTCGACGAGAGAGAGCTGTCAGAATTCAGAATTCAGAAAACAGAAACGAAGCGCACCTTTTTTCGAAAAGCTCCCTTAATATTCGCCCCTTTACACGCACAGTAGAAGAAAAATCCGCGACGTATCGTATGCCGCTATGAATATTCCGCGGCCGCTCGAGCTGCCAAAATTACTTACAGTGAGGCGACCGTTGCCTTGAACTACCCCACCCACTCAACCGCACGCGAGCCAGCGGGCCGCCGCCGCCTTGCGACCTGCGGCGACACCGCGAGCGGACTGAGTCGCTCGCAGCGGCGGTCGCTCCCAGGTGGGTGGATCCGCGACTGCTTTGGTGTTTTTGCGTCCGGACATTTGGGTGCGATCTGAGCCTTGGTTGGAAAAAAAAGTTCGATCTTTGGCAAGAGCTGGATTTGATTGGGCTGCTTTCTTGGCTCTATCGATCCCAATTCGGTTTCGCGACAGGAAAGGAGGGGGTTTGCCGCATTTTTCTTGGCTGTTCACGCCGGATTTGACCCAGGAAACTGCCGTTTTTTAATCTCAACCTGGATTAGATTTGGTCAAAGTCCGACGTAAGGGGAATTCTGAGGTTTTTTGATTTGGTTTGGATCCAAAAGGCTTTGATTGGCTACGCGAAAGGTAGGAAGGCGACGGGTCGTCTAATCCTCTGCTGCAAAAAATTCCGCGTTGCTTAAGCCCAGTTGGATCGAAGAGAGTTTAGTTCTTGGAGTCATCGTATCGTAGCAAAGAGGAAGGCAAGGCAGCAATAGGGTGACCAGATAGCTGGAGTTGCAAACTTGCGATTGTGTTGTTTGACTCCAATCGGATAAAAAAATTGGTCTTTTGGGAGGGCAAGGCTAGGAGAGTAAGAGGAAGATGGGGGTGATGTCGCGGCGGGTGCTGCCCGCCTGCAGCAGCCTCTGCTACTTCTGCCCGTCGCTGCGGGCACGCTCCCGTCAGCCCGTGAAGCGGTACAAGAAGATAATCGCGGAGATCTACCAGCTGCCACCGGTATGGCGGATCCTGCCTTGTTAGCATTTCAGTCATTTATGATATTAGTTGCAGTTCTGCATATTGGGTTTGTGGTGAAATGTGTGAGGAGTTTGCTAATTGAGGTTGGGATGGTGTCTAGGATGGAGAACCGAATGATAGAAGGATTGGGAAACTGTGTGATTATGTCTCGAGAAATCCAACGCGCATACCAAAGGTAACACATTCCATCTCCTCCCCATTTTTCTTAGAATGGTCACACAAATCATTACTAGAGAGCCGCTTAAGGCTGAAAGCCTGAAATAAAGCCAATGAAAAAAGAGAGAATGCAATAGTGCAAAAAATATTCTTGACATGGACCAATTAGTCACCCTAATGTTACTTTATACTGATTAGCACACTGCATTGTCTCTGAAAAAAAAAGGAGAACACCTAGGAGGAACTAGGTATTTTTTTCGTTAAGAAGAAAATAGACACCTAAATCTCTGTCAAAGAGGACTTGAACTTGGGTCATAGGGGTGTACATCCACACCTCCCACCAACTGAGCCTAGCTCAGTTCCTCATTGTCTGTCTTAGTGATGGGCATTGTCCTTGCAAGTGTTCAGTAGATCTATTGTTACTTTTATACTGATCACTGCATTGGAATGATGTTTAACTGATTGCTTGTTCAGGCTGACAGCTAAGATTTGAATGAATGAGTGAAATTGGTAAAACCGGGATTTATATTTTCTCTTTTTTGGGCAGATCATGGAGTATCTTGAGCAGAGATGCTACAAAGAACTGAGACATGAGAATTTCACATTGGCCAAAGTTGTGCCATGCATCTATAGGAAACTTCTGTGTTCATGCAAGGAGCATACGTAAGTGCAAAGGTTCTGTTCTGCCACTGATGCATCCATAACCAATCTTAGCTACTATACTGATCGTATTATTCTTGATTCAGACCATTGCTGGCAGCAAGCACATTGAACATTGTTCGCACTCTCCTTGATCAGAAATCGAATGATGATTTGCGGGTCCTGGGTTGTCTAATGCTTGTTGACTTTCTCAATGGCCAGGTTATTGACGTAACATGCAACAATTTACATTTACTGTATTTGTTATCTGTTTAATTTTAATTAGGTATTTATGTAGGTTGACAGCACACATATGTTTAATTTAGAAGGCCTCATACCAAAACTTTGCCAAATTGGTCAAGAACTAAAGGAAGATGACAAAGGGCTCCGTCTTCGATCTGCTGGACTTCAAGCTCTTGCTTCTATGGTAAGACACTTTTCTTAGTTAGTTGCTGTGATGAAAACAATAAAGCAGTCTTATGTGGTGCCAGCCATTTAAGGGCTTATTTCACAATTTTGTTAGACCAGGAATAATGATGCAGAGCAAATGAGCGAACTACTATTTCCATCTATTATACAATTTCATGTGCTTCATAAATATAGACTTTTTTTTACATTGACTATATTGATACAGCTTTTAAGGTTTCTAATAGATAATCGGATATTACTATATTGATGCTCTATGTTCATTTTTCACTTGCAATCGGATACATTTGTCTTGCGTCGTGCTGATATGATGTCATGCTATTTTGTGCCATAATATTGGACTTTTTGAGCAAAATTACAAAAAGAAAAGAAGCTTCATGGTTTCTTCGCATTACCGATTCTTCCTAGCAAGTAATATTATCAGAGCAATATAGTGATTAAGTTGGAAAAAATAATCTTTTACCGTTTTACGCTAATCTGACTCTTTCACCACTTCTAATCAGGTCCAATACATGGGTGATCACTCACATATTTCAATGGAACTCGACGAAGTAAGTCCTTATTGCTTTTTATATTGTGTTAGAAAGAAGGTTCAGAGTTAATTTTTTTTCACGATGACTGGATACTCTCCGGTGAATATTAGTTTTCTTGTCTGCATGGTATAGTGTCATGGGCGTGGGCCCAGGTGAGCCACGCCCATCAGGGGCTGCACACGAAGTGGTGTATTGTGAACAATAGCGCCCTGCCGTTCTTGAGCGGCGCCCGGGTACTGTAGTATTAGGATTAGTAAGGGATAACCTTCCTCAATAAGAAAATCTATTTTCTTAAATAGTTGATTAGTTTCCTTGTATAAGGATTAGTTAATTAGGAATGCTATCTATTAGTTAGGAAGATCATCTATTAGTTCGTAAGGTCACATTTAGATTGATATTATCCATAATTGTTAGAAGAGCCCTCTATATAAGGAGATCTATTGTAATTGTTGGCATTAAACAAGAAAGGTGAATTAATCTAGTCTCTCTTCTAAGGTTTTATCATCTCAGTCTATAGTATAATCTCTCATCTTACCAAGCCGACATCGCCTGGCCTTCTTCCTGGCGGTGTTTACCCCGTTATGAACTAAGGTTCATGATAATAAGATTGGTGCAATCATCTTGGAATACAAATATATGGATTTCTTATGTACTAGAAATAGGATTGTTGAATAAGAGGAAGAGATATAACCAAAGTTCAGCGAATTCTGAAATAGTAGGTCTAGCCTACTCAGTGCAGAAAAAAGTAGCACACTAAATTTAATTGAAAGTGGGTCAGAAACAACAATTCATGAAATAAATGTTAGCAAAGGTGTTTTCAGCTCAAGTAGCATCTCAAACTGGTGATCTGATTAATTTCTGAATTCATTCTTGAACCCAGGTTGTCTCAGTGATCATAAGCTGTTATGAGGCTAATCAAACTCTCTCAATTAAAGAGGTTGTCAGACTTCAAGATGACGATGATTTGGTAATCAATGGAGGCTTGACAGTGTTGCCAGTATCTGGGCTAAATAGTTCCAAAGTGGCTTCTGATACAATGTGAGCTCTTCTTCTAATGTAATGACCTCATTTCTAGACCCTAATGTGCCGTTTTCATCTCTTCAATGGCTTAATGTGTTAGCAGGGCCACATCTGAAAATCCAGCGCATTGGGCAAGGGTTTGCTTGCGTAATATGGCCAATATTGCAAAGGAGGCAACAACAGTGCGGCGTATTCTTGATCCTCTTTTTCGCCTTTTTGATAGCCACAACTATTGGTCTCCTGAAAGTGGGGTTGCCCTTTCCGTTCTACAAGAAATGCAAACACTGATGGACAAATCAGGTGCAGCAATTTCCACCTAAGTAATTTCTTCTCTTTGCTTTCCCTTTTCATTTTACTTTTCAATTGGAAGTGTGATTTAACACACTGTTAAATCTTGTTTTATACTGCCAGGGCAAAATGGCCATTTACTGTTATCTTTCACTATAAAGCACATAGATCATAAGAGTGTAGCCAAGAAGCCCGTCAAGCAAATCAGTATTGTAAAAGTTGCTTCACATCTTGCAAAGCATGCAAAATTGCAGGCATCAGTGACAATAGCAAGTGCAATCAGTGACTTAATAAAGCACTTGCGCAAATGTATGCACTGTGCTATTGAAGCATCAAATGCTCAAGCTGATGTTGACAAGTGGAACAGTGCACTTCACGTGGCCTTGGAGGAGTGCCTGGTGCAATTAACAGAGAAGGTTGTTATATTCTTTTGGTTCTTTAATCTTTATTACTACCAACTATATTTTACTTTCATCATAGCAATCTTTAAGAAAAGTTGTTCATTGTGCTGAATAGGTTGGGGATGTTGGGCCTATTCTTGACATGGTCGGTGTAATTCTTGAGAGTCTCTCTCATACTGCCACCATTGCCAGAACAACAGTTTCATCTGTTTACCGCACAACACAAATAGCAGCTTCTGTCTACAAGTCATCGTACAACCAGAAGGCAAGTTCCTGGCATTTCCACTATCGCAGTAGACATATTTTAGCTGTAGAACAGCAATACTGATTGGCAATTCCTTGTGCATATATATCTCAGGCATTTCCTGAAGCTTTGTTTCATCAGCTTCTCTTAGCAATGATGCACCCAGACAATAAGACAAGGATTGGTTCGCATCGTGTTCTATCCACCATTGTTGCGCCTTCACTGCTATGCCCATGGTCAGCCATAAATTTTTCTATCCCAGTGAAGGTCAATGGTTCACGGGACATACTTTTGTTGGCTCTGTCAGCTTTCTCTTCTGAGACTATAATGGATGAAGTGTGGACCAAAAGCACGATCCAGGAATCCTTGCAGAAAAACGAGAAATCAGAAGCTGTGTTAGGTGCTGAGAATGGATATGTACATACAGAACCAAATAGAAGGCAGTGTTCAGGGAGCCCATGTCTCAACGAGTATCATCTTACAGTATTTAAAAATGAAGTATGAAGTCCAGCTAGTATTCTTATAGTGTTTGGTATTTTTTGCTTTGGGAATTTTTGGCTGTCCAACTGATGTATCATCTTTCTTACATCTGAACAGAACCTAAAGTTTATGAAGTTGAACAACAACCAGCTTGTTCTCCTCCTTTCATCTATTTGGAGTCAGGCATCTCTGGAAGATAACTCACCTGCAAATTTTGAAGCAATGGGCCATACCTACAGCATTTTTTTATTGTGTTTGAAGACAAAAGTAAGTCAAGCTCAATACAATACATTCTTGTTACCCAATAGGCAAGAAGATCATATTAAATACATGTAACTAGAATTTGTGAGAAAGATCATATCAAATATATGTAATTAGTATTTGTGAGCTTAAAGGCTACTTTGTTCTGAAGGCATAGAAATTATCACAGAACAGAGAATTAGAGATAGACTCCATCTGCTAATTTACCCAGTCTTTTTTACTCCATTTGAAATTTGTTGACAAGATATAATCTTGCATATTTTATTGATGTAGGAAGCATGAAACACCTTTGTAGATTTCCAGGCTAGTTGGACCAGTGGTACCATCATGTTCTTTAGATTTAAGTTGTGTACTATGTGACCGACCAATGATTTTTCATGACAGAGCTCCAGTCATGTGGCACTAGTTCGATGTTTCCAGTTGGCGTTTTCTCTCAGGAGGATGTCTCTGAATCAAGAAAGTAAGTTCCTTCAACATTGCCTGCCTTTGCTTTTTTGCTTTTTTTAACATAAAAATGATATTGCAAAAGCTGGTGGCCAGCTAGGGATTCATGATTCATCAAAGCAGTTTTTTTTCATTATCTATTAACAAATGAAAGACAATGACCTTTTCATCTTCCTGTCTAACAATACCATATCATATATTCCTATGCATCATAATTCATACCAGTATAGCAGTCAAATGCATGGCTTGATTAACTCTTACCTTTTTTCCACTGTAAATGAAGATGTTTTGCAGCCATCTCGTAGAAGGTGTTTGTATACAATGGCATCGGCAATGCTAATTTTTTCAGCAAAAGTTGCTGATGTTCCTCAGATAATTCCTCTTGTGCAAGCAGCAGTGCCAGATGAAATGGTTTGTTGATTTCCACCATGTGAAAAATTATTTGAATTTGCCTGCTTTGCATAGATTCCATGCAATTACTATGAATATCTAATGTATTGTGTTTTGTGTATTTTGCAGATTGACCCTCACCTTTGCCTGATTGATGACTGTAGACTCGTTATTACCTCTGCACAATCATCTAATAGTGAGATGGTTTACGGTTCTGAGGAAGATGAAAGGAATGCACAAGTCTTTCTTTCAGCTGTTAGTAAGGATGATACACAGTTAAAAGAAATTGTAATGTCCTCCTTCAAGGAGAAATTTGAAAATTTATCAGAGGTGTATATTGATTTACTTGATCAGAATATCCTTTTGATTTAGTTGTACAGAATCAAGAACATAACTGATAATCGAGTGTCTTTACTGCAAATTGCAGAAGTTTAACCGGATAGAAGAACAGCTTTTTCAAGAGTTTTCCCTGGATGATTCATTTCCTCTTGGTGCTCCACTATTCATGGAGACACCACACTCTTGTTCAATGTACGCAGAAAAGGATGACCACTGTTTTGATGAGGTCCATATTGATCCTTTACAAATAATTGATTTTGTGTTATTATGACTAGTGCTGTTATGTCCTAACTTTTTGGCTGCATGTCTTCTGCCTTCAGGAAGTAATTCCTTCTGAGATGGATGATGACGATGATATCGTTTTTGAACATAGTGGATCTCAGTCCGACAGGAAAACATCAGAATCTATGGCTTCATCGGATGTTCTAAACGTGAATCAGCTAATAGAATCTGTACGTGCCATCTCTACTTACACAATGGCAACTGAAAATTGCTTTGTTCATTTTCGACAACGTGCAGCCTCCTCATCTGTTTGTAATTGAACTACTTGCTTGCAGGTTCATCAGACAGCAAGGCAGGTTGCTAACATTCCAGTTTCTGCCAATCCTGTACCTTACGATCAGATGAAGAGCCAATGTGAAGCCCTAGTCATGGAAAAACAACAGAAGATGTCTGTTCTCTTGAGCTTCAAGCACTCGAGGACCGATTCCCGCGGCTCAATCGGGGAAAATGGACTGGAAACCAATAAGGCATGTACATCTTATCAGGAAAATATCCATCATCGTGCAGATCTTAACCTTAAACTCTCCTAAGTCCTGACATGTCACAATTTGTAGTCATCTGCTCGATCCGAGCCCGAGTTGCAGTCGACAAGGAAGGAATGCATGCGCCTCAGTGATTCAGCATCTAGCAAATCCGACCAGTCGTTCAGGCTGCCACCTGCAAGCCCATATGACAAGTTCTTGAAAGCGGCTGGACGGTAGAGTGGTGCTGCAATGGCGTCAAACCTGACAAACTAGTTTCCAAGTCTGTATACAGAAGCGTTTACAAATTACATGTCTTCAAGCTATTTCTTACTACCGTTTCCTTCTCCCTTTTTTCCGGGCTTATATTCTTTTGAGTGTACATTTCTCGATTTTTTTAAAATAATATTATTTTAAAAGAAAATTACAAAAATAAAGTCTCTTTTTTTTTTTACAAAAATAGGCTAATGTCACAATTTGAAATGACGAAATTGTCTTGTCACCATTCCTACTGGCGACAGTAGTCTAGAACAGTGCAGAGATGATCCTGTCACCACTTGGACCGACGATATGACCCTATTGTCATTCCAACCGGTGATAGGACCCTGTAGCCATTTCAACTGGCGACATGAAATCTTTATCTGTTTTTTTCTTTCTATTTTTAACAACATATTTTGTAGATAAATCACAATGATATTACAAATCATTTAGCACAACGTTATCACATATTTTGTCGACAAATCACAATAATATTACAGAACATTCAGCACAACGTCCTCATATATTTTGCCGTCAAATCACAATGATATTACAAAGCATTTAGCACTACGTTATCACATATTTTGTTAACAAATCACAATGATATTACAAAACATTCAGTACAACATCACCACCTAGTTTTTCAACAAATCAAAATGATATTACAAAACATTGAGTACCACATATTTCAACAAGACAAATATTTCCCATGGTTGTGACCTCAACGTCTGCCATGTCAACCTCCTCGAGTGGGGCGATTGGACGAGATCCCCGCGGCGTCGTCCGGACTGCCGATGTCTCATTCATCCCGTGCATTTCTTGTAGGGTATTTCTTGAAGGTGTGCCCAGACTCCCTGCAGATAGAGCATTTCTTCTTACGACACTTGGCTTCTGCTTCGTCCATGTCGTTCCTAATACGACGTACCTTTCGTCAGCTAACGTTTCCCTTCAGCCTATCAATGTCTGCGGCCCAAATAACTTGCTTCCAGGTCAGATGGCCAGTGAAATGCCTAACCACGCCGTAACCATACAGCTCTGCGCTCCAGGTTTGCATCACCTCTTCCTTGTTGAAATAATCAAAGAGGTATTGGCCGGGATGTCGCGCCGCCGTCGAACATGCGGCCATGACATGGTAGCAAGGCCTATGCAGAAGAAGAGGCTTGTTGCAAGTGCGTTCAACTATCACGGCGTAGCGTGCATTCATGGGTGATTCTCTCGCGGTTCGTCCTGCGGCGTCTTTTACCCCTACACAGTATCTCGAAGTGAAGCTCTCTTGTGCCCATCTTGAATGCTTGGTGTATCTCACCATTCTTACTCTTCTTCTCTATGTACTTGGTGATCATGGCGGAGTACAATACTCCGTCATTTGCTATGGAGTGCGGCGTGTTGTTGCTTCTGTCAATAAAATAATTTGTGGTACCGTGGAGAATTGCATCCACAATACCAACCAAAGGGAGACACCTAGCGCCGCACATAATCTAATTGTACACCTCGGCAAGATTGGTTGTCATGACACCATATCGAGCACCCCCTGTCATGTAGCAGCGACCACTTCTCCTCAGACTTGTGCTCAATCTAGTCTGAGCAGCATTTCACCCGCGCCCCTGTCTTCCTCGTCACACCAGGACCATCTGTGGGTAACTGTGGCAATGCTTCGGGGGCCTGGTCAGCGCTTGTAGCGCCTTTTTTCGCTGCCCCCCTTTTGTGCGTCCGGATCTGCTCATCCAGAATCTTCCAGAGTGCGTCAAACTTTCACTGCTGGTTCTGGTTGCACAGCCGTTTTGGATAGGTTCATCAAATCCTTGTTGTGGAACTGTTCGTAGAAGTTGCACCCAAGTGCCTTATGCTGTCATGCACCACCTGCTCTGCAGATCCACCCATGGAAGTGGTTCGTTTTCTCCTTATTGTAGCTGAGTTATTGTACTCAGTATACCCGCATGCTGATCATGTACGACGCATACGTTAGGATGGCCCTGTACAACATAAATCCTAAAATTCCTCAGGAATCACAACCGGCTGTCCGCGTTCTCGCTTTCAACGAATGCGAATGCCACGGAAATAATCTGATTGTTCCCGTCCGTCGCTATTGCAGTCAGTATCTGGCTCTTATACTTTTCAGTCAGGAATATGTTAACCACGCACAAGATTGGACGGCAGTGCCGGAATGCATTGATGCATAGACCAAAGGTGAAGAATACTCGCTTTAGTACCCTCTTATTGCCCCACTTCGGATGCGTGGAATCTTCAACGACGACACGAGTACCGGGATTCCTGTCTAGTATGACTCGGAGTTGGCCGGACAGGTTGTGGTAGGAGTCCTCGAATGTACCAAACCTTGATTCCAATGCCTTCTGTTTTGCCCTCCACGCCTTGGCATAGCTGATTATGTACCGAAACCTTGCCTCAATCGCCCCGAATGATGGATCATGGCTTAAAATCTAGATTATCCACGATCTTACCGTACATGATATTCGCGATGAAGCCAGATGACAGGTTCTTGTGGGACTGTATTGACTTAGCGACGACACATATGTGAGGGACCACTATAAAGCATTTCCAGTAGGTGTCCCACTTAGGCTGAAATATGTGCACTCGTAAAGAGCATCCTTCTATGTCACACTTCATGTCGTAGCATATTGGGTTAGACTTGACGACTGTGAATGTACGCCGCACTGACAAGGTCCATAATTTGATCGCCACTTGCACGACCTACTTGTATTTGTACATGACTCCTTGCCTGACCTCACTCTGGTCGTACTCCCACGGCACATGGGAGCCTTCGTTAACGACGAGGTTGTCGAGCTGATATGTGTTCCACTTAGATGGAACCGTCTTCTGTTCCACAACATTCTTGTCGCCAGATCCTTCATCTTCTGACAATGCCTGTTAGTTCTGGTCATCGAGATCCATCCTTTGGACTATAGCTTCCATCTCCCCACCCTCGTCAGCAATCACACTAGCTTGTCTGACTAAAAGAACTCCTTTCGCACGGTCTTCATCGACAGCATCAGCAACTCCTAGACCTTCGGCCATTGTGTGCGCTGTGCTGTGGCTGAAGTCCCCGACTTCTTCTTCGGCATTACCACCCCCTTCTTGTTCAGCCGCCGATACAGGAGTGGGCTTGGCATATGCCCAGCCCACAAGGACCAAATCTCATCGTTCCTCCCTCGCCCTACGTACATATGACTGCCACGACCTTGTTCCCTTGAGCTACACTAACTCCCAATATGTGTCCTATGGTGCTCGGTTGGCAATGCAACTCAATCTCAGATTATACACATCATGGTCCAAAATCGAATGTGTGGAACAACCACCGCATCACAACGCCCCATGTACATTGCTCTGGTCTTATTAGGGGCACGGTCGCCGATTAGAAATAACGCAAATCAATAACATCGGGACCATCTAAAATAGTCCCCCGACCGTAGTAAATTTTGAAATTGGTGGTGTCCGATATATTTGACGTACTGCACCGTAAACAAGATTTCCACAATTAACCACTTATCTAAAACTAAATTACCCACCGAAAAGGATTATTTACAACATATTACGCTACGTAACTGTACATCTAAAACTATGTAATCCATTTAGTTTTAAAAAATTACATAAAAGGTGGACGACTAAACGGGCAGCGCTTCACTAGCTTATCTCATCACTTGTACTCCTCTCTGCTCCTCTCCCATCTTTCTCTTTTTTCTGAATAAAAGTGAGTTATGACATATTTTTGGGGTCTTTTATAGGGTAGATTGTGTCGCCATTTGGAATAGTGACAGAGACTTGTGGGTTCCCTGTCCCGGTCTCAAAATGACGACTTTTCTAAATTTTAATATTGAAAAATTTTACCTGAAGGGCATCCCTGTCGTCAGTTGAAATGGCGACAGGGTCCTGTTGCCGGTCCAAGTGGTGACAAGACCCTCTCTGCACTGTTCTAGCCTATTGTTGCCAGTTGGAATGACGATAGGACAATTTCGTCATTTCAAATGATGACTGTAGCCTATTTTTGTAAACAAAAGACTACTTGTTTTGTAATTTTCTTTTAAAATAATATTATTTTTAAAAAATATACATTTCTCGACAAGGTGTACAAATTTCTGTTACTGTTGTAGAGATCCGGAATAAATGAAAGTATAGGTATGTAACGTATGTTCATGGATGATACAGTATTATTTGTCCTGAAAAGAAAGAGTTCACATTCTTGCCACATTATTCTTCAAGTTTAGACAAGCTCTGCTTGTTTAAGTTCACAAAAAAAATAATTACGTCTAAATGTTGCATAGGCGTTAGCACACTATGCACCTTTAAGTTCAACTTAGGGCGCGTACGCTTTAACGTTTGTAGAGCTAAATACGTAATCGATGATTTACGCTTTGGGCTGTTGTTTGTACTATTAGCGTATTAACTTCTCCGCCTTCTAGTTACGGTGACTTTGTTCCCGTTTCCTCAGGAGTCAGGACTCTTCCGCGCCGCAGCAAGCCTCCACTTCACTTTCGTCGGTTTCCTCCGAGTAAGCCTCCGATGTCCAAGGTCACACTAGGGTTTTGCGCAATGCGCATTAATCCGTGCGATTTCTAGGATTTTACCGCCCCCTCGTACATCAATTTCACATTTTGTTAAAGTTTAACTGCTTGAGCAAGAGGAGGCCAAGTGCGTACGATCCAGTGTCACTGTCTCACCGAATTGTTTGCTAAAACGCAGTAAAAATCACTGATTTTTTTTTTTACTTTATTTGTTTGACCGATAGTTTTTCGGATGGCTTCGCGGGCTCCAATCATCATCCAAAACGAGAACTTGCCGATCTTTCGAGGTAATTATCCTATCACCTTGAATTCATGGTGAACTCTTTCTTGCGTGGAACATGCTGATTCATTGCGGCGTCCGTGTTCTTGATGAGAAGGCATTGATGGGAAGAAGGCCGGGGGTGCGCGCGGGCCCGCGGTGAGGGCGGGGCGGCAAGAACGGAAAGCTCTAGGAGACCTCAGTAAAGTTGGGAAAGTTCCGCCGGCCAGCGCTGCAGGCAAGGCTACTGCAGCAGCAAGTGTGGGGGGATCGAATAATGTGGTGAAGCCTGGCTACCTGAGTAACGAGGAGTGGATGAAATGTTGCGAGTGGGCTAAGGGTGGAATTGAAATTGCCAGTTTCACGGGAAATGATATGCTGAAACTGATTGGCGATAAGCGAGCAGAGCGTATGTTTTTGTTCCACTGAACTGCCTTCATGCCAGCATTCTCTTATGGTAAGTTCTTACGTTGTTTGTGTGTGCTAAGTCCTTGCAATGTTTTGTGTTATTTTGGGATCCGGAATCGGGCATACGGAAGAAGGTGGAGAAGGCAATGGGCACTTTGCAACTTTCCATCATTCCATGGACAGCCTCTACGACATTGATGTACCATCGGAGGTATATTGTAACTAGTGCTAATTTGGAATGTTGTCTCAACTGTGTGATCGAACGTAGTTGTGCATCTTGGTGATGCACTAGAATGGAGAGGACTAATATCATAGGCTAGCTGATGTCCTGGCACACTACTGTGTTACATACATGGAATTATGGAATTAGAGTAAGGGTTAGAGTAGATTGGTATGCTATTTCCATCCTTTCCTAAAAGTTTGTGACTGTTATGGTGATAATATTTTCCCCCTTGTTCTGTTGATGCCATGTGTATGTACATTATGCAGTTGTTTACTTTCAATTGATAATTGCATTACTTGCGTATTTTAGATATTGGGGGATCCAGATGATAAAGCAAAATTGGAGCTCGATCCTGAGTTTCTGCCTGCAACGACACACTTAAGCTCAAGAATAGGTTCGCCTCCCTCCCTTCTTCTGCCCCTCTTACATGCATTGGCACATGTATGTCTGTGACAGGAAATTACACAAATGCATGGCTTTCTAGTAACCTGCTATAAATAATCTGAATCTGCATTCGGTTTCTGCCAAACCAAGGCCAGTTGCTTTTTTCTCCAAAAGAAAAAAAATCTTCTGGCTGTAAACATTATGCATGCACTCTCTCCTCTCACCCTGGAGACCTGTAACTGATCAAGTGCAGTTTTACGCAGAAAGTTACTAGGATGATCTACATGTGCCATTGCATGCAAAACTTTTTTTCGGTAACTGCTCCAACAAAGCTGTTATTTTCTTACAGGTGAACAAGATGCCAACTATCTCCTTTCTGACTTGGAAATTGAACACGAACCATTTGCTTATTGCAGTTTCGACCTGAAGCACAAGGATGATTACGGAAATGATAGTTCTTCTAGATCAACTTTATTACTTCCTTGAGGTTTCATAGTTCAGTGTACTGGTTGTCTTGTCCAACTGTTGTAGTACCTCAAGTTGTACTGAAAAAAAATATGTTCTTCGCACACCGTTTCTCTTGTTTTGTCCAAATGTTATGAGGATTTTTTTATAATAATATTTTTTAAAAAGATAATTACAAAAATAAATAGTTGTCCAAAAAAATTACAAAAATGTGTCAACCTATCGTCATTTGAACTGGCGACAGGGACCCTCTCGCATCCCTGTCGCCTAGGATGCACGGACACGGACACGCGTGTCGGACACGATACGTATCGGACACGGGATACGCCATTTTCTAAAAAATGGCGACACAGGACACTAACAGATATATATAATAATAATAATAATAAATGTATATCAATATATGTATTATTGAATGTTTTTCACGTGTTTATCAAACACAAAGTTGTCTAACAATTATTCAATGTAATGTTACGTTCTACAACTACAAGTCTACAAATCGAGATTCAGAGGTCCCAAAGTGGCCGTGCCAGAGGCCAAGCCGTCCAGAGGGCGGCGCTCTTTAACTACAAGTCTACAACTACAACTACAAGTCTACAAATCGAGCAGAGGGCGGCGCTCTCGGCGCTTAGCGAAAGCGTAGTGGAGAACCACCGCCCGGCAGAAGACAGAGAAAGGGAAGCCGTGGAGAACCGGCCGTGGCAAAGACAAGAGAACCACGAGGAGGAAGCACAGAGAACCACCGACCGTGAAGACAGGAAAGGAGCCGCCGGCGCAGCAAAGAATGAGGAAGGTAAAAGGCGCCATTGAGGAAGAAGCTCACCAGGGAAGAAGTCGGCGTCGTGGCGCAGATGAGGAAGCGGCGGTTCCGGTGGCCGTCGATCCGCCGGATCTGGCGACGGCAACTGCGGCGGAAGCACAGGAGGACTCGTCACGTCGGGATCTGCTCGCGGTGGCCGGATCTGGCGATGGCGATGGCCGGTATGCCATGGCGGCGGCTGCGACGGCGTCTCGCCTCGGGCGAGCTCGGGGGGCGAAGTCTGGCTGAGCGAGCAGCGGCAGAGGGTTAACCTCTGTCGCGTGTTGGCAATTGTTTCATTTGGCTGAATTAAATGGGCCGGCCAGTGTCCGTGACGGCCGGTGCCGTGTCCGATACGACGAATTTATTTTCCTTTTTTCGCGATTGTAATTTCCGACACGCCCGATCGTGTCGGAGCCGTGTCGAGCTGTGTCCGTGTCCGACACGGTGTCCGGCACGGACACGGCGATCGCATGACGGTCCGTGCTTCCGAGCTCGTCGCCGGTCAGTACCGACCAATCGGTGACAGTACATATCGCCATTTGAATCGGCGATAGATACTGTCGTCAGTTGAAATGACGACAGGTACCTCAAACCCTAATCTGATTTGCCTACTTCTGATTTTCATAGTTTTTGAACGATACGAAATCTGTTAGACTCACAATAACATTTTGTGATCGTCGTATGTTGTTCTAGTGCGATGAATTTCTGAAGAATTTTACGATGAAGATTAAGGTATCAATGATTCGTAAGTAGAAAGGCAAGTGATATTGCGATGCGGCTGGGAAATCATACACTTGCTTATGTACATGCACTACATATTATGTAATGAAACAAATGTGAACTTGTCATTACTATCAAAACTACGATAAATCACACTGATATTATATAACATTCAGCAAAACGTCATAACACTTAAAATGATAATTCAGAACATTGGCAATAACATATTACTACTGTCTGTGCTTTCTCGTGGTCGCAATCTCAACGTCCCCCATGTGGACCGAATGAGGTCCCCGTGGCGACATCCGGAGTGCCGATGTCTCATTCGTCCCGAGGATTTCTCGTGGGACATTTCTTGAAGGTGTGCCCAGACTCCTTGCAAATAGAGCACTTCTTCGTACGACGTCCGATTTACTTCGTCCGTGTCGTTCGATCTCGACAAGCGCCAGACGTCGCGCCAACCTTTCCCTTGAGCCTATCAATGTTCGAGGCCCAGATTAGTTGCTCCCAGGTCGGATTCCCAGGTCGGATGGCCAGTGAAATGACCAACCACAACGTAACCATACATCTGCCCAGTCCAGGTTTGCATCACCACCTCCTTGGTAAAATAGTTAAAGAAGTATTGACCGGGATGCTGCGCCACCGTCGAACATGCGGCTATGACATGAGAGCAGGGCCTATGCAGAAGAAGGGGCTTGTTGCAAGTGCATATGCAACTACCGCGGCATAGCGTGCACTCGTGGGTGACCCTCTCGCGGTTCGTCCCACGACGTCCTTTATCCCTGCACATTATCTCGAAACGAAGCTCCCTTGTACCCATCTTGAATGTCCGGTGCATCTCACCCTTCTTACTCTTCTCCTCCATGTACTTGGTGACCATCACGGAGTAGAGTATTCTGTCATTTGCCATGGCGAGCGACGTGTTGTTGCTTCTGTCAACAAAGTAGTTCGTCGTACTACGGAGAATTGCCTCCACAATACCAACCAAAGGGAGGCACCTTGCACCGCGCATGACCTAGTTGTACACCTCGGCTAGATTAGTTGTCATGACACCATATCGAGCACTACCCCTGTCATGTAGCAGCGACCACTTCTCCTTAGGCTCGTGCTCAATCCAGTCCGAGAAGCATTTCACTTGTGCCCTCGTCCTCCTCGTCAATTTGGGAGCATCTGTGGGTAGCTGTGGCAATGCTTCGGGGGCCTGGTCAGCGCTTGGGGCGACCCTTCTCGCTGCCTCCCTTCTGTGCGTCTTGGTCCGCTCATCTAGAATCTTCTAGAGTGCTTGGAACTTCCGCTGCTGGTTTTGGTTGCACAACCGCTTGAACATGTTCATTAAGTCTTTGTTGTGGAACTGCTTGTAGAAGTTTGCACCCAAGTGCCTCATGCACCACCTACTCTGCAGATCCAGCCATGCAAGTGGTACGTTCTCTCCTTGTTGCATCTGGGTTATTGCACGCAGCAGGCCTGCATGCCGATCATGTATAAGGCATACGTTGGGACGGCCTTGCACAACAGAAATTCTCACATTCTTCAGAAACCACAACCAGCTGTCCGTGTTCTCGCTTTCAACGAAAGTGAATGTCGCGGGAAGAACTTGATTGTTCCCGTCCGTCGCTATTGCAGTCAGTATCTGGCCCTTGTACTTCCCAGTCAAGAATGTGCCATCTACGCACAAGATCGGACGACAGTGCCGGAATGCATTGATGCATGGACCAAACGCGAAGAATGCTCACTGTAGTACCCTCTTATTGGCCCACTTTGGGTGCGTGGTGTCTTGAATGTCGATATGGGTGCCAGGATTCCTGTCTTGTATGACTCAAAGTTACCCGGGGAGGTTGTGGTAGGAATCCTCGAACGTGCCCCACCTTGATTCCAATGCCTTCTGTTTTGCCCTCCAAGCCTTGGCATAGCTGATTGTGTACTGGAACCTTGCCTCAATCGCCCAAATGATGGATTGTGGCTAAAAATCTAGATTATCCACGGTCTCACTGTACATGAGGTTGACGATGAAGCCTGATGACAGGTTCTGGTGGGACTGCACTGACTCAGAAACGACACATGTATGAGGGACCACTATAGAGCACTTCCAGTAGGTGTCACACTTAGGCTGAAATATGTGCACTCGCCAAGGGCATCCTTCTATGCCGCATTTCACATCGTAGAATCTTGGGGTAGACTTGACGACCTTGAATGTACGCTGCACCGACAAGGCCCAGAATTTGACCGCATCCTGCATGGCCTCCTTGCATTTGTACATAGCTCCTAGCCTGACCTCACTCTGGTCGTACTCCCACGGCACACGGAAGCCTTCGTTGACGACGAGGTTCTCGAACTGGTATGTGTTCCAGTCGGATGAAACCGTCTGCTGGTCCACATCATCCTCGTCATCGGAACCTTCATCTTCAGACAATGCCATGCAGTCTCGATCTTCGAGATCCATCATTTGCACTACGGCTTCCACCTCCTCACCCTCGTCAGCAAGACCACTAGCTTGCCTGACCGTAGGAGCTACTTTCGCAGGGTCTTCATCAACAGTATCAGCAACTCTGGGAGCTTCAGCCATTGTGTGCGCCGTGTTGTGGCTGGAGTCCCCGGCTTCTTCTTCGGCGTCAGCACCCCCTTCTTGTTTAGCCGCGGGTGGAGGAGTGGGTTTAGCATATGCTTGGACCAGAAGGACCAATTTCCACCCTCCCTCCCTCGCCATGCGTATATATGACTGCCATGGATTTGTTACCTTTAGCTGCACTAACTCCCAATATGTAGGTTGTCCTACCTGTAGGGTAAGGCAACTCAATCTCAGATCGTACACATCACGGTCCACTTGAAATGTGTGGAACAACCACCGCATCACAGCGCCCCATGTACACTGCTCTGGTCTTAGTAGGGGCACGGTCGCCGATTGGAAAAAAAAACGCAAATCAATCCCCTCGGGACCTTTCATAATAGTCCCTTGACCATAGTAAATTTTGAAATTGGTGACGTCAGACATATTTGACGCACTGCACCATAAAGAACATTTCCATAATTAACCGCATATCTAAAACTAGACTACCCACTGAAAAGTATTATGTAAAACGTACTGCACTACGTAACTGTACATCTAAAACTATGTAATCCATTTGGTTAAAAAAATTACCCGAGAGGTAGGCAATCGGACGGACAGCACTTCGCTAGCTTCTCTCCTCCCCTCTACTCTTCTCTCCTTCTCTTTTTTCTAAATAAAAGTGAGTCTTGTGTCGAATTTTAGGGTTTCAAGATGGTTTTATAGGGTCAGGCTTCCTGTCGCTAGTTCAACTAGCGGCGTGAACTTGACCGGCGGCAAAGGGGGCGAGAGGTTCTGTCGCCAGCTTCAATCGACGATATGTTCTGCCGCTAGTTGCATGCGAGGACACATTTTTGTAATTTTTTGGTGCGACTATTTATTTTTGTATTTATCTTTTTAAAAAATATTATTATTTTAAAAAATCATGTTATGAGCAGCCATCTCATTTATTCATTTATTTCAGGAATATTGCCCCCATGTTGTTAATTAGGCTTTCCTTCTGGTTGTGTAACACTAATGGTGAAGTTATTATCACTAATTATTTGCAATCTTCTTCATGATGTCTCAAAAGTTGAAATTGTGTTGTATAACTTCTGACTCCTGTTCATATTGAGCTAAAGACCTATATAGATATACTTGTTAACACATTTTTTAGGACACCCCTTGCTGGCGTATAACTTGTTATGCTACCTATGCCATGTACTCATGTTAATTGCAAATACTTTCCTACCCATGTTTTTCCTCATCCAATTGTAGGCATAAAATGGTAATGTAGGTTTACGTCCAAGCAAATGCAATGCTGCTAGCCCCTCATGGTGCATGAGGGGTCTGAACATATCAACAATGACTGTTCCAGGGTGTGAACATTCCAATTCCAGTCTTCATTTTGTTTTCTTAATTAAAAGATAAGATATGTCTTAAAAAACTAAAAGCTAAAATAAAGTGATGAGTCTAAACTCTACAGCATAAAAGACAAAATGCCTAGCAGAAGGGGTGAATGTTTGCTTGCATAGTGAGTGACAATTGTGTGCTAACATGACTGTTGCATGATATACAAGCTTGTACTCACATGAGATGTCTACTAGAACCAAAGCTAAAATATAAAAGTGGAGTTCAAAAGGTACACAAAACACATTAAATATTCATGAATTGTGTTTTTCGTATCTTAGTGAGCAAATGCAAGAAAGATACTTTCAGAGAAACAGCGCACTAACCACCCCCGATAAGCTTGCCAGCAGTTTAGCAGATGTTGAATGCTTGAATGTAAAATATGTGCAAACATTCCTTGTGGTACAAAGTCAACATTTCGCTTGCAGCCTGAGTTATCTCTGGTGAGAAATAGCACTTTTGAGTCTTGAGATTGAGGAAATAACAGCGATCAAGTGTTGTACTTGTTTGTCTCTGCCATGGAGAATAATTATGCATGCCCACCACCAAGCAAGGGAAACATGATCACAATTTTGAGCATTGATGGAGGATCATCCCTGCTGTCATCCTTGCATTCCTCGAATCTAAACTTTAGGTTGATCCTACATTTCTCTCATGTATATAGCTTAGCGATTAGTTGGCTTGGGTAAATTATGTTGATGGAACTTACCATGCTCTGAAGAATCCCTTGTCAACTGTTTATCACATAATTGCTCATATCTATGTCTGAAGTCGATTCTAGCCCTTCAGTTAGAAATAGTCTTTGCATCTTGAATAGTTAAATTTGGATCTTTCACCCACATGATTAATAGTCCTTTGTCTCCTTGACTAACATCTTTTCTCTGCACTCATGTCTGAGAGTTCTTTACTTGTTGGTTCATTGTGCTCTTGTAGGAGCTTGATAGGAAAGACGTGCGGACTGCTAACTACTTGGACGTCAACTTCCCTTTCCTAAAGCCTGTGCAGGGCGCTCCCGTTCTCACGCGCACATGCGTTCGTATAGCGAGGCAGTTCATTGTAAGCGTGGTCCAGCTTTGTTGGTTGTCGGTTTCCCAGTCGTGCGACTTCTTGGTTCGGTGCTACGCATGTCACCTCGTTCTTCGTGCCCTCGTACCGAGCGGAAGGCGCAAGGCGTGTCTTCTTTTTGCAGCCTCACCTTTTCCCTTTCTCTTCCCGTGATTTTCTTGGCGTTGTGTTCGGCGGTGCCCCTTGCTTTCTCCGTCCCACGCCTTTCCTCGGTTTTGTTCTTGCCTTTTCCCTTCGTCTTCTCGAGATTTTCGTCGTCGTCGATTGCGCACCGCCTATCGCTTCCGCCGTCGCTTGGCTTCCCTCTGGTAGTTGGTTCTTCCATTGATTTTCTTGGCGTTGTGTTCTGCGCTGCCCTTTACTTTCTCTGTCCCACGTTTTTCCTCGGTTTCGTTCTTGCCTTTTCCCTTCGTCTTGCCGGGATTTCCTTCGCGGTTGGTTGTGCACCGCCTCTCGCTTCCTCGGCCGCTCGGCTTCCCTTAGGTAGTCGATTGTGGTTCTTTTTCCCCCTCGTCTGCGCTAATTTTAATGGCCTTTTGCAGACTGTGCCTGCTGTTCTTCTTGTCGCGCAAGTTGTGAACGAGCTCAAGTGTCGTTTTCGTTTGCTTCGGATTTGCCTTCGTCACCGTTCATCGTCCCGGCTACCTTTTTTGCTGCATACCAGGTCGTGCCTTCTCCTTCCTTGTCCATTTTTTTTTAGCTTTACCTGCGATTTCCTTATGCTCGTCTAGGTTGCCTTCTATGCTTGCATTGTTGCTTTTGTTCCATGTGTATGGTGTCTTTCGTCCTCTTGATTGGTTGATGCGTTGTTCGCCTTTTTACAGATTGTGACTGCTGTTGTTCCTACCGCGCACGCTGGGAAGGACGTCCGTTCGCGCTTGGGTTTACCTGTGTGGATATCATGGGGATATACTCATGATCTTAGGATGATGTTACAATTGGCAATATTGTTTTCGGTTTGTCGAAACACGCGTTTTCGTCAAAGGTTAAAATGCTGTCAGGGCTTGTGCGGTCAGACCGGCTGTGAGAACCCGCAGATTTAACCTAAACTAAATAACAGTAATCGGTAATTAGCGATAATTAAAAACTCTTTAAAGCCAGAACATATAGTAATTTCAGAGTTAATATCAAACGCATAATCATTACATTTGGCAATAAGAGGGTTATAAAAACAATTTCTCCAATAGCATTATCAATCAAGATTCAAATACAAAAAGAAATCTATTGCAGGCATATGTGGATCTTTGTCGAGAACTCAGAACATATTTACAGCATTCAATATAACCAAAGAATACGCCCATGTGACAACCTTGTAAGTTTTGCATCAATCCAATCGCAAATCAGAAGTAATTTATTACAAACCCATGGCTTGTTTCAAAATTAATTTTACAACCAATTGCAATGCTTATAACAACAATTAATTAAATCATAATCTGCTTCTTGCATTCCTGTAGCATCAGCTATCCTTGCCACCTTGCCATCCATTCCCATCACCCGTTGTATGTGGTACTTTGTCAAATGGGTTCTTATTCTGCAACCAGGACTGGAATATTTTGTTGGTTCTTCAAGATCCTCAACATCATTAAGATGGTCGTTGGGCCGAAATATGATGGAAAGTACCTGCACAAGCTAATCGATGATCTGCTTGGCAACACAAGAAAGAAAGAAACATTGACAAATGTTGTGATTCCCACTTTTGATGTGAAGTGTGTAGAGCCAACAATATTCAGCACATTCAAGGTTCTATTTGTGAACTTAGTTAGTGCACGGGGTGCCATTTTATGATTCTTGTAGGAGTGTAGGGTGAGCTAATGCATTTGTTATGGCGCAGGCGAGATCTAAGCCCTTAAAGGATGCTCATCTTGTTGATGTATGTATTGGTACATCCACATCACCAATCTTTCTTCCAGCGCACTATTTTGAAACTCTGGATCACACTGGTGTGTATCACGTAGCTTCAACATTATTAATGGGGGCATTGTAGCAAACAATCCGGTAAGTTTTTTTCTTTGGCATTGTTATCCAAGCCATCAGGTGTGGATGGGCTTAACTGCTAGGGAATCCTGTCTATATCTTTGTTTTAACTATATTTTTTAATCCAGTTATGCAATGTATTTTTTGTTATGTTTTTTTATAGCCTTAAAGCATCCACCTTTGTTTGCCAAACTGGACACAAGAAAATTTAGATGCTGACTTGTCATAATGTTCTATAATTTGACAGACTCTAGTGGCAATGGGTGAGATAACCCTTTTTTTTAAATAATATTATTTTAAAAGAAAATTATTAAAAAATAGTCAAAAATTATAAAACTAGACTACTGTCACTATTTGAAATGACGAAATGTTCATGTCGCCATTCCAAATAGCGACAGTAGCCTAGGCACTGGCAATAGGGACCAGAATAGTGCAGGGAGGTCCCCGTCGCCAGTTGAACTAGCGACAGAGACCTTGTTTTTTTATTGTCTATTTTCGACCTCATATTTTATGGACAAATCACAATGATATTGAAAAACATCCAGCACAACGTTATCACATTTTTTGTCAACAAATCACAACAATATTATAGAACATTCAGCGCAACGTCATCACATGTTTGTCGACAAATCACACTGATATTACAAAAAATTCACCACAACGTCATCACCGAGTTTTTTTGACAAATCAAAATGACATTACAAAGGCGGCGAGCACCACATATTTCAACAAGAGGAACATTTCCCGAGGCCGCGACCTCAACGTCTGCCTTGTCAACCGCCTCGAGTGGGACGGTCGGATGAGGTCCCCACGGCGCCGTCCGGACTGTTGATGTCTCCTTCATGCTGTGAATTTCTCATAGGGCATTTCTTGAAGGTGTGTCCAGACTCCATGCAAATGGAGCACTTCTTCGTACGATGTCCGGCTTTTGGTTCATCCATGTCGTTCCTGATACGTCGTACCTGTTGTCGGCCAACCTTTTCCTTCAACCTATCAATGTTCGCGGTCTAGATAAGTTGCTCTCAGGTCGGATGGTCAGTGAAATGGCCAACCGACCGTAACCATACGACTCTGCACTCTAGGTTTGCATCACCTCCTCCTTGTTAAAATAATCAGATAGGTACTGCCCGGGATGCTGCACCACCGTCGAACATACGACCATGACATGTGAGCAGGGCCTATGCAGAAGAAGAGGCTTGTTATAAATACATATGCAACTAGCACGACGTAGCGTGCACTCGTGGGTGATCCTCTCGCGGTTCATCTCGCGGCGTCCTTTATCCCTGCACAGTATCTTGAAGCGAAGCTCCCTTGTGCCCATCTTGAATGTCCGGTGCATCTCACCCTTCTTGCTCTTCTCCTCCATTTATTTGGTGATCATGGTAGAGTATAGTACTCTGTTATTTGCCATAGCGATCTGCGCGTTGTTGCTTCTGTCAACAAAATAATTTATGGTACCGCGGAGAATTGCTTCCACAATACCAACCAAAGAGAGGCACCTGACGCCTCGCATGACCCAGTTATACACCTCGGCTAGCATGGTTGTCATGACACCATATTGAGCACCACCCCTGTCATGTAGCAGCGATCACTTGTCTTTAGGCTCGTGCTCAATCCAGTCCGAGAAGCATTTCACCTGCGCCCCTATCTTCCTCGCCACACTAGGACCATCTGTGGGTAGCTGTGGCAATGCTTCGAGGGCCTGGTCAGTGCTTGTAGTGGTCTTTTTCGCTACCTCCCTTTTGTGCGTCTAAGTTTGCTCATCCTAAATCTTTTAGAGTGCACCAAACTTTCACTGTTGGTTCTGGTTGCATAGCCGCTTGAATAGGTTCATCAAGTCCTTGTTGCGAAACTGCTTGTAGAAGTTTACACCCAAGTGCCTTATACACCAGTTGCTCTACAGATCCGCTCATGAAAGTGGTTCGTTCTCTTCTTATTGTAGCTGAGTTATTGCACTCAGCAGGTCAGCATGCCAATCATATATGATGTATACGTTAGGACGGCCCTGTACAACAGAAATCCTCAAATTCCTCAGGAATAACAATCATTTGTCTATGTTCTCGTTTTCAACGAATGCAGATGCCACGGGAAGAACTTGATTGTTGTCGTCCATCACTATTGCAGTCAGTATCTCGCCCCTGTACTTTCCAGTCAGGAATGTGCCATCCACGTACAAGATTGGATGGCAGTGTTGGAATGCATTGATGCATGGACCAAAGTGTGAAGAATGCTCCCTTCAGCACCCTCTTATTGCCCCACTTCGGATGCGTTGAATCTTGAATGTCGACATGAGTGCTGGGATTCCTGTCTTGTATGACTCGGAGTTGGGCGGAGAGGTTGTGGTAGGATTCTTCGAACGTATCGAATCTTGATTCCAATGCCATCTGTTTTGCCCTTCACGCCTTGTCATAACTGATTATGTATTGGAACTTTGCCTCAATCGCTCGAATGATGGACCATGGCTCAAAATTTAGATTCTCTACGATCTCACCATACATGATGTTCGCGATAAAGCTTGGTGACAGGTTCTTGTGGGACTGCACTGACTTAGCGACGACACATGTGTGAGGGACCACTATAGATCATTTTCAGTAGGTGTCTCACTTAGGCTGAAATACGTGCACTCACCAAGGGCATCCTTCTATGTCGCACTTTATGTCGTAGCATCTTGGGTTAGACTTGACGAGTGTGAATGTATGCCGCATCGACATGGCCCAGAATTTGACCGCCTCCTACACGGTCTCCTTCCATTTGTACATAACTCGTTGCTTGACCTCGCTTTGGTCGTACTCCCACGGCACATGGGCGCCTTTGTTAACGACGAGGTTGTCGAATTGGTATGTGTTTTACTCGGATGGAACCGCCTGCTGTTCCACAGCATCCTCAGCGTCGGATCCTTCATCTTCTGACAATGCCATGTAGTCCTTGTCTTTGAGATCCATCTTTTGGACTAGGGCTTCCAGCTCCTCACCCTTGTCAGTAAGCCCACTAGCTTGCCTTACTAAAAGAGCTCCTTCCGTAAGGTCTTCATTGACGGCATCAATAACTCTGGGACCTTCAGCCACTGTGTGCGCCGCCACCTTCTTCTTCGACATCACCACCACCTTCTTGTTCAGTCGCCGATGCAGGAGTGAGCTTGGCATATGCCTAGGCCAGAAGGACCAAATCCTAGCTTTGACTGCCATGATCTTATTCTCTTGAGCTGCACTAACTCCCAATATGTGCTCTGTGGTGCTCGACTGGCAAGATAACTCAATCTTAGATCATAAACAACATAGTCCAAATTGAATATGTGGAACAACCACCGCATCACAACGCCCCATATATGCTACTCTGGTCTTATTAGGGTCACGGTCGCTGATTGAAAATAACGCAAATCAATCCCCTTGAGACCCTCAAGAATAGTCCCTGACCGTAGTCAATTTTGAAGTTTGTGGCATCCGACATATTTGATGTACTGCACCGAAAACAAGATTGACAAGATTAACCACATATCTAAAACTAAACTACCAACATAAAAGGATTATGCACAACATACTACATTACGTAACTGTACGTCTAAAACTATGTAATCCATTCGGTTAAAAAAACTACCTAAAATGTGGACGACCAGACGGGCAGCGCTTCACTAGCTTCTCTCCTCCCCTCTCCTCCTTTCTACTCCTCTCCCTTCTCTCCCCCCTTTCTTTTTTTTTCTGAATAAAAGTGAGTTATTCTAGAATTTTGGGGTCTTTTATAGGGTAGATTGTGCCGCCATTTGGAATAGCGACAGTGACTTATGAGATCCCTGTCGCCATTTGAAATAATGGTTTTCCTATATTTCAATATTAAAACATTTAAGGAGTTGCGGGATCTTTATCGCTAGTTGAAATGATGACAGAGCTCTGTTGCCGGTTGGAGTGGCGACAGGGACCCTGTCGCCATTTGGAATCGTGATAGGAACATTTCGCCTGTCGCCATTTTTGTTTTAAAAAAATCAACTATTTATTTTTAAAATTTTCTTTTAAAATAGTTTTTTTTTTTTTTAAAAAAAAAGAGCAGATCAGGCGGAAGAGCAAGGAGTTCCCGGCAACTAAGCCGTTGGGTTACCACAGATATCTGGTAATATCATTAGGCACAGGTCTGCCAGAGCAAGATATCATGTTTGATGCAAGACATGTTGCCAAATGGGGCATTTTTGGATGGCTAGGCCGGGAGGATACAACGCCTTTGCTCAACATGTTCTTCCATGGTAGCTCAGATATGGCTGATAGCCATGTCGCGACCTTTTCAGAGCAATCGGGTGCTCAGACCAACTGTTGCGCATCCAAGTCAGACCAACTGTTGCGCATCCAGGTATGTGGCCCCTATTTACAAGGCAATGTCATAGTACCATTCAAGTTATTATGTGACTAGCTTCTTGACCTATGCTAAATATTGTATTGACAATATCTACATTCATTTACCATCACAGGATCACAACATGCCGATAGAGACACTGTCAACTGACCTTTCAACGGAGAAGCATCTTCAAGAGTTGGTTAAAATAGGAGAAAATCTTCTCAACAAGAAACTAAGCAAGGAAGATTGCAAGGCCAACAACATCGAGCTAGTGACAAAAGATTGTGGTACTGTGACCTATGCAGACATGTTCACACGGTATGCAAAGCTCCTTTCTGACGAGAGGAAGCTTGGGCTCCGGAACATGAAGCTGGATCCTAGCCCTAGCACACGTGAAATGTGAGCTCTTCGGAACAGATGTTTGATATCCATCTACAGGATGCGTGCCCCCTACTATAAGTTACTTTGTTTGTATTGTGTAATACATACCTATTCTAAGTGTCGAACTTTGTATGATAATGGTAAAGTTGGTATATTGGCTTCAAGCTTTGTAATATTGGACAATAGAATACCTAGCTGTGTGTACTGTCAAGTAACCAGTGTTTGTTCTGATTGTCGAACTGTGTGTGGTAATTGTGAGTTGATGGATTTGCATACTACTAAGTGGATTATGTATGGTCATATTAAAGTTGATGTATCATGTATGTGATTGCAGCAATCCAGCTCTCTGTTTGGTCAATTGGAATGCTAGCTTTGATGATGATTATCTAGCTAAATATAGTTGAGGATGTTGCATAGAGACGGCCTACACTTTCAGGTTTTGCTAATTTTTTAATGTACAAGAGGAGTTTCTCAAAGCACATAGAACGATAACTACAAACGAATGGCTTCGAGTTCCTTCTGGCTATCAGTCAATGCTAGTATGCGCAGGTAATTTGTTTATATAATAATATAGGGCCAGGGGTGTTGTGTTGGTGCAGGTCTAGGTCTCCAGCTCAACCAATCATTGTCACACCCGTCCTTTGTAGCAAGATGATTTCTATTTGTTAGAAGCTTCCACATGGATCTGGCTCTTGGCTACATCCATACTACTGCACCTTTTCAGAACAACCTGGTCTGAATAATACACTACTACTACTAATACTAGTAGCTATGCTTAGTGCTTAATTAAGTAACAGATGCTGGCTAATACTATGCTAGTAGAAGAGAGTAGAGCACACATATATTATATGTTTAGGCAGGGGATGGGGATGGGCTAAACTAATCATGATGCTATTAACAGCTAAGGTAGACCTACTTTTTACTTTCAGACGTTTGCTAGTACTCTATGTATGCGCATGGCTTTGGTTGCTGCATGATTTGGTCAGTCTTGCGGTTTTGGCTGGTCGAATGCTTGAACAGCTACAGCACACACCCAATACGGTTGTGCAAGCTGAGTGCAAGTGTAAATCATGACAAGTGGGGTATGATCGAGGGCAAATTTTTGCTGGCCGGACCACCGATCGATCGCTATAATTCTGCTCGTTATAGATGTCTCTCTTGGCTTGCACGCCACAGCTGACATAGCTGGCTCGAGCTCGACAGTTAGTTCCAACTATATATGTGTGCAGAGTGCAGGTGTATTGCTCAATTTGGCAGTATCAATTCGATATCGATCGTTCGTTCTAGGCTTGCCTTGCTCATCAGCTAGCCTGATCACTCGGCCGGTGTTTATGCATGTATGTATGTAACTTGAAGATCAAATTCTGCAAACCCTTGTTTGGGTGTTAATTAGGGCTTGATTACTGAATGAATATAGTCGTTTCCATTATTTATGTCTATCTATGCTTCTTCCCTTTCTTTTCTGTCTCCAACGGAGCTAGCTAGCAGAATACAGAACACTACTCCTTCGTACTTCAATTTGTGGGACCAAACTAGAGTAGATTTAGGGCGGCTGGTTTTGGATTTGGAGACTAGGAAATGCATGAAATTGGCTAACGGTCTGCAGTATATATATGTGCTGCTCAATTAACCTATAATCTCGAGTCCCACTTCGATCAGAAAGGCTAGAACAGTAGAACGTAACATGCAGGTGCAACAAAACACTCGATTATTAATTGTTAGTCGTCGAACACTTTGTTTATATAGTATAATAGTAGTATACCGCCACAATTAGCTGCCTAGAATAACGTGTCGACGGGATCTCCAATATGCAGATTTGACCATTGCTTTTATATGAATATGTTTATAAAATAATATAAAAATATTTTTCATGATTAATTTAATAATACCATTTTTCACATAGCCAATACAACTATACACACACATACATACATATATATATATATATATATACACACACATACACACATACATACATACATATATACATACTATAATAACCAAAGTTTTTAAAAAATAATAGCATGTTTTCTAAAACGTTATACATTTCTAAACGGAGGGAGTACCTATTCTGCATTTGTCGTTCTTATCGACAACTCACAAGATTCCATGGCGACGGCCAGCTAATTAATGACCATCAGAATGATGACGATGCATGCACAAGAGGACTGGAACCACGCAGGTGATACGGTGTAGATCGATATGCCTCAACGACTCAAAAGAATCATTCTTGCGTATATGCTTCACTTGATCATGACTTCATGGTACGTGTGATAATCTGATGACCCTCTCTCGTGGCATATCCTCCGTGTCACGATCTCAGCCTCTCGCATACATCTACGTGACCAATAGCGACAATATTCTCTTGCGATATATACGCAATTAAGGGTTCAAATGAGTAGTATTCCATCTTTCATCTTATGCATATATATAATAAGGCTAGTGGCCAATAAATTTTAGTCGCCATTTTTGCCGACATATCTTCCAAGTTTGAAATGCTATTCATCACTCATCACTAGATAACTAGAGGTGCAGCTTTCATTAATCCATCCATCTTGCAGTTTATTTATTTATCTATTGTGAACACCAAGACATGCACAAGTCGACATCCATCAGCAAACCATCACACAATATCACACCTACACTGTGTCTTTTCATTATACTGGTAAAAACCACTAAAATAAACTACATTTTTATCTGCACGTAGGAGCGAAGCTGGACCTCAGATGTCTGGGGCGCCTAAAATCCAGAATTAAAAGACAATATAAAAATCATTAAAAAATCAGTAGAATACGACTTTGGACCAGCTCCGCACGTGTAGGCTCAGAGCAATTCTGCTTGCGGTACATACACCGCCCATAGACGTGGATTGATCCATACCAAGAGATCGGAAAACGAGCGGAGAAAATATTGCAGCTGGACACCTACACAGCTACACTACACGTTGAAAGTGAGACACATTCGATTGACGTAGGCATTGTGTGTGTGGCCCTAGCACAAGTTGAGACAGTTACGTGCTTGCTCCAACAAGGTGAGGCTGTACGAGCCGGGATCAAAATAGCGGCCAGGGATTGGTCGAGCCCCGACGCTACGTCAGAGGAAGCAAAGATTCCGCTGGCCCTACGCGCCACATGCAGGCACCGATCGGTTTTCCGGTACGGGACGAGCTCAGCTTGCGCGGCCGAGGGGACACCGGCGTTCGCCGCTCCTCCGCCACAACTTCCCCGCTAATACTTATCCATCCACGTAGGCACTCCCCTCGCGTGGGCCCATCGCGTCCACGTACGCGCACGGCAAACAACTTACAGAAGTGGCGTGCAAACTTGTTTACAGAAGTGGCGTGCAAACTTGTTTGTGTTAAACAGTAGAATTCGTCGGTAGAAAATTCTAATACAATCACATAATAGAACACGCAACAAAGAGACATAATGTAGAGTACGATTCAATATCTTTATTTATGCGAGTTTTTTACATAGAATCCTCATATTTACCTCCTCAGGACGGTTTAGTCTTTTATCTATTATTAAGTTTTGTAACAGTTTGCATCTGTATATGCACACCATCCCACCCAACGTTGGATACTTGAATTCCAGACTAGGGTTTCAATGAGTCGGAATCAGGTTGGTTAATTTTTGGCCCTGGTTAGTTTTTTTTCTTTCGATCCCAAGAAAGACACGTATGCACGTCACACACACACGCTCGTGCTCCAGTACTAACCGGCGTTGATTTTTTAGTGTGCAACAGAGAGTTTGCGATGTCTCAGCTTTGATTTGAATAAATCTGTCACGAGTTTAAATATGCTCGCATTGTCGGGTCAGTCAATCGATGTCAAAAACTGGAAGTACCATCCACGATTGGTTTGGCTAGATCGAAACCGCTGGGAGCCTGCCGGTATTTATTAAAAACACCGGTGTATCAGAATACCATGAACTCCGTCAATGTTCAAATTGTTTGATCTGGTGGTTACAGTGACTACTGTTCTTATGTAGGAGCAGTGCTAGCTCCGTAGGACTAGGGGTATACATGAGATGTATGGTGCTATAATACAGAGGATCACTGTGCCAGCATTGCTTTTTTTTGTATGTGTTTGAACGGTATTTGGCAGTGACACTGTAGCAACAGAGAAAAATATTTGATGTAGCGAGAAAACACTGTAGTTGCTAAGGGCATCTCCAACAGTTAGAGATGGTCTTGTTTCTAACATATGCTACATCATCTTTAGAGACAACATCTTCAATAGATAGTCTCTAGCACACTCTCTAACCTTTGTATTTTATAATTTTCCTTTGAAACGGTCCTACATGTTAACTAGAGTAAATTAATGTATCATGTCTTGTTTCGCGTGCACGATCATCTTTTCAGGAAGAGACGACTTATACTATCTCTCATTCTCCTCTCTCCTCCACGTAGGATTTTGCTGACGTGACATAACTAAGAGCATCTACAACAATCCACCTCAGTTGTTACTAAGAGGTTGCCACATCAGCTTTTAGATGATGTGGAGGAGAGAAGATGAGGAGAGAAGGTGAAGCTGTTTCTACATGAAGAAACTATCAGATTGTTAATACCAAGACATAAGAAACAACAAAAAACTCTATTGGAGGTTTAGTTGTTACCTAAACTCGTATTTTGTGGGTCCCACTGCCTACCAACAAAAATCTACCGGATCTTGTGCAGCCCGTCTTCTTGGCTTCCCCCGCAGATGATATGATAAATGAGCCAAAACATATAGACCACAAAGTTGTACCCCATTGTTGATCATCAAGAATCATGCACATTTATAGCAATTAAAGTCTTAGATACAAGCTTAAGAAACAATTCATTGGAATGCTTGTTTCTTTTTATTAGATTGAGTACTATCTCTCTTCTTAGTAACAAGCTAAGAAACAAATTATTGTAGATGCTCTAAGAGCATCTACAACAGTCCACGTCAGCTGTTACTAAGGGGTTGCCACATCAGCATTTAGGTGATGTGGAGGAGAGAAGGTGAGGTTGTTTCTAGATAAATAAACTATCAAATTGTTAATACCAAGACACAAGAAACAACCAAATACTCTATTGGAGACTTACTTGTTACCTAAAAAGCGCTTTTGTGGGTCCCACTGTCTTAAAGCAAAATATCCACCGGATCATTTATGAACCCGACTTCATTATTGATATGATAAATGAGCTAAAACATGTAGACCACAAAATTATACTTCATTATTGATCATCAAGAATCATACACACTGAAGAATTAAAGTCTTGACATGTTAAGAAACAATCCATTGAAAGACTTTTTTCTTTTTATTAGATTAAATCTCTCTCTCTCTAAGAATGTAATTTAAAAAACAAACTATGTAGATCTTAGAGGCGATAATAAATACATTATTGGAGGTGCCTTGATCTAAACCTTTGTTTTTGTAATCGGACAGTACCAATACAGATTCTCTACATTGATACATTCAATTGAGATGATCCATTTCCGGCCCAAAGATGGATCACGCATGGATCATCAATGCACAGTGCTTCAACATTAATCGGGTGATAAAGCCGGGTCAGCTCTAGAAACTTGGGAGTAATTATGCTGCTGCGCATGCGGCCACTAGCAGTTAATGAGGCCTCAAAGGGACAAGAGAGAACGGCCGTTGTCCAGCTCCCTGCCGGTGGCCCCACGACAAGGAACTTTTTTTTATTAATTAATTCTTTTTTAAATTTTATTTTGAAGTTAAAATTTCCACGACAAGCTGGTGCACGTAATTTTCAGTCCACCTCAATTTGCCTGTTTTCTTTTCAAGGAATAACATTACTGAAGTCTCAACTTTCTTCTCTAAAAATGGAGATCAAACCAAAAGTTTACTGAATTAGTGAAAATAAAGAAGACGTAGAAAGACAAAGAAAGGCGAAATATTACTGAAACTAGCTAGATGCTGAACATTGAATTTACAGTTGCAAATGTGATCCTTTCCCCTTTCAACTTAAAATGAATATTTCGCAAACCCATTATAAGTTTGTAACCTCATATCAAAGATGGCTACTTGGATTGTGTGTAGGCACATTTTCAGTTTCACAGATGGGTGTATCTAGGCACTCTGCGTATCTACGGTTTTTTTTTTTGGTATTGTACAAAGTGCCCTCTACGAAAAGTTAACAACTGTAGAGATTCATGATACCGACATTGATACTGTAAGGAAACTAGAAAACTCAATGCGCAAGAGTGAGATTTACTCATGAATCAAACATAGCATAATTTGTTGAATATGAGATCCGACCATTTTTTTCCTTATCAACCACAACGTGTACTCACAAGGAGGTGCTATAAAAAAGCACTTATTTGGAGTATATCATGATGCAAAACTAAACAAAGCATCCTCTTTTGGAGAGAAAGACAGCTAGGCTAGAACCAGCTTATAAAAACAAAAATCACACTCCAAAAAGTTGTTACAAAATTAGCCCAGTAGGAGACGACCGTAAATTACTCACCTAAAATTAATCCAAAAAGAATACCCAAGAAAGGAATTTTTTTAACCAAGAAATACTTACCTCTTTATAAATTGGCCAAGAGCCAAGCCCACCTGAAGCACCAACCGAGCCGAAGCGAAGCAACCAAACCAGGCAAGAAAGGCAAGAAATGGCGGCCATCTCCTCCACCGCCTACTTCTCCTCGCAGCCGCAGCTCCCCGCCTCCACCGCCAACCCTAGCAGCAGCGGCCGGCACCCGCGGCGGCGGAGCAGCAGCTTCGTAATGCTCGAGGCGGCGGCCGCCTCCGGCGGCGGCGCAGTGGGGAGGACGAGGAGCCTGACGGAGGAGGACCTGGAGGAGCTCAAGGGCTGCCTCGACCTCGGCTTCGGGTTCGCGTACCACGAGATCCCCGAGCTCTGCGGGACGCTGCCCGCGCTGGAGCTGTGCTACTCCATGACGCGGAGGTTCCTCGACGAGCAGAGGGCGCCGGGGCAGGAGCCCGCGGCCCCGCAGGCACCGCCTCTCCCGAACTGGAGAATCTCTGGCCCTGGTAATTTTTTCCTGTACAAGTTTCAATTTTGGTAAAGTTTTAGTTTTGGGATGGTGTGAATACTTTTTGCGGTAAAGGTGGGATTTTTTTTTTCTGTCGTTTTGGTGGGAGCTCTCTGATTTTGGGAGAACTAGAGCTGGATTTGAGTATAGAGAATGTGATTTTTTGGTTAAGTTAGGTGGGAGGTGGTCGAGAGGTTTGATATTGAGATGCATGTGGCAAACTATGCTTCATTGTGCGCGAAAGATTTGATTATGTTGTGTTTTGGCCAGGTAGCATGATAGTATGTTTGCAATATACTATCAGGTGCGTTCCTCCCATTAGATCGCATGCTGAATTCCGTGTAGATTACACCGCGGTTTAATTTGTAGAATTTTTTCGTCGGACTGATGAACCATAGAATGCTAATACTACGGCAGTATGTTGAATTCTGAATTTCTGATGCTTGTCGCATGAATTGTTACGAATGAAGGATATCAGATATTCACGCTGAATAGTTTGTATCAAACAATATGCATCCAGATTGTTGCAGAATGGGATTTTTTTAAGGAATATTAAACACCTTTTGGTGGATTGGTGTATGGTTGGATGTCTAATTTCGATTGTCCTGGGTGTAGGATCATATTTTCTGCTGAAGGTTGCTGCTCATTTAGTTATTAACAATGGTTTGCTCAATTCGTTTGATGCACCAGCTGTATTTGTTACAAACATACAAAGTTACAATAATAATTTTGTTAGGAAAGAACTGTACATGTGTTGTGCATAGCTAATGAGTGTATCCCTTTAAGGAAATCAATTGAAAATTTATTAATTCATACTGATTTGCTCAGAGTTCTGATTGCTCTCTTCAACTCTTGATCTTAGGATATTGATTAAACCCTTTTATTGTTTTATGGATTTCTGTTTTACCTTTTGTCTTGATGACGCTTGCATGTTGTACTCCATAAGATGTTCGGTATGGACTATGGAGAATCAGAAACCTTTTCTTTTACTTTGTTCATAAAAGGAATGAGCATGATAAACGCTCCAATATTCTACCAACTTTTTCGCTGTCGTCCATTATATGATTTTGGTTATATATAAATGATACCAAATGAAAAGAAAGGAAAATTTCAGCATGGTGAAGGGAGGAAAACAATACTTGTATTCTCAATTATGTCACTTAACAGAAGGTCGAAGAACTCAACATGTGCTTTCTTCATTGATGTCACTTTTTTTAGTAAGTGCGAACTGTCATCTCCAAAACAAACTTCACAACAAAGCAAAGCAAGAGAAGTCCCCACAGGGAATTATGCTTCTCTCCTTTTCAACACATGTTTCCTCTTCAAAAACAAATGCACAAATTTGAAGAAATGCCGTTCTTCCTATCCCAGATGTCTTTTAGAAAAAATTCAGCAGCGCAACGTGTTCTCCATAGCTATTACCTGGATTGTTCATTCAATCTGGAGATTCTGTTCCCTTTGTGACGGATTTATTATCTAAAAGGACTACTGTACTTTGCTGATCAATATTGTCTCTGGCAGGTGATGATCCAGAAGAAGTGAAGGCTAGGCTGAAGTATTGGGCTCAGGCAGTTGCATGCACTGTCAAACTCTGCAGCTAATGGAGGTTGGCAGTCTGCAGGTTCATCTCATAACGTGTACGGTATGACTGGGCTGAACTGAAGGTGGTTGAAGTTGAAGAATCTGCTTATGTGGTTTTGAGATCTGGTGTGCTTCGTGGTATCGAGGCAAAAACACAACTGATCAATGCTTTCGCAAAACTTCAGAGAGAGAGGACTCGTGGTACAGAGAACAGCGAGGAAACTTGAGGTGATCCGTGGTCCGAGCTTTTCTGAAAGCATCAGAAGCTTGTCCTTTCTCATGGGGGTCTCTGCATGGTGCAGCGTTTGCAAGTGCGAGACCTGTGTTTTTTTTTTGCTAGTTCTTCCTTGTAATGATCACTAGGTGCTCCAGTTGTTGTACTGTACCGGGTGGGGTTTGGCTAATCCATGGGTGGATTAGTTCCAGTATGGCTATTTCTTCTGTTCACTTTAACTTTGATTTGTTTTCAAGTAGTGAACATTGTATGGGATTTGCATGAACAGATTAGTAGATTCTGCTATATTGCGAGGGTTCATAAACAGTTTGCTCTGAAAAAAGATTTATTCATGCAGCCTAACGGCAAACTGCGGCTGCTGATATTGTGTATATCATGTGATCCTGCTGAACTGAATCTATGTAGTTTCTGACTGAAAAAAAGCACTACAGGGGATCCAACCACTAATTGAGCACAGATCATAGTACTATGATCGTACTGATTTATCAGTGTCAAACTGAGAAGGCAGGGAATCCCTCTACTAATAACACATAGATTACATGCTCTTACTGGATTTACGTAGCGTCCAATGTAGAAAGGAAGTGATTCAGCATTTCAGCTACTAGCAACTGAGTGTAGAACTCACGGTCTTTTTAACAGGATACGGATAAATTAAACACATAATCTCACTTGATATGTTTATCAGTTTATGCTCCGCATAACCTCAACCAGACCTCTTTTTTGCAACACAAGATTTACTAGCATTTCCTCTGAATTTTGCCAAAGAAACCCCTATATTCACAACTGAATACAATAATTTACAAGAAAAAAAAACCGTGTTGTTGTCGGTGAGTCGCCAGTCCGCACACGCGGTACACGTGGCGCGCGCACGGCTCCCGATGACCCAGAGGCTTCCATGTGGAGCCTTGACCTTGGGGTACGTTTACCCAGGCCTCCCCACCTCGAATTCCTCGAGGGATCGCTTGCAAATACGGCCAGAAGATGGGGGTAGTCTCGGAACCCCATCAGGTCTTGTCTGGGTCGTCTCCACTTTGTCGTCTCTATCCTCAGCTAGTCTCCTCCACGGTGGTGGCCGGTGAGCAAGCAGAAATGGAATGACCGTGCCATGTTTTCAGTTTGGACCTTGCACTTTCTGCTTGTTTAAGATTGCAATGTCCTCCACTCTCGGCACGATTCGGATCATGCTAGTATCTTTCAGGAATTCTAAGCTACGAGCCTAAGTGGCTATAATTAACTGGCTATAATTTTTTTAGGGAATTTGAAGACATCAGCAACAGCATGTGAACAGGCAATTTTAGCAACTATTTTACATGCTTGGATTGTAAAGGAGGAAACAGATATGATACTAATGCCATAAGTCATAAGATCGTATACATTAATACACTACCAATTCAGGCTATTCATATTATAGTATATCAGTTTATCCTAGTTATTTATGGATAAGATTAAACATTGCTTTAACTGCAAAGTTTTCACATGTATCACACTTTTCATCGGTTACAAATTCCAACCATGAAAGCGCTAAGGAGGATGAAGGACGCTGCGAGGACATACTACGGAAACTACTAAAACAAGAGGGCTTTAATAGAAACACAAAACCTCACAGAAAAGCCATTTTCCCTTTCGTTCTCGTGGGATATTCCCTCGGAATATTTATATTTACATCTTCCACTCCCCTCCCCTCCTCTCCGCCCCCTCTCCCCTCGCCCGCTCGCGTCTTCGAGAAGCATCGAATAGCGATCGCCTCCGCCCCCACGAGCTCCCATGGTGGACGCGCCCACCAGCGGCTAGGGTTCCCACCTTTCCCTCACGGTTCGTCCCGGCCCAGGCCTGATTTTTCCGCCTTTTTTTGTGTGTGCTGATTTTCCTGTTTTTTTCGGCGATTTTTGGCGCGATTGATCGGATACGTAGGGTTTTGGCGAGCCTGTTGCGGCGGCGGCGGCGGAGATGAACGGGGAGGTGGAATGCAGCGTGTGCCACGCGAAGGTGGCGGTGCCGGCGGCGGTGTCGAAGGCGTACGACAGCCACCGGAGCACCGTGTCGTCGCGGCAGCGCGCGCTCAACGCCCTCCTCGTCTCCGGCGACTGCGTCCTCGCCGGCCTCCAGGTGAATAGTGCTCCTCCCCTTTTTCATTCGGCTCGGTTTGATCAGTGCGTTTGGTCTCGAATCGCTAAGTGTCGCGTGGCGATTGAATCGTTGGTGGTGGTTGCGATGGGATGGTGTGACTTGTGGATAGGAGAGTTGTGTGGTTTTGAATTTTGGATTGATGACTTGCTGTTTAGTGAAAACATGATGTCACGAAAGTTTGTAGCTTTGTGCATTTGGTTAGCTACAGTGCACGCTAAAATTTTTGTGGAGTTTCATGAGCTGTGATTTTTCTCTCTCTAAAATGATGTTAATTTTACTAGACTGTGCTAAATATTGCAGAAGAAGGGTGTCATCGGTAGACACGTATATTTTCTTTACAAAAGTTTGTGGTTTCGAGGTACATGCAAATGTGTAACAACAAAAGTTTGTGGTTTCGAGGCACATGCAAATGTGTAACAGGAGGCGATCACATCATTCCATGACTGGCTTCATTGATTCTTGTAGACGAACAAGTAGTGGTAGTTTGGATTCTTGACTCGAATGCTCCCCTGTACTGCTAGGAGCGGAACTAGAACGAAAAAGACCAGGGTTTACCACTTCATCATACATATAACAACATATATAATTTTCAAGGAACACTATATTAAATAGTAATTTATGAGGCAAACATTGGCAAAATGCATCATCCGGCCTCAATGACCAATAAAAAAAGAACAAAATGACTTAAAATTCTGAAGTAAAAATAGTATAATGATAAGATAAAAATAAAAATAAAAACATTACCTTTTAGTATTTACGTTCTTTCAAGTTTATGGAGCGACGAACCACAACATTAGTAGCACTATCTGACACTTTCCTTTTTAGAAACTTTTCCATAAATTTACTTGCCACTTGCCGATTATTCGAAAACTTTTCCATAAAATATTGGAATCATGGTATGTTCAATAGTTAAAGAACAGTATATTAGAAACATACATCCAGGAGCAGAAACATACCTACTTGACATTATAATAATAAAAAAACTCTTAAGTCAATTCCAAAGCATGGTCCGATATGAGCACATCGATGATGGATATCACTTGTAGTTTTGCCTCCGATTTGCAATGAACTAGGCCGGTATTCCAAAAACACAAATTCAAACCCTAAGTATTAACCCTACATTTTGACAAAAAAAATGAACCAACAATCATCACATTGAAACCATAACTCACAAATTTAGCCTCTTTGGTTGAAAGAAATTGGAAGAACTGAAGATATGGGACATGCTGCATGTCGATTCCGCAATTCGTGACTTAGCCCTTCCGACAGGTGACTGGGCGAGGATGCCACGGCCGGTGTGGATGACGGCCGAGGCCTCCCTCCAGAATCCACACCGGCGACTGCGGCCACCGTCCACCGATCAGGCGAGGTGAGCAAAATTGTGAACCGCGGGGGCCGAGAGGGAGAAGAACAGATGTGGACTCCATAGCAACGCGACACACTCACATGAGACGTGAATGGGAAGGACGCGCGCGGCTGCTAGTGCTGGGCTGCTGACTTTGATGCGTGCAGACATGCAGGTGCTTTGGGTTGTGCTGACTCCTCATGTCAATTGGGCCGCACTACCTTGTCACCCATTCGTCATGGCCCAGTCGCGGCCAGTAGGAGCGGAGCAACGAAACTACAAGAGACCGGAGGTTAGGCTGAACCGGGGTGCACAACTTTTTGGCTAAGAGGTGCACGTATAGTATATATATGATAATATTTGCTATTTTTTTTGGACCCGGTGTCCTGTGACACCAGGTAAGCCCATTGGGCTCCGCCCCTGTGTACTACTGTTAGCATTAGTCTAGATGCGCATGTCAGCTGCTAGAAGAACAATTAATGCCTACTTACTTTCATGACCATTCCATGATTTGCATTACTGATGGTGAATTTATTCTAGAATCTAGACTATAGAGTATACATTGTTAACATGAGTAGCCTCCTTTTTTCTTTTCTTTTTTAAAAAAGGCATGTTTGGTTAAATTACAAGTGCTAAACTCTGGGATATTGGATTGGAGTACTTGTGTACAACTCATTGACAAATTTTGTATCCAACTGGCCATGCTCATACATTTTTTTGTTAACTCATTGGCAATTTTCCACATTATAAGTTCTTATGTTGCTTAACACATTTCTACCTCTTTTTTATAGCCTATATTGGTCTACATGTGTAAAGTGGATGGGAAATTCAAATTTAGTCCAGTCAGTGTGAACTTCTTGACAGAGATTACAAAAATCACATTTGCCATCATCATGCTATTCTTCCAGGTATGTGGAATCATGTATTGTTCCATTGTGGTCTGTTGCTTGATATAATGCATTTTTCTATCCATATTCTTTAGTATTAGAAACTAATTTAATTTCTGTAAGGTAAGATGGCATTTTTGTTCGTGCAGTTACACTTGAATATGCTGCTAAGTGAGTGGAATGAACATTGTGTTCTAAAATATCGCATTGCATTTCAGCGCTGACTAGTAAATACTTCTTTTTTCTAGTAATTTTATTTCCTTGATGCCCTTGTCAAGTTGGCTTTTGCCTTTTGCAGGCTAGGCGTCTAAAGGTGGGAGAGAAGCCACTTCTCACAGTTTCAACATTTGTGCAGGTAATATGACCTTCAAGTATGTCATGCCGATGCATTGGATCTGGTCAATTCCTTGCCTGATTTCAATCTCAAGCTTTGTTTTTTCACTTGAAAAACTCACATGATGGAAATACATGCTATTTATTTTGAAAAAAGTAGCGGATCCCCATTACCTGGCCATATGCTATCATGTTGATACATTATAGCACAACTTAACACACAGTTCATGGAACTTCCATACAAGCCTATCTTGTAATCATTCATTACTTTCTGCTGGCCATCAATCTCTCTTTATTTGTTATAAAGACAAAAGTATTATTGCTGAAAATTAGTGATCTTATCTGCCATGCTAATTATTCGTCACCTGGCAGGCTGCTCGCAATAATGTTCTTCTTGCTGTTCCTGCTCTTCTCTATGCTATCAACAACTACTTAAAGTTTATAATGCAGGTAAAGAATCGATAAGCACCTCAGAAATCAGGATGGCGTAGTGACATTTTCTTCTTTTTCTGTTCTTGAGAAACCAAAATAGAGGAGCCCAACATTTGTATTAGCCTAACTTGGATCTGGTACATCTTTTCTAACCATTGATCGCATGTGTTATGCAGCTATATTTTAATCCTGCGACAGTGAAAATGCTGGGTAATCTCAAGGTATGGTATTAAAAGATGTTTGAGGAATATTAATAGTTGCATAATCTCATGGTTGGTGCATGCAGCCATGCACCAACCCATGCATGCATGTAGGTGCACACATTCATTTGGACGCGCACACACTTTTTTTGTTCATGTTGTATTTAAAAGAAAAGCTATTAACTCCTGATAATCCCAACCTTGTAATGTACTTGTTGGTCTTTAACATTTATTTGGAGTCCGGCTGCATCTGGCATACACTTGTTTTGGTAATCATATATTCATATTATAATTGATACCTGTAGGTTCTGGTAATCGCTGTGCTCCTAAAGGTGATAATGAGGAGGCGTTTTTCTACAATTCAGGTAAGTTTGCTCTTAATTATTACCAGTCACATCGTTCAACTTTTGACATGTTAGTTTTCCAAGATTTAAAAGTACAGGTGGTCCAAACGTAAGTGCAATTTCAGTCGGTACAATTCAAAGATAATTGGCCACTTGTATTTCTTCATTTCTGTGTTTTAATCTCTAAATGTAATGCTATATTTTTAGGGATGCCATGAGCTTGTGTAATTGACATCATGCTATTGTTTGTTGACAGTGGGAGGCCCTTGCTCTCTTGTTAATTGGAATATCTGTTAATCAGCTAAAATCACTGCCTGAAGGTTCTAGTGCGCTTGGTCTTCCTGTTGCAGCTGGAGCCTACCTATATACACTATGTTATGTAAGTTTTGACTTTTGACTTTTTGGTTCATTTGTTAATAAGTTTATCTCATACTTCCTTTCATCCTTTTGTACCTGAGTAGTGTGCAGTGTGCTGCTCTATTTAACTTGTTGGATTAGAGTATAACATTTCTCCTGTGAAATTTGGGGGCTAGTTTTACTGTTATGCATCCAGACTTCCTTTGTATTTTTTTTCTTGTATATATACAACACAAGCATGTCATTCTGGCAGTCAGTTGACTGTGGTACAGTGCTGTATCTGCACTGCTCCTTAGCTGTAGCTAATTATAAATGTTGCAGCCATTCATCTCATTGATTCATTGCTTGGGTCCTGCTATGTTGTGCTTTCAACCAATGTTTCTTTTCAATTATATTATTGGTGTTCAATTTGTATTTCTCTAGAACTTCATTATGTACCACGATAGGATTCAGAACTTGTGGTAAATTCCCACAGCAAAATAATAGGATATTAGGATGTAAGCACTCTGGGATAAAATTTATACATTCAAGTGCTTCACATGAAGACAGTTTGGGGCTTTTCTTTTCATTTGATTGTGTTATCAAAAGCAAATTTGTAAAGAGCAGAATTAAATGTAAAGAGCTGAATTAAAGGTGACATCTGAGATCTGACATTCCATACTAACTTTGTGGCAATCAGGTAACAGTTCCTTCATTGGCTTCAGTTTACAATGAAAAGGCTCTGAAAAGCCAGTTTGATACCAGTATATATCTTCAGGTATGACCATATCCAAAGATCAAAGAACCGTTGTCAGGCAAAATCCCGTTCAGGGCCCGGTAACGGTTCCCGGACGGTAACCGGAAATACCGGCTAAAAACCGGCTGAAATTCAGAAGGCAAAAGTGGAATTCAAATTTCTTCCGGCCAGTTACCGGGTGGTAACTGGAAAAACCGGTAAAACCAGAAAACAAAGGAAAATGGGTAATTAGCAATTGTAGAGTGTTTAATGAAGTAGCAATCCTCCAAGAGTTTAATGAAGTAGCAATTGCAAAAAAGAGTTTAATGAAGTAGCCAAAGTATAGCTTGTATGAGTTAAGCCTGATTCAAGAAGGTATATAGTATGCATATACTCTAACCAAGAAGCTTTAGAATACAACTTCAAGCTTTAATCGAGTAAATCCAAGTTAAATTCCTTTCAATCAAGCAACAGGGCTCAATTCTTGGTTTGGTTGTGAAGTAACATATGAGGTCAATGAACATAATAAATCACCTATAATCTGTTAAGACATCCTACAATGTTTAAATCTTTTTAACTATTCTGGCACCCAATGACTTGATAGACCAGTTTCAACAAATGCCTATAATAAACAGCCAAAAATGAGCTCTCGTAATCTTGCATCAAAGGTGATGCATCAACCTCACATATGCAAAAAAATAAAAGGGTTACAAAAAAGAATGGCAGTGTCCCTATCAGGAATGGCAACTTGAGGTTATCAGAGGTAAAATTTATCTTTCATGATTCAAGGTAACACCTTATTAAATTCCTACTACAAATGATAGCATCAGAGCCAAAGTAGTCCATTAGTCTAAATTGCTTCTTGAATTTTATTGCCATTCGTCAACTGAGTACCATAATATGGCACTCATTAAACCAACCTTTGCCATAATGGTTAGTCAAACAGAGTAGATTATCAAACAAAGAACCATTAGGAAGCAAAGCATTGAAAATTGTAGTTTGAAACTTTTTCAGCCAGGATTTTTCTCCTGGACCCCGGCCGGTAACCGGCGGTTACCGGCCGGGTTTTTTTTTCCCTGACCATATCCATACATATTATTTTTCTGGCTATTTTGCAATGGCACCATGTGCTACTAAATCACAATGTCCTAAGCTATCTTGGTTATGCATTTATTTATTTCTCTAAAAGCTACTTTTTTTGTCATGATCTTCATCTCATGTTTACAGAACTTATTTCTGTATGGATATGGTGCAATATTTAATTTCCTTGGGCTTGTGATCACTGCCATCATCCAAGGTAATTGTTGAGAATACATGTCTCATGAGAAGCACTGTACTTTTTGCATAATGTGATATAAGTTGGTTTCAACTTTTCTGTTGTTCTGTGCTGTCTTATCAATTGTACTCTTTGAATACTAGTTGTTGTCCCATGTCAACTTGGGATTTTGAATATGCAGTTGTTGTCCCATGTCAATTGTACTCTTTGAATACTAGTTGTTTTGCATAATGTCTTGGTTTGTTTCAGTAATTTTGTGTGACTGATGACTATATAATATATCTTTACGTTCGATTTGGCTTACCAGTTTAATAGAGATCAAATTTAGAACCTTTAATATTTAAATCTAAAATTTCTAAAAACTAATAGAATGTTTCTTTTTTCTTTTCTTTTTTGCTTTTTTGCTTTTCATTTCATTTCAAGATGTTGTTTATTCAACTATGCTTTCGGGGTGCTACTATTTGGAACATGCATAACATCTTGTGACTGAACAATGTTGTCTCTGAAGTGTTCTCTTGCATGATATGTGTTAAACTTCTTTGCTGCCACTATGGCTATGGAATATTGGAATGTGGCATGCTGCCATAAGTAATCGGCTATTGAGTAAATTTTTCAGGACCTAGTAGCTTTCACATTCTGGAAGGGCATTCAAAGGCCACAATGTTTCTTATTTGCAACAATGCTGCACAGGGCATACTTTCGTCATTTTTCTTCAAATATGCAGGTATATTACCAGCATAAAAAGCTCCCTAGTTATTGTTTCACTTGCTATTGAAATGGTACTGCATATATTTAGTATCTTTGAGAACTTTTTTTTAATCAAATAATCTTTTCTTGAAAAAATATTTTATTAACAATTTCTTGCCAACTTTATTCCCAATTATGACTTTTTTGGCTACGCCACCACTCGAGAAGTGGCAAGACAACACTGCCACACCAGTCACCAGTGGCGTGGCTAAATCCTGCCACTCCACCACCAGTGGCGTGGTCAAATTCTGCCACTCCACCACCAATGACGTGACAGTGTTGTTTGACCACGTCACCACCCGTGGCTTGGCAAGAAGTGCCATTTAGCTAGATCTAGCCCGTGTGTGGCAGTGTTATTGTAATGAACCTTAGTTCATCGGGGTAACTACCATACGCAGAAGGGCCAGGACGGCACGACTGAAGGGGAGGAGCTTTAGGAGAAAGGGGAGACCATGGGCTGGGGAGAAGAACCTGGGGGAGAGACTAGAATAATTCTTTGTTATTGCTTGCCTCTGAAAGATATCAATAGTCCTTATATAGAAGCTCTCCCAACCAATATGGATAGGGATCAATTTAATAATAACATTCCTAACTAATAGATAGGCCACCAAACAATTAATACTTATTCTACGAAACTAATCACCATGGAAAAAAAACCGGTCGGTTACCGGCAGTAACCGGTGGGGACTAGGAACGGAAAAACCGGCCGGTTTTTCCCTGTTTAGCAAATTCAAATTCCAATTTTTGAATTTCAGCTGGTTTTTAAGCAAATTCAAGCGAATTTTGTCTGGATTTTTTCTGGGAAATCCGGTAACTGGCCGGTTTTTTTTCCGGCCGACGACCGGGATTTCCACCGGAAACGGGTTTTGGATCCTTGCTAATCACATTATTCAATGAAATAGATAATAAGCAGCCATCTCAATCCTCTGTAGGCCTGCTGCTACAGTACCCTCGGTACAGTTCATGTGCAGTATTTTTTCACGCACCGGTTATCTTGCCATGCTGCTGGCCAAAATGGTCAGATTTGGAAGTTGGTGAGGGGTTAGTAATAAAAATAACTTGAAAAATGGGTTAAATAATAAAAATTGTTCTATCTTTGAGGACTTACTATGCTACTTGCATTGCATGTACCCACAAAAGTTGCCATGCATGAGCATGACCATGCAACTAACCAAATTCTTGTTTAAAGTTGAATATATACGTGCACATCGAGCAATGATTATTTAGTCTTAAAGATCACACATACACATGAATAGGCTAATTCTGTGATGCACCATTTGGTTGCTATACATTAGTTTTGGCAAGTGAACTGTGGTAAGATGCAAGCACATTAATGAATAATGATGAATGCAGATACAATTTTGAAGAAGTACTCATCAACAATCGCCACAATCTTTACTGGGGTAGCGTCTCTTGTATTGTTTGGTCATACTCTGACTATAAATTTTATTCTTGGAATATCAATAGTAATTATATCTATGCATCAGGTAACCTGCTTTTCTTTTTTGTGTTGATTCAATTAATATTAAAGTTTTCCTACCCTGACATGTTTCTGGTCGATCTTTCTTTCAGTATCTTTCTAATCAAATTAAGGATGAAGTGCCAAGCAGTAAAATTGAGATAGCTGATGCTCAGGATCACAGGTTAGTCCTATTGTGTTCTTGAGTCTTGACACTACAGTAGCTGGTACTCGGGCACTGTTCTGAAGCTTCATTCTGCGATCCACCTTTTAGGGAAAAAAAAATATTGTTTTCTAATGTAACCGCTGAAAACTTGGTGCACTTCATGTGAAGCATTTAGTGGACATTCAAGTTTGTTTAGTATGTATTTGGTTTGGTTTGACCGTTTGATGGTTGCCTTGTTCAGCAGATTAAAGGAATCTGTATATGTCAATCTGACAGATTCAGTGGCAAGTGAGGTAATTATATACTATATAGAATTCAAGCGATGACCTTATTATTATTATTTGGATAACTAACAGCCATTCCATCTATACATATAGGCTAAACACCGCCATGGATCTGATGAGAGGCAGCCACTTCTTCCCGTCTGATTTTATGTCAGAGGTTTTCTTCTTCTTCTTCTTTCTAGAGTGTAATTAATTGTCTTACGGCCTTGGTAGAGATGTGTCTTTTTTTCTGACAGTGCTGCCAACTGAGACACTTAATTTCCTCAACACTCAACAGGAGAGGAGCAGCATAGATCTTACCAACAACATAGCGTCTGCACTTGAGGATGGAAAGATTATATAGCCTTGATAGCATTTTTGACCTAGTGTTGCCGGAGCCGCACTGTTGCCATGTAAAGAATACAGAACTATCGCAGGGGTGTCTATTCTGTGGCACAATGGCGTGCTTCCTGAAACAGTAGTGAAGGAATGAATTCCTTTAGCCTTTCTGTAGCAAAACTGATGTGATAAGATGATGGGCGAGAATAAATCTATCTAGTCTCCTTTCTTCCCTGACCGAGTATGATTCTTCCGTTGCGTGGTATGTAGATAGAAATTTGTTCTGTTGTGTCGTGTTAACTGCGGAGCAAATGGATTCCTGCGTGTACAATTGCATCAGAACAACTGATTCCGCCGCCGCGGCATGCCCACCCCTTCAGCTGCGCCTCATTCATTGGGAATGGCTTCTGGTTATGGACTACGCGTGTTTTTTAGGTTAATGGGTTTACATCAGCCGTCTATAGTCTCTGTCACGTAAGATTTAAGATGATGTGGATGAAAAAGTATAAAGAGAGATAAATACTGTCTACAATCCTATAGCCGACTGTACTACCAGAACTAAGGAAAGCATTAAAAGATTGTGTGTTAGTCTATAATTCTGTAGCCGATTGTATCATTATAACCCATTGTATAGGTGATATGGAGAATTGCTATAGACAGGTGATATGAAGAGTTGCTATAGACAGCAGTTGTTTTTACCATTGTCAATGTCGTAGCAGGGCACCAAGGGGTGCCTCGCACCCTCAGATCGTCGGGAATACCGGTGTGCCTTCAGGGTTGCTGTTCATATGTAAATATAGTCTTTATAGTGGATTTTAGAGCAAATATACCCAAAATGCCCTTTCTCTCTCTCTCTCGCCTACGGGGGCAAGAAGGTAAATGTCCCTTCTTGCCCCCTATAAGTAAAGACCTATGGGCATGTACTAAGGGAGGCTCCCCTCATTCAACACATATGAGCAATACATACAAACACATTTGTCTTCTGCTTCTCTCCATACGGTCCCTCACCCAAGACAAAGGGTACGGAGGGTCTTCGCTGTACGGAGGGTCCCCGTACCCATCTGTCTAGCTTTTTAGCTACGACAGTTGGCGCCGTCCGTGACGACCGAACAAGAAGCTACACAAAAGAGGAGCCGAAGTCACTCTACCTTCGGCCAAGACAAAACACATGGCCGAAGCCCCCATGTTCCCACAACACCTTCGGCCAAAGCAAAACATGGCCGAAGCCCCACATCCCCGAGCAGCACCGCCGACCACAACAAAACATGGCCGAAGCCCCCAGCCTCGTTACCCTCGGTGCCACCGCCACTTCGAAGCTCGTCCACTTTGCCGCCTCGTCGACTTGGCCGGCTCTCGGAGCCCTCGGGCCGCCTCTCCCTCCGCTTGCCGAGGCTTCATTGCCATCATTGCCTCGCCGGCTCAACGGCACCCTCCGGAGCTCCTCGGGCCGCCTCCGGATGCCTTCGCCGCTGAGTCCCCAGACCTTAAATGCTAACGCCGCCGGAGGGCCTCCACCAGAGCACCCATGCCTTCGCCAGACGGGGTCCCGGGACCCTTCGTCGCCGACGCCGCCATGGAGGGCCTCCACCGAGCACTCATGCCTTCGCCATGGAGTCCCCAGACCCTTTCGTCGCTAACGCCGCTGCGGAGGGCCTCCACCGAGCACCCATGCCTTCGCCAGACGGATCCCTGGGACCCTTCGTCGCCGACGTCGCCTGCGGAGGGCCTCCACCCGGAGCACCCATGCCTTCGCCAAGACTGAGTCCCGGGACCAAACAACCAACCAAGGAGCCCCAAGCGCCTCGCCTCGGGCCGCCACCTCTGGAGCCCCTCGGCTCCTCCTCCACGCCTCGGGCGCCTCCAAAGCCCTCGGCCGGTAGAACCAGCCCTAGGAGCCCCAGGCGCCTCCGCCTCGGTGCCACCTCCGGAGCCCCTCGGCCCCCCTCCTCCGCCGCCTCGGGCCGCCTCAAGCCCTCGGCCAGTGCAACCACCCGGAAGCCGGCGCCTCGCCTCGCCACCACCTCCGGAGCCCCTCGGCCCCCCTCCGCCTCTAGAGCCCCTCGGCCCCCCTCCGCGCATGGCCATGAGCCCTGGCGCACACCGACGCCCCTTGAGGGCGCGAGTGTATAAACAAGACGTTGCGCATGGCCATGGGCCCCGGCACACACCGATGCCCTCCGCAGGCCCGAGTGTATAAACAAGACGCCGCACATAGCTCCGAGCCCCGGAGCACACTAACTCACCCTCCGGGGTGTGAAGTGTATAAACAATACGCCGCGCATGGCCATGAGCCTCGGCGCACACCGATGCCCTCCGCAAGCACGAGTGTATAAACAAGACGCCGCGCATGGCTCCGAGCCTCGGTGCACACTAACTCACCCTCCGGGGTGTGAAGTGTATAAACAATACGCCGCGCATGGCCATGAGCCCCGGCGCACACCGACACCCCTCGAGGGCGCGAGTGTATAAACAAGACGCCGCGCATGGCCATGAGCCCCAGCACACACCGATGCCCTCCGCCGGCACGAGTGTATAAACAAGACGCCGCGCATGGCTCCGAGCCCCGATGCACACTAACTCACCCTCCGGGGTGTGAAGTGTATAAACAAGACGTCGCGCATGGCCCCGAGCCCCGGCACACACCAATGCCCTCCGCAGGCACGAGTCTTCCGCCTCGAGGACCTCTCCTCGGCGGAGACATCTTTCATATCGCGCTTAAACGCGCAACCCTAGTCGTCCCAGAGGCCGCGTCTCGGCGACTAGGGAGTCTCCCGCCTCGAGGACCTCTCCTCGGCGGAGACATCTTTCATATCGCGCTCAAAGGCGCAACCCTAGTCGTCTCGGAGGCCGCGCCTCGGCGACTAGGGAGTCTCCCACCTCGAGGACCTCTCCTCGGCGGAGACATCTTTCACATCGCGCTCAAACGCACAACCCTAGTCGTCCCGGAGGCCGCGCCTCGGCGACTAGGGAGTCTCCCGCCTCGAGGACCTCTCCTCGGCGGAGACATTTTTCACATCGCGCTCAAACGCGCAACCGTAGTCATCTCGGAGGCCGCGCTTCGGCGACTAGGGAGTCTCCCGCCTCGAGGACCTCTCCTCGGCGGAGACATCTTTCACATCGCGCTCAAACGCGCAACCCTAGTCGTCCCGGAGGCCGCCTCGGCGACTAGGGAGTCTCCCGCCTCGAGGATCTCTCCTCGGCGGAGACATCTTTCATATCGCGCTCAAACGCGCAACCCTAGTCGTCCCGGAGGCCGCGCCTCGGCGACTAGGGAGTCTCCCGCCTCGAGGACCTCTCCTCGGCGGAGACATCTTTCATATCGCGCTCAAACGCGCAACCCTAGTCGTTCCGGAGGCCCCGCCTCGGCGACTAGGGAGTCTCCCGCCTCGAGGACCTCTCCTCGGCGGAGACATCTTTCATATCGCGCTCAAATGCGCAACCCTAGTCGTCCCGAAGGCCGTGCCTCGGCGACTAGGGAGTCTCCCGCCTCGAGGACCTCTCCTCGGTGGAGACATCTTTCATATCGCGCTCAAACGCGCAACCCTAGTCGTCCTGGAGGCTGCACCTCGGCAAATAGGGAGTCTCCCACCTCGAGGACCTCTCCTCGGCAGAGACAGCTTTCATATCGCGCTCAAACGCGCAACCCTAGTCGTCCCGGAGGCCGCGCCTCGGCGACTAGGGAGTCTCCCGCCTCGAGGACCTCTCCTCAGCGGAGACATCTTTTATATCGCGCTCAAACGCGCAACCCTAGTCGTCCCGGAGGCTGCACCTCGGCGACTAGGGAGTCTCCCGCGTCGAGGACCTCTCCTCGGCGGAGATACCTTTCAAATCGCGCTTAAACGCCAACCCTAGTCGCCCCGGAGGCCCCGCCTCGGCGACTAGGGAGTCTCCCGCCTCGAGGACCTCTCCTCGGCGGAGACAAAGCGATTAGGGCTCTCCGGAGCCCTATCTAAAAAAGTATGGGGGACGGCGCAAGGCTTCGCCTCCCCCTCGCAACAATGCGATTAGGGCTCTCCAGAGCCCTATCTAAAAAAGTATGGGGGACGGCGCGAGGCTTCGCCTCCCCCTCGCAACAAAGCGATTAGGGCTCTCCGGAGCCGTATCTAAAAAAGTATGGGGGCATCAGCGAGGCCGCCTCCCCGCAACACGAAATTAGGGCTCTCTGAGCCCTATCTAAAAAGTATGGGGGGCACAGGCTTCGCCTCCCCCTCTCAACAAAACGATTAGGGCTCTCCGGAGCCCTATCTAAAAAAGTATGGGGGATGGCGCGAGGCTTCGCCTCCCCCTCGCAACAAAGCGATTAGGGCTCTCCGGAGTCCTATCTAAAAAAGTATAGGGGCGGCGAGGCTTCACCGCAAAAACAAAAAGAGGTTAAGTTATGGCTCCCCGGAACCCTATTTAAAAAGGTATGGGGGACGGCGCGGGGCTTCGCCTCCCCCTCGCAACAAAGTTAGGGCTCTCTAGAGCCATATCCTATAAATATAGGGGACGATCCATCTGGCCTCCCTCCTGCCAGACAGCCCGGTCCCGTCACGAACAACGGCAACGTCAGATGGCAAGATCCCAAAAGGGCCCAATCAAAGCAGAAAAAAAAGGAAAAGAAGCAGAACCCCTTAACGCCACTCCAAGTCACGGACACACTCGACTAGGAGTAGCCAAAGGGGGGACGGTAACGGGCCCAAGTAAAGAAAGTTGGTGGACGACGATCGGCTTCGCCCCCCCCCCTCGCCAGCCTTGGAACCCCAAAAGAGCCAAGCAGTAACTCCGACAAGTGCACAAAGTCCCTTCGCGCCACTCCAAATCACGAGGACACTCGACTAGGAGCAGCCAAAGGGGGGACGGTATCAGGTCCCAAATAGAAGCATCCCAGACGGTCACACCAAAGAAATAGTCCAATACGAAGGTAGCAGCGGCTGCCATGACGCGCCACCTCGCCTCAAGACGGCCACGCCCTTGCGCCGCCTCGAGGCTACGACCTCGGCGGCGGCTCGATCGCCGAGGCCCATGCCTCGGTGGGGCGGCTCAGCGCTGCTCCCGCCGCCTCGAGGCTATGGCCTCGGCGGGGCGGCCCGACACACCGCCTTGAGGCCCATGCCTCGGTGGGGCGGCTTCAGCGTCGGCCGCCCGCCCGCCTCAGGCTCTGCCCTCGGGCGGCCTCGACAAGACCGCGCCTCGAGGCCCATGCCTCGGAGGGCGGCCAGCCACTGCTTCACCCGCCCCGTAGCCAGGCTCTGCCTCGGCGGGCGGCCCGACACAGCCGCCGCCTCGAGGCCCATGCCTCGGTAGGGCCGCTTCACGCCCGGCCGCCGCCGAGGCCCATGCCTCGGTGGGGCGCCAGCGCCACACCGCCACTTTGCCTCGAGGCTCTGACCTCGGCGAAGCGGCCCCAACGCTCGCCCGCCTCGAGGCCCATGCCTCGGTGGGGCGGCCACCGCCGCCGCCGCCCGCCTCGAGGCTATGGCCTCGGCGTGGCGGCTCCGACACGCCCCCCGCCTCGAGGCCCACGCCTCGAGTAGGCGGCCACACGGCCGCCCATTGCCCGCCTGAGGCTATGGCCTCGGCGGGCGGCTGGGACGCGCCGCCTCGAGGCCCATGCCTCGATGGGGCGGCTCCGCGCCAACTTCTCCAGGGGCATCCCGACTCCCAAGGGCCGGGGGCGATACGATCACGTTCGCTCGCCCCTCGGGATCACGGGATCTGTCCTCGCGACCTCGGACCACGCAGACGAGGGAGTTGTCGTAGCAGGGCACCAAGGGGTGCCCCGCACCCTCGGATCGTCGGGAATACCGGTGTGCCTTCAGGGTTGCTGTTCATATGTAAATATAGTCTTTATAGTGGATTTTAGGGCAAATATACCCAAAATGCCCTTTCTCTCTCTCTCGCCTATGGGGGCAAGAAGGTAAATGTCCCTTCTTGCCCCCTATAAGTAAAGCCCCATGGGTATGTACTAAGGGGGGCTCCCCTCATTCAACACATATGAGCAATACATACAAACACATTTGTCTTCTGCTTCTCTCCATCCGGTTCCTCACCCAAGACAAAGAGTATGGAGGGTCTCCGCTGTACGGAGGGTCCCCGTACCCATCTGTCTAGCTTTTTAGCTACGACACTGAGCCTGAATGGTTAATTTTTTCAGCAGCAGCTCTTAAGAGAAAAATGACTAGCGGACACTATGACCCTGCCAAAAGAAGGAGATCAACTACCATGTCATCGGTCAAATGTACGGCTAAAAGAAGCAAATCCGAGTCTCTGATCCATAGTCTCCCGGAGGTAGGTCTAAGGACATAAAGCAATCTGAATACAGCTTAATGTTTGAGAAGCTAATTGTTAGAATAATGTTTGAGAAGCTATTCTGATTCTTGTAACTAGCACCAAATTTTCTATCTCCTCAAGCAGGGTATTATGCATGACAATAGTGTCACGGCTGACACTCAAGGAGCCAAGGATGCTTTCAGGACCAGTTTAGTGTCGACTAACTGGAGACGATTGTGGACATACCACCCTAATTTATGCTTTGACAGTCCTACAATTCTTAACAGAAAGTCTGGTAGCAGGAGCAAGGGCAGGAGCAAGAGGAGAAGACAAAGATTCATCAGGCGTGTCAATGCTGTCTTGGAATCCCACACGGGTGCAGGGCTGAGGAGATTTAAGATTGCATTTGCACCTGACATGAGGCACACGAAACATCTGGATAGATGGTTCAATTTCGCCCTTGCTTCGAGGGCGACTGAAGTTGATGTCAATTTGCTCCCCGAGACATACAGATATACAAGGGTTCTGTGGAGTTATGGGAAGAAACATACACCCTGCCGTTTCATATGTTTAGTAGTCAAGGTGCATCTCACATTAAGTCACTTCAGCTCGTCTATGTGTCGTTGAAGCCACCCCACGATTTCGATGGCTTTAAGAACCTTAGAGAACTTGAGCTGTTGTTGTTTAAGTGCAATGCATTGGAGTGTTTGCGCTTGCATCATATGAACCTGAAGCTTCCTGGCGTATTCCACCATCCACGCACTATCATCTTGAGCGGGTTGACATTTCAGGGTTTATCGGTCTGAAAGGCCAGCTTGAGTTGGCATGGTACATCCTTGACAATGCGGTAGCTCTGCGGCGCGTGTCCATAGAACCGAGGATGACAACGAATGATCGCGCCTTTGGATACTGGGAAGGATTAGATTGCGATATTAAAACTGGTAGGAAATGCGCCTTCAGGTTTCTTTCACCGGAAGATTAACCCAGTGTGCAGATTGAAATCTTCTGAAGGACCTTGGTGTTGCCTGCACATGGTGGAGCAGTGTGCTAGTAATACCCTGCAAATATGGATTTGGGACATTTAGCTGCAGGTGCTGAAGCCTGAAGGACTATGCTGATGATACCTCTGTTTTTGTTTTGTACTTTCCCGTATTTGTTGTACGTTTCTGTGCGAACAGTGCACTCATTGGCACCTGAAAATAGGCAAATTCTACTTCAGGCATAGACATTCTTGCTGTTAGTTTTATTTGTTTGTTTGATTATTCTGAGGGCTTACTTCTATAGCATTTAAGAAATTATGTGCTACTGAGCTTGTAGCAATATACTGTTTATGTTTGAGATAAGCTTGGTCTGCTTTGTGCTAATCACTTCTAACCTGCTGCTGTACTAGGGAGTACTTTGTGATGGAACTGCTTACAACTTAGCAAGGATGTGCTGATTCATATGTACTCAAGTTTGTGCGGCACATCTGATTCTGAATTTCTGACGCATTCCATGATGATCACATCGAACAAAGTAGAGGCTAGTTTGTACAATAACAGCAACGACATACCTAGATTCTTCCTTTCTAATAACTAGCTGAATGCCCGCGTATCTGTACGGTTAGATTTGTTACAATCTTTTAGTATCAAATGGTTTAAAATATCTTTTATATAATGTTTAATATATATATATATATATATATCTTTTGAGATTAATATTTGAAATAATATTAGAACTTTTAAGCTAAAACATATCTTGAGGAAACATTATTGAGGGTAATATGCAGAGGCTTATAAGCAAAATATTCAAATCTGCCTTTACGACATTGATCTTGAGTAGTACGTCTTTATAATAACTCCTAATACATTTAATTTATATGTTTATATTTAAAATATCTAGCTTAATTGTTCGTGCAGTTTTGCAGCTAGATATTATAATGTGTGGATATCATGAGGTTATGCTCATGATCTTAGAACTAGAATGATGATGCAATTGGTAATAGCGTTGAAGGTTTGTCGAATCACGCGTTTTCGGTGAAATTCAATACAAGTTTTCCGCTGTGCTTGTACTTTGATCTTCATAGCTTCTATAGCTATTGGAGTAAAAACGTGTTGAATCTGATCTAGGAGAAAAAGCGATCGTGCTCCTATTCACCCCCCCTCTAGTCGCCTTTTCGGTCCAACAAGTGGTATCAGAGCCCGGTTAATTCAATTTTGATCTTAACCGGTCACTAAACTTGGCGATGGATAAGTACTCAACTAAGCCGCATGTCTTCGATGGGCTCGACTATGCCTATTGGAAGAATCGCATGCGGGTCTTCCTTGAGAGCGAAGGACAAGCTATATGGGAGGTTGTTCGAGCCCCGCTCGTTTTGCCCGAAGTTGCTTCACCGGCTTCAGCAGCCCTCTTAGCTAACAACAACAAGACAAAGAACCTTCTATATGCTGGGCTTGGTAGACAGGAGTATGATAGAATTTGCAACCTTGAGACCGCACATGAGATTTGGCACACCCTCAAAACTTACCATGAGGGATCGTCCCAGATCAAGCAAGTGTACCAGACGGTCTACAAGCGAGAGTATAACAAATTCGAGATGTGTCCTGGTGAGAGCATCGATGACGTTTTTACTCGCTTTAACAAGGTGATCAATCAGATGAGAGCTGTTGACATTGAGTACTCTCGATCTGAGAATGCCACCCACCTCTTGGCTGCAATCAACACCAAGGAGTGGGAGATCAAGGCTACTGTCATTGAGGAGAACGTCGATCTCTCTACTCTCACTTTGGAACTGCTTTATAGCAAGCTCAAAACTCATGAGATCAAGAGAGGTAGCATTCCTAAGAAGGATAACATGGCTTTGGTAGTTGATCCTCTCAAAGGGACTCCTGATGGTTCTTCTGAGTCTTCTTCTGGTTTTTCTCTTGCATGTTTATCTGCTGTTCAAGGAGAAGAGTTTGAGAGTCTTCTTGAGGCTGATTTAGCTCTTTTAGTCAAGAAAGTCACACGGGCATATAACAATGTTAGAAACAAGAAGAGAGGTGGCACTGTGACGTGCTATGAGTGTGGAGAGCTATATTATATCCGAGCAAACTGCCCTAAGCTGAAAGGTAAGAGCAACCACAAAGAGGAAAAGCCAGCTTGGAAGAAGCCTCAAGGGAACAAGCCCAAGTACAATACTACCAAGCTTATGAAGGCCGCTCACTGGGTTCTTGCCGCTTTTGGAGAGCAATCCATGAGCGATGTGGACTCTGGGAGCGAGGATGACAAGGAGGAGGAGCTCCCTCAAGACAAGAAAGGGAAGGCCAAAGACTTCACCGGCATGTGCTTCATGGCCGACATCGTCGACATCAATGACAACGATGAGGTACCTCCCTCCTATGATGTTCTTTCTGCTAGATGCGACGATATGTTTGAACAACTCATGAGTCAGGATAAGGCCTTAGAGTTTACCATAGCTAGGAACAAGGATTTAGAATCACAAGTAGATAATTTGACATTAGAACTTGCAAATGCTAAGACTCTTGATGATGATGAATGCTCATTCTGCCATGCTTTACATTCTAAACTATCCAAATTGCAATCTGCTCATGATATTGCTTTGCATCAACTTGAAAATGCTAGGACTGAGCTAATTGAAGTTAAATCTGCTCCATGTGAAAAATGCTTAGAGTCTAGTAAGTTGAATGCCTCTGGTAATGTTAAATCTAACTTTTGCTCTTTCTGCTTAGAACGTGAATATGAAGTTAAAGATATTCTAGAAGCAGTTAGAGCTAAATATGTCAAGCTTAAGGACACAATTGAGTCTACACCTTGTGCCTCATGTGCAACCTATAAGCTTGAAGCTGCTTTTCTTAAGGAGAAACATGCTAGGACCATTAAGGCTAAGACTTGTGATTCATGTGTTAACTTTGGAAAAGAAAATGCTTACCTAAAGGACACATTAGAAAAATTCTCCAAAGGTAAGAAACAGTTAAACATGATTCTGGACACGTCTAAATCTCTTTATAAGAAGCAAGGTTTAGGATACAACTCTGCCTAGGATAAATCCAAGCCTAATGTCATTCGGGTCTTAGAAAAAGGCTTAGTTGAATTCAAAACCCAACCTGCAACGACTGTTTTTAAAGCTGCAGGGTTTGTCCAACCTTCTTTTGAGTCAAAAGGTGCTTCTCCCAGTGGTACCAAATACCATTGCACCTATTGCAAGAAGAGTGGATATTTGGTAGAGTTTTGTTGGCGTAGGTTGAAGAACGCTAAGAAAAACATTGCTATAATTTCATCTAATCAACCTAGAGCTGCTATGAGACATGATCATTTAGAAAGGAAGAAACCTGGATTAGGATTTGTTTCACATGCTCATTATCATAATATTCCTAGGCAGGATGCTTCTCATGTTTGTGTAACCATTGCTCATAACAGAACTTCAAATAAAATCAAGGATAGCACTTCCACTTTGCATACTACTTATAGACATGTGTCTCAGTACTGGGTTCCCAAGTCGCTCTTAACTAACCCCAGTATTGAGACACATCGTTCTTTTGTGCCTTGATTTTCAGGATCTCCGCGGAAGGAGGAAGAACACGTGGCTCGTCAACTCTGGCTGTTCACGCCACATGACCGGAGACTCAAGATGGTTCACTTCCTTCATGCGGTCGACGGGTGATGACTTTATCAACTTTGGAGATGATACACAAGGGCGAATTGAAGGAATGAGAACAATCAAGGTGAATGACATATTCATCTTGAAGGACGTCGCCCTTGTGGACAAGCTAAGGTACAACTTGCTTTCTGTTTCGCAGCTTCTTGATGATAGCTACGGAACTCATTTTAAGAAAAATAACTGTCGTGTGCTTGATTCTGCCGGTGAGCTTGTTTTTGGGATTTCTAGAGTTGGTAGAATCTTTGGAGCTGATTTTTCTGAATCACTTGCTGGATCTCTCAAATGTTTAATTGCATTTTCTTCTGATATCTGGCTTTGGCACCGACGTTTTGGGCACATTGGTTTTGATCATCTGATGCGAGTTAGCGGTTTTGATTTCATGAGAGGTTTGCCTAAACTCAAAACTGTCAAGGATGATGTATGTGCGCCATGTAGGCATGGCAAGCAAGTTGTCGCCTCACACCCTTCATTGATTATGGTCATGACTGACGGACTAGGACAATTGCTTCATATGGATACTGTTGGTCCTGCTAGGGTTCAGTTAGTCGGTGGCAAATGGTATATCCTTGTCATAGTTAATATTTTTCGAGATACTCTTGGGTGTTCTTTCTTGCTTTGAAGGATGAGGTTTTTTTATCATTATCATGATCTTGTTCTTTGTTTGGCTTCTGAACTTTCTGGTGCCTTGAGAGCGATCCGCAGTGACAATAGCACGGAGTTCAAGAATACTTCTTTTGCCTCTTTTTGTGCTGAGCGCGGCATTGTGTATCAGTTCTCTTCTCCACACGTTCCTCAACAAAATGGTGTTGTGGAAAGGAAGAACGGAACCTTAGTCGAGATGGTTAGGACGATGCTAAATGAGTATAGCACACCGAGGGGGTTTTGGGCCGAAACTATTGCTACAGCTTGCCATATTTCAAACCGTGTCTTCTTGAGACCGTCTTTGGGCAAGACTTCTTATGAACTTTATTTTGGCAGAAAACCCTCTGTTTCTCACTTTCGAGTCTTTGGATCAAAGTGTTTTATTCTTAAGACAGGAAACCTAGATAAATTTGAATCAAGGACTTGTGATGGTTTATTTCTGGGTTATCCTGCTAATTCGAGGGGTTTTCGGGTTTTTAATGTTGAAACTAACATTGTCCAGGAGACATGCAATGTCACTTTTGATGAGACTAGCCCTGGAGCTAGATCCGATGTTTCAGGTGACATACAGGTAACAAAGAACATTTTTGTTGAAGAAGATGAGGATGATTTCGATATTGCTCCTTCACCTGCTGCTGATGTTCCTGTCCAAGCTCCAGAACCTGCTACGATTGCTTCACCTCCAATTGAGGCTCCTACTGCATCTTCATCATCAGCAGTACTTGCGGAGGTTGAGGAGATGCTATCTCCCCCAGGCACTCCACTGCACATTCAGAAGTAACACCCTCCGGATCAGATGATTGGTAATCTTCATGAGCGAGCCACTTGCTCCAGGTATCATGATCCAAGTCTCTTCTCTCATTCTGCATTTGTAGCTTCTTTTGAACCCCGCGATATATCACATGCTTTATCTGATTCTAGCTAGGTCAATGGCATGCATGAGGAGTTAGAGAATTTTGAAAGAAATAAAGTATGGAACCTTGTAGAACCTCCTAGTGGTCATAATGTTATAGGAACCCATTGGGTGTTCAAAAATAAACAAAATAATGATGGTTCTATGGTTAGAAACAAGGCTAGGTTGTTAGCTCAGGGCTTTAGCCAGGTTGAGAGGTTAGATTTTGATGAGACCTTTGCTCCTGTTGCTAGACTAGAAGCAATTCGCATTCTGCTTGCATTTGCTGCATCTAAAGGTTTTAGATTGCATCAGATGGATGTTAAGAGTGCCTTTCTGAATAGTTTTATAGAGGAGGAAGTGTATGTTAAGCAACCCCCTGGTTTTGAGAATCCCAAGCACTCAGATCGTGTTTTTAAGCTATCCAAAGCCTTGTATGATCTTAAGCAAGCCCCTAGAGCCTGGTATGATAGACTTAAGACCTTCTTGCTTAAGAATGATTTTGAAATGAGAAAAGTAGATAAGACTCTTTTCATTCTTATGCATGGCAATGACTTCTTGCTTGTTCAGATTTACGTGGATGATATTATCTTTGGTGGTTCTTCTCATGCTTTGGTTTCCAGTTTTTCTGAGACCATGTCCAGGGAATTTGAGATGAGTATGATGGGAGAGCTCAACTACTTTCTGGGGCTACAAATCAAGCAATGCAAGGAAGGGATCTTCATCCATCAGACGAAGTACACCAAGGATCTGCTCAAGCGCTTCGAGATGGGTGATCGCAGTTTATCGCTACTCCCATGGCGACTTCGACTATTTTGGATCCAGATGAGGAAGGAGAAGTCGTGGATCAACGTGAGTACCGCAGCATGATCGGCTCCCTTCTTTACTTGACGGCCTCAAGATCGGACATCCACTTCGCGGTGTACCTCTGTACGAGGTTTCAGGCGTCTCCGAGGAGTTCACATCGCCGAGCCGTTAAGCGCATCTTCAGGTATTTACACTCTACCCTCCAATATGGCATTTGGTATTCCTGCTCTTCTTCGTTGTCCATTCGAGGGTTTTCTGATTCTGATTTTGCGTGTGTCGGCTAGATAGGAAGAGTACCTCTGGCACTTGTCACTTCTTAGGCACTTCTCTTGTCTCTTGGTCTTCTAGGAAGCAGTCTTCTGTTACACAATCCACTTCTTTGAATATGTAATATGCCGCTAGTTGTCTAGTTCTTTGTAGTCGATTTTGTGGATGGTGTCCACTCTTAAGGATTTTGGGTTAAACTTTGCTAGTGTTTCTCTTTTCTGTGATAACACTTCTGCTATTAACATTGCTAAAAACCCAGTGCAACATTCTAGGACCAAGCACATAGACATTCGCTATCACTTTCTTAGAGACCATGTCGAGAAGGGTGATATTGTGCTGCATTCTGTGGAGTCCGAAGCTCAGTTGGCCGATATCTTCACTAAGTCTTTAGACCCAACAAGGTTTGCCACCTTGAGAAGCGAGTTAGGGGTAATTTATCCTTATGGGTTGGTTTGAGGGGGAGTTGGATCTTTTCTGATCTTACCTTGTTCATTTGATCTTTTATTGATTTTGTTTTGAACTTTTTGATCTTTTTTTATCCTTTTTGATCTTTTTAGGTTTTTTGAGCTTTTCTTGCATCTCATTGTATCATATTGCATTCATATGAAAAATCCAAAAAAATACATTGTAATTTAAGCTTTTCTGCTTGTCTTTTAAAATTGATGAAGCTTTGCTTATTACCTTTTAGAGCTTTAGTATTTCAATTCTTGCTCAATGCCATGTCTAGTTCTTCGACTTGCTAGAATTATCATGCTTTCACATGTGTAGTTAAGTCTTTGCTGAATGAGCTAGAACTCTAAAAACAACTTGAAATAAAACTGCAATCTATGGATGTTTTAGCTAGTTGCACAATTAGTGCTCCTTTTGTGACATTGGCCTTGTCAAAATTGCTTTGTTGGCTCTTGAATCTAAAATTGATCATTACTTGAGCTTCTTGTTCTTCTGAGAATCTAAAACTGCTCTTGTGAAAAATTGAAAAATCAAATTTAAAGATTGTCATGTGGTTAAAATGTGTCAAACTACTCTCACGAGACTGCATGTCATAGACATGAACTTGGAGATAGTTTGATGATCCAGACAATCTCATAGGGACTGCTTGTCAAAACTGATATGAACCTCAAGATTTGTCACCCTAGTAGAAGCTTAGGAAGAGTTTGTGGATAGCTCCTAGTCCAGGATCTTCTTCACTAAGTTAGACCATTAGTCAATTTCAATATTCACTGCAAATGAAAAACTGTTGAAAAATAGGCGTTTGAGAAAATTAAGAAAATGATTCAATACAGGACCTGTTTGTCTCTTGATGTGGTCATTGTTAGCTTTTTTATCTCTCATTGACATTTTGATATGGCCAGTATCATTTTAGGATCCTTGTTGATGAACTTGCTAAATTTGAAGCTTTGCTTAAATTAATCAAATTCATTGCTTTATATTGAGCCTTTGAGCTTAGCTTTGATATATATGTCTTAACATGATCTTGCTAGCGCTTTCAGGCTTAATAGGTCTTGTGTAATATTAGAAATACTAGCTTGTTCTTTTGGGTAATCTCCAAAGCTTCTTGTAATCAAAAATTGAAAAATACAAAAATGAAGCCACTCCATTGCATTTCTTGCATGCTCCTTCTTATGTTTTTTCCTCGTTCTACATTTGTCTTCTCTGGACGAGAAGAAGACGTGATTCCTTGATGACTCCATTGTCAAAGGGGGAGAAGATATGTCAAAGTTGTATAAAGAGGAGAAGATATAAAAATGTAAAAAGGGGGAGCCTCTTGGAGAAAAATAGAAAATTTTGAGATTTTCTAAAATTTGAGGATCATAGTGAGGGGGAGTTTCTTATTTGCATTCTTATGGTCTTATTGCTACTTCTTGACTTGAATTGCAATTCTTGATCCTCACAATGATCAAAGGTCATATCGAACAATTATTCTTTCATATGGACCTTAAGTGAGATTTTGATCATTTTCTGGAAATTGAAGCTTTCTCACTTTCTTTTGCCTTATCTCACTTGCCTATGCTATTCTGAAGCCAACTGAGTCATTGCCTTTGCTTTCTCTTGCATTTGGACGAAGTTGTGCCTTTGTGCGAAAACGTTAAGTTTTTACTTTTGAAACCTCAAAATTTTCATTTGTTGGAAATTGCCAATGTGTTTATCAAGGGGGAGATTGTGGATATCATGGGGATATGCTCATGATCTTAGGATGATGATAGAATTGGCAATGGCGTTGAAGGTTTGTCAAAACACGCGTTTTCGGCGAAGTTCAAACTGCTGTCAAGCAAGTGGCGGTCTGGCCGGCCATGAGTGACGGTCAGACCGGCCTTGAAGTGATTTTGAGTTTTGGAGCTGGACCAAAAATAGAGGGTGTAGGCAAGAAGGGAAATTCCACTACACTTGGTCTCACAATTTTTGGAGCTTTCAGGCAAAAGTTCTATTGGTTTGAAAATTTCAGTAGGTTTTGGATTTCCAGGAAGGAATTTTGGCTAAGCCTCGGTGGGCGGTCGAGCCAAACCAGCAGTGTGATCGGGGACCGACCGAGGCGATCGAGCCGACCAAAGGGTAGCGGTCAGATCGATTTTGTTCTATTCATCGGCCAAAAGTGGCGATGAGTGTTGGGTTAGGTCAAGTTCATGGGTTTCAGTGCATATGTGGTGCATGATGCATGTTTTGACTAACGTGGGTCAAGTTGTGAAGAACTTGTTCCCGGAATCGATTTCTTTGTCTATTGTTGTGCAGGTTGCTTCGAGGTCAATGACGGTCAACGGCGAGGATGATCGGGACTAAACTTGAAGAGCTAAGGTCTAGAACGATCGGGGATGCCGGGTGAGGTCAATGAAGTCAAGCATAGTGCAAAAGGAACAAAGGTGACCGAACGGGCAGTTCGGTGCGACGGGTTCGTTCAAGCGGCGCATGGGTCGGTGCAAGTGCTATGGTGGTTTCGGTGGGAGCCAGATGGGAGAGACTTGCTGACATAATAAGAGCCGTTGGATCAACCTACACGTGGTGAAGCATGGAAGTGCTTCACGAAGATGATACTCGGTCTTTGCAAAAAGATCGAGGAGGGGTATTTTGGTAAATTTACCAAATACCGCCTTGGTGACCTTTTGCCAACCCGCGACGCAAGACGGCGCATGATGAAGCGGATTAGGTCAAGAGGAGATGAAGACGGTGCTTTAAAATACGTGCGTGTGTGACCCGTTTGTGTTGGGCCTTAACGGGAGCCCATTAGGGTTAATGCTTCTAGAAGGTCTAAGCCTCCACTATAAATAGAGGAGGGAGGTGGCTGCACCCCCTTCAACCATTTCATTTGTTTTTGAAACCCTAGTTTGCTTAGGGAGAGGATAGTTGGAGGTTAGGGTTCTCGAGAGTTTGATTTGATTTCGTGCTCATATATTGAGTCTTTGTCCTCCTTGATGGAGTGACTATAAACAATAACATATCAAAATCAATCCAAGGAAAGATTCCTCAAGTGAGTCTATTTGCTTTCCTTCTCTCTATTTGGTGATTTTGAGTCTTTCTTTGATTCGTGAGTTTTTGCTTAGTTTCTTGCCTTGATCTAATTTGCTGTGACATATGGGAACCCATCTAGGATCATCTTGATCATCAATCACCCACGAGCAAGTTTTTAGATCATATTTCGATTTTGACTCGGTTTTTAAGCACCCTTCGTTCAAACCGAAAAAGATAGGAACTTTGGCATGGATCTACGCGATTCTTGATTGGAATAGGTTCCCAATATCTTAGAGAAGGTGTGTCTTAAATTTAGTAAGGTTTGGCCTTACGGATCAAAAGTTAGATTGATTTGAGTTTAGGTTTTCATGCTGATTTCACTGTTCACTGACCTGGAGGTCTGACCGCCATGTATTGAGAGGTCGGACTGATTTCCAAAGGTCAGACGGATTTCTAGTTGGAGGTCAGACCGCCCAACTCATCTAGGTTTTGAGTTTTTATGTTTTTGGTCTATTTTCTTCGGGGTATTGATTGGATTCAATACAAGTCTTCCACTGTGCTTGTACTTTGAATTCATAGCTTCTATAGCTATTGGAGTGAAAACGTGTTGAATTTCATCTAGGAGAAAAAGTGATCATGCTCCTATTCACCCCCCCTCTAGTCGTCTTTTCGGTCCAACATAATGAATATATGTATATTTCAAATTGGAATTGTATTTGTTATACAATTTGTCGGTGTTTTAGAACCGAACTTACGTAAAGATTGTTTGATTTGGGGGTTCCCCTAGGCTCAAATCACGCACAGAGAGACGACACAGGGATTTTTATACAGGTTCGGGCCTTCTCCTAGGGAGAATAACAACCATACTCCTGTGTGTATGTATTGAATATACTGGATTACAATGTCAAGAGAAAGACTAGAATGATGCGCCTTGTGCTCTTGATTTCCTTCCCCCCAATCCTTCTGATGATCCTGCCTTTTATAGTACTCGGAGTGTGTTGCTGTTCTTCCAGTCCAAATGGCGCCTTAATGTTCCAGATTATGGGGACGTTACTGGAGATTATTGTGGGAGTAGTAACGTTCCCACGATGCGATGCAGTTATCACCATGACATGGAGTTAAATCGTGCCATTATTCCAGAGAATAACAGCGTAATTTACTGCCCATATTTTTAAATATGGTGCGGAAGATTCTCTAGTCGATTAGGCCCACATATCTGTAAGCCACATCGACTAGAGACTGGTCGTAGAAGAGCTTACGACTAGGTGGTGGTCATAGAAAAGCTTACGACCATAAACTGATCATAGGAGAGCTTGCGATCAAGACATAGTCGTAGAAAGACTTACGACTACGAGATAGTCGTAAAAGGACTTACGACTATGGAGCAGTTGTAGAAGAACTTATGACCTCCAACTTCTCTCTTATGAATATTAAAGGGTATACTCAAGAACCATATAACATCATTATTATCTATATTATAAATTACAGATAAATAATTAAATGAGGATTATTATATCCTCATCACAATTCTATTGCCCATGATTAATTGGAATATACCTGTAATTGTTAACCACATGTAATATGTTTAATGTGGTATCTATATTTTGATTAATTTGCACCATCATAATATGGGCCCACAAAAAAAGTGGTGCAGATCTTTCTCTTTATACATTGATTAATGTCAGGATTTCTAGTATTGGAAGTGAACACGGTAGATTCTTTTAACATCATTATTAAGTGTGTTCTTTTAACATCGTTTAAGTGTGCTCTACTCTAAACAACAATATGCATGCTAATCAATATATAAACTGAATTTACCAAGAATTATTCTTTCAAATATATATACTATTCTCTAGCTGAGCGTAGAATAATTTATTCTACACCTAGCCAGCCCACTGCACGTGACCCAACACGCCTAGTGTGACGCATGTACGTCCAATCCCATACGGTCGGCCCATCAAACATAGTTACCGTGATAGAATATCCTATCCGTGCGGAACTCGATTCAACGGTAAATATTAGGAGTCGTAACAGTAATTCGTGTCACGTTTACTGCACGTTTTCGAGAACACGAATTTTCCGAGCTCGTTCGTCTGGCAGTAAAACATAACGGCGTGCACAGTAGTCGGCGAATGTTTTTACAGCCGCGCCAACCTTGTGGACAAGCTATCTTCCCAGAAACAGCCATATATCCCTTGTATCTCTATAGTTGGCTAAAGTAACATACAGGCTTGCTATAGATGACATGAAAGGTTTGCAATTTCCTTTCAATGAGTGTTTGACACTGTTTGCTGCAGATATTCCATCTTCAAGCATAAAAAGGTTAGCTCTGTTCCTCCAAAAGACGTCCTACGTGCGGACAGTTGCAGAAATCTGACAAGATGGCTCCATTTTCTTGAGTTTCAGATCATCCAAGCTGTTGTTCCTAGCCTAACAGATAAACGCCTGACCTGAAAAGTTGTCCTGTAGCAGCATGAGGCAAGCGTGCTGTTAGTCCAAATCATCTTAAGTTAAAAGGTATCCTGCGCAACAACCCAAGCATAACTTCCTGACCCATAAATACATTTAGCTATCTAATGACAAATTGCTGAATGAACTTACTTATTCATTTGGTTAATTCTGTATATCAACTGTCCAGAGTTGCCGGTGGTGGTGCAGGTGGAGTTTGCTTGTTTACGAGTAGTGGAGATAAAGCCTTCACCACGATGCTCATATTTGGACGAAACTCGGCTTCATATTGCACGCACAAAGCTGCTACTGCCGCAAGCTGCATTAAGACGGTGTAATGGTGAAAAATGCTAAACGAAAGAATGACATTGAAAAAATAGGTCATGAGTTGTCATGTGTGTGTTGGGGGGTTACCTTTGCAAGTCCTTTTGGTGGATATTCACCATTCAACCGAGGATCTATACACTGCTTCACCTTGTCTTCAGTTAATCTCGGTGTCGCCTGCACAACAGAAGCGAGACATGCTCAGAGTCAAGGAAAAAAAACCGGCTGCCGGTTACCAGAAAAACAGATGGGTACCGGGAGAAAAAAACAGCCGGAAATTTTCAAATTTAAATTTATAACTGCATAATGCACTTCCTAAGTTGGTTTAGGCCTTTTTTTTGCTAGATTATGTATTGTATGAGCTAAATATGCTTGAATTATTGTGCTCTCAAGCAGGGTTCACATAACCGTTTCCGGGAAGTTTCCCGCTCCTTGGCCGGTACCGGTAACCGGCCGGTTACCGGTCAAACCGGGTTTATTCGGACAAAATTCACTCAAATTTGGCAAACCCGGCCGAGATTTGGGATCCCGCCACCTCACCGGTAACCGGCGGTTACCGGCCGGTTTTCAATCCCTACTCCCAAGTCCCAATTCAAATTTCAGTTTTCGAATTTCAACCATTCCGGTTTTTGAGCGGTAACCGGTTTTTAAAACTCCCAATTCAAATTTCAGTTTTTGAATTTCAACCAGTTTTTCCCTGGTTTTTCCGGTAACCGGCCGGTTTTCCCTCCGGTTCTGGGATTTCTATCCTTGCTCAGAGTACTAGTTAACAAAACTCTCCAATTAAGGATGGGGCTGTGTCTTGTTATCATCAGAAATGAGTACAGTAGGAAGTGAGCATTACCCATGTAACCAGGCTCTGCTGCCCTCTAGGCATTGTATGGTCCACTGGCTTTCTTCCGGTCAGAAGTTCCAAGAGAACAACTCCAAAGCTATATACATCACTTTTCTGGGTCAGCTGACCAGTCATTGCATACCTGCATAAAGTTTATATAATGTGTTTAATATTTTAAAAAAATGGTGTTATATATAGAAATATGGATTCACCAGGCAATGACATCACTTCAAGCAAGACTTTTGATAACCATACTCCAGTACCAAAGTGGTTACTGGTTACTGCTAGGTGCTAGCTAGGTGGAGGTTACTAGTTTCTGGTTAGTTACAGAAGTAACTGGCTAGTAACAGATAAAATACTTAATGCTTGAGTAAAAAAATATGCCAGAGTAAGATTGGTTTCTAATGTTGCTTGAGGAGTTCTAAATTCACTTATCTATCGACATGAATATTTTCTTCCCTTTCAACAAACTATATAAATATCACATGGCTTATTGATCTTTTGCAAAGTTAATTAGACAAGTACACACTATACAGAAAAAACTGAATTTAGTTGTAAAATAGTGATCCAAATATTAATTCGTCATAAACATTTGGTAGTATAGGATTTTTACTCCGGAGCGTGATAACCGAATGTTCCCAACACGCGAGTAGAATGCAGCCGAGCAGCCATATCTGGAGCTTGATTTGAGAGATTGAAGTCTGCAATCTTTGCCTTGAAGTCCTCAAATAAGAGGATGTTACTTGATCTAATATCCCTATGTACAATAGAAGGCTGAACCTTCTCATGCAGATATTCAAGTCCTTTGGCAGCATCAACAGCAATTTTCACTCGCTGCATCCAATCAAGTGCTGGACCAGGTTGTGCACCTTGTACTCCTTTTCTTCCTGTTAATACATTTAAAAAAAAAAAAACTTACTTACAAATAATCCACTTAGCTATACTACCCCAATTCCCAAGTTACCAACAAGAATAGAAACTTTTTTATCAGACTGTAGAGCATGATAGATATGCAGAATCATACCATGTAGAACATCATGCAGAGAACCCATGGTGGCAAATTCATAGGCTACTATGCGAAGATTACGCTCCATACAGTACCCCAACATATCTATGAAGTTGTCATTTTTCAATCTTGAAACCAATGAAACCTAACATCAGAAAGTAAACATCACTGTTTAGGAACCCTTCATCTGTTGAAAAGCGCCCATGGTATAACCAAAAGAATAATTCCAATCTTAACAGCAAACCGACCTGGGTCAAGAATTCTGATGTGGGCTCATTTTCAGTAGAATCAAGTTTCTTCACTGCCAATTTTGTCCCATTATCAAGGACAGCATAGTACACTCTCCCATAAGACCCTTCACCTATCAAAGCCTTCAACCCAAAATCATCAGTCTTTTCTATCAGTTCATCCAAGGATAGAACAGGAATATTGATAGGGAGAGCTGAATTGCGTGGCTCGGTTTTTCCAGTAGCAGAATCTTGCAAACCCTTTGTCATTCCTAAAAAAGAAGAGAAAATGACATCAAATTCTTTATAGAAAGGTGAATCTTAGATAAAGCAGAAGAAACAGACTTTAAGTTTTAAAATGGCATGAGAATTAGAAAACAGAAAATAGAGGATTCAAGCAAGGTCAAATGAGCGTACCTTCTACATTATTAGTTGGGACCTTGGCATGTCCATCTTCAAGCTGATCAAACTCATTCACTTGACAGCAAATCCAGTGACGCCACATTACTATCTCTTTGCTCGATTTTAACCCTACTCTGTGAAGCACATAAATTTTATCAGGAAAATATCACATTATCAACACGAACATTATAGCATCTTGATGTGTCATGATAAAGCATATACTCTATGTCAAAATTTCCAAAGACATAATGTGTATCTGTAATGCTAAAACGCTTATACTCTTGAGATTGAGAAATTTCCACCAAGAGTAAAAGCCTGGGACTATCTCTAACTTTTGAGCTCCGATGTCAGCTCCTTACCAATGGAATGGACCCAAAATGTCACAGAAGTTCGCGACCAACAGAAGCATAAATTCTAGAACAGCGTCATTTAACCAGCATCTATGCTGGAAAGGAGCATCAGCTTTCTATTTTTTTTATTGTTCAAGGGCATTAGATCAACATTTTGATCCATCAAAAGGTGCTTCCCATCAAACAAAGCATTTAGATCACACCCCAAAAAAACCCTGGCATCCTATATCGACCTACTAATCATTTCACGGATAAAAGCATACAGCAACCAGAAATTACTCACTCTGCAACAAATTCACGTGTATACAGATCACCTCCATCGTAGTACAAGGAATTTCTGTAACCATTTCAGTTAACCGTTTGACCGAAATTTCCGGCCTCGACAACAAAAAACGCCTAACATAAACCTCAAGCACTAAACATTTCATTACCGAATTCATCATCTACGACCTCATCATACACAGCCCACATGATCGCTTACCTCAACTGCAACTGAACCAAACACAAACAGTAGCAGACTACTAGTACCGAGATCCAAGCCATCAGCCATGAATCCATGATCACAGAAAACCACACGCCTAATCAATAGCTTCCCCCAAAAAGACCTCTCTCACCTAACCCCAATCAGGCAATCACCGAACACGAACGCGTAGCCTCCCAGCCACTCCATGCACAGCCGACGAATCCCACCAAATCGCGCGGCTCCACCGCGCCGATCGCGCGCATTTTGCGAGGCAAAACGAGAACGGAGGGATCGAACAGACTCGAAAGCGGTGGGATTTGGGGGAAAGGATTTGTGGCCGGCGGCGATACCTACCTCTAGGGGTTTGCGGGGTCGGCGGCGTCGCTTACTTCGTCTCGGGGGTGGGAGGCGGAGGCGGAGGCGGTGGCGGTGGCCGCATTTTATAGCGCGTTTCTTTCCCTTTTTTACCTCTCTATTTCTTTTTTGATTTTTTGGGGGGTCTCTCTCTAGTCTCGGCCTCTCGGGTGTTTATCGCGCTGTACTTTGCGGTGCAGTTTGTTTGTTTGTTTGTTTTTTGAAGAGCCGAAGGAGCTGGTAAAGTGGCCGGCATAAACGGCGAGGAAATGGAACGGCCGGAACCCGGAAGTGTCCCTGCGGGTGGTCCCCACATAAGGTGGAGGCGGGAGGGTGGGAAGAAAATCTGATGGGAGAGCCCTAGTTGATAGGCAATTGATTTCGTTAATGGAAGAGAAATTAGTTGTCGATGGAAAATGGGTCTCAAGATTAGATATTTTCTTAACAAACTTTCTTTCCGCCCTCCATGTGTCAGTTACGCGGCTGCAGCTGCCCTACAGGTGAGCTAGTGGTTTTTCTATTGGGGTTTTACTTGTTCCAAAATGCCATTTTTAACCGAAACAAAAGGAGGTTTTTTTCTTTCCTGTTGTAAGAAATAAATGTTAATTTAAGATAAGGACATTGGCTAGTGTATGAAATCAATCGTGAGTTCATATTCTCTATCAGAAGTGTTCTGATCTTTCTTCTTCTTCTTGGCTAGTTCCGTGGCAAATGAGATTGAGCATTATTTATAAGAGAAGTGAAAATGGCTTGGAGGACGGTAGTGTAAATTAACAAACACAGCGCTAGTGACATTGTCCAGTTGGTAAATGAAGCATTGCCGGAAAGAAGAGGAGCACTCGATCGTCCTACGAGTCCAGCAGCACAGCAAGGACACCTGCTGTCCATCCACGCGGCACCAATAATAGTTGTCATTGTGTCATGAGCAAATCATGCATGTCCAAACTAGAGCTAGGAATTGAGCCGTGCCGAACTAGAGTTAGGAATTGGGCCGTATCGTGCCGGCACGGCCCGGGCTCATCATGCTTCGGACCGCGTCGTATCGTACCGGCTTGGCTCGGTCACCCGCCAGTCTTTGTCTTTGTCTTGCGTCTTACCACCTCGATTCGGCCAAGCCGAGCACGCCCAAAGCTCGTTGTCTTTGTGGTCGTCTTTGTGTCGATCAAGCCCAGCCCTAAGTAACTATTGACGGCGGAGGCGGAGGCGGCGATGGCAGTAGCGACCGCCATCTTCATTCCTCTCGTGCGGTCGTGCCCGCCTCATTAAAAACCTAGTTAAAATTGAATTAATTGCGTAAAAACATGGGTACGAAAATATTTCGGGGAAAAATTGAAATTTTCTTAATATTTTACAGATACAATGTTACTGCCTCGTTAAAAACCTTACACCCCAGAGTAGGATTCTCCAAGTAAGGAAAAGAGTACAATAATAACATGTGCACATATTAACTACTCATCAATGTCGAGATCATTCATGCGTTCGAGGTCAGCGTAAACCTGCACGATCTCAAGATCCTCCAGTTGATGCTGTTGCCGCTCTTTAGCCAATTCCTAATCCTTGGCGCATGTGATTGCCTCCACCATCCCAAGCACGAGGGATGATCTTTTTTTTTTTAATTATTCTCCTTGCCATCTTTGACGTTGCTTCGAAGATACATCGGATACCAAGATCGATGTAACATCCGTGCAAAATGTGATAGCACAGGAAATATCCGCTTGTTGTTCTTCCACCACTCGAGCAAGTCTATCTTTCCACCGGAAAGATCAGGATCGATGTTTGCAAAATCATGCTCCAGGTAGTGGTTTAGCTCTGAGACAGAATTCCACAAGGGGGCTGCCTGAGACTAAGAGGACGAAGAACTGGACTTGCCCTTTAGCTTCTTCCACAAGTGGGATGTCAAGCTTTTCTTTCCTTGTTGCGTCTGTTGTGCGGTCTCGATCTCATGGCTTCTTGAACTTGTCATGATACATACGGAAAACACAAAAAAGCTCCTCTTTGACATGTGCAAAAGCTTCCGAGTAATCAAGACCAAGGCATTCACCTATTCCCTCCATACCCATCTGCAAATCTGACAACTTTTTCGTAGGATCGAAAATAATAGCAACGCAATACACATGTGAAATAGAACTAAAATATTTAATAAACTTTTCCTCCATTAGTGCAACAGCATGACCTAAAATGGGATCCTCCCTAGATTTGGCAATCTTGTCTACAATTAACCAAATATATTCTATAACTAAGCAAGAGGTAGGGTAATAAATACCAGATAACATTTTTGTTGCTCTATAAAAAGGTTGTAAAAACTGTCAAAAATAACTAGCAATCTGCCAATCTGAATTGGTAACTACCAATTCATTGTTTTGAGAGTTAGCATTGACAAAAACATATATAACATGTTCGTACCCTTGTAACTTCTTTAACATGATGAAGGTCGAATTCCACCTCACCTTCATGTCAAGACCGAATTTTCTTGGCTCCTTCCCATTGGCTGCGCAGTACTCTGCGAACCTGGCTGCCACTTGTGGGGTATTTGTGAGGTAGCGAACGGCGTCGCGGACACTGTTCAAATATCCGCCAATCGCTTGCATACCATCTTCAACAACAAGTTTCAAGATATGGCATACGCATCTCTGGTGGAGAACATAACCACCAATATACGTCTGCAATCTTGGAGTGAGGATGTTCATAGCAGTCGTGTTCGCTGATGCGTTATCAAGAGTGATAGAAGAAATCTTATTATCTATCTTAAAATCATCAAGTACGTGTAGTATACACTCGGCAATAGCCTCTCTCGTGTGTGATTCGTTAATTGGCTTAAACCCTATGACTCTCTTGTTTAGTTTGTAATTGTCGTCTAAATAATGTGCTACAACACTAAGGTAAGCACTTCTATGGTGTGATGATGTCCAAATGTATGAAGTTATAGCAAAAGAGAACTGAACTTGTAGGAATTGTTCTTTTAGCTCTGCTAGTTCCTTATGATACAACCGTAAAATATCAGATGTAGTGGTTCTCCTACTAACATGTTGGTACTGTGGGCAAAAGCCGCGTTGGATCATTTTTTGAATGCGCGGCTTTCACCCATCCTAATTGGTTGATCTTCCGCAACAATATATCTAGCGATTTCCTCACGGGCAAAAAGCGGGTTGTATACCCAAGTACTTACATAGCCATCGGCTTCAAGTTTAGCATTTGTACTCCTCCCTCGGCTCTGCGCCGATCTTGCATAAGCATGCCTTGTAGTGCTTGGGTTCAAGCGCCTGTCCCTGCAAATGCAGGCAGATAATTTAGCTTGCAATAATTACATGTTGCGATATCTACCGTTTGGTCATCATAGATTTCTGGCTCCAGTCATGTGCTTCCAACAATTAGCTCTTCGTCGGACCGCCAATGTTGCCGTCCTCAGGACGCGGGAGAACTCGAGTCCCCATTGGCTCGAACCGCCTGTACTCCTCGTAGCCCTCCGTACCATCCATATGACGGTCACCCATCTTGTAGTCTCCCATGCTTGGCGAGAGCCAAGAGAGCTTACACTAAGTCGCCTCTTTGTCCTTTTCGTGCTCGACTCTCGGTAGCATACCGCCGGGAGCTCCTTAGTGCTTCGACTTCTTGGCGAAGATAATGGATAGATGGTAAATAAATAGGGAGAGTATATGGTCATTGAAGAAATGAGAAGAGTAAATGAATGAAGAAGAAATGAGAGTGGATGGCAAATGCTCGGTGAGAGTTCAGTTTTATAGGCATGGTGAGTTGCTTCCGAACGTTACTTCTGATCGTTGAGCTTCCGAACGTTGCCTTTCACTATCTTTTTCCCGTGATTCCCTCTCCCTGTCTTTCGGTCTTTCCCAGCGCCAACGGCCATGGTCCTCTCTTCCTTTCATTTAAATTTATTTACTGCAACGGGTGACTGGTGATGAGAGCTGACATGACAAAAGTGACTGGTGATGAGAGCTTTCATTTAAATTTATTTACTCCAGCGGGTGACTGGTGGTGATGAGAACTTTGACGTAGCAGCTTTATTTGGGAATCAATATTCCAATGCACAGTGACAGCACGATCAATCCGCATTCCCCACCCACCCCACAGTCCCACTTCCTTCAATCCTTCCCCAATCTCCTCATTCTCTCTTCCTTCCCTCAATCTTCCGGTCCAGGGTCGTCGCCTCCCCTTGGTGCGGTGTGCCCACACGTCGCTCCTGGCGCCTCCGACTCGCCTCCGCCTCGGCCGGCTTTGGCCCCTCCTGCCGCCTCCTGGGGCCCTCTCCCCTCCCTGCCGCGTCGCTCGCCTCTGCCACTTCCCGTCTTTGTGCTCACTGCAGGTCTGCGCTATGGTGCAGTCAGGGTGCTCCCCATCGGCCGGGTTGGCGGTGCTCTCCGAGCGGCAGGAGGCGGTGTGGTGCTCTCAGATCGGCCGGTCCGTGATGCTCCCCATCGATGGGAGGCGGCGGAGTCGAGGCGGAGTGGGCGCGACGGAGGCGGTGCTCCCATCGGCCAGAGTTAGGTGGGAGCCGAGGCGAGCGCCGGCGGAGGAGGCCAGCGGAGGCGCCAGCCAGCGTCGTCTAGCCGAGGTCCCAAGGAGGCGGACAGCAGCGGCTGCGTGGCGGCAAGACGGGCACGCCGGCAGAGGCTCCAAGAACGCGTCCGCCTCCGACAAGAATGCGAGGTGGAGCTTCGTCGCGGGATCGCCGGACCCACCACTTTCCGGTCCTCGCGAGCTTGCCTCGGCCCTACACGCACCGGCTCGACCTCCAGCCGCCGACCGCCTCGGTCCTCCGCGCATGGCAGTGCCCTCTCCTCACCTCCCTCCCCTGGCTCTCCTCTTCTCCCTGCAGCAGCGTCTTGGCCGGCATCCAAGACGCCACAGTAATATGCTTGCGTCGCCCATCGTGCCATCTTCAGAGCCACGGCCCGTCCCGTCCGTCTTGTGTGCCGGCCCGGCCCGCCACGTGGCGTGCTGGGGTCGTCTTGGCCAAGCCGGCCTCGGCGAAACGAAGGGGTCGGCCGACTCCCACCTCTAGTCCAAACTCGATCTTGCACTTTACTTGTACAGCACCCTAAACCAGCAGCTCTTATTGCATCCTGGTCAACTTGGAAGGAGAACCAAGCAAGCAAAATTTGGCAACCCAATCATAGCTCTCTGTACACTATGCCATAGGTTATATAAGTAGTAGTAGATTCTGTTAGAAAAGATAAGGCTAGGGTTTAGCGATTCACAACTGTGCATTTTATTCATTTACTGAGGGGTATATATAAACATTATTACATAGGCCTTATGGGCTACATGAGCCTCAAGGGCTAGAGGGAGAGAGAGAATGAGAATGTACAACACTCTTAACGCCCCCTTCAAACTCCAGGTGGATTAAGAGGATCTGATTTACTGAGTTTGAGTAGATGAAGTCGATGATGTTCTCGAGTCTGAGCTTTAGTAAAGAAATCTGCAAATTGAAGCTCTGAGGGAACAGACTTGAGGGCGATTGTCGACTGCTAACAATGAGATCGTGTGAAGGATACATCAACACCAATGTGTTTTGTCAGCTCATACTTGACTGGATCACTGGCGATCTGAATGGCACTTGTATTGTCACAAAATAGAGGTGTAGGATTGTTACAATGAACACCAAGATCAATCAAGAGCCATCGAAGCCAAATGGTCTCTAAGGTGGTAGCGGCAAGAGCTCGAAGCTCACATCTGCACTAGAGCGTGACACCGCAGTCTGCTTCTTGGACTTCCAAGCAATGAGCGAAGTACCAAGAGAGATACAATAGCCAGTGATAGATTGGTGATCAGCAGGATCACTCGTCCAAGTGGAGTTAGAGTAAGCGTGGAACTGGAGCTGACTCGAACTGGCTTAGAACAGACGTCTGGAAGCAGTTCCTCTCAAGTATCTCAGCACACGGAGAATATGACCATAGTGAACTGATGTGGAAGCACTGACAAACTGGCTAAGCACATGAACAGCATGAGCAATGTCTAGCCTGATGACAGTGAGATAGATAAGCCTCCCAACGAGCTGACGATAGCGGAAAGGATCTGTCAGGGGTACACCATCTGTAGGTCGAAGCTTGCAAGTGAAGCTCCATGGGTGTGGCAGCAGTACGAGTATCAGTCATCCCAGAGCGAGCAAGCAGATCTTGAATGTAGCGATGCTGAGAGAGATAATAACCATCACCATCAGAATAAACATCAATCCCTAGAAAATAGCTCAATAGCCCTAAATCAGGCATCATAAATTGTTCACTCAATTTCTTCTTGACAAAAGCCACGTAGTCCATGTCATCTCCTGTGATCAGCATATCATCTACATACAGCAAAAGCAAAGTACGACCCCGCTGAGAAGCATGAATAAACAAGGCAGGGTCATGCTCACTCGGAGTGAAACCAACAGCTCGAATCACAGAACTGAAATGCTTGAACCAAGTACGAGGAGCCTGCTTAAGACTATATAGAGTACGCTTAATGTGACAAACATAGCCCGTAGGAGTCTCAACACGGGGGGTGGCTGCATATAGACCTCCTCATGTAGATCACTATGAAGAAAAATATTCTTGACATCCATATGATATAGTCCATGTGCGTACCGCTGCAACTGCAATATGAGTACGGCATGTGGTCATATGAGCAGCTGGAGCAAAAGTCTCATCATAATTTCGACCATAAGCCTGCTGAAACTTCTTGCAACAGGATGAGCCTTGTATCGCTCTACTGACCCATCTAACTTGTTCTTTATTTTGTACACCCACCTGTAAGTAATAGGAACAATTCCAGATGGTAGCGGAACAAGATCATAAATGAGATGATGACATAGCAGAAGACACTAAGGCCTTTGACGTACTGGTGGAAAGAAGATGTAAGGTGTACAAGACATAGAGACTAGGAAAGCCTCCACGACAATGGCTAGAACCAATCACTCTTTTGCTCTGATGATCCTGAATGAAACAAGAAGAATCATCAAATCCAATGAAACAGTTCATATCAGTGAGTTGACTAATAGAAAGAAGGTTCATGGATAGATGAGGAACAAAAGACACATCAGGAACAGATAAGCGAGATGTAGAGAGAATACCCTGATGGGTAATAGAGCAAGGTGTACCATCAGCAGTGTGAACATATGCAGCATAGGTCATGGGCCTACGAGCAACAAGCTAAGAGCTGTCAGATGTGACATGAAAAGAGGCATCCGAGTCCAGAACCCAAGGATGTGCAACGCTAAGAGCAGAAGGTGCAACTGAGGTCATAGCAAACACTGATCCGTGGTTACATGGGTGTGGGTGTGGCGGTGAGGATCGCCCAAGAGTGCTCTCGGAGACCCGGTAGGTGCTCCACGACGACGATCAGATGGATGTCTGGCACGATACTCAATAAGCTGGTCTGGATGTAACTTGAAGCACTTGTCAACAAGATGACCAGTCATCTTGCAATGAGAACATAACAGCACTCCTGCGAGTGTTGCTCTGATAGATCTAGACCACTGTGAGATACCCAGGACAGCATGTGGTGAGAATCATGAGGTAGGCATAAGCGAATGAAGACGAGTCTCCTCTGCAATCAAACTAGAGAGCTCCTCAGTCAAAGTCAGTGGAGTGTGGTAGTTGAGTAATTAAGTCGGAACAGGCTCAAACTCTGATCGAAACCCTATGACAAACTGATACATGAGCGTCTGCTGAGCATACTCATCTTTGACAACACAAGACTGGTAAGCAGTAGCAGCCTTCGGTGTTATAGACTCTAGAGGGCCAGTGATATAAGTGAAAGCACTGTAATACTCCTCCACTAACTGATCCTGCTGTCGCTGAATACTATGAAGGTTCTTAAGCAATGTGAAGCAAAGAGTACCACTGGATTGAACATATCTCTTCTCAAAGTACGTCCACATCTGTTTGGCTGAAGTATAGTACTCTAGACTCATCCTCAAAGAAACATCAACACTCAGAACAAGGCCAGTCATGACACCATCATCCTCTTTCTGCCAAGCCTTAACTACCTCAACATCAACCTTCTTCAGATCAGAAGGATCATTAGTCAAATGAGAGGTCAAACCATAACCCCTAAGAGTAGTCTTGACTGAGAAGACCTATGCTCGGTAATTCAACCCATCTAGTTTGATATCCGTAAATACAAAAGATGAACTACCCCAAACATTAAGTCAGATTTTGCTATGTTGATGGACCACAATCACCAATCACCGAGTAATCAACACAATATCAGTACAGAGAACAGAGAGAGTACCGAGCAGAGAGAGCAACAGCCTTCAGTAACGTAGCAGAGGATGAAGTGGCAGCCTTCAGTGCAGAGATGCTTTCACTCATATGCAGAGTACAAGTCACTGGACCAGATGCTGTCGTCGATGCAGAGTGCAAGTCGCTGGAGCAGTGGATGAAGTTCCTGGAGCAGAGGATGAAGTGAAGTTGCAGATCCATGGCAGATCCGGCGTGGACGAAGCGCCGTAGTAGATCCGGTGTGGATCTGGCGATGTGGACAGGGGAAGGCTGGATCTTTGTCGTGCGCCGCTCGGGATCCTCGTCGTAGTGGACGACGACGTCGGCGGTGTGGATAGGGCAAGGATCTTCCCCGTCGTGGAGCCAGATCTTCGTCGTGCGCCGATAGACGAGCTTCGAGCGCCGAGCGAAGAAGCAGAGACTCAGGTCGAGTGACGAGCAGTGGAACGAGATGCTGGCGAGCGAAGAAGCAAAGGCGACACAGGGCAACCAGCAGTGGAATGAGATGCCACCGAGCAGCTGCTCGGGCCCGCCGGCCCACGGCGGAGGAAACACATATACAACGACGGCGACGGCTATGCAATTATGCAAATAGGGGTAGGGTTGGAAAGTGCTATGATACCATGTTAGAAAAGACAATGCTGTGCATCTTATTTATTTATTAAGAGATATATATAGACATTGTTACATAAGCCTCATATGTTACATGAGAGAGCTTATGAGCTAAAGAGGAAGAGAGAGAATGAGAACGTACAACACTCTTAACAGATCCTTTCATGAATCATGACATTGCTTAGCGAGCAAACCAAGGCAGACTCAAAAACGGATTTGGCTAATTCCACACATACACATCACTTATCACAAAATATGTAAAGCTGAACAAACATACAGAAAATATATCTCTACAGAGTCGAGTTTGGTTGCATACTACACATCCAACATCATGCTGGCGGCAACCAGATGTCAGAACTTCGGAAATCGTGCTATCATGCTACTCAAGCAGTACAAGCTAGTAGTAGTCCAGTGGAGTCAAAAGCTCAAATGTATTTATTGGATTATTCGCCTATCTGGATCTGTAACTGTAACTGTAGCCTCGCCTTATACTCTTCTTATGTACAGGTAATAAGATCATAGCCCGCCATTCTCAAGACGAGAGAAGAGGTGGAATTTGTCATAATGCACTATTAACTGATACCATTAGTTCTTTGCTGCTTGCTTTAGCTCCCTGTGAGTGGGAGAGAATTGTCCACGATGAGAAGCTTCTCAGGATCCAAGGCCCCATTCTCAGTATCGACAATTCGGCTATGCCACTGTAGTCGATCTGCAGCCTCCTTTACTTTCGTAACAACATCAGCTATGTCTCGAATTATTGCGGCGCCCCCTGGCCGGAGAATGCGATCCATCTCAAGCAGTACATCAAGAATGCCACGCCTGAAGATAGCTTAGTGTCAAGATGGAGCAGTCAGCAGTGAACTAGAATATTTAACTGCACGGTGGCTATTCTGAACTAAGAATTGTTCATGTGCATTGTGAAAGCATTCTATTATTCAGGACCTCAGGTGCAGTTGTTGGAGATGGACAAATTACGATATCCTAGTCCTAGTGGTATTCAGGAAGTAAGGGATTCAAGCACTGCCGTAAGTAGAGCCCATTTCATGTTAGTTATTTGCTTTCCTTCAGAAAAGCAAAGTCAGTAAAGCCAATATCCCAATGATGGGTGGTGGGTACTACTTAATGTTTAAGGAGACTTTGGCACTAGCAAATTAAGTGAACCATATGATGGGTAGCGGGGTAGTGGCCAGTGGGTACTGGGTACTTCTTACTGTTAAAGTACAGTTTTGCACTATCAAACTAAGTGAACCAGAAGTCTTATATAGCCGAAGTAGCAACGCCTTTCTTGTCTCTTTCTGAGGCTGTTCTGCCTCAGAACAAGTATAATTGAGCAAAGCGAATTATAAGGAATCACTTACTTGTCAATATACAAGCTGAATACTGCATTAGCATGTATCAGATCATATGTACGTGGATAAGTAGAGAAAGCCTCACACCTGATATTGAAAAAAAATGGCTCAAGATATTGAGTGAGTTGTTTACTATATCTTACAGGAAAAATAGAAACCGTACTCCATTACAAGAAAATATCTGCTCTGTAACATTACCAGTCCATGTATGTTCCAATGAGGCCACGCTCATAGATGATACCAAGAGTATTGTCTGTCATATTTGCAGGAACCACATTCATGACCCAAACAGGATATTTCGACATAGCAGCAGCAAAACCACCAAACCCAGCATTCATGTCCATGACATTTCTGTAACTCCCACGAGATAAATCTTTTAAATATGTTCCGTAGAAATCAACTCTTTTCTTCCAAATTAAATTGTCATGTTTGTATGTCTGAATGGATATCCCCTTCATTTCCCCATTGACTATCCTTGGTGGCACTGTGGCGAGTCTTTGAGGCCACTTCTCCACGGCACCACCAGCAATATCACTGACAAGTTCAACTCTTGGAAGACGAGTTATACACATTGAAATATTTGTGTACCTGTAATATAGCAAAAAACATTCATACTTTATGAGATTGTCATATTTGACGAATTGTATGACTAATCATTCAATGCATACAACGGAGTCATGCTAGATTATCCAATGACTCAACGAGTGCCTTCTTTTTTTTTTCCCTGTTTGGCAGTAAGCTCCTTGGATACTCTGGTGCTGTATTCATTCTCTCACTTGGATGCACTTTATTGTACTCAAGGTATAACTTGGATAAACCTTATTTTAGTCGTATTGTTAACCCTCCTGAAATGCTCCAGATACCAGACTAAACTAATTCAGAGAATTAGCCTTTACAGCTATACAAGGATTTTGAAAGCCACAGATGATCATGAAAGAGGCAGATGATATCATGATATTACGATCCGGAAATAAAATTGTGCAATATTACGCTTCACCACAAAAGATGCCTGCACAAGCAAATTTACAAGGTGACAAGGAAAACCTTACCAAGCACTATCCGGGTCATCTCCTGTACAGAACGGTGGGGATCTCAAGAGCTTGGCTTCTTGGGCACACTGCAGATGATTTATAGGCTTTCTCCAAACAGAAATTGTATCCTTCTCTGCAACCTTTGTCCAACAAAGTTTCTTCGCCGTATCTTCCATGGCTAATTGCTCGTCTTGCACGTCCTTGACCGTTTGGTTCAAACCATCGTACGGTGATTTCCAGCTGATGGGTGGCCTAGACAAAACCCAATAGCCACCAGGTTGGAGAAGACGGTCAATTTCCAGCATATAGAGTCCATCTGGAATCAGCTATAGGTGAATGAGAACAAAGCACTACACCATACAACGTAATGCTTTAGCACTTGACATCAACATATCGGCAGCAGTTCTGCTCACTGACTGCAACATTTGCCAGTTTGAAGTTTGAACTTTCAAGAAACTACCGATATGTGCAATCATAAGATAGACACGGAGACAAGTTTAATGAACAAGACATCAGGAAATATGCTTTGTCGCGGATAGTATTGATTTCTTGCATGTCCTACCATGAGCAGTACATGGAACAAGGCACCCTGCGCAGTGCACCATGTCGAAGGCCCTTGACGGGTATGGCAGCCTGTGAGCACCAAGCACTCCGATCATCGCAGGCAGTCCACGCTCCAAGGCGAACTGTACTTGTGCTCCATGTCTGTCCCTCGGAGCAATAGACATGGTCAGGACGCCATAGCTCAACAGGTAGTTCCCAAAGCTCGCAACCTGCCACAGGCACAGAGACAGACATCACATTTAACCATTCACTATTCAGTTATCAACTTTAACCATTCACTATTCAGTATTATTCGAAGACCCAACATCTCAGATAAAAACCAGCAAATTCTTATAATTCAACAACTCACCCCGCATCCCACGTCGAGAACCGTTCGCACCGCGCCGCCGCGGAGCGGCACCATGCGCTCCAGCTGCTCGACGTAAGTCCCCACCCCCTTGGGGAACACAAGCCACTCCCCGCGCGCCTTGGGCACGGTGAGCAGAGGGAGCTCCGTGTTCGCGAACCGCGCACGCTCCCGCCGAGCGGGCCACGGGGAGGCGGGCGGTACCAGGGAGGCGGCGGGACGCGGCAGGGTGGCGGCGGCGGAGGTGCGGGGATGCGGCGGGTGAGGCGGTGGGTCCTTGGGCGGGTGGGGAGGAGGCGGCGGCGGGTGCGGCGGGCAGTGGCGCTCGCCGGAGGGGGTCTCGTGGCAGGGGATGAGGTGGGAGGCGTTGGGCGGGCAGGGCGGGACGGGAGGCGGCGGGGGGTGGGGGTGCTCCGGGAGCGGCGAGGGGGTGGGGGCCGGGGGGAGCGCGGCGGTGGTGGAGGCGCTGGCGGACGGGGGAGGCGAGGAGGAGTGGGATCGTGCGCGGGAGACGACGACAGAGATGATGAGGAGAGACGTGGCCGCGGCGGCGGCCGCCGCCGCCGCGAGGGAGAGCGCTCGCGGCAACGGCTTGACAACGGCGTCCGCCGCCGGCATGGCGCTGCCGCTGTGTGACGGATGATACACTGGACTGGTAGTGGTAGTTGTATCGGATGCTCGTCGTGTTGGTATTTGAGGAGGCAGGACAGGAGGAGGGCGTTACTAATGCGCGGGCCCGGCCGTTGCCGTCTGGACGAAGGTGCTCTACTTTTTTTCTATTTAACACCTCCCCAGAAAAAAAAAAGCAACCTCACTTGAATTTCTAAGATTTGGATGCGCCTGAAAAATTATGCGCCTCCGTCTCCTCTCCATCTCCAGCGATCTCATGAGCACGGGCGCCAGTGCCTCGCCTTCGGTCTAGGTCTAACGGTCCAAAAAAATTTGACTGAAGTCCCCAGAAAAAATCGAGAGACTTTTCTAGCGGAGTGCTACATAGATAGATAGCTATCTGGTGGTGTGTTTCGAATATGCTAAGTCATGCGGGTCTCTAAAGTCTAAATGTGTAGTGTGCACACTCGTTGGAACCGTTCGATTGGGTCGTCTTCTCTGGATGCTGGGACTATTTTCCTGGGCAGTTTGCTAGTCTGCTACGTAAAGGCGTCAACAACATGTGCTCATACAGGGTGCAGTACCAGTACAAACTATAGATGGGAAGCGTGTTTCAATGCCACCAAGACAAAAGGTGATTAGTACCTCCCAAAGAAAAGCGATTTGTACAAGCTTTCATTCATCGCGGGTTGATTAGTCTAATCTGCAACTAGTGCAGACCACCACACCATAATTTGCTCGTGGTCCTCTGCTCGTGCATGTAATTTCCGACGGCGACTCGTCGCGCGCGGTAGCATCGCTTGCAAGCAACAGGCCGGCGACGCGTTATGACAATAACGACTCGGTCTCTCCTCTCTGGGCATGTCTGTTTCTCTCGCCGTTGCATAGCTTGCAAGCTACGAGACGGGCCGATACGAATCTCTTTGTGGAAGAACAAAATGCACACGCTACAGTGCTTGTGCATTAATCCTTAACGCCATTGAATCCAAAAGCAAAAAAAAAAAAAAAAAAAATGAATGCAAATCTCGGTCAGCACGGTAACAATAGTTTTCGATCCAACGGTGAAAGTAATGCAAATTAGGGTAGATTATCTGTGTTTTGGTCTTCGGGTCCATTTCCGAGACGGCCGGGGCGGCCGAGCCCTACTCGTGTGGTGGCTGCCGTCTCTCGCGCTCGGAGACGTACGTGCACTTGATTTGCATGCTTGCTGGTGCTTCTCCCTCCGCGTGCGGTTTTATTTTGCCTGCCAATCTTTCCGCTGGCATCGCTCTCGCCGTAAGCGAAACGACGAGGAAGTTTCTTGCGCTTGATCTCTCCTCCTCTACAGTGTGTGTCTATCTTTCGTCTTGTGCGGAATATGGCCCGGCTACTTTGTGTTTTGTGCTTGATGGGAATATACTGGTTGATAGAAAGTGCCATTTGTTAAAGCGAACTGAGTGACAGACTTACAGTCAGGCACCGATGCTCCACTGCTAAACGCGCAACTTTCGCCAACTACAGGATGTGAGACGGGAAAGTATACCGTAGGATGTAAGGGTTCTTTTTGGCAGCATGTCTAGTGGACAAGTCCATATATATACACATATGAACATGACCGATCTGAGCCGTCCATCGCAAATTTAACGGTCAGGATCGAGCTCCTCCCACCCGCCACCACTTTTGCGGAAACACCCCCGCGCCCAGCACATTCTCATGCGGTCACGCCCCTTCCTCCATTCCCCATCCCCGCTCCCCTCCCTCCCACGACGAGGGGTTCGGCCCCTACGCCGCCTCCCCAGCGCCGTGCCGCACCGCCGCTCCATGCGCCTCCTCCCCAGTGCCGCGCCGGGCGACGCTCCTGGCCGCCATCCATAGCGCCTCCTCCTCCAGCCGCCGCCACGCTAGCGGGTGCTGCTCCTCCAAGGCCTCCCCTCGAGCCGCCGCCTCCCCCTCCAGCGAACCGCCTCCCCCTCCAGCGTTGATGTCATCCTGGCCACCCCTGCGCCAACCCCGTGTGCTCCCGGCTTACTGTGCCGGCCCCATGCTCCCACCCCCTGCGTCGCCCACTGCTCTTGCCCCTTGCACCAGTTCGCTCGAAGCCACGATGGTGGAGGAGCATTTGTGGATTTTTTTTTTTATGTGTTACATGCATGTATCATTGCAGATTGTATGGTTGTGTTCTCAAATGAAATTGTGATTCCAAAAATTGTTACATGAATATATAATGCAGATTGTATGGTTTGGTTAGTTTGATGAGCTTGTAGTTTGCATTTGCATCGCCCCGGTTGTACGAACTATGTTTTTATTGTATGAATGTGGATGGAAGAACTAAGTTGTTTCTTGTGTATTGATAAGGCATGGTGTCGAATTATGACTTCATTGCTATAATTTTGCTTTCAACCAATGTTGTGTAATACCTAGAATTGCTGAATGCAAAATCAAATGGATCTATGTCTCTTAGCAAAATGATTCCTGGCATTGTTGAATTGATGAATTGTTGAATGCAAAATCAAATGGATGAAAGTTTTTGTCATTGATGAATTGTGAATTTGTACTGGTTGAATGGTTTGATCATTAAGAATGTTGAAGCTTGAGGCAAATGATCTGTAATTTGTGGTTTCAGTTACAACTTGATAGTGTACTGAACATGAAATATTAGTGGATAGATGTAGGTAAACTGAAAATGAACCTGAAATATCTAGTTTCTTAGCATTGCTAATTGTTGTTCTGTGCAGCTGAGCTTCATCCCACCGTATGTTTGTTAACTGAATTGCATCACAGTTAATTAATATCCAGCTCTACTGAAAATGTTTAGCTCACTTATCCTCCAAATCATGTAATGCAGAGGATCATTTTATGTTGTTTCATTAACCAAACATCAAAGCAAAAATGAGATGGGCCACTGCATGTTTGTTATTTGCTAGACATATTACTGGAATGACAGCTACAGTATGGACATATTACTGGATCAGTTTTGTGATGATACAAGCAACTTGCACGCATTTGAGTGATATGCTCATAATATCAATTTCACAATCACAATTTCAATCATCCATATATGGACAAGTTCATACTTTCATTCACATTCATACAACAATCTCATGAAACTAACCCTAGAGAGTGCACAAAAGAATTGTAACTCCCCAAACACACTGTTTCTACTGATGACTGAATTGGCACATTATATGAGATTTTCGAAAAAATGAATCAAGACAATATGAAATGAACCAAGGATTGAAAAAAAATTAATCAAGACAATCTGAAATGAACCAAAGCTTCATTATACATATGAATTACAAAGTACGAGTATTTGCTCGCCCTAAATTAACTCTAGAGAGACCACATCAGAATTGTAACTCCCCAAATACAATGTTTCCACTGATGACTGAATTGGCACATTATACACCATCGAAGTGATGCTAAGGACGAAACAGTTTGCAGTGTCTGCAGGAAATTACCAAATCAATTGGTCTCCGCTAGATCATCATACATCTGACTCGATATTGCATTGGACACTGGTACATTGTACACTTTATATACATCTGACTCGTGCAGAAATCAGAATGCTCGATCTCTACCTATAGTAAGCTAAGTTTAGAAACCCAAAAGAATGTACTAATGTCTCAGCTATAGGCAGACATACATCAACCAATTTTCTCTGTGTTTGTGTCGTTTGTTGGCCAAATGACAGTCTCCAAGAGCCGCACTATGCACCACATACAACATTCTTCTCTTCTCTTGTTAGCATTGGCCTTCTCCAGTCCTTCCAACTGCTTCCGAAGATCCTCTAATGGAAACTACGGCGTGGCACAAGGTGGAGGCACAGGCACAAGATTCTCCAGAACACATTCACCAGAAACCAGAACATATTCTGCAGAATTTTGGAGTAAAAAATTCTCCAGAACACATTCAATATTTTTGACTCCTCGCCGTTGGACCTTCAGTATAGGCATCATTATTTTGCACCTTCACCTCCTCGCCGCTGAACCTGCATCCTAGAGCCCGAACAAGTTTCTCAATGCGGCAACATTGCTAATAGATCATGAACTAAAGATTGACAAGTATACAATAAATCGATAAATTGCTAAGAGATCAAGAACTACAGATTTTTCAATACGACAACATTTATCAACAAGCAGAGGGAATTGCCTCAACCGGCTCGAGCAAGGGGAGGGGGCAGTGTAGCCGAGCAGGGGGCACATAGGGGGAGGGCGTGGCGCAAGTGACTCAGAGCAAAGGGGCACGACGACAATTTGAGGCCGGTCGGTCTGAGCGAGGCGGCGTGGCGTGAAGCGGTAATTGTAACATCCCAAATGTATAATTAGGGTTTGTTCAAATATAATTAAGGTGTAGAAATTAAAACTTTTTCTCACACCTTGAAAACCCCTAATCACTCATGTAATTCTTGTCCAAGAGTTGTGTAATCCAAAAACACAAAGCTCTTGTTGACCAAAAGTCAAACTTCTTTTCCAATTATCTTAAATCTTGTGCCAAACATTTGGAAATATTTTTCCTTGGTCCCAAAGTTGATGTGGGACCCCTCTGAAAAATATCATGAGTTATAACACTTGTTGATAAATTTTGGAGGTAAACCAAATCCTTGAACAACCTTCATGAATTTCCTGAGAAAAATGTATTGCATAATAACCTCTGGAAATTTTATGCAAGGTTAATCTCATTGTCAGCAAGCTCCAGTTTAAATTTCATGAAATTTGGAGTTCATTTGCTATCACAAATAATTCTGCTAAGTTTCAGCTGTTAAAAACTGAATTCAAAAACTCGTACTGTTCCTTGGGCTAGCCACTTTCCCAAAGTCGGTCCAATTTCAACCGTGTCTGCACCCCAGCAGACCTCCTCTCCACTTTGATCAGGTCGTGGCCGTTGGATTAACATCCAACCGCCACGACCTCCTCCTCGCCTAACGCAGCCCAAGTCCTCCCGCTCATGAGGTCATCGCCCATGGATCAACGATCCATGGCCATGACCTCGCCTTAAACTACTCAGACCTCCCTTTTCACTCACTTGAGGTCGTGGCCGTCGGATCAATCCAAAGGCCACGACCTCCTTTGCAAACCATCGCTGCGTGGATCTTCCACCTTGTTGAGGTCACGACCCTTGGATCCAAGATCCATGGCCATGACCTCCCTCACCGTTAAACTAAGCAAACCTCCCACTTAAACGAGGTCGTGGCCGTTGGATCGATCCAACGACCCACGACCTCCCTCAAATATCCAACGCACAAGACCTCCCCTATCTCGTGTTGTGCACCGTTGGATTAAAAATCCACGGTCACGACCTCCTCCTTACCTCGTGCGCATCGGACCTCCCCGCGCACGTGAGGTCGTTGCCCTTAGATCTAAATCTAATGGCCATGACCTCCTCGCCTCTCATCGCCACTAGATCTTGATCGATGGCCATAACCTCTTATACTGCAAGCTGCGCGGCTAAGACCTCCTTTGGTTGTGCGCCTTGGATTTAAATCCAAAGGCCATGACCTCCCTCGAGCTCTTAAGTTCATGTGCGGTTAAGACCTCACAGAGGTCCGCACCGCTGATTGAGATCCAACGCTTTGGACCTCTGTCCCATTTTCCCACGTCTTGCACACGTTAAGGAAATCGTGAGGCCATGACCTCCCATCCTTGATCGTGTGGTGGGACCTCCTCCCGATCCTTTAAGCGTAACGGTTCAAAAATAGAATCCGATGGCGGGACCTCCCGAAGTCTTATCCAACGGTCAAAATGACCTCCTGTTCTTCTCCTTCCTTGGTCACGCATGCGTGTTCTGAGCGAGGAGTTAATGCGTCTCGTCCATTGTGTACCTTATAACAACTCCTTGTCGACCAAGATTAAATGCGTGTCGACTTCCGCCTCTCCGATCGCCTAGCCTGTCACCATGTCAACTTTACATCTTGTCCAAGCCCTAGACCGACCCATGGGCCAAGCTCACCATGAGCTTAACCCGTGGTTCACAACCTCCGGTGCCCTAAGTATAAAACCTCCCCCACTGTTTCCTTGGCTTCCTTTGCACACCATTATTCCCTTGCTTGCACCCCTGTGCTTACGAGCTCTAAACCACCAAAGCTCTCTTGGCCGCCATTGTTGAGAAGCTTGAAGCCCTCGGTGGTGAAGGCTTGCTCCAGTGGCTCCCTCTCAACCTCTAGCTCATTTTAAGCTCCCCCAAAATCTCCTGAAGTTGAACCTAACTCATTGTTAGGTTGACCTTTTCAGGAGGGGCTAGTGGAGCTTGAAGCTTGGAGTTGGAGCTTGGTCTTGAGCAGCGGAGTTTCCCATCTTCTCCAACTCAGGCCATCACCATCCTCGACCTCCCCGGCACCTTCAGGACCTCCAGGTACTTCCTGATAGTCCTTTAGCGCTGGGCACCCGCATGTATGAGGTTGCGGAGCTTTTATTTGGGCACACGCTTAATTGGATGTCGCGGAGCTTTATTTCGCATTTTGGATTTTGCCGTGTGGTGCCTTCGTTGTCCTCTCGGCCATGGCGTTCAAGGCCGTCGCCGCCGTTGAGAGGAGGTCCACTGGTGCGCAAAGTTATTGTGCACTCGGTGGTACCATTGATGTCGCCGCGAGGCCTACATCGCCGGCGAGACCATCTCTTCAAACCCGGTCTTTGTCGGACAAGGTCGTGGCGCCATTGTCGTTTTAGGGCGTAGATTTGTCGCGTTAATGCACTAATCAAGTGCTCAAATCATTGAAATCATTGGCGTGTCTTAACGCATTTAATCCTCCCTTGCGCGCATTTAAGACCTCCGCCGCGACCTCCTCGTTGTCCCGCGCGCATTTATCCTTGTCCAAGCACGCGTGCGTGCTGCAAGCACGTGGGTCGCAAGCTCTGGGGCGTCCATGACCTCCTCCGAGGAGATCTGGAGCGTCCAAGACCTCCCTTGCGATCGTGGCCGTCCGCACCTCCTCGGAGGTCTCAGTGACATTAGGACCTCCCTTAGGACCTCCCGAGGTCATCTCACTGCTCATGACCTCCCTCGACGATCTGGACCATCAAAGTCCTCCCTTGGAACATCTAGACCGTCCCAGACCTCCCAGTGAGGTCCTCGACGATGTAGATCTTCCTCGGGAGATCTTGATAGTTTAGATCTTCCCTTGGAAGATCTCAACCGTTGAGGACCTCCCCCGCGTGATCTGAGCCGCTTATGACCTCCCTTGTCTTTAGGGTTTTTAGAAATTCCAGTGATCTGTTAAGATTGTGAACTGGAAAAGGTATAACTTTAGAATTTCATATCTTTGTCGTTTTAAATCCAAATGAGGTCATTCAAATTGTGTTAGCTCTGTCTTGAACTTGACTTTAATCCAAAAATGATTGTAAGTTGAGTTCAGCTCCAGAGCACAGTTTTGCCATTAGATTTTAAAACTCACTTTAAATATACACTCAAATTAATGCTTAACTTGTAAAATACATAACTAATGCTCTGTAGATTATTTTTGAGTGAGACCAACTTTGTTGGTTTCCTCTATTAATGAACTCACTGTGAAAATTAGTTTTGAGCATGTTGTTGTTATAAAAATGAGGACTTGTGCATTATAATTTTGTTCAAGTTCTTATTTTTGAAAAATTGTAGAAAGTGCATAATAGCTCCAAATGAGGTGAACTCAATTGTGTTATTCATCTCATGAGGTGCTGGTTTTGCTGTAAAAATTTCAGTGTCACCTCTTTTCTAGAAAATGTTGCCTCATAATTAGATTAGTGAATAGTGCAATTTGGTATTTTTAGGGCTGAGCAGAATTGTTTTGCTCATATCTTTTGCATTGAGAATCCAAATCCATTGGTTCTTGTTGCTAAATTCCCTAAAAATCACCCTCTTACTGCTGTAGAAAATTCAGAGTGTTTGGAGTTCGTTTGCTATGCTGTCCTTGATTACTTTCGTCGTTCTTATCGGTTCTTTACCGCTTTTCCGTTAGGTTTCGACATTTGTGGTAATCCCGAGAGTGACCCTCTGCCACAACTTGAGCAACAGCAACAAGGCAAGCAGTTTGATCATATCCCCTCTAACGTCCCATTACTTTAAAGGTTAATATATTGTTTTACTTCTATGTATGCATGCTACTTTGTGTTAAATGTCGCTAGTAATCCTATAGTTGCATAATCTGTAGGAATTGTTTATCCTCTACTACCATGAGCCTAGGTTATTTGCTGTGGTTTGAGCTCGTTGGATGAGCTCTTATCACTTAGTAGTTGCGTTTTCTACTGCTTAGACATGCTTAGTAACGGTAGTAATAGGCGATCATCGACTTAGTCGATGGTCTTGATCACTCAAAACTTATTATTACTCCTATATGTCCAGCACTTGTGCTTTGATTAATTTGTAAAATCAAAAACTGAAAATAAAAGATTGATTTAGACTTGGGCATATTGGATGGATGGTGTGGTTTTTGGATGTGGTGGTATGCCTGAGTCAACAAGGACCGAATTCTTGCGCCATTGATCCAAGCAATTATGCGTGCTAACCACACGAGGGGGATATGGGACCTCTCTTGACTAAGTACTTTGGGCGGTGCTAATTGGGGTCGCTTCGGTTGGTGTGTTTTAAAGATAAAATGTGTGTGTGTGTGTGTGGTGGGGAATGGAGCGATGGCGGTCGGTTAGGTCATCCATTGGGTCCTTATCCCGTGGGTTGTCTTGGTCAAAATTAGCACTGTCCATTGGAAATGTCTCGTAGGACTTAGCGTGCTTGCAACATACCAAAGGTAGTGTGCTTAAAGGAAAGGCGGTTTGGCGTGTGGGTACATTGGTACACCCTGCGCAGGATAAAACTATTCAATAGCCTCGTCCTAGGTTATGGACACGCTTGGTTATTTCCGTAAGAATTAGACTACAACCTTTAATTAAAACTTGACATGGTTGGTATGAGCGGGAGTTCATGCTATTGTTGTGGTGACTTGGGTTAGTCACTTCCGAGTTGATCTTGTTGTTGTTACTATGTTATTATCTCGTTGTTATTTCAACAATTAAAATGCTTTGCCAAATTGCCTTCAATCTATTATGTTATTGCAAATGAAACGGCTTTATGCTAAAATGAGTCCAAAGCCTCATCCACTTAAATAAAGCTTGCATGTAGCTATTTATAGTTCTGTTATCTCACACGTAAGTCTTGCGGAGTACTTTATGTACTCATCGCGCCGTGGTTGTGGCATTTTGTGGCTTTTGTTGCGAGAGGAAGAAGGTGAGCTCCTAGAGCCTCTCTTTTGTGCTACGTGTTGCGGCTTCTTCGACGACTAGCTTGGCGGTCGGTCGGATGCCTAGGGGTTAAGGCACACCGATTGGCTTTGTGTTATAGCCATCTTTATGGCGCTTTTGCTTCATTGTTATCTTAGTAGTTCTTGTTGTTATTTGGCGAAGGCCCTCTTTTGTAATAACCTATCCTTATTAATATTAACTTCGGTTTGTTGCTTATGTACTATGTGTTGTATGGAATTGATACATTCTTTTGTTGTGAGGTATGTATCTTGCATTCGGGAGTATACATCTCTCGAGACTGGTTTATTTGGTTGATAATACTAGGGTCAATTGGATGACTAAGTATTATGAGCTTAATAAATCCGGTGCTCACAATGGCCGATGAGGAGGGCTCAATGTGGCGCAAAGGGGCGGCGAAGATGGTGGTGGCGCCGAGGGAGGCGGCTCACCTGGAGGGAGGCGATGATGGAGGGAGGCCTTGGAGGAGCAAGATCTTTGCCAGTGGGCGGCCGAGGGAGGAGGCGCCATGGATGGCGGCCAGGAGTGTCGCCTCGGCGGTGCGACACTAGGGAGGAGGCGCATGGAGCGGGGGTGCGGCACTAGGGAGGAGGCGCATGAAGCGGCGGCGTGGTGTGACGTGGCGCTGAGGAGGCGGCGCAGGGGTCGAACCCCTCGTCGTGGGAGGGAGGGGAGCGGGGATTGGGGAATGGAGGAAAGGGCGTGACCGCGTGAGAATGTGCTAGGCGCGGGGGTGTTTCTGAAAAAGTGGCGGCGGGCGGGAGGAGCTCGATCTTGGTCGTTAAATTTTCGATGAACGGCCCATGTCGGCCATGTCCATATGTGCATACATAGGGGCTTGTCCACCAGATATGCTGCCTTCTTTTGGCCGGATTGGCGTTGTTTGCCAGCGCATTAGTAAAAATGACCTTTGTTGCGTAAAATTTATAGAAATAGCGTCACTACCGCACAGTCACCGCGCGGGACGACCGACCAGCCGACACGTAACCACTGCCGCACGACCTCCGTGTGGATTAGCCAAAACCGCACGCCCACCATGCGGATTAGGCGGAACCGCATGGCCACCGTACGGTGGCGCCAAAACCGCGCGGCCACCTTTTTTCTACGAATTTTCTTGAAAATCCATTTTAGTATATTTTTATAGGAATTTTTAAATATAGCAAATAAGCTTCAAAAATTATAAAAAAAAAATTTGTGGAGCCTCCCGACACAGTGTACTTGCTTGTGTAATTTTCCATAATTTTATCCATTATGAATTTCGCTCGAAAAATCATTTTAAGTATATTGTTTGTATGAATGTTTTAATATAGAAAATGAGGTCCAAACATTATGATTTTTCAAGACTCTTTACACAGCGGACTTGATTGTATAATATTTCTAGAATTTTATATATCCTAAAATTATCTCAAAAATTAAGGGTTTAGGTCTATAAAATTATGATTTTAGGTTTCAGAAATTAGGGTTTCATGATTTCATGTGACTTGGAATGTGGGAAGTTTAGTACCACATGACTACTCTAGGCAAAGACACTCATTAAGGGTTTAGGCCACCGCCCGACCTCCCTCCTCTGTATATCTATCGTCCTATCACTACTGTCCCCCCTTGTCCGCAATGCTGCGTCTCGACAACGCCTCTGGATCCCAGCGCCAACGTGCTAGGGCATCAATGGAAGCCCCTTCTAGTGCGCAGGACCACGTGTAGAGAGAAAATACTTCGACTAGGTGGTGTACTTCCTCCGACCAGGTTAATCGAATCAAGCGTTTTTTAGAATAGTCGAGCAAACTATAATTTTAAAAAGAGCTTGTTATAAACTATTTCGACCATATTTTGTTGAATCTAGTTTCTTTGTTTTGGCAGCAAATGTTAGAAAAGAAGGGTTGATGTCACCAGGTGATTGTACACGATGATACCCAGTGACAGGTAGACCTGACCTACCATGCGACAGGACGGCACTAGACACGTAACTCACGAGCCCCACTGTATAATTTGTTCCCTATAGAGGAAAAAGGTGTATCCTAGAAGACACCATAAAAGCGAGCAGGTTGGACAACGCATCACGTCACACACGACCATATAGGCCCAACGCGTGGTGGAGCAGCCTATGTTGCACACGAATATAATCAAGCATTTTATAGAAAGGAAAAGAAATAACACCTTCACCATTCTTGCACTGTAACACCTCATTGTTATCAAGACGCTGCCCAAGAGTAGTTACCACCCAGAGTACCTTGTAAGCTTCTTGAATCCATTCTATGCTGCAAAATACACCAATCTCAGCATTGTATGTGTAAATATTTGGCAGGAAGCTTTCATGCATCATCTTACTCACTAGCTCAAAGACACGATCAAAGTTGCCATCTTTTATGCTGCTCATCAATCAACATAGTGTACGTGTTGTGTTTGGCACCAGCCCTTGCTGAAGCATCCTAAATTGCATCTTTGGTCACGCCATGACGCGCAGCATGGCAAAAAACACTCTATCATGTCGCTGTCCCCGGCGTGGCCTAACGTGCCAACGCATCCCATCCCAATTGCATGTAAATGGAAAATATCATTATTTAATCGTACCACACAGTGTGTTATATTTAATGAATGATTGTTTTGATTTTATTATCAATCTTTTCAATACATTGCATTTTATTCCTTGTAGCTATTGGTATCTACCTGTCATCCGATGACTTCCAGCCTTGTGTAATCAATAACTAGGCTTATACCAAGGAACTAAATAAATGGTTCACTAAGGGCTTGCGTGGTAAACTAGGCTTGTACCAAGGAACTAAACAAATGGTTCACTAAGGGCTTGCGTTGTGAACTAGGCTTGCACCAAGTAACTAGGCTTGTACTAAGGAAATACACAAATGGTTCACTAGGCTCTTCACATTCCATTTGGGAATTCCTAGGAAGCCATAGCGTTAATGAATTAGGAAGCGTTGTCGGCGCGCTAAGATCATGCAAGGAGACGGCGAATGACGGCGGCAGATGTGCGGAGGAGGGAAGCCGGGTGGTGGCCTAAACCCTTAATGAATGTCTAATACCTAGAATAGTCATCTGGTACTAAACTTCCCACATTCCAAGTCACATAAAACCATGAAACCCTAATTTTTGAAACCTAAAATCCTAATTTTTTGGACATAAACCCTTAATTTTTTAGACAATTTCAGAACATATAAAATTATGGAAAAAATCACACAATCAATTACGTGGTAAGGAGCCTTAAAAAATCATAATGTTTGGACATCATTTTCTATATTAAAAAAATGCCTACAAAAAGTATAATTAAATATTTTTTTGAGAATTATGAAAAAATGGATAAAATTACGGAAAAAATTACACAAGCAAGTACACTGTGTCGGGAGGCTCCACAATTTTTTTTACAATTTTTGGAGCTTATTTGATATATTTAAAAATTCCTAGAAAAGTATACTTAAATAAATTTTCGAGAAAATTTGTAGAAAAAGGCGGCCACACGGTTTTGGGCGCCACCCATCTTGATGCCGCCTCCACACCGCAGTGGATGTGCGTTTTAGCTAATCCGCCACGATGGCGTCGGGGCGTGATTACGTGTTGGCTCGTCGGTCGTTCCGCGCGGTGACCGTACAATGGAGACGCTATTTCTGTAAATTTCGCGCGACGGATGTTATTTTTGCTAATGTGCCGACAAACAACGCCAATTCGACCAAAAACTGAGGATGTAACTTTGGGAGACGGTTGATTTTCTGCGTACAGCAGATGATCCGGATCAGCAGCTTTGTCGAGGAGAAGAAAAAGGCTGCTCCTTTCTGACTTCCGTGCACATGCGCCGCCGACCAGACTGTTCCGTCAGCCGCCCGACGGTTGGTTCCGTCCACCCATTTCCGGTGTTCTTTTTCCACGAGCCTTTTGAGATGGCGCCAAAGGCTTCTCCATCAGCCTTCATCGAATCGATTTACAAAAAAGCGCCACGGCAGAGAGAGAGAGAGAGAGAGAGAGAGAGAGAGAGAGGCAGTGGCACCGGTCGTGTATCGAGTTTACAGAAGGCGTCACCATTTCGTTTCAGGACGGCGACGGCCACTTTCGATGCGTAAAACATTATCTGCTAACCTCAGTCGCAATCTTATCAGGAGAACGGCAGCACAAAGGCACTTTTCTGAAGAAAAAAAAAAGCTATTCATCAACAAACAAATAGACCCGTTCCATTCCATAGAGTTTCTTTAATCTACAACACGGTAAGCAATAAACGTACTTTCTATCTGATGTAGCTTATTACTCATGGCAGAGTACGCACGCCTTTCAGGTTTCAGACAGAAAAATTGATTGTTGTGATACCATCAAAATTTTAACAGCGACATACTGGCATTGGAGTCACATTTATTCAGCCATGAAAAAAATGACAGCTAGTTAGTTACAAGTCGCCGTTACTGTGAAAAAAAGTTACAAGTTGCAGCAAAAGAAGAAGATATTCCAGGCCAAAGAGATCTTATTAATCTTGCCTTTCTTACAGCTTATTCTTTTAGTGGGAAATTTATGGCTGATGAAACTTGATCAGTTGCAGATTGCCGCCGGCATCGAATCACATCGCACCCAAGGATGCCACTATACAAGATAACCACCTTATTTGTCAGAAACATGGGTGATCAACCCTTTTTATCACCGATGCAGTCAAAACCTCAATCGAGTATTCTAATCCTTGAGTTTGTGAAGTCGAAACCTCGACCGAGTACTCTAATCCTTGAGATCATTTCGTAATCGACGGATGTGCATTCCTAACAAATTGGCATCAGATTGGGTGCAAATCTTGTGCTGATTCCCTTTACACCCTTGTCTCCTCACCGGAATTTTTAGGTGTTCTAAGGGAAAAGAAGTGAATAGGCTAGCATTCATCTTCATTGGAAGCTTTCACTGTCTTACGTTGATAGCGTGGAAAAAGCATTCGCCTGATCTTCTTTTCAGCTGAACGTTCAGAGAGCGCCTGAAACCAAAGGGTTCAGAACGATTAATCTGGGTTCCATGAAAAGGCCAGAGGTAGAGTGAAAAGTTTAGCCTAAGAGCAAACCTGTGCATTAAATGAAAATCGAACAGTCCGAGCTTCCAAGCCAGAAAAAGCTCTTACATCAATACCAAGACTGTCAACACCAATCAAGCTTGCCTCCTGTAAAACATATTGTACTGCAAATTTAGCGTAGTCTATAGAAGTATTAATCCAATTGGCAATATAAAGTCAGAAACAGAATTCTCCCATTCATTCATGCAACCTAAGGAATGAGGGACATGATTAAGTCATTAAAGAACAGAGACACACCTCGACAGTAAGACCTCTTTTCCTACGACAGAGGGACCTGAGAGCCATAGTACACTGATCACTGTTCTCTTTGATGCGTTCTATAATTTCTGAAGCAGAATTTGCAAGAAGATCTGGTTCTGCATCTTGAAAATCTTGTGGATCAATCATCAACTGCAGCAATCAACAGAATTAAAGCAATGACGATGATTACCAAGCCAAGAAAACAATGCCAATAATCTCCCATTTCCCCTTTAAAAGGAACGCATGGATCAAACTTTCCTTCACTTCAACCATGTATATATTCTGAACCAATATCGACGCAATATATTGGGTGGAAGAGGGAAGGCCTTACCTGCTTCCCATAGATGGAAAACAGCTCAATTGCCATTATCTCCAGCTTGTAGATTATTGAATCAGTGCTACTTCCCACATCATTGAAGTCAAATCTCTCTTTATCATCATCTGAATATTCACTTACCATTAGTCACAGAAAAAACCGAAGGCAAATGGGTAACTGAATGAAAGATCTCAACTGATCTAATTACCAATTAGGCCATAGGTTCCAGTAGCTGGTCCACGTTCTCTGTTGTATTCATCTGTTTGATTTACTATTTATTAGAACAAAAAACCGGATCAAAGAATAGCACTGATGGATGTAACCAAGAGCAGGCTAAGTACCTCTCGAATCAGATGAATAATCATCACCATTGCATTCACCGTGAAATAAGCTCCTCAGATAAGATTCTTCTTCTATGAAAGCAGGTCTCAGATATCCTACAATAGAGAGACCATTTGATGGACTATCCATCTTTTCCCCATGATTATCATGAACAGCCTGCATAGCAAAAGAACACATAATGTGATTGCCTAGCTCTGTGAAACTTGAGTGGTTTGATGAATGATGGGCATATTATGAATATTGTGTGTATCTATTCAAGAGGCCCAATGGATAATATATATATATATATATATATATATATACAGAGTACAAAGGGTTGCCATATACAGATAAGGAAACCATATATAGATAAGGAGTCCTATTCTAACACCCCCCCTCAAACTCATGGTGGATCACACACACTGAGTTTGGAGAGAAAATACAAAGGTTGTGTCCTAGTCTGTGGCTTCGTGAAGAAGTCAAGAACTCAGTAACTCGATGGCACAAATCAGAAATCAAGTACTCCTCCCGCACTGTGGAGTGAGTGTATGAAGCATCCACACCAATGTGCTTGGTGAGCTCATGCTTCACTGGGTCCCGAGCAATACTGATAGCACCTGTACTGTCAGACAAAAGAGTCGTAGGTCCCATCACAGGCACTCCGAAATCTGCAAGTAGCCACCTCAACCAAGTAACCTTTGTCCATCACCGCCATAGCTCTCAACTCACCTCTGCGCTCAAACGGAATCGCACCGCTTAGTCTTCCGAGCAATCGGGGAGGAGCCAAGAAAAATACAGTAAGCAGAAAGAGAACGACGATCAGAAGGATCACTAGCCCAGGTCGCATCGGAGTACGCCTGAAGCTATAGTGAGGTAGAGCTAGGGAAAAACAAACGACGAGAGATAGTCCCACGCGAGTAGCGAAGAACATGAAGAAGGTGACTGTAGTGAAGATGGATAGGACGCGCCATGAACTGACTCGAGATATGAACAGCATAAGCAATATCAAGACGAGTGCTCACAAGGTACACCAAACTCGTAACAAGATGGCGATATCGAGTAGGATCCTCAAGAAGATCACCATCAGTGGCACGAAGCTGTAGGGATAGCTCCATGGGAGTCTCAGCGGTGCGAGTATCAGTCAGACCAGACCGATCAAGAAGATCCTGGACATACTTTTGCTGGGAGAGATAGTAGCTCTCAGGTATGGAAGAGACCTCAATCCCAAGGAAGTACGTAAGAGAACCAAGATCAGTCATCAAAAACTGCCCATTAAGATGCTTCTTCACATACGTGATGAATGAGGAATCATCACCAGTGATGAGTATATCATCAACATACAGAAGAAGTAATGTCCTACCCCGAGATGAGATATGGACAAAAAGAGCAGAATCATGGGAACTGACAGTGAAACCAACAGCAGTAATCACTGAGGTAAAATGCGCAAACTAGGCACAGGAGCCTGTTTGAGGCCATAAAGAGCACAACGAAGATGACAAACATGCCCATCAGAAACAGAATACCCAGGTGGTGGTTGCATGTAGACCTCCTCGTGCAAAACACCATTAAGAAAAGCATTCTTAACATCCAGTTGAGAGATAGACCACCGGCGAACAGAAGCAACCGCAACAAGAGTGTGAACAGTGGTCATATGGGCAACAGGGGCAAAAGTCTCATCGTAGTCACGACCGTACTCCTGCTGAAAGACACGAGCCACAAGACGAGCCTTGAGCGCTTGATAGTACCATCAGACCGGGTCTTAATCTTGTACACCCACTTGCACGTGATCGGACGAGCATGCAAAGGTGTCGATACAATATCCCAAGTCTCCGTACGTCGAAGAGCATCAAGCTCCTCTGTCATAGCGAGCTGTCACTCAGAATGAGAAGCAGCCTCACGATAAGAACTAGGCTCAGTGACAGAGAGAGCATGAGCTATTGGAGCAAATCCAAGACGATCAGGAGGTCGAAGGGATGTCCGGTCACGAAGGACGTAACGAGGAGCATCAACGGGAGGATCAGATGTGGGTGTCGGCACGATACCAGGAGAGGAGGGTGGTGAAGGATGAGGACGCCTGGAGTAGTGAACACCGAATGTGAAATGGTGGTGTTGCGGAATAAGAGGCGGTCTTTGCGGAGGCAAGCGCACGCGGGCGAAGGTAGAAGGAACCACCGGAGATGCACGAGGGAAGACTGTGATAGTGGAGAAATAGGTGAAGCGTCAGAAAGAGACAACCACGAAATCGACTCAACGGTGGAAACAGGAAGAGCCGAATCTCGATAGAAGAAATATCGAGATTCGTCAAAGACAACATCTCGTGAAATCCTGATCCATCGAGCAGAAGGATCCCAACAACGATAACCTTTATGCTCAGAACTATAACCAAGAAACATGCACTCAACTGACTGGGCCGATAGTTTAGTGCGTTCACGAGGCTGCAGCAGAACAAAACAAGTACAACCAAAAACACGGAGATGAGTGTACTAGGGGGCTCGAGAGTAGAGACGCTCTATAGGACTGACACCCTTAAGAGCAGTGGAGGGCTGCATATTGATGACATATGCGTCGAGAAACAACCTCGGCCAACGTGGTGGAGCGTGAGAGGCAAGGAGAAGAGCGCGGCGATCTCAATCGGATGACGATGTTTGCGCTCGAAACCCATTCGAGCATGGGCACCGGACAAGAAGATCGGTAAAAAGTGCCCCTTTCGAGAAAGAAACCGTCTAAAAGCACTAGAACAAGACTACCAAAGAAAATCACAGTGAAAAGTACGGATGGGAGAATCAAACTGTGTACGAACCATCGTTGCAAAGCTACGATAGATCGCAAGAAACTAACCACGATTAGATATAGGGAAAATCTATGTAAAACGAGAATAATCATCAATGAAGATCACATAAGATTTATGCCCGCCTTTAGAGATAATAGGCGCAGGTCCCCATACATCTGAATGAACTAAATCAAAAGGGCGAGAAGATAAGGACTCACTAGAATGATAAGGAAGTTGTAGCTGCTTGCCCAACTTACAACCCTGACAAAACATGGACGTGTCAACAGGAACACGTCCAAGAACACCCTGATGAACTAAGGAAGAAAGACGAGACCCACACAAGTGATCTAAACAATGATGCCACTGCGCAAAAACTCCAAAGGTGGTGGCAGCAGTGGCAGTGGATGTAGAGGGGATAGGAGCAACTGAAGTGGACGGAAGGTGGAGGCGGTCAAGAATGTAGAGACCCTGACGATCTCTACGGCGCCGGCCAGTCCCAAGTACCGTCCCTGTCTGTCGGTCCTGAACAAAATAGGTGTAAGAGTCAAAACCAACCCTACAACCGAGATCGGTGAGCTGTCCCACTGAGAGAAGCTGTATGGTAAGCTGAGGAACATGAGAAACAATTTGGAGCAGAAAAGTCGATGGACAAAGAGTGCCTGATCACGACAGACAGAGGAGTGCCGTCGGCTGTCTGAACTGAGATGGGAAAAACAGGAGGTCCTACGGAAGTGAGATGTGGAGTCTAGTGTCATATGGAAAGAGGCACCAGAATCTAGAACCCAAGAAGTACCTGGAGGAGACGTCTGAGCTAGACTAGCGTAACTCTCTTTGAGAGAGAGATTTCTTTGAAATAGAGTCTCGATGTAATCTGGCGACCGAGTCACCTCGTTGAGAAGATCTGACGTCTTTGATGCATCCTCCTATTGAGGAAGGACCTCTCTGCCTCCTTGGAGCATCAACTCCACGCGTCTTATTGCGCTTTTACGCCTTTGCAACGCCGTAGTTGTGCCCGACGTTCTTGCAATAATTACACTGAACCCCAGTTGGTACAAAAACAGGAGCAGAAACAGATATCTGAGGAGGGACTGTAGTCGAAGCAGAAACCGTTGGTGTAGTCGAAGAAGAAGGGGTAGCAAGCATACCGAACAAATCTTTGCTAACCCGCGCGGCTCTCAAAGACGAAGCGTTGAAAGAGCCTTGGTGATTGTCGGTCGTGGTGAGCGGCTCAGCAGTTGAGCCCTGACAGGCTCAAACTCTGGGCGAAGACGGCAGACGAAGTCATAAAGGCGAAGGCGATCACGATCCGCTATGCTTTATGACACTCTGCAGAGAGAAGCTACTCGTCTAGCTAGCGCCGAGATCGCGAGGCTCGGAAGAAGTCGTCGACGGAGGAGTCCTCATGGCGAAGCGTCTCCAACTCACGCCGGCGAAAAAAGCGAAACATCATCGCTCTTTCTGCGGTATCGCTCGCGCAAGTACTCCCAAATCCGACAAGTAGCACGCAAACAAACAATGTCTGGCTGGATAGAGTCGTCGACGCTGACAACCCGGATGGCGCGGACACGGGCCTCATCAGCACACCAGCACTCAAAAGCGTCTATGGCATACTGAAAGGCCTCATCAGCAACATCAGCAGCAACAACATCGGCCTCTGCCTCCTTCTTAGCAGCCTCATCTTCCACGGGAGGTGCGAAGTAAAAGGTGTCTGGGAAGAAAATTTGAGCCGTGACGGCAAACAAGGTCGAGCACCAGTGACATGTCCCTAGAGATGGAGACCATCGAGCGTGATCTCCATGAGTGAAGACCATAACCTGTATTTTGTTCCATGAAGCTTTGTTCCCGAGAATGGAATCGTGGTCGATGGAGCGGAAGCCATTGGTGACGGCATTTGACGCGCAGCGCGACCAAACAACGAAGTCTAACAGCGGCGTTGACGGCGCGACAGTTAGATCGGCGTTTTAGGTATATATATATAAATAAATATATATATATATATATATATATAGAGAGAGAGAGAGTTGCGCGACACACACGCCGTGAAACTAGGGTTCCGCATAAAGGCGAAGCGGCGACAGCCCCATGATCCGTGGATCGGCGAGTGGCGAACAAGGTCCTTAAGCGGCGGCAGGCAGCAAGCGACAGCGTATGGCAGCAGCGGTGGCGGCGATGACTGTCTGGCGGCCGACGGAAGGTGAGGTGGCCGGAATGGGAGGCTCGGCGATAACCAGCGTCGGCGCGATCAAAACGGCGGCGGCAGCGTGAAGGATTTAACGCTGGCGGCGGGCGCAGCGTAACAACGACGTCGGCGGCTATAGCGGCCGGGCGGATCACGACGATCGGCGGCGGTGGCCGCGAGTAACGTCGTCGGCGGCGGCGTCGGACGGCTGCGAGCGATTTACCGTCGGCGGTAGAAGCGTCGACATGGCAGCGGAGCAAAAAGAGCTAGTGCCTTAGCTCTGATACCATGTTATGAATATTGTGTGTAGCTATTCAAGAGGTCCAATGGACAATATATATCTGAGTACAAACAGATAAGGAGTCCTATTCTAACAGGGCATAAGGTAGTGCTCCTTGTGATAATTTAGACTATGAAATATGCTTGCTAAAGCATTTTACTCTTTAATGAACTCCTACAGGAAAATTTAGAGTAAATAACATCATAAGTTCAGTTTTGCAAATTCAAAATTCGCACTGTTCTTTAAAATGATATATCTTAAGCACTTTACTCGGTTTTGGGCATAACTTTCATTTACCACCAGCACTAACTGATGGAATGCATATCTCAGAGACAAAAGTGCTGCTTGTCTTTCTTTTCTTTGGCTGAGTGCACATCCTGGGTTTCTTGTTTTGTGTTCCAGTTGACAGAGTGTGTATGTGTATCTTTTAAATAAATGCGACCATATCTTGAATTTTCTATCTTATTTGTTTTGGTCTTGATGTGTCAAGCTGAGAGGTCAAGGCTGTTACTTTTTTTTAACCAGAATATCAACTTTGAACCCTTCATAACAGTATAGGTTTAACAGACGAGCGTAGGATGTAAGCACTTACAGTATCTACATTGTTCCCTCCATCACACTGATGAAAGCTTTCCTAGTTAAATTGTTGTTTGTTTCACTATATCAATGGTTCCTGGTGTCTGCAATAACTGTTGACGGCTTACCTTTGTCAAACACTTTGCAAAATAAATTGGGTGTATTGCACGCATCGTTGCTGGCATCCCCCACTCTATAAGAATGTCAGTTATTTCTGTATCAATCTGTGACATTTCACAATGGAAACATCAATAATGACAGGACTTGTTGCTAAATAGAAAACTGACCAATAATACCAGCTCAGAGAAGCTAAAAACTTTCTTAGCAAACCTTGCTGTAGTTCTCATCAGGCATGTCTATAAAATTTTCGACATCCATGTAATCACTAAAATCGTTGATTACCACACTATCTTCTCCAATAATGGGACCATCCATTCCAATCAAAACTGTCTGCAATTAAAATGTCATTTCAATAATGAATAAGCAAATATGCCATTCCCATCAAAATATTTGCGCACAACAGTTTCCACTTGAAAATAACACCATTGTCAACAAGGCAACATTATGATGAAAGCAGCACTAAACTAGGTGGATGATAATCCCAGGGTCCACATGATGCCAAGTCGCAATGGAAAAATTCAACAACCGTGACCCTTTTGGTATAGCACTAGTGATATACAAAAACATATGTGCTTGTCAAGAGACACACCAACAGAGAAAAACAGGAGTGATCTTACCACAGGGTTGTTCGCAGCATCATCTTCCAGGATGTTCCCATTGTCAGGTACTTGAAAGAAAATGTCTGTACATAAGTTCACAAAGTGTTAGATTCACAAGAGGAGCACTATGAAGTCTATATTGTGAAAACTTTGCTTGCACATTAAGGCATTACCTCCATAGTCATCAACAACATACTGAAATTCTGACCAAGCAACTTGTCCATGAGGTTCATTATGCACCCTTGCAGGAAATACAAGCAATCCCTTGCTATTGGCCTAGACAAGGTGAAAATGTTATCCAGCATATGGTAAGATATTAGGTACAAATATAAAACCATCAGTTTACTTGTTGTACAGCAGGAGGGATTTGTGTTAGCTTTTACAGATTTATAGTAGTATACTCGGAGTTAGGCTGAGGCATTTTATACTATGGAATTGGGTCATGCCAATGCAACATTAAAACGACTAGACACATTAATAGCAAAAGCACTGTTTAGTTGCACTAGGTTACCTCTACAACTGTTCTAGCTGTTTCTACATCTGTGAGTGAAAGATCCTTTTTCTTTGGACGTTCTTTAACTTCTTCAAGAGGATGGTAACCCCGATCTCTCGTGTACTTTGAATCTGGCACTGAGTCCGAGAAATCTGCAGCCACACGAACTTTGAATAGGGATGAATCCTGATCAGTTGCCAACCAGCAAGGTTGAATTAATCCAAAAGTGTTTCGGCGTCTAAAACTACAATAAATGGTTACAATTGTTAGTTTCAACAAGCAAGGGAGCCATTCAAAGGATTCACTACAAACAATGAGGGAGGGACTAGGGAGGGACCTTAAACTAGAAAAGTCATGGAATCTCCGGGTGTCAAATGGGGTTTTAATCCAGTTTAAAGTGGCCCCTGCCGACATTGGCAAACTCCAGCAAAGGACAATCAAATATATTCTGTGAAAAGAAACAGAAGTGACAACAAAGAAAATCACCGTTCAAACATGAACACAATACCAATCAAAGATCATACAGCATACATGGTTTTTGTTTCTCAACATAAGCATATTTGCCATTGATTGCCAACTAACAGCTAGCTTATATCACAAAGATTTTTCAAAGAAAGCATGGCTAAAGAGGAGACAGAAACAAATAAAAATCGACAAGACTAATCACAAAACAGAAGACTAATTCCTCTAGCAAAGGCAGGGTGCACAACCAGTATTCCCCCTTCTCCAACAGTGAGCCCAATTCAGTCTCATGTCTTATCCACCAGAATACAATAGGTCAATCAACTAGAGCCCTAAAATTAGAACACAAGTCCGAACAATGCATTCAAATTGAAGAACAATTAGATAATGCATGCACATCTTCCTCCTTAAAAATAGGGAAAATCAGTCTCTCTCTCAATTACAATTCTACATAAGGGGAAAAAGAGAGGAGAGAAATGCACATCGCGATGCATAAAGATGTTCTAGAGGATTCAGAATTGCACTACCGGAGGAAAATAGCCACTTTGGAATGTGCGAATTCACTGACCCTCACCAAGAACACATCCAAAACCAAACCAAAATTCTATTTCCTTTAATCCAGTAACCCTAATTCCTGAACACCTTGCGTTCTGGTGGGCCCCAGTGGATCAAGAACACTCGCAAACTGAAGCAGCTACCGCAGCATAAAATCCCACACTCCATCTCTATCAAACCAATTCCGAAGTGATTCGGCCGAATTCTCCAACCAAAAGGTCCAAAACCAAAAGCTTCGGTGAACACTCTCACACATAACAGTTACACCGATCAAGAAACAGGTCTCCCCTGCTCCTCGAACAACAGTTAAACAAACCCCCCCAAAAAACATATCTCCTCCTGATCAGTTCTTTGCCGCCGCTCTACGAGAGTATGAGTATGACCAGACAATCCAAGATGGGACAACCGCATCGCTCGTAGTGATTAGAATCGAACTTGGTACGGAAAGAAGAGTAAGCACTCACCAATAAGCCGCCGCAAAGGTTGGTCCTTGAAATAGAAAAGAACGGCAGGATCACAGAAACCCAGGCGAGCAGCGGCGAGAACGGAACACAGCCGAACGCCCACCTAGAAGGATCGCCGTGCAGACCGTGCAGACTGGCCTTCGCGGGCTGCGAGGAGTCCTCCCCCTTCTTCTCCTCCTTTTTTCCCCCTTTATTGGACTTGAGGACAGAGAGAGCAGTGAGACTGTGGTAGGGCGTTTTTGGTAATTTCTCCTTTCTGCAGAGTGCAGAGCAGTTTCCTAGTTTATTGCAACTTCCAAGCTCCAAACCCATTTTATACTGCAGATTCTTCTCTCCATTTCACCTTCCCTTTCTGGATTGGAGTTGGTGAGAATTGGATCTCGAGGTAAATTCTGCATTTAATGTTTGTTGGTCCCAGTACTGACTGAAAGATGATGATGATGACAGTCGCGGTTTGCTTCCTGCTTTAAATAACGGATAGACATAGTAGACCACACACAGACACAGGTGTAGCAGCGACGTACTATAACTGCACACAACTCAAGGTGCACATGTATTGGCACAAAGTTTTATACGGTATACACTACCGTATGCTCCGAGCTTTTGTCCGTATTAGAATTTTTTTGCTGATACCGCCGATTTGGAACCCGCATTTACAGTTTTGATCGTATAAAAGCTGTATTTATAAAAATGTCAAGCCGAGCGCATGACCACCATCACGACATTAGTATTGTCTTGTATTGCCACGCCGCCCCGTCGGCGGGTCGTCCGTCGCTTCGCCACCTTCCTTTATGCCCATGCATGTCGGCCTTAGCGGTGGTGTATCTTGCTTGTGTATGGTATATGGCCACCCCATGACCAAATAGCCCGCGCTCTAATTAGCTGTTAGCCGTTAACTGTTAATTAAGCGTAATTAATTCATTAGTTGTTAGTTCATTAGCCATTAACTAAGCCCTAATTAATGAGGGTAGTTCATTTAAAAATTTGTTGGCGCAGGCCAACCATGCGCCAGCCAATCATTGAGTGGTTAGCTCATGTTAATCAGTTCAAAATTTTCTAGACTCATTTGCTATATTTTAACCGTGTCATAGTCCAAAATTTTGAACGAATAAAATTATAAAAAAATTACACAAGCAAGTACATGGTGTCAGGAGGCTCCACGAAAAATTTCATAATTTTTTGGACTCATTTGCTATATTTTAAAATTCCTTCAAATTTCAGACCCTAATGCTTGTGTAAATTTTTTATAATTTTATTCGTTCAAAATTTTTATCGCTATTTCGTACGAACATGACACTTATACGAAAATAGCGATAAAAATTCTGAATGAATAAAATAATATAAAATTTACATAAGAAAGTACACGATGTCAGGAGACTCCACAAAAAATTTCATAATTTTTTGGACTCATTTACTATATTTTAAAATTCCTTGAAATTTCAGCCACTAATTAACACTAACTCACCTAACAACTGATTAACATCAACTAATCACTCAATGATTGGCTGGCGCATGGTTGGCCTGCGCCAACAAATTTTTAAATGAACTACCCTCATTAATTAGGGCTTAATTAACGGCTAATGAACTAACAGCTAATGAATTAATTAGGCTTAATTAACGGTTAACGGCTAACAGCTAATTAGAAACACGAGCTATTTGGTCGGCGCTGGTAGCCATATACCACTGCATGGTAGCAAGATGTGATGCAGTACAACACGACATGGCGGTCGGGTGGCGGCGAGAACACCGTGACCCACGTGTTGATGGTAAGGCCACAAGACGCCATGGCCGTCGCCTGACTTGACATTTTGCAAATACTATTTTTATACGGTCAAAACTGTAAATGCGGGTTCCAAATCGGCCGTATCGGCAAAAATTCTCCCTATTATCACTTTTTGAGTCCGTATTTGCACAATTGGGCGTCTCCGAAAAAAAGGCAAAAATGGCTCCCTGCCACATGGCGGCCGTGCGGTGAGTTTTTTTTAGAAAAAAACTTGTGCGGTGATTTATATACATATATGTGTGTGTGTGTGTGTGTGTGTATATGTGTGTGTATAGGTGTGTGTGTGTATATATATGTGTGTGTGTGTATATGTATGTATGTATATTAAAAAACCGCTACCGCACGGCGGTGTAGCAAATTTTTTTTAAAAAAAAACATTATTTAAATATATTTTTTGTATGAATTTGTAAATATAGCAAATGAGCTTCAAAAATTATGATTTTTTTGTGGAGTCTCCTGACACAATGTACTTACTTGTGTAATTTTTTCAAAAGTTTATCTGTTCTGATTTTTTTCTCAAAAAATCATTTAAGTATACTCTTTGTAGGAATTTTTTAATATAGAAAATGAGGTCCAAACATTTTGATTTTTTTTTAAAAAGGCTCCTTACACCGTGGACTTGATCGTGTAATGTTTTTTTATAATTTCATATGTTCTAAAAATGTCTCGAAAATTAAGGGTTTAGGTCTCGAAAATTAGGGTTTTAGGTATCGAAAATTAGGGCTTCATGATTTCATGTGACTTGGAATATATGAAGTTTAGTACCGCATGGACCACTCTAGGTAAGAGACACTCATTAAGGGTTTAAGCCGATTAACGGCCTCCTCCGCCACGCGTCTATCGCCTTGTCGTTGATGTCACTTGCTTGATCTTTGCGCCTATAAACAACGCCTCCGAATTCCGTGCCATGTGACTATTCTAGGAATTCCTGGATGGGATGCGAAGGGCCTAATGAACCATTTTATTTAGTTCATGTGCTGATTGATGGGCAGCGTAAAAGGTGCAACTTTGATCGTGCGTTTGAACTAATGAGTAAGATGATGCATGAAAGCTTCTTGCGATAGCGGCATGATAGAGTGTTTTTGCCATGCCGCGAACCCTTAGTGAACCGTTTGTTTCCCTTCCTAACAAATGACGGCATGATTTCATGTGACTTGGAATGTAAAAAGTTTAGTACCACATGAAATGACGACATGATTTCATGTTCACCTTAGATAGTAATAGTAGTAGTATTACTCCAATCGAGCCCGTATAAGGCCCCAACTTAACTCCTAGATAGTGGCATCTACGTACCCACCTCTAGTACGTGTCCTCTCAGATCTTCGGTTATTCTTGTAGTCTGATTCAAAGCAGTAGAAATATTTGCTAAAGACATTAGGAGTTCAAATTCTACCACTACAGATATAGCAATCTTACTGGATGAAGAACTAAAGACAGAGGCCACGTTATTCACTACCAAAATCTAAATAATAGTAGTATGATTAGTACTACTTGGAGCGAAAGAAAATAATATGATACCCAAAATCTAAATAATAGTAGTATGATTAGCACTACTTGGAGCGAAAGAAAATAGTATGGTACCCAAAATCTAAATAATAGTAGTATGATTAGTACTATTATGAGAGTTCAAATTTTGCCACTACTCAACGACGAGGCACAGCACTACGAGCAAGGGGGGACATCAATGACGAGGCGACAGATGTGCAGAGGAGGGAGGCCGGGCGTTGGCTTAAACCCTTAATGAGTGTCTCTTACCTAGAATAGTCCATGTGGTACTAAACTTCACACATTCCAAGTCACATAAAATCATGAAGCCCTAATTTCTGAAACCTAAAACCCTAATTTTCGAGACCTGAACCCTTAATTTTTTAGACATTTTCAGAACATATGAAATTCTAAAAAAATATTACACAATCAAGTCCACTGTGTAAGGAGCCTTTTAAAAAAACCATAATGTTTGAACCTCGTTTTTTATATTAAAAAATTCCTACAAAAAATATAATTAAATGAATTTTTGAGAAAAATTCAAAATGTATAAAATTTTGAAAGAATTACACAAGTAAGTACACTATGTTAGGAGACTCCACAAAAAATCATAATTTTTGGAGATAATTTTCTATATTTAAAATTCATACAAAAATATTTTTAAATATTTTTTTTAAAAGGAAATGCTACAGATCTTACAAGACTTGCATCATCATGACAATGTTTTTAAAAATTTAAAATAAAAAAAATCACCGCACGGGCTTTTTTTCTTAAAAAAAAAACAAAACTCACGCATGGGTCAGCCGTGCTACAATGAATCTAACGTGGCGGCTCTCTCGGATGTCAAGACGACCGCCCATGCGTGGCGAGGCCATTACGCCATTTTTCGGAGACACCCAATTGTGCAAATATGGACTCAAAAAGTGACAATACTGGCAAAAATTCCGTATGCTCCATCTACGGTACTCCCTATGTTTAAGAATACATAACGTTTTAGACATCAACATGGTCTCTAACATGCAACTTTGATCATTACTTTTTATATGAATATATATGTCTTATAAAATAATTTAAAATTATTATATTATAAAAATATTTGTCATGACTAATCTAATGATACCATTTTTCACATGACCGATACAAATAGGTTTTTATATATTAGTGATCAAAATTAAGAAAATTTGATTGCTCGCTTTCTAAAACGTCATATAATTCTGAACGGATGGAGCACACTAGAGTAGGTTGTTCTACCCTTCTACTACTGTTAACATCACTAGTAGAATGCAGTAGTTATTTTTTTTAAGGAAGAATACGGTAGTTATCATTGGGGTGTGGCACTGGAATATACAGTAGTAGAGTTTGGGCGATAAGCTTCGTGTCCAGGAGATGAAGTTGTATGGATAACATTCAAGTGAGAAGAGAACAAAAAGGAGATAGGAGTTGTTCGGATTCGTATGGGTGTTGGACTGGATATGCCTTAGCCTCAGGCCTCCAATAGCAGCGGCAGAGAATATGTCAGACATATTCTGTTGGCATCAAAGTTTGGGGTGCTTCTGGACAAGTTTCGGCTCTTTTAGTATATTTTTAAAAAACTAAATAGCAAAGCTAGTCTCATCAAAATGATAAAACATGGTACCACAACAGGTTAGGTAGATAACATATGTCAGGTAGATAACATGTGTCTTGTACCGTGATGTTATTTTCGTAATTTCGTGCGAATGGAGATTATTTTTTGTATTGCTAATAAAAAAAAGGAAAAAGTCCATTCTACCCATCAAATATCGACATGCGGACACCTAACCCCCTAAAATAAAAAAACTGGACCATTGACACCCTGAAGTTGCAAAACCTGACAACTTACCCCCTGAGGCTATTTCATACGGTGGTTTTGCGTACGTGGTGTCCGTTTGGCCTAGTTTTGCCAGGTCGGCCGCTGACTCGACTACGACGTGGCGATGACTCAGCAAATCAAAGTTATAATATTATGAGGCCCACATGTCAGCTTCTACCCCTCTTTCTTCCTTAGTCTCTCTCCCTGTTGCCGCCTTCTACCCCCATCTTCTTCCTCACGTCTGTCGCGACCGACGCCTTCACTCCTTTGCTCGAAATCGCCTCCTCCTCTTCCTCTTGCACAAGACGAGCGAGCTCGCCTCCCGTGCATCTTGTCGTTCTCCTCATCCACCTCGCGCCCTTCTCACTCTCTCCTCCTCTCTCTCTCTCTCTCTCTCTCTCTCTCTCTCTGAGGAGGATGAGAACTTCGGCCTTGAGGCGGGCGCCTCGGGGTTGGGGTGCAAGGGCGAATGAGCTCGAGCACGACGAGCCAGGCGAGGTGGGAGGAGAGGCAGCGGCGCAGAACCAGAAGACGCTGGGGATCTGGCCGCCCGAGCGACGCATCACGTGGAGCAAGTCCACAGAGAGGCCGAGGTCAGCACGACGGTAGAAGCTGAGGAGCACCACATGCAGGGGCTCAAACTGCGTGAGGAAGAGGTGGTTTGCGGCCATGCGGGCGAGGAGCGCGGCCTCCTGCTCCGACGCCGCCATGGCAAATTTGGGGGGGTGGTCAGGGGCTCTTCGCGGCCCACTCCGTGGTGCAGCATGCCATGTGCCCGGAAAGCGTCTTCTTCCATTTCCTCGTCTCCGACCCGGGTGTGGCAATGGGCTAGGGGCAGCCACCATGGCGAAGGAAAACGGCGCCAGAGGCAGACTTCGACGGTATTATGGCGTGTATTACGGACGAATTAGAACGGCGTGGATACAACAAACTCTCCAGGGCAGAGGCTTGGTCTAGGGCGCAATGAGGAGGGGCTGGCGGCGATGATGACCATGGCGGGGAGGAGGAGCACGACGACGACGAGGTATGGCAACAAGGCGGGCTGGGAATGGGCACAGAAGGACTTAGGAGGAGGATGCAGTCAAGGTGACACGGACGGCGAGGCTCAGAGAGGCTTGGAGCGATGGGGACGTGGGCGAGGCGGCGCGGATAGGGCCCGACAAGGGCAACGATGCCAGACGTTGGTGACGGCGGCTCTAGGTGATGGGGACGGCAAAAGAGGGGCCTGACGGGATCGCAAGGGAGTGGAGGAGATGCGAAAAGGCTTGAATTGGGAAGAGTGACAACACAGACGACGAATTTGAGCGGGTTGTGGCGATGGCTTCAAGAACAGGGGTGGCAGCTCACCAGCTCCCAAGATGGCGTGGATGCTGATGGTGGGGAAGAGATAGGGGTAACAGCGGAGTTGTTGGTGCAAGCGTGTGTGGATCGGCGGTCTTTAACGCAGACAATGACAGCCGAGTGTCGGACGGCGGCCGAGACGGAGTCTTCGGTGTTTGGGCTGGGCGTGCAGCTCCAGCTCACCTAACCAAGTCAACAGTCGACGTGGCCAAACTGGCCCAAACGGATGCCACGTGCGCAAAACCATCGTACGAAACAGCCTTAGAGGGTAAGTCGTCCAGTTTTCCAGCCTCAAGCTCGTCGTCGTCGTCATCAGCACACAAAAAAACCGCCGAGAAGAAAGCCTCTTTCTCATCTTGCCATTTTATTTCGTCTGTTTGCTCGCTTTTCCGGAAATCCAACGGTGATGCGAGGATGCAATGAATCACGCCTTCGTGTGCTATGTAGGTGGCACACCGTGGCCGTGCGACGTGCCGCATGTCCGCATGCGTGCTGCGCTCTTGAGTTCTGATGCAGAAAGCTAACCGCCGAGAGCGACGTCGCTGCGCAGTATACGTGGCCCCGATGGCCAAGCCCACTATAGGCCCAAATAAACTCCGCTTTCGTTAGGCCCAAGCCCACCCAAACTGCCCAGATCTTCCACTTCGATCGGATCCGCCGCCGCGACGCCTGGTTCCGGTAACCGCAGCCCCTGAGCGCCGCCAACTTCGGCGATGCGGGTCACATGACCAGAGACCGCCGCTTCCACGGCCACCATCTTCTTCTCCGGTGAGTTATTGGAGTCACTTGCTAAGTTACTAGTTCTTGTTGATAGGCTGCGTAGGTTTCCTTCTTCACTTACATACGAATGAATGAATGATCTAGTGTAGATACCGCGAGATCCGCGCGAAAGATACAAGATAACAAGAGTGTTGTTTTTCTGCTTTAGCGGCCAAGTTTCCCTGAAAATTGCGCTACCCACCGAAGAATGTGACTTGCAGCGCGTGGTTGGGTGCAGGATCCTATGGTTTTATCTAGGAGCCGCACTGATTTACTGATGATATTATACTTTGAGGTGATCAGTAGTGAACTAGTGATTGATGTGTACATTGTCTTCTAAGCTCAATTTCGATTACTGAATAGAATTTGAGTCATAGATTTTATTTTTATGGTCGAGAGCTCCCTTCTGGATTTGTTGTTTCTTGCATAGATACCACAGTATAAACTGTGGAACAAAAATGGAATAAGTGCAGTAGCCAGTCCAGCCACAGCATCCCTCTGATTTGTTCCATTTTTTGGGAAATAAAAGCGCACACAAAGATTTTAGAGCTATAAGGAACCCACACCATATATTGGATTAAGTAGAGATACTAACAAAGCTCATTGGTCTTATGATTACAGACTGCATTGCTGAAATAGCTCTAGACACCACGATAGACAATTCTAGACACTGAGATGCAAGCTGAAAACTCCTGATACGACGCTTCTTCTTCTTCTTCTTCTTCTTCTTCTTCTTGAGATAGACTTCAACTCTACTTTTATTCTGCTCACGCCTGATCCTGAAAGGAGATGGATGAAATCATGTGTGTAACATGTCACTGTACTTAGGGAATATAATTATTTAACAATAATCTCACAAATTTAGCTATATATCTTGAGTTGTGCACAATATGTAAATTTTTAAATGGCGTATTCTATTCTACCACATAAGCCTAAAAAACTTACACTTACAAGAGCCCTGTTCTTGATGCTTATGACAGCTGATTCGGTGGTGGTGGGGATTGGTAGGAGTTCAGAGACGGTGGTGCTGATGACATGTCTTCATGCTGAGGTGGTGGTGGAGAGCTGTAGTGGTGAAGAGGCTCTGGAGATGTTGAAGATGCTGGTGGAGACTTTGCATGAGGAAATTTTGGTTGTAGATGTTTTGGAGGTGACAGTGGAGAATACTGGTAAGGTGGGGGAAAAGATCCATAGTTATATGGAGATGGTGAATACTGGTAAGGTGGTGGAGAGTTATAGTAGTAAGGAGGCGGTGACGATGGTAGAAGTGGTGACTTGTGGTTGTAAAGAGGTGGGGAATACTGGTAAGGTAGTGGTGGAGATACGTAGTTGTTTGTAGGTGATGAATACTGGTATTGTGGTGGTGGAGAGTTGTAGTAGTATGGAGGTGGTAAATACTTTTGGGGTGGTGTTTGAGAGTTGTAGCCGTGTGGAGGTGGTGGATAGTTGTAAGATGTTGGTGGAGATTGGTAGTTGTTTGGAGGTGTGGACTGTTGGTAAGGTGGTGGCGAAGAGTAGATGTTCTGCGGAGGTGATGGATACTGGTAAGATGGAGGAGGAAACTTGTTAGGTGGTGGTGCATATTGATAAGGCAATGGTGGGAACTTGTAGTTGAATGGAGGTGAGGGATATTGGTAAGGGAGTGGTGGCGAATTATAGGGATACATCGGTGGTAGAATGTGAGGTTTTGAACATCCAAAGGTCTTCTTTGATGCAAATGCCATTATTTGGTTGGCTTTGAGAACCACTTCCTCATTGGACTTGGAGTAAACACTGAGCCCAGACAAATTTAACTCAATTGGCACATTGCAGTCAGATCCTCCTGGTGCTGCATGGAGATCAACCTTACACGAGTCAGCACCATAGGTGTTACTAGGTGGCAAGCCCATAATGCTCACGCTGTATTTGCCATTGCTTTCGGTGTAGCCAAATCCCACTAGTGCCTGATCATCCGCCTGACAAGTGACCTTGACCATGGCTCCTGCACCAGGCCATGGTAAAAAAAAGAAAAAAATATGTAAGTATGAAATGCAGAAGAACGTTTGTGAAGCATGAATAATATGCAAACATCATCCATCTTGTAAGTTAGTCTATTCTCTCCAATGTACTTTACTTCAGTTTGGTTCACAGTGCATTGCTCTTAAAATAGTTGTGTCTTTTGTCTGATTTTTGACCTATCTAGTCAGCAACTTGATGTTTTGATTTTTGATTCAAGTATATATCGCATGCTGGTATGTGTAGGGCTTCTAAAACATAAAAGTGCCCCCTGCCAGAAAGCAAACTGCACATTCTTCTTATACAACCATTGACAGATTTATGTAACTTTGAACAGATAATAGTGAACACAAAGCTCAAATTGATCCTATAGACCTTCTGTGTGATATGTTTGAGTGCATTTTTTATGTCAAGAACTGATGTAGCAGGAAGCAGTATTGATATATTTCCAAGCTGACTACATTAGCATGATTAGATCATGAGAACTGGAGTAATAGCAAAATTTCACCTTTCAGGTGCTCCTTCCCATGGGATTCTTCTGGGTGTGCCTCATTGAAGCATCTATAGCAGTACACCTTTCCTACCACCTTAATAACAGGAGCATGTGTTGGTGATAAGAAAAGAGAAGATGGTGACAAGCTGGAAGCTCCCTCACCGAGCATTGCAAAAATTGCAACCAGCACGGCTAGGACCAGCCATAGTTGACCCTTTGGCTGGCCTCTGGTGCTCATTTTCATGGCTTGACAGTGCTTTCTCAAGTGAGATGAGAGGGGAGGATGCGAATGGTTTTGGCTTTGGTACGAGTGGGTATTTATAATGTTCAAGGTGGCAAGGTTTGAGAGAGAGCAGGTAAGGGATGGTAAGGGGTTAATATAGCCATTTGGATGTTTATATTTGTCCCCACTTGATTCCAGGTTGGGATAATATGGCATTTTACTGACATTTAAGATAACCTTTTGTAGTTCTTTTTTCTTGAAAACTAGCAAGAGAGCTTCTAAGATAATCTTTTGTAGTTGTAGTACTATTATACATGGTGTGTATAAATCTTCTTCTATGTTTTTTGAAAGAACGCTGCAAATTTCTAAGCAATCGCAATTATGTGAGTAGTTAAAATCACAAGAGTCTGAATCAGTTCATCTTTAGCCAGACTTGTAACTGATCTAAAATCCATGCCCACTTTACTGATTCTTTTAGTTTTAGGTTTATATTAGAGACTGACGATCAAGGTCGTCAAGTGGGGTGAATTTAGACAATGAATTCCTTGCCTAGTGTATTTCAATTTGTTAGTTGTGCTGTGGTAAATTGACATGAATTCAAGTAGAGTTTTAGGCATGGCGTATAGATTAAAGTTGGCTTGTAAATTCCCAAGGCTCTCTGTATACATATTTGCAGTGTATCTTGCATATTGAATTCATCTCACTTGAATCTAAAAGAGCACGGTACTTTGGTGTTTTCAAAATGAGTATATTCGCTTTTTTTTTACTAATTGCTGTGCAGGTAATATACAAATATGCAACCCATGATTTTTTAAAGCCTGTCATTTATAAGGCTCTGACCAGGGTAGATCGAGTGGTGAAAGGTACAGCCTTATTTACCGAAACTGACCAGTTTCCAGGTGCTTCCACTTAGGAGAAACATGCTATGTTAGGCTATTTATCAAATGAAATAAATCAATATTTCCTAGCCATCATCATCAACGATAAAACTGTAATGGTAACAATATGGAAGGTTTGTTGTGATGTCAATTCATCAGGCACCTAATTTAGCGTTTTATGCAACGTTCACAGTGGTGTAATTGTAATTAAATCTAAGCTATTCTGGAAAACATCTGTGTGGCATCTTAGGTATGTTGCCCTTTGTTCCACATAGTGAAACTTTTTCTGGTCAGTTGAGTGCACAGTTCTTTCAGTGCCAGGGCCTGATACAGTCCATTTCATTATCCATTGATGGTTATTTCAGATATCTTTCATTGTCAATATTTATAGCTGCAAATTCATCCAATCCAGCTGGGAAGTCACCAAGTTGAATCCAATAAGAGGAGAAACTTTACTGGCACATTTTATATCTTGTCAAGTGAGTGGTATGTGTAGCTTCAACTGCTCAAATATACTAGCCCGCTGACCAAAACATAGCAGCTAACCAACCTCTCAAGGCAAAAGGAAAAGGTGTCCTTGGTCAAGCACGTTAAAGCTTTGCAGGCTGCCTTATCTGCTCTGCTCCACGAAAGAGAATTGAGCAGGTTTAACCAACAACAATCTTTGCATATATTTTTCCCTTTATGTACTTTACCCTTAATTTGTTCTCTTCCAATCATCTGTGTGATTGTTAATGGAGGAGGAAACCAAAAAGGAGAGATCAAAATGGCCCTTTCAGGCAGGAGGAAGCTTGTTTGGTGAGGAAAAGAAGGGAAAAGGCAGCTTGGTGGCAGCCAGTTGAGAATTGGGAGATTTGGGTCGTTGGTGCCTTGTGGAAAGCCCAGGAACAAGTAATTGGAGGAGTACATTGTTCGGCCGAGCCCAGCCCAGCCCATACGGGAAAAAAAAAACTCGGCTCGTGCAGAGCTCCAAGGCAATCCAACCACGCCGGGCCAGATCGCTCACAGAATCCGCGATCCAAATGGGAACGTCTGACACGACACGATCGACTAAGCCCAATAAATATGGACCAAGAGGGCTGCCTGTAATGGTCTGGGATGCCTGTAATTTTTTGTAAGTAAAACGAAGAGAAGGGATTGTCCTGTCCCGGACGTGATACCGGTGAGCGTCCGGCCCATGGACATCCCAACCTCATCCATGCATCATCGGTGTGGCCTCACACGCCACCATCTCAATCTGCCGGCCATCTACGCCTGCGTACCACAGCCGAATCGAAAGGCGCGGCGGCAAGGGCGGCGAAGAGTAGGTACGCAGTGGGATCGCAGCGAGGGCGGAGCCGAGGTCTCACCGAGCACGACGGCGAGGGGCAGGGGCGGATCCGGACGGCGTTGATGAAGAAACATGGATGAGTACAAGGTCAGCTTTGATCCGGCGGCGCCTGTTGGCGTGCTCGCGTTGATCGCTCACAGAATCCGCTATCCGTTGACGTCCGAACTGAAACACCTCATTTTTCAAATTGGGTGTACTCGGGTTGTGAAACCTTGTAGGATTTTGGCTGTGAACCGAAATAGTATCAAACTTGTTTACAAACAGTTGAAAACATTAATTTGATTAAATTATGACCTAGCAGCTATTTTACAGCAAAAAAATTGGTATCTTAAGTCCAAAGCTTTGACTTATATTTAGAAAAAGTGAAAAACTAAAGACTTTCACAGGAAAGCTTGAGTGCGGTCGTAACTCTAACATGTTCTCCGAGGTGTCCTTCAATCTTTTGATGTACATTTTGATGAAAATTTAGAAAGATTGAGTACACAACGTACTCAGTAAGCCACGTGGAAAAGCTATTTAACTATATGCCAAGAATTCAATTGATTGTCGAGGGTTTACCATATCTGGTATATGTGGATGCAACATTTGAGTTAAAACAGTTTGCCTTAAAAACAGTAAAATCATACTAATATAACCACGGGGGTACTCAACAATTGTAATTATCATCTTATCATCTCAAAATCTCTACTTATACCTCATATATTGAAATCACTCATGAACACAGCTTCATTAACCGGAAGTACGATGTATCCGAATACCATTGATTATACTCTGCAGAGTTGCCCAACTTTACCTACAAGATACCGCAAACTCACAATGTTAGACCATAAACACATAACATGTTAGCGTGCGACTGATCTGAGATAACAAAGTCTTTTCACCGCTCAACCTTTCTAGCCTTTACCAGGTAGGTTCTTGGACCATACAGCAATCGGGAAACTACCGGCCAACAGTGGAATGTGCGGCCCGATGCTAACGGTACCTACCGTTGTGTAGTCCAGCGAGTGTTTCTCCATTTCCACTCATGTCCCATCCCCAACCTGCGGCTGCTCTGTACACAAGAGCAGGTGTCATCTTGTACATATTTAATCGGAAGAGCAGTGTACTAAGTCAAGTTGAATATACCAAACCCATGGTTGAGCGATTTCTATGTCTCTTATTTAGCATAAGGTTCTTGTCCTTAACTGTCTCCAGTAAAAAAAATGGACCAACACCAACTCGTGGTTGTCCACCTGTTTGGTCTCACCTTCAACTCACTTTTGTCAAGTATCTTGGGTTATCGATCCTCTTGGTCTCAACCATCAACTCTCCACCAAAATCATTGCTGGATAATCAATACTCTTTTCCAAAATTTATAAACACATTGTGTGATAATGCCGAACATTTATTAATATTTTATGTAACTGAACCTTGTCAATGTGAATATGGCCTACAAAGGAAATGGGTGGGTGTGTATGTGGGGTGATGGGATTTATCTACTTATCATGGCATTCAAAAGTATTATTTCAATATTAAAGTAATTGGCTTAAATACAATAATAAAATTACTAATACAAGTACATGAAATGTAGGCTCAAAATGATCAAATGAATGCGACTGGCCTCCACATCCGCATTCCTTGACTGGACTTACTTTTCTTGCGTCTCGATCAACTCCTTTTGTAGCTTCAGCAATAATTTCCAACTCTAACGTAGAAGAAAATCCAATAAATAAATATAATATGGGTTCAACAAGAGGCGAGCTGTGAACAAAATGAATTAAATAAATTCGAAAAGAATTGAAAAGAAGGGTGGTGTGGTTGGTTGGGATTTATTTGGTGTTTGATTTGGTTAAACAGAGTCAAAAATGGGTTTCACGCGCTCGAAACGGTCGAAATGGATATATATAGTGATGGTTTAGGTGAACAGTAATGGGTCTGGAATGAATAGTGGTGGTTTGAGGTGAACTGTAATGGTTCTGGTACTATTCATTGCGGATCGGTTGTACCAGCAGTAATGGTTTTGGGATGAATAGTGTTGGGCTTTTTCAGGTAGGCTTTGAATAGTGTTGGGCTATGCGGTATTGGGCTGAAAGTGAATAGGGTGGGCTGCACAGTGCTTACGCGGTGTGGGATAGCCTATTGGCTTTGATGGGCCCGAAAGCCAAACGGGCTGGCCTTGCCAGCCTGCTTCAGCGGCCCAGCTCATGCTTAAGCGAGCTGGAGCTCGCTCCCACGGTGGCCGAGCAGAAATATTGGTGGTGGCCGTGATTTCTCCAGCAATGGTGGCGGAAGGTGGCACTGGGCGGTGCAGTGGGCACCCCCGTTGCATGAGCAACCCATTTTGCCATTTTGGGGCTTTGCTCGGGCGAAGGAGGTCAGACGAAGGGTGAGCAGCGATGGTGGCGCACGACCGAAATAGAGGATGGCGGCGGCGGCTTTCCAGTGGTGCTCCAGCCAAAATGGGCGGCCGAGGAGCACCAATAGATCGAGGGGAGTTTGGCAGTGGTGGGTCTTGGGGTGGCCCGAGGCGGCGTGGTGGCGCGAGCTGTGGGCGGCGCAGCGGAGGGGCTCGGCGCCGACGAGCTAGAGGCAGCGGGGTTGGACAAGGATGTGGGGTATGGGTTTGCGGTGGCTAGGTCACTACTACAGAAAAGATCTTCACAAATAGTTCAAAAACATCATTACAGACAGTTTCGTAAGCCGTCTGAGTTTATGGGTCAGTGATGATATGAGGTCATTATCGGCGGTTTGAAAACCGTCTGTGATGCATACTATTATAGGCAGTTATTAACTCAGAACCGTCTGTGATAGCCTCTTCTCTATAAAATCTCCAAGCAGTGACTGCTTTTGCCTTTAAAACTGGCTTCACACATGTGTGTGTGTGTGTGAGAAGCCGGTTTTGAAGGCAAAAGCAGCCACTGCTTGGAGATTTTATAGAGAAGATATCAAGAATAGAGAAGAGGGGAGGTGGGCTCGGGGAGGAGGGGCACCCGGTTTGGGGAAATAATTAATTGACCAAGATAACAACATATTGCTCAGTTTTGAATGTTTATGATTGCTTTCAGATGTAGAGTTGCACAAGATGTAATCTTAGCCTTCTCGATACTTGCCGATATTCTTTATCAATTAAATGTGATAACAATAAATCATACTTTTGAGCTCAAATAATGCTTCACTAGAATGTCAAGAAATAACTTCTAAAACAACAGTTTTATACTTTCAGTCATCACAAGGTCATTCAACTAAACAGTGTGCGAAAATGCTCTATTATCTGATTAGCCAATTAGTAACCAGTTAAATGAAAACTGAACATAATCACTAATCTCAAATACTAGATAGAATCACACCAATTAATAAATAATTTGTATGTTAATTACAACTTTACAAATGAGCCTTTACAAATATGAAAAGTTAATTGTAGCCAAGCCCCATCCAAACCACATCGCATGTAAACCAACCAAGCACAAAGAACCAGCATCAATAACCCTCAGTATCCATCAAAGTGCATTAACTAAACCCACAATTTTGCTCCATTCATTTTTGTCAATCTGAACCCACAGCATGAACTAAGCAAGATGCACAGAATGCACATACACCAATAGCCCTCATTTTACATCACAGAGCAAGGCGACTATTAATATGAACTAATTATCAATTCAATTTCAGCATAAGACCATTAACATCATTGAGCAGTTCAACAGCAAGATAGCAATACCAGGGGTGTCCAAACCCACCACATAAATCGCAGAGCACTAGCTAGCCATTTTCATCACAGAGCAGGGGTAGAGACAGAGAGGGAGTAAGGGAGGGCGATACCTCAGTACAGCGCAACCACGACGGCGACCCCACCACCAGCACAACCCTCATCCATCTCCTTCACTTTGCATAAATCACCCAAACATCAGGACACAACTTAAGGCTCAAGCATAAAAATCAAACTCAACAAAAGACATTAAGCTAACAGAGAGGAGAATAGAGGGAGGATGGGGAAAGCAAAGCCAAGGGGGCCAGGGCCCGAGCGCCGAAGGTTGAGCAGGCGCGGGCTGCGCTGGAGAACCAAGCCAAGGACGCGAGCAGGCAGTAGGTGCAGGTGGCGGCACAGGCGACACGCGGGGGCCAAGCCCAGTGGCTTAGGTGGCGGCGTCACCGTAGTTGTGGCACGATCGTGACACTGCACAAGCCACTCTTATCGTACGAGTGTCTTGTGCAGTACACCGTGGTTTCACAACCGGCGGTGATGGGGTCGGGCAACGACGTTGAGATCAGGGGCACTCGGGTGGGGAGGGGAACAGACGAGAGTAAGGGCGCTGGGGAGTGACGAGTTAGGGTGCAAACCCTAGCAGGCTCCTACTAATAAAGAGATATCACAAACAATTATATTATGGAACCGTCAGTAATATTTATCACAGACGGTTCCATAATAGAACCGTCCGTGATATGGGACATATCACAGACGGTTCCACGGATATAATTAATTAATTTGTTCCACTAAACGTCTCTGATATATAGTTCAACATATAATTATCACCTCCAAACTAGATTTTTTTTTCATTTTGGAATTTACATATGGCCAAACAGCAAGGCCAGTCGCTTCTTACAAAGATTAAAAAAAAGTAGAAACCTAAATAAACAAAGTTTTTCTAGTGGCGGAGGTAGACTGCTATCTCTGTCTTGAAAACTTCATAGGCGGTGGCGTCAGCATCGGACGGTTCTTGATCATCAGCGAACGAAGCCCGAAATGCGTCGACCCACTAACGCGCTCGTTCGAGGGTCTCTCGAAGACCATCGGACTGTTGAATCAAGAAGAATTGAGCCCATAGACTCTCTTCCCTTGCTTGTGGGGTCTCGGCATGGTCGACTCGGTCGCCCGCCGCCTCGATTAAGCAGTCCAAGTGACGGCAAGCCTCCTGGAGATGTGCAACATCGTTGTGGAGGATCACGTCGATGACGTGGTAAACTTGCCGGAAGTGAGAAATCACTCGGAAGACGCGGCGGAGGAGGATGTCAAGACGGCGGAAGGTGGCTGTCACCTGCTCAGGCAAATCCTTGGACAGAGGAGTGAAGACACTGTTGAAATTACAGTGTTCTTCCACAGCATCGCCAACATACGGCTGGAGAGGTGCTTATACAGTATGGCCATGTAGGTAATCAATGTCGGCGACGAGGAAACAGGCCGAGAGGGAGCCATATTTCTGCTTTAGAAGTATAGAGTTATATGTGGGGATGATCATCTTCGATGGCGGATGATACTTTTTATAAAACAAGGAATACATTCGGCGCGTGAGACGAAGAGACGCATTAGGGAGCCGAAGCAGCATTGATGCAACGAAGAGACGCATCAGCGACGAAGAAACTCATCGGGCGACAAAGAAACGCACCGAGTTGAAGCAATATTATCATAGACGGTTATAATTAAAAACCGTCTGTGAAGTACAATTATCACAAACGGTTCGTGTTCAAAACAGTTTTTAGCGCAGCCAGTAACACAGACGATTTTCAATATGAACCGTCTATGATTGCATATAATACAGACGGTTTTGATCAATCGTTTGTGATGAGGCGTTCAATATTAGCCTTTTTGTAGTAGTGGGTGAAGCTGATGGTAGGGTTAATTTGGCGAATGTGTGGATAGTGGCAGCGAATTGAAGAATGGGGCTTTTCAGCGTTTCTCGGGTGCGGTGGCGATTGGCGGCGGTGACTGGCGTTGGGGAAGAAGAAGTGGTGCCATGGGGTTGAGGGAAGACTGAGGATGAAGATGGGGCAGCGGCATGGGCCTTTATAGCCGGTGGAGGGCAGTGGCGATAGAAGCCGAGCGGAGGCGGGTCCGGCACGTGGAGGGAGGCGTGTGTGGCTGTGCGCAATCGACGTTGGGGAGGGGGAAAAGCAGGTGGTGGGGTGGCGAGTACTGGCGCGGCGAAGGTGGTGGAAGAGGTTAACGGGGACGGAGACGATGCGGTGGAGAATGGAGCGACTGGTAGCTTGATGCGCGAGGAAGAAGAACAGATGGAGAAATGTATTCGCGAGAGACGCTTTCGGCTGAGAAAAATGGAATACCAAAAGAGAAAAACAGAAAATGAGCTAGGCTTTCCGAATTGGGCAAGAAACTCAAAACTCAACCCAAACTCAAACAAATTTTGAAATTTTGGGTCTTTTCACGAACGACCAAGACTTCGAATCCTACGGCGCCCTCCGCTCCCAACACACATCATTCGTTCCTCTGATCAAATCCTACTTTTCTCCCTTAGGATAATAGAAATCAACACTTGAACTAAAAGAACATAGATAAGAATTGTTACTAAATTAGCTTTGCTTTTTCATTCCCCTGCTTTGATCATAACAACGGAAGTAGGCAATAATCAGCTAGTTTTCATGACATGAAGATCGATACACCATCATGCATGCCATCCACACCAACCAATCCCATTTTACAAGCAGGCATGCTACAGCTCCATTTCTACCCATCTAGTAATTAATCCTTCTGAACTTGAACCCCAAAATAACAGCAACTGTTACACGCCATTACCTCCCTTCAGAAGAACACCTTCCAACCACGAGCTAATTAATAAAACATGACAATAAAAACTTAACCGGTCTCTGTCATCTCAAGAACCCTAAGTGTTATGTGATGTCAGTGTTTAAACGTGCGTGACGATAACCCGGTCTAGCTAGCTAACCTAACCTAAGTATCGTTCCAGACGCTGAAGAGCTGCGCGCCATGGCAGATCCCGGCCATGTCGCTACTGCTCGTCGCGGCCGCCACCGGCGGCGCCGAGGCCGGCGTCCAAGGAGCCATCCTCCCGGCGCCACCGTATGCCTCTGCGCTGACCAGGAAGTTCTCGTACCCTATCTTCCCGTCGTCGTGATCCCTCAGGCCACCAGCATTAATCCCCTGTGTGGCCCGTGCATGGCCTTGCACCACCTGCTCGTGGCTCACCATCGCGGTGGTGGTAGCCGCCGCAGCGCTCATCGGCATCATGTAGCCGCCGTTGCTCTCCCCGACACCGTTGTACACGACAGAGTTTGACCCGGTGCTGTGCTCGAGCGAGGTGTTGTCGATGCTGCCGAGGCCGCCGTGCATCGCCTGTGCTGGCGAGAAGAAGTCGTGCGCGCCGGCGCCGGGGCCGGCCCCGAGGTTCAGCTGGTGAAGCTCCTGCAGGCTGTGCGCTGCGGCGATCACCACGTGGTCCTGCTCCTGCTTGCACCACCCCTGCAGCGGCTGCGCGTAGGGGTGGTACAGGCCGGCGGCGGCGGACGCGGCCGCCTGCTGGGTCTGGAACGCGATGGTAGGCCACGCGGCGGCGACGGCGGCGTGGTAGTGCGCGCCGTAGGCGAGGGCGCCGTCGCCCAGGTGCGAGGCGATGCTGCCGATGTCGTAGCTCACCACGCCGGCGTGCTGCCCGGACGACGCGGCCTCGGCCTCCTTGAGGCGCTTGGCGGCGGTGCCGATGGGGAGCGCGCTGCTCTCGAGGATGCTCTTGACGTCGTAGCGGCTCATATCGAAGTTGGTGACGGCGTTGAGGCCGCGGAACTTTATCGCCGCGATGTCGTACGCCTCCGCCGCCTCCTCCTGGGTGGCTACGTACATTGATGCACACTGTTACTTGCTGCACGGTCGCCGTATGCATTGCATGCATGTAAGATGTCACTAGCTTAGTTTATTTATAGAACTGAGCGTAGTGACGTTGGATGTACAATCTCACCATCGGGTAGTCCTTCTTTAACTCGAATTTAGGTATTTTTTTCCCTGTTTTGTTACTAAGTCATTTAGTTTTTCCTACATGTATTTCATTTTTTTTAATTAGTTTATTTATGTTGCGAGCTAAATTAGTTTACTGCAATTAGCAGCATGTAGGGCTCTGTTTTTTCCTTCTTAATTATGTATTTTGACTCGTTGCACTAGTGAATGGAGACAGAAGCAGCACTAGACATGGGAAGCACGTTTAGAAAGCTAGCCACATGAGGAGCATGCACAAAGTAGTAGTGTAATACAATTTGACATGATTTGCTGCTCACATTTTTAGTAGTCATATACATGTGCAATTGTGCATGCATCCATATACTACCGTTCTAGTAAGTGGAATAGCTTCAGTTTAAATGTGTGCACACAAAATGGTTCTTGTAATCTCATTGAGATGGTAATCTCTGTTTGAATGCCAGCTTTTGCAATGCACATATGTATACTTACTAAAGGTGCCCAAGTAGAGATCCTTGTTCCCTGCAACTCTTCCTATCCTTGCTTGCCATCTCCCATGTTGGTGATGCCTTTATACAGAGTCCAGGTAGAACACCATTAATCTTTTCCAATCATGTATTTATTTTCTCAAAGCATGTAGGGATCGAGTACATGTATAGATGTATACCTAGTTACTCCACGATAAATGGATGCACCTCTAGAAAAACCACTGCTCTTCCTGCACTCGTAGGATTGGTAGGAGTAAGCATCAAATTGCATTGCTGATAGATTAATTTGCTAAACATCTAAATGTAAAAGGAATTGACTACATGCATTTCCATGCTGACCTTCGCAAAGAAGCTACAAACTCCTGCCTTGTCATGTGCTTCATCTCCTCCAACTCCTTTTCGTAGTTACCTACCTAAAAATTCAGAAACATATATATATGCGTCTTTAAGTACAATTTCAGTAAGCAGGCAACCAAACAAAAAAAAAGTGATAATCATTCACACTAGATCTATAACCAATAAAGGAGCGAGCAATAACAAAGACTCAATTCTTCACAGATAATGACCATAAAGCGTTCAAATATATACGTACTTTTTTTGAAAGATCAAATATATACGTACTGGAAAATTCGTTGTCGTCGTCGGACCCCAATACTTGAGAGCAGCCAAATCATATGATCTGGCAGCTTTGTCCTCTTTGTCATAGCCACCTATCAATGTTACAAGATGAAAATAAATTACATAAATGGAAGAAAAAATATAGGAAAAACATGATTCATCAACCAAATGTCACAAACAAATTTAGTTCGATCCGAATCTCGCTTACCTAGATAGACTGCGTGGATTCAAAAGTTTGAGTTCAATCCCAAAAACCAAGATCGATCGGTCCCGAAATGATCAATGAAAAAGAAACATAATGTCAATTAACAACATAGGGAAAAATTATCAACCACGGTGTAGCAATTAAACAGATTTGAACGTCAGTATAGCATTAGTACCTTGACGACCCTTGCGAGTTTGCCCTTCTCTCCTGCAGCTGTTGTCCCAAAGATGAGCCTCATACCTCCCCGTCCATCTATGCCTAAAACCAATCAAAAGCAAAAGATTAAGTTTGCAGTCATGTCTCACATAGTGACATCCTTATACATCTACATTATCAAAATCATATCTATCCCCTGGCCTACACACTCGATCCAAAAAGAGAAACATCAAATTAATTTGTGCTAGTTCTATCCATTTCATGATTGCACCCTACCTTGTCACGCCGCGGTAAATCGACGTCCGCTGCCCGAACGTGTCGACCGACTTCCTAGCCGCCGCCGCGCCGCCGCCACCCGTCTCCGCACCGACTGACACCATGGCACTGGCTCCAGCACTGCCACCGCCATCATCCTTCTCCTTCCGAACAGCCATTGTCCCTCCCTGTGCCGACGTGGACACGCTCTCCAGCACGCGGCCTCTCTCTCCGGCGAGGAGCGGTACGCCCGCGCCCTGCGTCGTCCCCGCCATGTTCATGGAGAGCGAGAGCCCCTGAGCCGCCTGCGCGCCCTGATCGGCCGCATCCACCCTCGGCAGCGGCGGGGCCGGCTGGCTCCGCAGCCAGTTCTTGATCATGGACAGCCCGATGCCACCGCCGTTGTTACTGGCGGCTCCACCATTCTTGGTGGTGGTGGTGGTGGTGGTGCTCACCATGCCACCGCCTTCGTGGACGCCGGCGCCGGCCGAGGAGGCCACCATGATGGAGTCGGCGAACTGGAGGGAGGAGCTGGGGTAAAGGTATCCAACGCTACTACCTGAGCTCGCGTAGCAAGCGGCGCTACTGCTAGGGATCATGTTGCTGGCCTTGTGGTGCTGCTCCGAGAAGGAGTTGCTGCCAAGGAAGTCCTCCAGCTTCGGCTCGACGACGAGCGCCGATAGCTCCGATCCCCTCATGTTCCAGTCTGAATAACAAATTAACGAGATTTCATGTTTTAATCAGTACTACGACTACTGCGTGGACCAAAGCATATGCCTATATGAATATATGGATATGTACCTTGTGGGATGTTGAAGCAGACATCGGCGGAGACGTCGTCGGTGGCGGCGGCGGAGATGAGGGTGGAGTCGGTCTGGGAGGGCGGGAGCTCCTGCGGGGAGAGAGAGAAAGCCAGCCAGTTGTTCACGGTGGCCATGGTATATTGATTCACTAAAACAAGATGTTAATGCGATTAATTGGCTTCTATGGTTGCTACTTAAGCTTGTTAGTAGTGAAGTAGAGGAGGAGATCAAGAAGCCATTTTGGCGAGTAGAAGGTTAGGGAAGATAGGGAGAGGTCAAGAGAGTTTTGGAGCATTAAGCAACAGTGCTACTTGGGTAGATATTTATACAAATATAGTACTACTCCTCCTTAAGATTAGTACTATGTGAGACTACGACTATAGATGGGATATGATATAATTAGTAGTGGTATACCTTATGTACGTAGGGTAAGCTTTCAAAAAAATTGTATTTTGTAACGTGAGTGCAATACAAAAACAGTGGCATGGTTTAACTGAACAGAAACCACTTTTGCTTCTGCTTTCTAGGGGAGAGTCCACTATATTTTGTCTCATTTTGCTCAAAACATGTCTAAATATGCTTACATTCTGATGCTTGCATGTACTTGTAGCACTAAAGAGTCTAAAGTGATGCCCTTAATTTACTCGATAGTAGTATGAGTTGTCACGGCCTTTTGACCAGAAGAAAGTTGATATTAACAATGATTAATAAATCCTTGTTGGAGAAAAGAAATGTTGCAAGATCTAAGCTTCATTCTATCTGTCTAGGATCTCAATTCATAAGCAGATGTTCTTGCATCGCTCTTTTCAAATATGCAGGATGCACATGCACGGTTGGGTGCCTGGACATATATGCATGCAGTTGACATATGCATTGTAGGCGCCTGCATTGTATGTCTCCACCTAGAAGTATTATTCCTATCTATGTGCCAAAACACCGTTCAAGAACGAAGAATCCACATATGAACAATTAGGGTGTGTTTGGTTGCCTGCATGGGATTGGCTCGCATGAGTAGATGTAAGTTTTTGGGTGTTTGATTGACTGGTTGGATGGGTGAGCTTAGCTGAGTGGATGCAAAATTCCCTCTCGGGCCAGACCCGAGGGAAACGCTCGATTCAAGCTTCCCTCTTCAGCCAGGTTGGTCAGCGCTGGTGAGTCTGTTCACCTTCTCCCGTGCCAGATACAGGCAACCAAACAACATAGCAGCACAGACTGGCTCAATAGAAATAGGCAACCAAACAACTCATCATTGCATCCACTCAGCCTTCATTCTGAATGACATATACATGCAACCAAACACACCCTTAAGGCCTGGCCTGGTTCTCTCCTCAAACCCTAAAACCACTCACAGATGACCTGCAGAAGCTGAATCCCTGACAAGGTTTTATACAAAGCCCTATGCTCTCCCTTCCTCCCTCTGACACAAACACACACAAGGGTGGCATGTACAGTAGTGTGGCCCTAAATTTCGAAAAGACTTCCTCTATAAACATAGGAGAGTAATAGTACTAACACTACAGATGCACAACATATGGTTACTTGTTCATACTAGTTTCAGGTACCCAAAGACATTGCAAGCACATCATACTTTGCTTGTCATGAAGAAAATATGAAGCTCTTTTGCTTCAAAAGAAAAGGACAAGCAGAAAAGCCTGAAAATAAAAATGGTTCTCTCATGCATGGAATGAGAGGAGACGTGCTACCTGCACCCTAGATGAGGACATGAACCCTTGTCTTCCGGCCATATAAAAACTTTGAGTCCCCAGGTCCATCCTCTCTCCAAACGCGTAGAGAAACGGGCGAAACCCTAAGAACCTCACATAGGATCCTCCCTGACAAATTGTAAACAATAGTCTCTCTCTCTCTCTCCCCCCTGCTATCAGGCGACAGAAGAAAAAAAAAACTAGTGCTTTTTTCTCATCTCTTTATGGGGGAAGGAGAAGTGGAGGTTAAGATAGGGTGTGTGTTTTTATCTTGGTAATTGCAACACTTGCCTCCCTCCCCTCCGCCTAAAACTTTGACCGTCAAAGCTAGAGGGGGTTCAAACTGCATGAGGTGTCCCTTAATTACCTATTCATATTAGGGGATGATCATCTTTGACTAATTAACTGCATGGTTCAGTTAACCTCTCTCGGTAGTGTGAATATCTAATCATAAGGTGGAGACTGGGGACAATGACTCATGGCTTGCTAAAAATGCATATCGATCTAGGGTTGGGAGTTTGCTGCCACTGCACACAACAAGGAGTACTAGCTAGTGTGAGAATGGGATACTTTGCAAATGTGTGCATTAGAGAAATTATTATGCCTTTTTGTCAAATATCATACGTAAGAAAGAAACGTCCAGACTCAAATAGGACATTTCTTATCATGTAAAAATTCCAGTAAATATTGTGTTCCAAACATTGGCTTTATTCTTTACTTAAAAAAGTGTAAACTATAGTGCAGTTAAGTATATGTATCAACAACTTACTGATCGATCCATTATGGTTTTGAATAATAACTTGACAAGACTGTAGTTGTGTTATTTTTCAAATAGGTTTGACTATTTTTCAAGTCCTACCTTGCTGATTAGGCAGGGTATTTTTATTTCTCTTCTGATCTGTTACTCGTGTACGAAAGGGCATGAATCGAAGTAATTCATGTCTTGACTTTACGCAACTTGGTAGTCGTCGTATACATAGAGTTCATATGACAAAAAACGATCTTGCGTGTATACATATATGCATGAGTAAATCTATAATAGGGACAAAGATAGGAGGACTAGCTAGTGGGAGCTCTGACAGCTACGTACCCTCTATGGTTGATGAAGTCCTCTATACAACTTTTGCTCATATAGAATAACAAAATATTTGTACTTAATACCCACTCGATATTTAATTCTTACCGTATGACACATGGATAAATATTTTCTGACTCCGACCATGAGTTGTTCTCGGCAGATTAAACACGTACATCATCGACCGCCCTTGTCACGTGCACACACTGATCACAGTCCACCACCGACTGCCCAATCTTCTCTTGGAACGATAAAGCGCATGCGCGAATCCATTGGCATGTGCATATGCAAGCTTTTCTTCTAGCTACTCAAGTCGATCTCTCTAGCAAGTCTGGACACTCACACGTGTGGGTCTTGGATGCAATAGATGAGTCTCTTATTGCTTACTCCTATGATAAGAGAGCTAACCCACGTGCTCGCCGCTTTGCTCTCGATCGGTCGATATCCTGCCCTCTCTCAAAACTTCCAGCCATAAACGAACACGAAAAGTGGAGAAATGATGCAGGTTTTAAAAGTTTTTTCTTGTGCCTATCCAACAAGAATCTTCTCCAGGTGAAGATGAGATGCTTTTGTCTTTTAAAAAACTGCATGTCAATTATTTTGGAGTATCTTTTATTCGTATGTGCAAGGTAGAAGAAATGGTTTTGCACTATATAATATATGCATGCAGAGTTGTGCATGAATTCATTGTAAATATTTTGGCCAACGCTGATAATTAATTATTCAGAAGAAATCACTATAGTAGTCTCCGTTTGCTTTGTTGGCAATAATAAAGGATAAATTAAACCGACTGACGTGGCAGCTATGGTTGTCGGCGTACCAACAAGGGAACAAGAGATGCCTCGATCGGGGACAAACGACGTGGCTTCGTGCAAGGGAAAAAGATGAATAAATCAAAGTTAAGTATTTGCAGACTTATTTTGTAGCGTTTTATTTATAGAATTTTTAAATCATACTTTTTTGACGAGGTTTTTTAATCATACTTAGACGAAGAAATTAAACATGCAAAAAAAATTAAACTGGGAGTACATACATTCATATGGCTTGTACGTATATAGACAGAATAGACTTGAGACGGAGTATATACTATATACTAGGACATCTCCAATAGTGTATTTATTATCGTCTTTTAGTTATGCCACGTCAATAAAATTTTACGTAGAGGAGAGAGGGGAAGGAAAGAGAGCACATGTCGTCTTTTCCTGAAGAGACTGCTGTGCACGCGAAACAAGATATGATACATCAATCTACTCTTGTTGACATGTAGGCCTGTTTCAAAAGAAAATTATAAAATATAAATGTTGGAGAGTGCGCTAGAGATTATCTATTGAAAATGTTGTATCTAAAGATGATGTAGCATACGTTAGAGACAATATGATCTCTAACTATTCGAGATGCCCTAAGGCTGGTCCCAATTGGTGGTTTCTTACTACAGTTTTTTATTGCATGAAAAGCATTTAGATACCACCTTCCCAATGCATGGTATCCTAGAGTGTGGTATCCTAGACCTTTGATATAGAGTATTTAGTAGTATTTCTACCTAGGATACTGTGTATGAGTGGTATCTAAATAAGATACTACCTGCTTTTTTCTTCCTTAATTACAGTCTTGTCATCGACTTTTGTCTATGTGACAGCCTTAAGAAATTTGCCAAGGTGGAGTATTGGGACCAGCCTAAGAGTACAGTACGGAGTACACCATTACGGCCAGTACATAGCGCGCATACTTTCATCGAACGACGGTGAGTTAAAAACAAAAGTTAAGCTAGCGGGGGCTGGACTGCACGCAGGTAAAATGATAATAATAAAGGGTGCATGCATGATCTGGCGTGGATCATTCAAACCCTAGCAAGCCAAGCAGCATGCACTGGCCTAGGAGAAATCAACGGAGCGCCCGTGCCTCCTCGAAAACACTGCAAAAGATAACCTTGTGTATATTAATACTCCATAATTAATTACTAGCTACTTCACTTTGCATGCAGTTAATCTAATCATGCAGGCATGACCGAGAGGGGGGAGAGAGAGTTAAGCTAGGAGGAAGAGTAGCTGAGTAGGGGAGGCAACTTGCATTGATTTGGGCAGCTTTTGTGGGCCTAGGCTCACTGAGCCGTTTGATTTGAAGACGACTCCACGTAGCTACGTAGACTGGTTAGCTGCTGTGCTGAGTCTATCTCCGCATTCTCTGATCACCCGTGCTCACTTTTTTCTCCTCTGACTGTTTTCTTCTTGTGTTCTTTCTTTCGTTCTCGCGAGGATTCCTCTGTTCTTTCTGACTGACTGACTGATAGACATGCACGTATCCAAGCACTACTAAAAACTAAAAGGCAAAAAATGACATATGCAAATTCAGCTTTTAGTTTGGAGTAGCAAATTAAGTCTTAGGCTACAAAAATGCGTGACAGTTTACCTAATTTCTAGCTAGCTTGATTTTTTTGTTGCCCATGCATGCATGCTTGCTTTGCTTGCTGCTTCTTTTGAAGAACGATACGATCGTTGAGAAGATTATATATATATATGATCTTTGTCGCTGTTGTAGCCTGTCGCCCATCGATCACTGATGCAGGAGCTAGCTTAATCAGCCGGTATACGTAGGTGGTGCACCTGCTGCTTTTCTCCCTAAAAGACAGTGATTAGCCTTGCTAGGGTGTTAACTAGTATTATCATCCGCGGATCGGATGCGAAACTCCCTTGGACGTTTGACCGTGTGTTGAAGCTTTGGTGTACGTAGGGGGTGGCTAGCTAGGGCGTCGATCTCACGTGACCTTGGCCTCTTGCTCTTGCTCTTGCACGCGTTCCTTAATTTCCCGGCCTTGGCACAGAGAGGACAAACGGGGTGGCTCTTGGTCAATGATATGAATAAAGCGTAGATTCTTCGTGGTCCTGCCCCTACGGGTATTGTAGATTTGTAGCACGCATATAGGCTCACTCGCTGCCTGCATAGGTATTGTATATTCACGTGGCTCGTGTGTGCATGCAATGCCATTGCAGCGCATGGAGCTAGGCAAAGCAAAAGCCACCTTGTCTCGTACTCCCAGCTCGTATTGCTACGTGCTGTCAGGCAGACTGGCTCCAACGCAGGCCATTAAGGGTGTTTTTGATTGGATGGATCATCGTATACATGTGTGGGATGGTTCTAAATATACTCATGTTTCTGTCATAACCGTATCTGACATTTTAGGAGCTCTATACTAAAAATTATCGTCCGAGACTGTATATACGAAAAATAAACATCAATATTGTCGATGTTACTATTAAGGTAGAACGTTCAACATTAAAACTGTCGACGTGACCTCATCAACATTATTACCAAAGTTAATTTCTCGGAAACATTGTCGAAAAATAGAACACCACCTATATGCACAAATACAAGAAATAATTGCAATAATAAGTGGAGTAGTATTAAAAAATTAAGAACAACGGCCAGGCGCAACCGCAATCGTGCACGTATGGTTGCCAGCAGCCCCGACGCAACATAAATGGTCAATTGTGGCGAATAAGTGATGTAACACCAAAGCCCAATGACGGTGATGTACAAAGATCAAAAGTGGAATACAACAGTACAAGCTTGAGAGGAAAAATTGTGTGCTTGAGGTCTTGAACTCGCAAAGAAACTCACAAATAAGTGACACCAACGTCAGAATGAGAATTCAGTGAGAAAGAATTAATTTTGCTTACGGTAACTGTTGGCGGAGATAATTCACGCAACTGATTGATTGATTGTTCAAGGTACACGGGTTACACATATATATAGTTGGTTGAGGCTGGTATGAACATGAGATCGAACCAATAGTCCAAGAGATCGGTGGGAACACGAGATCAAACGAATAAATAAGAGATTGGTGTGAACACGACATCGAACGAATAGTCAAGAGATCGGTGTGAACACGACACCGATGTGAACACGATATCTGTCTATCACGCCCCCGCAGTCTGAGCGTCTACTCACAGACGTTCAGACTGGACCGAAACTCGGTGAAGACAGATGTAGGCAATCCCTTGGTGAAGATGTCGGCGTACTGTGACGACGTCGGGACATGAAGAACATGAAGATCTCCGATGGCGACGAGCTCCCGGATGAAGTGAAGATCAATCTCGACGTGCTTGGTGCGTTGATGCTGCACCGGATTGGTCGAGAGATAGACGACACTGATGTTGTCGTAGTAGACAAGTGTAGCACGTCGTGGCAGGGTATGGAGCTCTTGAAGAAGTTGGCGCAGCCAGGAGGCCTCCACCACAGCATTGGTGATAGCCCTGTACTCAGCCTCAGCACTGGAACGAGACACCGTGTTCTAGCGCTTGGAGGATCAGGGGACGAGGTTGTCGCCAAGAAACACAGCATAGCCCGAGGTAGACTTGCGGGTGTCCGGGCAACCTGCCCAGTTAGCATCAGAGTAGACAACGAGCTCCGCCAGAGAGGACCGATGTAGAGGAAGGCCATGATTGAATGTGCCACGAATATAGCGGAGAATGCGCTTCACGGCAGTGAAATGGGGCTCCCTCGGGTCATGCATGTGGAGATAGACTCACAGACAAAGATAAGCAATATCTCGGGCGAGTGAATGTGAGATATCAGAGAGCGCTAGTGAGATCTAGCAGATCTTGTCGGATCGGTCACAAGCGGGCCAGCAAAAGAGACGTTGGAGTGAGTATCCACAGGGGTATTGCAAGGCTTACAATCAGACATACCGGCACGCTCCAAGATATCTAACATGTACTGGTGTTGTGAGAGAAAGAGCCCATTAGTACGGCGGTGAACAGCAACTCCCAGAAAATGATGTAGCTCACCAAGATCTTTCATAGAAAATTCCCGCTGTAACGCAGAGATAACTCGACGAAGGAGCCCAACTAAAGATGCTGTCAAAACAATATCATCCACATATAGGAGCAGGTACACTGTGTCGGCGCCGCAATGATAAATGAAGAGAGAGGTGTCCGATTTAGCTTCAACAAAACCAAGGGAGACGAGGTAGGAAGCAAATCGACTATACCATGCACGCGGAGCCTGCTTCAGTCCATATAGGGATTTATTGAGGCGGCAGACAAAATCCCAAGAGAGCTATCAACAAAACACGCTTACCGGGAAGCGAGATGCCTCGGTCAAGGTGCCATGGAGGAACGATTCTTCACATCCAGCTGATGAATAGGCCAATCCCGAGAGAGTGCAAGGAAGAGGACCGCTCGAATAAAGGGCGGGCTTTACAACAGATCGAAAGTCTCATCAAAATCCACACACCAGACGCTGTGTGAAACCGCGGAGAACCCAACGCGCTTTATACATCAAGTGTGCCATCGCCTTCACTTGTGACGAAAAATCCACTTTCCAAAGGACAATATTTCGCGAGACGGCGCGCACGAGCTCCCATATATTATTGGCCGGCGCCACATATTCCTCCTCCATGGCAAAGACACCGGTGAGGATCGGCGAGAGCGCATCGATAAGTATTGGGAATCGGGACGAGCGTCAATATGCACGAGTTGAGGCGCCAGTCTTGTCGGGCGAAACCCCGCTTGCCGCTGTGTGACCATTGTATGTGAGTTGGCCACGGCGGCATGGGCACGGCCAAAGAGTAGGGTGGCCGAGGAGTCGGGCGATAGGCGCGGCGGGCGATCAAGCAACTGCCCGACCGGGCGGGCCAAAGTGTCAAGACCTGGCGAGGGGCACCTAGTGAGGACGCCATGCCTGGCGTCGGCGAGGAGGGCGCCCGCACCAAAGAGGGCGGCCATTGGGGTCAAACTCAATGTAACAATTGTTATCGGTGGTGAACTCGATTTAACAGACATTAAGATTTTTAATAATGTTATGTGTAACTAGAACATTATTAAGGTGAAAGGGACCGGGAAGCACGGTTGAACTGGTGGAGGTGACAGTCAATATGGACCCATTACCGACAACAATGGATGAAGGAGATGATGAACAAGGAAGGACGGAGGAGAGATTACCAAAGATCCGACGCCATGTGGGAGGTGGCACTGAATCCATGCACCAATCACCTGTCTTGAGGGGTGAGTGTCATGGTGTGGAATGCGCTTGCCAAAGCCTCGCTGATCCCAGACGGGTTGTGGATCGAGAGCTAAAGGGTATGGTGTCATGAGTGGCGGAGGTACCGGCGGCAGCCATCGGTACGACGGAGGCAGCGGGTGGCCGGGCGGTACGTGCACCGCCGTGAGGGCTCGCTGCAGCCGAGAAGATAGGGGGCCACAGAGAGAACCGCCGGAGGTACCGCCGGGAACACCAGACACCGGGCCGGGCCACATCTGGATGGTCCTAGTCCACGGATTGTAGAACGAGGGCCACCTAGATGGGTTTGGCACGGTGGTGCCGCCGGCGGACTTGGAGGTGCCGCCCTGGCCGTTGTTGCCGCTATTGTTGTGGCCACGGTGGCAACGGTTGGAGTTACCACCACTGGTGCCGCCGAAGGGGGCCGCGGCAAGGTGGCGGTTAGTCGTCATTCTTTGAGGAGGGCGCCGCGGCGCCCATGGAAGAGGCCGCCGCCGCCGCCCGATTGCCAGGGGTTGCGGCGGCAATGAGAGCCGTGGGAGGTGCCGTGGGTTGCGACGTCATGGTGATTTCCTTGAGAAGAAGGTCCGAGCGCACCTCGAGGAAGGTGGGGAACGGACGTTGACGCTTGAGGAGGGCACCCATGTAGGAAAATTGATCGTTCAAGCTGCGAAGGATGGCGAGGACGAGGGTGCGGTCAGGGACGGGCTGGTCGAGGTCGCCGAGGGCGTCGGCCATGCCCTTGAGCTTGCGGCGAGAGGTGGAGACGCCGAGGTCGCCTCGCACAAAATTTCAAACTCGCCGAGATACAACGCTCGGGTCTCACGATTACCGATGAATTACTACTCAAGACCAAGCCATATGTGGCGAGCGGTGGCATCATGAGCCATGACGATCTCGATGAGCTCGGTGCTGATGGTGCCGTAAAGCCAAGAGACGACGACGTAGTTCATGCGGCACCAGTCGGTGGAGTCGCGGCGTGTCTCATTGGGGAGTACGTGCACGGAGAGCGAGTACTTTTCGAGGGTGATGAGGAAGAGGCCGCGCCACTTGCTGTAGTTGGGCGAGGCGAGGTCGTGGACAGCCGGGACTAGAGCCCGGATGTTCTGAACGGCGACGGCTTGCGCGTGGAGGATGGTGATTGCGGCGGCCTCGTGAAAAAGGAGGGCGCGGTCGAGGTCCCGGAGTGCGGCGGCCTCAAAGACGCTTCGCGCTTATTCTCGGCGCGCGAGCCGGTGTCGGCCTCCTCTCGCTGGGCGGCCGTGTTGGCACGCTCGTGAAGGACGGAGAGATCATGCTCACGGGTGGTGGCCTCTTCACGCTCATGGGCGGTGGCCTCTTCCTCACACGCCAAGACGAGGTCGGCCATGAGGCGGTAGACTTCGAGGCGGGGAGGGTGTGATGTCGGGAGCGGAGGCTGGCCACCAGCCGGAGGGAGGGAAGAACCGGCCATGGGGCGCGACAAGGAGAGGTGGTGGCGGTAGGCTGGGGTTAGGATTTTAGCGGTAGCGAAGGGTCGAAGGATCGACCGTTTCTGATACCATGTTGGCGGAGATAATTCATGCAACTGATTGATTGGTTGTTCAAGGTACACGGGTTATACATATATATAACTGGTTGAGGCTGGTATGAACGCGAGACTGAACCGAACAGTCAAGAGACCGGTGGGAACACGAGACTAAAACGAACAGTCAAGAGACAGGTGTGAACACGACATCGGAACGAACAGTCAAGAGACTGGTGTGAACACGGCACCGGTGTGAACACGATATCTGTCTAACAGTAACTAGGAGATAATAGTAGCCGTGTTTGTGTAACAACAAAAGAAAATGAAAGGAGAAAGTGAAACTCGAGGGAACAACTTACTTTTATTAATACCAGGATTAACCAATTACTAGTCAAGGTTAGACTACAAATGGGCCCCTTAATTAGTGGGGACCTATGCGGTTGATCATCCCCACACGCCCTCACCGTACGACCCTGGTTCCTATGTTTGGTTGAGTGAACAAAACCAACTTGTCATGGATCGGGTCATAAAGATTATGAGAATATTCCCCAAATATACTGTACCGAACGGTCCCATAAAAACGGATGAACCACGCGGTACAGTGACTAGTGGGTCATGCCAATTAGTGGATAGTTAAAATAATTAATTTAGTTAAATACTCCCTTTTGTAATTAAGGTAAATTTAATAATTGTGCTAATATTTAAATAATTAATCGTGCTAATACCCCTATGTGTATACAACTTATACAACTTCATCCCTCAAACTAAACACCATCTTGAACCATCCATTACCATTCCATTTATGCAACCAAACAATCTTGAATTGTCTCATCCCACTAACCAAACACACAAGTTGTACCATACCATCCAGGATCATCATCATCCTATCTCATTTACCCTGGTTCACCCAACAAACATACCTTGAGTTATAAAGAACTTGGGGGGCCGGAGCCCGGCCGCACTACACGCACCATAAGGCATAAGCCCAAGAAGTCGCCCTTGGTCGCGAGCACTGCATGGGCGTAGCTCAAACCGTCCGTTAATTTGTCCGTGACCAACGGCCCACGCGAGTTTGTTGTGCATTGCCACCTCAGCCCAACAACATCTGTGTCCTCTTGTCCGCTAGCCCTCTCGCACGCTCCGCTAGCCTACTCGCATAACCGCCTGGAGAGCAGACCGACACGCCAACGCCACTCTCCGCGCGGCCACTAGCACTACTACAAAAACGCTAATATTGATCGCCATCACGCATTTGGTTGACCAAAACCGCTCAGATATATGCAATCACTGCATTTATTTTGGCTTAGAGACCGCCTCGTGTTACTAATTGCGCTTAAAACCGCTCAGGAAGAGGTAATATCACACACGGTTTATATTGAAAACCGTCTGTGAAGTATCACAGACGGTTCTAAACACGAACCGTTTGTGATAATTGTAGACTTCACGGGTGGTTTTTAATTATAACCGTCTGTGATAATATCGCTTCAGCTCCCCGGTGAGTTTGTTCGTCGCCCGATGAGTTTGTTCGTCGCTGATGCGTCTCTTCGTCATATCAATGCCGCTTCGGCTCCCCGATGTGTCTCTTCGTCTTACGCGCCGAATTTATTCCTTGTTTTATAAAAAAGGACCATCCGTTGTCGAAGATGATCATCCCCACATATAACTCTACCATATATATAAATACTTCGAAAGCAGAAATGGCTCCCTCTTCTGTTTCCTTGTCGTCGGCATTGATGGCCTACCTGGCCATACTGTACGAGCACCTCTCCGGCTGTATGTTGGCGGATGCTACGAAAAGACACTGTTTCAACAGTGTCTTCACTTCTCTGTTTGAGGATTTGCCGAAGCAGGTGACAGCCACCTTCCGCCGTCTTGACATCCTCCTCCGCCGCGTCTTCCGAATGATCTCCCACTTCCAGCGAGTTAACCACGTCATCGACGTGGTTCTCCACAACGACGTTGCACGTCTCCAGGAGGCTTGCTATCACTTGGACTGCTTAATCCAGGCGGCAACGACCGAGTCAACCATGCCGACACCCCTCAAGCAAGGAAAGAGAGCCTATGGGCTCAATTCTTCTTGATTCAACAATCCGAGGGTCTTCGGGAGACACTCGAACGAGCGCGTCAGCAGGTGGACGCATTTCCGGCTTAGTTCGCTGATGATCACGAACCGTCCGATGCCGCCGCCGCCTACGAAGTTTTGAATACGGAGATAGCAGCGTACCTCCGCCACTAGAAAAACTTTGTTTATTTAGGTTTCTACTTTTTAAAAATCTTGTAAGAAGCGACTAGCCACCTGTTTGGCCATATGTAAATTCCAAAATGAAAAAAAATCTAGTTTGGAGGTGAAGTTACTATATATATTATATGTTGAACTATATATCACAGACGGTTTAGTGGAATAAATATCCGTCTGTATTATGTATCATAGTTAAAGCATATTTTCAGCAGTATTTAAATGACAAAATTGACATATAAACATGTAATTTCTTCATGTCATGTAAATGTATACATGATAATATGCTCAAAACATAGAACTTGAGAACAACCATATCACAGACGGTTCCATAATAGAACCTTCTATGATAAGTCTCATATCACAGACGGTTCCCTAATAGAACCATATGTGATATAGGACCATATCACGGACGGTTATGTCCCATATCATGGACAGTTATATTATGGAACCGTCTGTGATATGAAACATATCATGGACGGTTCTATTATGGAACCTTCTGTGATAAGTATCGCTGGTGGTTCTATAATAAAACCGTCTGTGATATCTCTTTATTAGTAGGAGTCCGCTAGGGTTTGTGCCCTAACCCGTTACTCCCCAGTCCCCAAAGCCATTACTCTCACCTGCTCCTCCCCACCCGACCGCTTCGACCGACGACGCCGCCCGACATCAACGGCGCCCGCCGAAGTCGCGCTTCTTCTTCCCGACCGCTGCCGACGCCGCCCTTCTTCCCATCGCCGCCGGTTGTGACGCCGCCCTTCTTCCCGTCGCCAGATCTACCTTTCCCTTTTCGTCCTCTCCCCCCGGCGTGCGCGACCCCGGCTACCTCTCCACTGACCTCCCCTGGCTACCTCTCCACCGACCTCAACACCGCCGCCCCCGACATCGACGACTCCGCCCGAGTTGCGCCTTCTCCCCGACCCCTGTGCCTCCTTACGCTCGGCTCCGACCTGGCTGTGGTTTGAGTCCTGGTTGTTTGGGGCTTCCTGCTCCCTGGACTCAATCCCCCATTCGCCCACTTCCTCTTTTCTATTATTTTAGTTTTCATGCTTGAGCTTGTTTTGGTTTACTGATGTGAGTTGATTATTTACTGATATGGGTTATTTTATTGATTAAGCATGGTAAATGAAATGGAGGTGGGTTAATGCATGGTGGAGGTGTTGCCACCGATATTGCATCGCATTGAGGTAATTACTCCCCTCTACTCTCTATTGCTTTCCCTCCCATTGCTCTATGATGTAAACTGAGCTTGTTTTGGTTTACTGATGTGAGTTGATTATTTACTGATGCAGGTTAATTTATTGATTAAGCATAGTAAATGAAATGGAGGTGGGTTAATGCATGGTGGAGGTGTTGCCACCGGTATTGCGTCGCACTGAGGTAACTACTCTCCTCTACTCTCTATTACTTTCCCTCCCTTGCTCTGTGATGTAAACCGAGGGCCATTGGTGTCTGTGCATTTTGTGCATCTTACTTAGTTCATGTTGTGGGTTCAGATTAATAAAAATGAATGGGGCAAAATGGTGGGTTTGGTTAATGTTCTCTAATGGATACTGTGGGTTATTGATGTCGATTCTTTGTGCTTGGTTGGCTTACATGGGATGTGGTTCGGATGGGGCAAAACATCAGTCTGTACACATACAAATTTTTGTACATGTAACTAATCTTATGGTATGTTCCTATATGGTATTCTGCTTTTGAAAGCTGCAATTAAATTTTCAGATTTGTAAAGGTTAAGCTCATTTGTAAAGCTGCAATTAATATACAAATTCGTGGAATTTTTACCTAGCTTGTGCCTCTCATCATCAATTATTTATTAATTGGTGTGTATTCTATTCGAAAACAAGACCAAATGAGTCAAAAACTACTACAACACCTCTTCACCCGTCTCTCGCCATCCATTTCACCTTTGTCTGTGTAACCGTGTTCATGCCGGTCAAGTTCTCCTCCCTTGTGTCCCAAGTACGTCCTGCCATTCCATTCCTGATCTCTTCTCTATAAAATCTCCAAGCAGTGGTTGCTTGTTCCTTTAAAACCGGCTTCATATATATTGTTCATAGTCCCCCCCCCAATCCACTTTCGGGGGGTCGTGAGGAGGATGAGGCAAGAGTCATGCAACTTCATCGAGCCTGCAAGTTCAAGAAGCATGGCCGCCAGAGAGCTGCAGGACATACAATTACCTGGATATCGTCGATAGGTAATTGGACTTGACATCAAGGAATGGTTGGTTGCTGATACATGAAGCCACTTCCCAGTCGGAGTACCCACACACACACACACACACACACACACACACACACACACACACACACACACACACATATATGTAGGACGCCCATGCATTAACCCACCTCCATTTCGTACTCTTGGGAGTATGTACTCTCACTTTCAATATACCACTTAAACGAAGATATTATACTTCTTTATCACTTTCAGTATACTTAAATACCAATTATAAGATACTCCGATACGACTTGATTGCAAACTTTTCATTGGAGCCCTTTATTTTTGTTATATACCCTTTTTCATATATAAAAGAAGTATATACACAAATTTTGCTATAAAATGTGGATTTTAATGAATTTTTTATGGAACTCACTTTGGGGTATCTTATAATCATTATTAGAGTATGATCAAATTGACAAAGAGGTATCATCATACGCTTTAAGTGGTATATATAAGGGAGTACGTACTCTGTGAGTACTATACCATTTATATATATATATATATATATATATATATATATATATATATATATATATATATATATATATATATATATATGAAGCCGTTTTAAAGGAACAAGTACCAACGCTGGAGACTTTATAGAGAATATATATCACGAGCGGTTTCATCTACAAACCGCTTTGTGATACATCACCTATCACAGATGGTTACGAGTTAATAATCGCTCGTGATATTCAGATCACGAGCAGTTCAAAAACCGTCTGTGATGATCTCATGTCATTACTCACCCATAAACGGCTCACGGAGCCATCTGTGATGACGTTTTTGAACTGTCTGTGAAGACCTTTTCTGTAGTAGTGTAGTCTCGCTTCCTCAGCCCAAGCCACCCGGTTCCGTGCCAGCAAACCCACCACCAACGCATATCCTAGTCCACTATGATTACTAGGCATCCGCTATGATTACTAGGTAGGCTCGTGTGCTACGCTGCGCACAGCCAAATGAAAGATGAACGCTGACAAAACAACATAAGCATGCATTTCACATCAACGATAATTCACTGATTAGATACGACATACATCATATAGGCCAATTAAAGCCGCGGGCTCTGTAGGTTGCTGCTATAGTATGACTTGTGCACAATCGCAGGGAGAGGCCGTGGAGATGGGGACTGATTTTGTTGCATGTTATGCTATCAGATTTTAGAATCCATCTATGTGTTCCTCCGTTAGTTCGATCCTTCGCACAAGCACCGTAGTAGGAATGATTGTTTGCTCCTTCAAAGATAAAGAAGAAAGCAACACTGATCAAAGAGCAAAAGCATTAAAACAAATAAAATGAACACATAAGGTAAAGTAGAACTTTGTGGTTGCTAAGAGCAAAGGACAAATGCTATAACAAAGGCAAAGAACTACAGATTCACATAAGGCATGTTGTTTCTTCAATTTTGGACACACCAATAACAATAATCTTAGTGATTGCACTTTCCTTAAAACTCTCAGGGTATTTATAGGTATTAGCAAACAAAAAGTAGTGCTAAAGAAACCCTACATACATAACTGGACAACGCTAAAATGGGGAGATGAGCTATTCATCACCTACTTATTCATCTCAAGCTTGCAGATATCAGGCCTCTAGCGAATATTTGAAACCCCACGCACATAATAATCAATGGAACAGAATCCAGTCTCTATCACAGAGCATCTGGTGTCAACAAATAATTTGCATAAAGTATATGGGTAATCTGCATACCTAGCTATCCGATGGCTGTGATGATTTATCTACATTTTGTCTATATTCTTTTGTGGCTTGCAGTTCTTTATCGCTTTCCCAGGCATTCATGATCAGATGGTATGCCAAATATTCCTTAAGAAACCTAAAAATGTATTAAACAACCTTTCTTCTATGAGGATTGAGATGACTATGAATAGAAGAATGAGCGAAAGGATGACTTGGTTGCTACTGCTTGTGTACTTTCATGCTGGGCCATCTTTTTGTCGACATTTTGGATTATCACGGCCATCAGATAGCTTCTGAATTCACTCTGAACCTAGGTATGCAGATTACCTGTGACACCCTGATTTTTAGAGCCTTTTTGAAGATTTCAAAATAAAAAGAACCATTTTGTTTTGATGAGAATTTAAAGCTTAACTTGAAATTTCAGGATGGATTTCAAATTGACTAACTCAAACTGCAACTAAAATTCCTTGATGGTTTGTTGGAGCTTTGGTGATCTTCCCCTTTTTCTGTGCTTGCTTTGCTCTCCTTTGGGCCTGACCTCCTTAGGTCTTGACCTCTCCAAGTGCTTGTACCTTCCCCGGTCTAAACCTCCTTCTGTGGTTCCTCCCCAAGTTTAGACCTCTCCAAGTCTAAAATCTTCTCAAAGCCATTTGAACTCACTCTCTGTATCTTTTGAACCCCACTATGTCCATTTGGACTTACCTCCTTTGCTTTAATCCTTGAAACTCTCTCTGGAAGCTTTCTTCTGTGCTAACCCGGTACTACCGCCCTTCAAATAGCGGTAATACCGCTCCGAGGGAAAATCGAGAGTCCAGAAACATGTGTTCTGGAATTTCCTTACCACCTTGTGGCAGTCGGAACTACCTGATAACAGTAGTACCGCCCTCACCTTGCGGTGTTACCGTTTCTCAAGACCTCCCCTTTCCTTATTTGAAACTTCTCTTGTCCTTCAGGACCTTCCCTGTGCCCTCTAGGACCTCCTCCTTGTCTATTTGGACCTCCCCGTGTCCTTCAGGACCTTCCCATGTCCTGTAGGACCTCTTCCTTGTCCATTTGGACCTCTCTCGTACCTGTTCGAGCCCCCCGTTTGATCCGGACCTCTATCGCTTGTGTACCGTTCGATTTGCATTGGGCGGCTTGATCTTGGTGAGGCGTTCGGATGGTCCGAACGTCCCACCCTCTCTGAGCCCTCAGATCTTTGTTGGACGGTCCGATTTGCAGAGGCGTTCGGACGGTCCTAACGCCCCAACCATTTTGGACCGCCTGATTCAGCCAATGGTCGAGATCTAGCGTTAGCTCACGGGTCCCAACGACCCAATCACTTTGGACGGTTCGATTGAATCCAATGGCTCCCGCCTCCCGATTCTTATCTCGCTATCCAGGCCTCCCCTTGTTAGATCTCGACTGCTAAGACCTCCCTTTGGAGATCTTAACCGCCTGCATTCTCCCTTGTTAGATCTGGCCGTTAAGACCTCCCTTGGAGATCTTAACCGCCTGCACCTCCCCTTGTTAGATCTGGCCGTTAAGACCTCCTCTTTGGAGATCCTAACCGTCCAGCATTCCCCCTTGTAGATCCGACCGTTAGGACCTCCCTTGGAGATCCTAACCGCTCGCACCTCCCTTTGTAGATCTCGACTGCTAGGACCTCCCTTTGGAGATCCTAACCGCTCGCACTCTCCTTTGTAGATCGACCGTTAGACCTCCCTTTGGAGATCCTAACCGCTCGACCTCCTCTTTGTACATCCGACTGCTAGGACCTCCCCTTTGGAGATCCTAACCGTTCAGACCTCCCCCTTTGTTAGATCGGACCGTTAGGACCTCCCCTTTGGAGATCCTAACCATCCAGACCTCCTCCTTTGTTAGATCTAACCGTTAGGACCTCTCCTTTGGAGATCCTAACCGTCCAGACCTCCCCTTTGCACTTGATCATGGCCATTGGACCTCCCTTTCGGAGATCCAACCGTCAGGACCTCCCCATTGTTGTGTCTTTTGGACCTCCTGTCCATAGGACCTTCCCGTGATCGTATCTTTGGGACCTCCTTGATTCACAGGACCTCTTCCCAATCCTTTTGCAAGGACCTCCCTTGCAAGTTAAGACCACTTGGTGGCCAGGACCTCCGGTCTTGTGCGCCTGGACCTCCCAGTAGGTGAGGACCTCCCCTTCGGGTCTTAACTGGACCCACTTGGCAGTCACGCCCGTGTTTCTTTATCCTTTGACTATGTCCTTGTGCAAAGGAGTCTCCCCCCACATTTAATGCATGCTGTATAATATTAAATGCTACCACTTTTTGCAGCACCCGTGCCATACTTTTGTCACATCCCTTGCCTACTTCCATCGTCCTCTTCACCAACTCATGAACACTCGTATCTTGGGAAAGCTCAATGGCTCTAGCTATATATAGCTTGGGCAACCCTTCCTCCTCATCTTTTTCCCCATATCCATTCTCCAAAGCACCGAGCAGCCCGTAGACCTCCTCCCTTGAGCTTTGGACCTCCCTCCAAGCTCTTTGGACCTCCTCCTGATCACTAACCTCTCAGTTGGTTTTATATTGGAGTTTTATTGGAGTTTCTTTGGATCTTGCCGGAGCTCTATTTGAGTTATTTTGTTTTTTTACCGTGTAGATTTCGAAGGCTGTGAGGAGTGAGAGTTCCTTGAAGAAGAAGAAGAAGAAGCTCAAGACTCTGAGCAAGGCAAGTTACACTCTTGACCATATTGCACCCATTACTTCAAGATACTTATGTTCTGTTTCAAAGATGTATGCATGCTTACTTTTACTAAGTTATTTCAATGCCTATCTTTCTGTCCATAGTTATGCCTACTTTCATTGTATGGCCACTGTCTACATTGAACCAACTTCATTGTCACCTTAGATAAAAATCTGGTTTTTGCAAAAGTAAGGACCAAAGGCTTTTGAAAAAGGAATGCTTAGTCTTGCTAGACCAAACATCTTGATTTGGGAAATGTTTCTTCCAACAAACCAAAATATTCAATGTTTTAAAGCCATGACATTGGGTTGTCATGGAGGTTTTGATAAATGGTTTTGAAAAGTAGAAATGGACAAATGGATTTGGTCTTGGGCGGATTGGTTGTTTGGCTGGTGCAGGGTATGCACGGGCTCAACTCGGGTAGGGTTGAGGCCCAGGGGTTTTGTGTTAGCCGCCCAAGCCATATGAGGACCGGTCTGCGAGCCGCATCTTGCTAGCCACCATCGTACAACCACATGTCCTGAGAAATGGGCAAAGGGACCTAGCCAACTAATTTGCAAAGCTCCATCACAGTTGATCCTGTTGATGCGGTGGGTAGTCATGTTACGACCTTCGTAGTCCCACCTGGCGCAAGAGGGGGCCTGAACCCTGCGGATGGGTAATCCAAAGGGGTTGAAACCTTAGTGGGGGTGGACTGCATTGGAGCGATGCATTATAAAAGCCTTGTCATGTGCTCTAGACCTCTCACCAAAGGAAGTGTTAGGTGGCGTCGACGGAGGCCAAACAAACTAGAGAATTCATGTCATGTGGGTAAAGCTGTACACCTTTGCAGAGCGTAAATCTATTCGTATAGCCGTGTCCACGGTCATGGACATGCTAGCAAAGCCACTCAAAGTTAGCTCTTGGTTTTGGTTTTCAAAGGACTTATGAAATTGGTTTTGGATTTCTATCCAAATTGTTTATGGGCGGGGAGCCATGTGACAGGAGGGTATCCTTCACCACTCGTGATGAATGTTATCCAACTGAAAATTGAGTTTTGAAAGTGAACTATTACTTATTATAATTGCTTTGGAACTTAGTATTTGTAATTGAAACAAACTTGGCTTTATGCAAATCAACCATAATATGCCTTCCTTTGATATATCCATTATGCATGTCATACTGTTATTTGACGGGTGTAACTTGCGAGCACGGTTGTTGTGCTCACTCTTGCTTGAATAACCATTTAGCAGGAGAGGACTGTGAAGAGGAAGATCCACAAGATGAGTAGGCCGCGCCCTCCAGCCAATCACCTGTGGTGTAATGGATGGAGTCCATCCTTTTGTTTTCCGCTGTGTATTTTGCTCTTGGTTGTCGGATCTTGTAAGCAACTCCTTGTAATCAACTTTCTTTGCTATTAATGAAGCCTTTTGTGGATGTGTGTGTTATCACTTGTTTCGCTGTGAGAACTAGTCATTGATCCCTGGGGACTAGTTTGGATCACAAAGGCTTAAGGTCTTTCCAAGACCTCACCTTCTGAGTTGGCCTGCAAGGACCTCCTCTTCGGAGATGCCAAGCGGTACTACCCGGCCTCGGGCGTGAGTACCTAGTCGAGCAGTGGAGCTTGGGATGGCCTCGAGTCCCAGACTTGCCTCGGGTCAAGACCCTAGTTCCCCTCGAGGACCGGACTCCTGTGTGGTACTACCGGACCTCCTGGGAGGTCCTGATGGACTTCTGGAGATCCGGGAGTACCTCACGGATGGCTCTTGGGTGGTTCGTGGTCTGGGCGGTCTTACCGGGATGCTCTACGGGACGTCCTGTGAGTTCTTAGTGGACTTTCCAGGAGGTCCTGGAGGACCTCTCGGGTAGCCCCTGGCCGGGTCGTCACATTACCCATATACTTTATGCAAATTTTTTAAATTGATTGGTGTGCAGATAATTTATGTATTATAACTTCACTGCAAGCAAACTATATCACCAAACTATCCAGGGGTCAAGACATTCTCAGCATTGACCAAAAGTTCTGAAACTTCTTATGCTGTCTTAGTATAACTCCAGTTATCTTTTTCGAAATACATATGTTGCAAAAAATAAATCCTGAGTTGTGTCAGCCTTAAGGTGGGACAAGCTTACTTCTTGTAACTAATCATTGTTACATATCAATTATAATCTGTCTTGTTGGAGCTCAACGACCCAGATCCTTTTTTGTGAACCCTTTTGAGAAGTTAAGGACTACAAACTCTACAAATAAAGGGACTCTGAAAATGTGAGAGCCACCGGGAGATTTAACTTGTAATGATTAACCTTCTAATGGTCATAGCATCACAAATTAAATTTCCCCGCTCTCGGTGTATTGTGTACCTCCCAGGAGCGGTACACATACACCCTCACAAAATAAAACATCAATGCCATTCACAAGATTACATTACCAATGTCTTAATAGTTTACAACGCGAAAGACATACATGGTTCATACTACATCCATAGGGCCGACCGGCCAAATAACAAGATAAAGTACCAAAACGCAGTGGAAATAACAAGCCATAAGATAGCAATAAACAAAATCCAACCGGTTGCCCTTACCCACAAGGCAACCGACCGAAAACCCGCTGAGCTAGTTGTCGAAGTCGAAGTCAGTCTCACAAGAGTTGACCCCTTGGGGATCAACCTCCTCTGCAGCAAGTGTATATTCCAATTGAGTACAAAATTGTACTCACAAGACTTACAAATAACAAATCTATACATAGCTACATGCATTCAAGTATCAAAGGAAAGCTACTACCCTAGTCAATTTTTTAGCATAAAGGCATTTTATTTGCAATAGAGTAATAGATTGTAAGGCATTTTAGCAAATCTGTTTTTAATTGTTCAAATAACAGCGAGGCAACATTTATAAACATAATTAACATCTTAGAGGCGACTACCCACAGCCACTGCAACAATAGCACGAATTACCCATTCGTACCACCCGATTTCAAGTTTTATAAAAAACGTAGAGTCTAATTCTTACGGGAAATAACCAAGCGTTGTCATGACCGAGAACGTGGCTACTCGAGTAAATTAAACCCTGTAGGGGTGTACAATTTTACCCACACGCTAGACCACTCCTTTGCCACACGATAAAACACACTTTCGAAGGTATGCCAGTAGAGCTAAGTCCGAGACGCTTTCCAATGAAATGTATTAAGTAAGAGTCACATGTATGGGGGTTAACCCTCCGCGAATCGCCTATCCTGGGTTCCCACGGAGGACCCACATGTTGTGTCGGAGCCATCGGCCTAGCCTTGGCAACTGCCGATGCTCCTTAGGTGAGGGAACCTTCCCGGAACCCACCCCGCACATTCCCAACAACAACAGAACAACAGAACATTTTTTCTCTTAACAACTACCACCCGTGACTCATAATTAACACACCCCAAAGTACTAGGTCAAGAGGGATCTCATATCTCCCTCATGTGGATGCACACAATATTTTCTTGGATCAATGGTGCAACTAATTCGGTCCTTGTTGACCCGGGCACAAATCACACACCCAACAACCACACTATCAAACCAATTGCCCAACTCCAAATCCTTCTATTTTTAGTTTTAATTTTTTCAAATACAATACATACATGAGTACCCTGACCCAAGTCATTATAATGATGATATAACGACCATCGCTGAAACGATGATCCCTATTCTACTGAAACTAAGCATGGCTAAGCGACATGACTCGTATACGGTATAGAAATGACTAGAGCCCATCCATCGAGCTCTAAATCACAGCGGATATATAAACCTAGGCTCAGTGGTAAAGGATGAACATTTTACCTACAGCTCATGCATCTACTTAGGATTTAACTACCTCGAATGAGAATTTAAACATCAAAATAGAGCATGCATACATACATTTGCAAACAAGATAATAGCATTTGAAAATAATAGGACCAACATGATCAGAAGAGGGATTGCTTGTATTGCTAGAGATTGTCTAGGTACTACTGTGGATCACTCTCGTTTATACTCGAATCTTTGAAACCTACCGATCGAACACGAAAAGCGAATAAAAACGAATATCGTCGAAAATAACCAAAAATTTAAAATCATCCTAAATGCATGAAATTTACACAGTAGGTATATTATGATTTTATATGAATTTATAAATAAAAATCATCTGATTTGGAGTTTGCGTGTGAGAGTTATGCCCAAAACAAAATCTATCGAAGGAGAAATTGCCAAAAAAAAATTCAGGTTTTGGTGCTGTAGTTGAAATTAAATCTTTTTGCATAATTTTCCAAAAATTTGGTGGAGATTAAATTTATATGGTAGACAGATCATGACATTTTATGAAAAATACAAATTGGTTCACTTCAATTGGAGTTAAAATGAATTTTCTTTGGATTTTCAAAGTCATGCCATTAGTGTACAATCAATTTGAACACCAAGATTTTTAGAGATAGCAACATGTCTCAATCCTATTCTAGGTTAAAGTACAACAAAAATAGAAACTAACAAAATTTATTTCACTCAATTTGGAGTTATAATGAACTCCTTATGAATTTTTGAAGTTAAATGAATTTTCAGTGCAATGATAACTCATTCCATAACTTAATTTGAACTTTGAAATTTTATGGGACAGTGACATGTTCAAAACCTATTCTAAAATAAAGCACATTAAAAATGGAAAGTGACAAATTGGTTTCACCCTATTTGGAGTTAAAATGAATTAGTTATGCATTTTTTAAGTTTAAACAATTTCTAGTGCAAAAATAATCCATTTCAGAAATTTAAATGGAAGTAAATACTTTTCTTACCCAACTTGAGCTAGCCACAGCCAATGACATGTGGGGTCCACTGCACATCATTTTCCTTTTCCTTTTAATTTCGGGTTAAAATCCTACTCACATGTGGGACCCACTGTTAGAGACTAGGTTCATGAGAATAGTACATGGACTAAAGTCCATGCACTCGGTCCACGGTCCATGGACCAGTGCACTGCGCTTAAAGGCTCGGGCCCACTTTTCATTGACTCACATTGAATCTTAGGCATTAAATCACCCGGATTTCTGTTCCCGGGTCCGCTTGCCATAGACACATAAGAGCAATTAATACAAAATCTTCTCGGTAATCAACTCTAAGACAGGGATTACGTTTTAATGACACATGAATAGTGACTATCGGCGTTCGAACAGCAGGGGAACTCCCTGGCCGCATCTTTGCCACGCTCCTTACCGGTGATTGAGAGCATGGTGGTGTCAACCAAAGGCCAAAACGGAATCCCCAAGACTAGGCGGTCCTATGAGCGGCTGGAGCATGGCCAGAGAAGGTACGACGCGGCAGTACGACGTGGAGAAGCGGCGGAGAAGCTACGGGCATGGTGCCATGTGCAACCCGATGGCTCTATGAGCTAACTAACACGTGCCCTAGCTACTATGGGACACAGGGAGCTCACCTAGATGACGTGGCTCAACAGAGAAGGACGAAGGAGACTTGGTGACAGCGAGCCGGGGAGGCGGCAATGGCTTCACCGTGGAGAGAGGGACTTGAGCAAGGAGAGGGCAAATGAGCTGCGGGGGAAGCACCAGCAAGAAGATTAGATCGTTCCATCACGAGGAATCGGACAAAGAACCACCTTACCGGAGATGGGGACGATGAAGGTTGTTTGCGGCCAAAAATGAAGAAATCCAAAATATGCGGGCTCCTCTGAATGAGCATGGAAATGTGTTGAGGATAACTCAACCTCATGCCCTAGAACACCTCATGACGCGCTTAGAAGAGGAAGAGGCTCATCGGAAACGATGATGGCACGGCGGAGCAACTTCGGGCGTGCTCTGGAGAAGAAGATGGCGAGCTCACATTTTGGGAGCTACACAAGAAAGCAAAGGCTCGGATTAGCAAGGATGAGTGCGGCGAGGAATAGAGATGGAGAGGGATGCATCGCAGCGAAGCTCACCTGAGAGAAGGTAGAGCTCTTGCCTCCTTTCCCTTTGCCACCGAAAGGGGAGGTGAGATGCAACGGGAGAGAGAGGGCGAGATAAAACGCTCCAACGGCCGGGAAGGAGATGGCGTGAGATGGAGACACGGAGGATTGGTTCACTTGGGCGGTGGTGTGATGCCGTGACCGTGCATGGATGGACGCGCTCTAAGCATCGCTCCGCGTGGCGCCGAGGCTCTATGCTCACCAGCGCGTGAGGAGGACGAAGGAGCTGACAGGTGGGGCCAGCGGTTCAACGACACAAGAAAGGCTCGGTCGAATTGTGGTTCGGTCGGTGCATTTAGGCGGTTGGGTCGATTCAACTCATACTGGTTTGGGTCTGTTGGGTTAAGTGGGTTAGGTTCAACCGAGTGAACAGTTGACTGTTTTGAAAATCAAACTCCTCACTTTGACCGATGGTTTAAAAATAGCAAATAAATTTAGAAAATTCTGAAATTTTGCAGAGGTGTTCCTGGGATGACCTAGTGAACATAAAATTTTTCTAACCTCACTGTTCATGTTTTAATTTGCTTTATTTAAATCATTTATAGGAAGGCCTTATGAGATGGGTTTGAATTTTCTGAGGGTTAAGTTTGTTTCTAAAAATTTAGGAAAATTCATATTTATTCGTGATAAATATTTTAATGTTTAAATAAATTATTTTCTAGAGTTCTTCCCAAGCATTTATTTCTGATTTTGTTTATAGCTTTGATTTGAGTTATAAGTTTTAGTTTGATTTGAATTTTTTCAAATGCAACAATTTGTGTATAAGCTCCAGAAATACTATGCATGCTCAAAAGTTTTAAAAAGTTCACATTTTTATACATTTAAAATACAAACCCAAAATTTAGGATGTTACAGTAAATGTTAGGAGTGGGAGGCTGTCCAAGTCCAAAGGCCGGTTTAGAGTGAATTATTGGACTAAACCAGTATTCTTAAGTTTTTTACGGCGATCAAGAATTGAACTAATCATTACTTTTAGGATGTCACGCAAGGAGCTAGTCTTTCCAGCCTATATATAACCAAAGTTCGAATGCTCAATAACTTGAACTTCACAAAGACTGCTCGGTGCTGCTATAACATGAACCTTGTCCTGGTATGAGAAATGATAAACCACCAACCATCACAAACAAGTTTGCATAGGAGACAATGCTACAACTCATTTTTTTTTATTAATTTAGAAGCAGGGGAAGTGAACTTACCTCAGGAATGGATTCTACTGAAGGAGTGCCAAGTAGGTTGGTCATGAGATCCTATTGATGTACCATATTCTTGGCAGGAAAGAGTGCCTTTCCTGTGAGCATTTCAGCAAATATACATCTTATGGCCCAAATATCAATTACAGGAGTATACTACAAAACCAAATGTTCAATTAAGTACAGTTCAACCTGAATTATGAAATGATTTTTTGAGGTCATCAAATTATCAAATGTGGTACGATAAACACATGTCAACAATTCAGGACCATGGCATTGTGTTGTAACAATCAAATGTACATGAAAAGCTTTCATTTACGAAACGAACTCGATCACATTTGATGGGGATACTGATGCTCCAAGATGAATGATCACAGTGCCCAAGGTTCAAGTTTTGTCAAGATGAAGCTTCTCTAACTTTTGAAAAGAAGGAGCAACATAATTTTGGAGCACGATACCATCTTGTTGCCACAGTCCTAGGACAAATAAACACATAATCATTAAAAGTTGAAGCTTTGGCTGGTTGCTTACCATAATTCACAGCATATGTACTCAGCGATAGAGTAGTTTGGACCCATGAAACCAACGAGAAGCTAGCATGCATCCAACATTGCCTGGGGTGCAAAACTCAAGAATGATTGCAGTGTAGTAGAAATGTCTCACGTTTGACTAAATATATGTAGGAATGCGAAGAGAAGGCCAAAAAGAAGGAAAGACTATTGACTCACCGATGGCTCCACCGCAGTGCTGCAGTGACCACCGTAGGATAAAAAGAAGCGGTGTGACCACCGGATCTACGCGTTGATGTACCCAAGAAGCGGTGAAGAAGACAGAACATGTTGTTGTAGTACAAAAGAAGCGATAGCGCGACCAAATCTGGACAACGATGGTCTAAGAAGTGGCAGAGGAGATGGAGGGAGTATGCCGGTACGATAGAGATCCGACGTTTGTCGACAGCCGAGATGGGACCTCGAAGTACTCAATGTAGTAGACATGGTTGTCGTGGAGAGTGTCCTTAAATTGGCTAACATGATGTTCTGGTATTTGGCCTTCCATTGTACCACCTCGAAGAATACATTTTAAGTTTTGTATTTGAGAGGTATGTAACCATAATTTGTGTTATCAACTGGTAGTCTACCCCGAAGCCTATGATAACATGTTACATGGATACTAAATTATCGTGTTTTCTTGCCATGAATGAGGCAACCGAGTTGCTGGAGCTTTATTTAATACATCGGTCATAATTGATGGTCAATTCATAGCATTTCAATGAACTATTTACTATGGCATGGGGTATTGAAGAATGATGCCTAAGGGCTAATAAATGAAATATGAAGTCACGGTCACAACTAAGAGGCAACATAAATGTACTATGTGGTGACGACATTGTTATGAACAAATCTGCACAAAAAATGTGATTATGAGGCTTTGTAGGTTATGATGGAATTAAATAATGCTAAGGCAATAGTATGACGACATCTTTCATGCATATCACGACTAGAAATCCCCATTTTCCCTAGTGAGTAATATACTAGGGAACATGCCCAAAACTGTAGGGAATTGGTATCCCTAGTGGCATTCGTAGGGAACGACTACTAGGGGAAAGAATGTGGGGAAAGAAAACGTCCCCTATGGTTTTTTTTTGGAAAAACTTAGGGAAAGAATCGTTCCCTAGGATTTTAAACGGTAGAGAAATCTCGTCCACGTGGCATTGTCATCTGACGTGGAAAGTTTATTTCCCTATGTTTCCCTTTCTGCCAGCCTAGGGAAAGAAATTAACAAATTCCCTACGCTATTTCTTGTATACCCTAGGGAACATTTTTATATAAACATTATTTTTCTATTGCTAATTCAAAATTCATCCCATACTATTTAGCATGAACACTACGGGTACTGAATTTATTGTTTTTTTTCTAAATATGCATACATTATTCAAATACTTATTTATATTCAAAGACGCTAAATTCACACTATCACTCAAAACAAAATTTATGCAAGAAATAAACATAACAATATCCTGTATTTCCAATTAACCATCAAGTACTATTTGAGGCACATTTGCACCAACATATACAAGTGTAAACGTCACACTACCAAAAAGTCCAAAAACAACACCCACGCTTGCACCACAAGTGCACAACACACATGCATACTGATATAAATAACCAGCAAGGTTACACACATGATTGATGAGAACTTTTATTTGGGCTTATGTCAAACTTGCTTTTCCAGTCATCACTTGGCTCAGACATAGGATTATAGCTCTGGAATTGACAAGAGTGGAAAGCAACCATAAGGACAGTGTGATTTTCAAAGTGCGTAGAATAACTCATAGTAGAAGCTCAAATGAAATGCTTAAAAAAATTAGCAGCTGAAGCAAAATTCTTATAGATCCAACCGCTGGTAGTCATCCTTGTCAGCAAACTCACACATGTCATCGTCATCACAACTACCCTCCCACAATGGTTTGATTTTTGAAGATCTGTTGGAATTAATAGTGGAGAATACAGCGAGCTCAGCAATTACAGAAGTCACTTACAAATCGTTCGGCATATCATGTGCAGGAAGCGAGGTTTCATGTTATCATTGTTTAAAGGTTAAGTTATTATTAAGTCAAACAAGTGGATCGTGCAACATCGATTATGCTAGTAATCTAACCTTGTGTGCAAGTATGATTGAGTGGTCAGCAGTCATCCAATTCTCTTGTAACAAATGGATACTGCAAGAAAATGTTTAAGATGTCACATTTACAAAAATAATAACATCATCATATACTTTGAACCATAGACATCATCATAAACTTTGAACCACAGAAATATCGCTGGCTACAATGCAAATATACCTTCAATAAATCTAATGTAGTAGACCTCAGCTCCGGTTCCCTAAAAGAAGAAAGAATAATCAAGGACCAGATAAGACAATGAGGAACTATAGTTTTCAATTGCAAAAATTATGTAATTCTTTTGGACGAAATATTAGCGGAGTGAAAGAGATGACAATTATTAGCATGCTTTTGCAGGCATTTCAGCAGAAAATGTTTGGCCTCTGGCGAGAGATGTTCAGGTATTGGTGGGTGTGACTTTGTGGTTCCAACATGAAATAGAAGAGCAACCTGAAAAGATTTTGTTAGTGTAATAAATAACAAAAATTAGTGCCTGGGATGACAAAATTTACCTCCTGATACTGCTAGCTCCATGGTGGTTTACTAGTAGCCAATTCAATGATTGTGCATCCCACACTCCAGATATCTGCAGAGCTGAGAGATTGGAAGGGTAAGGATCAACTCACAAAATAAGAACAAATAGAGAAATGACATGATTCTAATTTCTAAAATAGTTTTTTAACACACAATATATTACTTCCCTCCTTGGTACAAATTAGACGTCCATAAGAATCAATTGAAGACAACAACAAGTGGGTATATTAAAAAGATAAATTAAAAAATTGCTGATTATTTCACAATAAGAAATATTGTTGCTGTTTGCTACTCAAATTTGTTCGTGCTTGGACAAAAAATATCACATAACTAGTCATTTACAAAATGGGAGAAGTAATTTTCAATTCATACTAGCACAATTTACGTAGCTCAGGAAGTACACATATTATTATTGAGTAGTCCTTTTTTGCTCTCCTAAAAATCTAGTAGTGGACAGTTCCAAATCAGGCCCATAGTTTCCTTTAAAAAAATTACTTTCTAAGATAGCATTGAAGCTTTTAGCATTCTTATTTCTTAAAGCTGTACAGACAAGTAGAACTCGAGAAATATATTCCTCTGAGATGACTAACCAGATATGCACGGGCAATCTATAACCGTGGCCAGGTCACTAGAATTAGAAAATATGATGATTAATAAGTATCAAGTGTAATGAAAATAACATTAGCTACATATCAACCTGCTTACTTTTCCATTATTAAACACTATTATTTTTATAATTTAATGTGCGAGCATCCATACTTCATTTTACAGGCTTTGCTCTGCTCTGGCCATATGTTCCTATGAGGTTATTACATTTTATTAATATTTTAAAAGCACAACATAACCTTATTGTGCCCAACACTTCCCCCTCTTACATGTTTTTTTATATCGTACGTAAAAATTGCAAACACTATCTTATTCCTTCAATGTAACCCTGCATGGGACCAAACTCACTCTTTTATGCTATCTTAGGCTTCCAAGTATCATCCAGAAGTATATTGGATGGTTTTTTAGATCCCTATGAATGACTTGCTTGTCGTGAAGGTATGCAACACCTACAGCGATCCCACGAATTATTTCTCGTCTTTGAGCCCAATTCAGCGAGGAACGGAGTCTGGTATCTCCTATCAGTTCCAAATAGGTGCATGAGGCAGACAATAGATAATAAATTTGTAGGGATAGCAAGTAATGCATCACATTTCAAAATATATAGATTAACATGGCGTGCAACACAGTAAGTACCAAATATGTAGAGATCCAAACTCTTTTTCTGCATGTACTCATAGACTAGTATCCACTCGCCTCCTTCCTGGCAATAGAAAAGGAGCTCAACAAGACTGGGATGTATGAGCTTTGACATCACTTGCACTTCTCTTGTGAAATCCTCGCCTTTATTGGTAAGACGACACTCTATGAGCCTTTTTATAGAAACCTGTCTACCATCAGGTAGCTGCCCCTGGTGATTGTACAATTAGATGTTATGATGCAGATTCAGGAGATATACGTGGTAATGAAGTCAAACTACTGAAATGTGCGGTTGGAAGACTTCTATTTTCCATGTTTGATAAAAAAGAAATTGGGCCATATGACTTCTCTAGATTATACTCGACCCTAACAGCACATTGCACATAGTTTTTCAATCTTACCAATTTCTCCACTTGCTTAGATGCCCCAAAATCAGCAAGTTTAATGCACCCTTTGTTATCAACAAGAATGTTTGCGCCCTGAAATTTGACAAAATCCAAGGAATCATCACAATAAGGAGAGCAAGCAAACAGTCAAGGATAAAAAAAAATATGCTACTCCCTCCGATCATTATTAGTTGACATCCTGTAGTTGGAATTGATACTTGTCAACATCAAACAAAAAAAGGAGGGAGTATTATCTGTTCAGACTTCAGAGTTTAAAGGTCCTCACATCTTTCAGCAATAATAGTAGTACTAATAATACTAGTTGTGAATTTATGATAGTAGTTAACTAATTAAGTAATTATCACAATTACACATGCCATTCTACGGAAAGGATAATGGTCCTCACATCTTTCAGCTCCCAATCAAACCGAAGGTCAGGCCTATCTGTCCCATAGCGATTCATCGCCTCCATATAGGTTAACCTTGGAAAAAATTTGGTAGCATGCCAATCATGAAGGAAGGAGATGGGCATACTTACTTCCAAGCATCTATGATCAGTAGATGAAATTTTTTGTGTCTTGTGGTTCTTCTCCAACTCAAGAAACAGCAGACACCCTGCTCCATCAAAAGAACAGAACATAGCAAAAAATTATTGTTTACCCTCCACAATAAACTCTATAACACACAAGAATCCTACTTACTTTCACTCTATCTTGTCAGCAACCTTCTCTCAGTTCTCTGGATATCTTTTTAGTTCTTCTCCAACCCAAGGATCAACACAAATACGTCCGCCGAACCAACAAATGAAGAAATCAGAACAAAAATTGTAAGACATTGGTCAAAGAAACCACAAAATAGAATCATAATTAAAGATTGCAGTTGCATAACATAAAAAGCTTAAGGAGTGGCAGCGTGTTCAGTAGGTGGCGTCAGGCGAAGAACCTTGATGGGCTAGGGTTTCAGAATGGCAGCCGAGGTCGATTGGGGCGGTGGAGGCGCAGTCGCTTCATCATGTCTTGAGGATGAGGTGGAGGATCTCTTGGGGCGTCGGGGAAGAGGGTGGCTGGGGGAAGGAAGAGGAGGTGGCATAGGCAATGATGTCGGGGAAGAGGGGCAATGGAATGGCAGCAAGGCGTGTCGTCGAGGCAGCATTGCTGCGTCTGGGCGGCCCTCTTCGAGGGAGCAGCTGCCGCGTCGGGGAGGAGGAGAAGAAGGGGAGCGGGCCGGCGGCGTCGACTTGAAGGAGGACGAAGAGGAGGAGGAGGAGAGGGCGGCTCGGGGGAGGACGGCGGTGTGTGGGCGGTGGCGTCAACTTGAAGGAGGACGAAGAGGAGGAGGGGAGGGCGACTCGGGGGAGGACGGCGGTGTGTGGGCAGCGGCGGCAGCCTGCTAGGGGCAGCGCGGGTTTGGGGAATTTGTGTGGGGCACACAGTGGGAAGGAGGTAAGGAGAGCGCATCCCAAATAAACTAGCGCGACGCCTTAAAAAAAGTAGCACGTGAATAAAAAAATCTGGGAGCGCAAAAAAAAAACTGGAGGCAAAAATGAAAAATACATTCCCTGCGGTTTTGTCCATCCGAGCAGGTAAATTTGCCACCATGTCATTGACATGGCATAGTCTATTTCTCTCTCCATAGTCTTTCCCTAGTAATTTATATAAACAGTAGGGAACGATTTCGTTCCCTAAGCATTTTTTACCTCACCTCAGGGATAGATACTTTCCTTTGGATTACAATTCCACTACTAGGGAACATTTTAAACTGTAGGGAAAACGGAGATTTCTAGTAGTGTCATGAGATTTTTTTTTTTGGGGGGGGGGCGACAAAATGCAAATTGCTACAGTAAGCGCAGCCTTGAAATCAGAAAGAACAAAACAAATAAAAAGGTACAATAACAATAGTACATTTGAGAATCAGAGTAGCAACGTAAGGGAATAAATCATGAATGTTCATTAGGGGGCTTTAAAAATAGGTGCATATGTCTAGCGAATCTACCGAATCAGGAGAAGGTAATAATAGCTACAAAATTAAATTCATGTCTATGAAATATGAAATTTCAATCGCAATGATTGAACCTAAACAGTACTAAGCGAGGAAGCACATATTAGCACACACATAATGCCATTACTAACGATGATTCACAAAATGCCATACAAATTTATGCAAGAAACAGAACAAGCAACATGAATGAGAACACAACAGGCAATTAGACCGTATGCATACCATCATGCGAAATCATATAAAGGCTAAAAGTGTGAGCACAAACTATAATTCAGTAAAGAACTATACTTGTAATATGAAGCAGGAAGAAGAAATGTGCGGATTGGTCGAAAAGGACGACACTCTTGGAGGAACAGAGCAACACAAACCCGGCAAAACGATTTGGAAAAACTGGAGCCAAAAGGGAATTAGTTAGTCTGAGTATATCCGCGGTTATCCAATCATAAGCACTTTTGCTGAACAACTCAATTCATGTCTACGAAATTTGAAATTTTAGTCACAATCATTGTGACACTAGCCCGCATAACACATAAGTTGCAAATGCATTACTCATGGCAAAGAAAAACAACCTTGTACATTGCCCATAGAAAAAAAAGCAGCCTAACTCAACTGTATAGCCATTGATAAAAAACAATCCCTGCGCTGCTCAATTCCCTCTCGTTTGGAACAAATCTATATAGAACCAACAACATAAAACTAAATAAAACGTCACAGCTCTAGGAATATGAATTATGAAATCTCAGCCGCACTGATTATGACACTACGACAAATAACACATAATCTACAAATGCATCACTGATGGCAAAGAAAAACAGGGTTGCACAAATGCACATGCATATATATAAAGTAATTCCTCACTCGCTCAATCGCCTCTCATCTGGAACAAATTTATATGGAACCAACAACACAAAACTAAATCAACCGTGATGGTTGCATGGCTAACATATTCCATACACTAAAATTGCAAAGATGCACAGAAATATAACTCAGTCGCCTCTCATTTGGAACAAACTTATATGAAAATAGGTACGAAATGACTGTAAGCTCTTGCAGGCCCACGGCATGACAATTGTAGAGATTCACAAAAAAATATAGCTCAATTGTGCCCCATTTGGAACAAATCTATAAGAAAATAGCTAAGAAAATGCATGTACGACACAGCACACGCGCGAGCACATGAAGAAAGAGCAACGCACGCCAAGAAGGGAGGAGTGGTACACTAGATAGGCGCCGGTATGGACCAAGAGCAAGCAGCATGCCCCAAAGAGGCAATTGTAGGATCAAGGATGACCGGCTAGAGGGGGTGAATAGGAGGTTTATAAAATTCTCGTGCTCTAATTGACAATTTTAGCAAGTATGATCTAATTAAAGAATTCTAGCACAATTCAAGAGATACATTCCAAGTTTTCACTAAGGTACCTCAAAGCTATGTCAATACTAAATACAATTCTAGCTAAGCAATTTTACACAAATAAATTGCTAGAAATATAAATGCGAAAATAGTAAAGACAAGAGAGAAAAACCACAATGAAGACAAGCGATGTTTTTCCCGTGGTGTCGAAGACTTGCCGGTCTTCACTAACCCACATTGAGAAAACTTGAACGAATCAAGCCGGCTCCACTCGAGCACTTTCCTCGATCACTAGAGTTGCTTTTCCTCCTCTCCGGAGATGGTGAGCACAAGACCACTCACAAACGATGTCGGGTCACTTCACAAACTTCTTTAAAGAGATCACCTTGCAAACTCTTCTCTAAGCCATCTAGGTGCCGGCAAGCACCAAGAGTAATAAACCACAGCTTTGCTTGAAGAAAAACAAGTGCTAAAAGGATCAACCAATGATGCAATGCACTTGAATGCTCTTAACTACCTCAAAATGCGAAATATTAGCAAATGAGTAGTAGAGAGTGCACTAGATACTCAAATGTATTTAATGAAGTCTAAGACCCTGAGCTCGGTGCAGGTGAGGGGGTATTTATAGCCCCAACCACAAAACTAGTCGTTTGAAGCTAATCTCAGAAAAATTCAGTATATGTAGTAGTACCACTGTAGAAAACCGGTACTACCGCACTCACTATTGAACGGTCGGAATGAGTGCATTAAATGCTTCTGAAGTAGTCGTTACAAAATGGTGCGGTACTTCCACACACACAAGGTCCGGTACTACCGTAGAGCGGTAGCACCGCTCGGCTAAAACGAAATTACCGATTTCCAAATGACAAAAGAATCACAAAAACATGCTCTCTGGAAATTACTTACCGCCATGTAAACATTGGTCCTACCGCACAGCGATAGTACCACTCAAAAGATGCGGTCATACCGTTCTTCAGGGGAGAAGAAACCCCCAAAAACATACTCTCTGGAAAAAATGTACCGCCAACTAGAATCCGGTCCTACCACGCCGCGGTAGTACCGCTCATCAACTGCAGTCATACTAATTTTACTGAACTGTTTCCAAATGCAATGCATGACACTACAAAACAGGCAATAGTAGACGCCTCATCATAGACGGTTCACAAGGAACCGTCTGTGTTGGGTCTGTCGGGACCAGACATTTCCAGTGCTAGCCTATCATGCACGGTTTTATTATGAACCGCTCAGGATACGCACATATCACGAGCGGTTTTTAATAGAACCATCTGTGATAATTCACAGACGATTTTATTAAAGAACCGTCTGTGATAATCACTAGTATCACAGACGGTTCTCAACAAAGACCGTCTGTGAATTATCAGAGATGGTTTTGTTAAAAAACCGTCTGTAATAGTTGTCTATTACAGACGGTTCATAATAAGAACCGTCTGTGATAGCCTGGCACTACAAATACCTGGACCCGCAGACCCCATGCCCATTCCCATTTGAGCCGCCACCCAAGTCCTCCCCCATTGCGCCGCCGACAGAGAGAAGAAGGAAGGGAAGGAAGGAGGAAGGGAGGAGAAGGAGAAGGAGAGGATTCTCGAGGGATATTTGGTATTTTCATCGTGAGCTCCGAGGGTAACGGTCTATAACCCTTTATGTTTGCTATAAATTAATCGCTAATCAATTTAAGTATGTTTGGTAAATAGGAAGAGTACGTACTTGCGATTTATTAATCTAATTTGACACTAATTTGTTACATGTGTAGCGTAGATGGACCAAAACTGGATGTACGGTGTGAACTATGTGAGTCAAGAGTACATTAATGGCGTGTTTGCTTTTAGAAGAGCCGCCGAGCAAGATATGTTGAAGAAGGGGATAAATTTATGTACTGTCCATGCATTGATTGCGGTAATCTCAAGATGTTTAATAATCCGACGCAGATCAAAGCGCACTTGATTCGAAGGGGTTTCAAAAAAGGGTATACATGTTAGACTAGTCACGATGAAGAGCAGATTATACAAGAAGTTAATAATAACGACATCGCGGAGGAAGTCAACGATATGCGGATGTGGATTGTGCTTTTGATAAGGATATGTCGCACGATGACAATCTGGATCAGATGCTACGCGATACAGAAGAGAACTATAGTGAGAGAGAGTTTTGTAAATTTGAGGGCTTAATGGAGGACTCGGTGAGACCTTTGTTCTCTGGCTGCAAGCCGGAATATACAAGGTTGTCAACCGTGCTTGAACTGCTGAAATTAAAGGCAAGCAATGGTTGGTCCGACAAGAGTTTCAAGGGCGTTATTAGGTCTCCTAGCGACATCCTTCCGAAGGGAGCGTGTTGCCCAAAGACCACCTACCAAGCAAAGAAGGTTATTTGTCCATTGGGAATGGAAGTAGAAAGAATCTGAGGCATGTCCGAAACGATTGTATCCTCTACCGTAAAGAGTATCCAGACATGCATGTATGTTCCGTGTGCAAAGCATCCCGATACAAAGAGTAAGAATACTTATAAGGTGAAGGAAGGACCTCCTGCTAAGATGTTGTGGTATTTGCGTGTGATCCCACATTTGAAGCATTTATTTGCGAACCCAAAGGAGGCAAGATTGCTGCGTTGACACTCGGAGGAGCGTAAGAAAGATGGCAAGCTAAGACATCCTGCCGATTACGCCATGGAGAAACTTCGATCGAACTTCAAGAGTTCGATCTTGAACCGAGGAACATAAGGTTAGGGTTGAGTACAGATGGAATGAATCCTTTCGGTAACATAAGCAGCCGACATAGCACCTGGCCCGTCAATCTATGTATGTACAACCTTCCTTCTTGGCTAGGTATGAAGAGGAAGTACATTTTGATGTCATTACTTATCTAAGGGCCGAAGCAACCTGGGAATGATATTGATGTGTACTTAGCACCATTGCTGGAAGATCTTGTAACACTGTAGAACGAAGGGGTACAAGTTTGGGATGTGTACAAACAAGAGAACTTCACTTTACGCGCCATGTTGTTCTACACCATCAATGATTTTTCTGCCCTTGGTAACTGTCGAGCTTGATACAAAAGGAGCCAAAGCTCATCTCAAGACCGCTTAGATGGTACGGAGAGTGTATGGTGAACAACTTGTGTAAAAGCTGTATATATCGTTCTTGTAGATTCCTTCGTGAGTCGCCCATACTGACAAGATGAAGAAACAATTCGACGAAATAAGGAGGACGGTTCACCTCAAGGGCTTTTAGAGGGAAAGAGGTCTATGATATGGTTAAAGATATTGATGTTGTGCTTGGGAAGGGACGTAAATTAAGAACCCGTCAGAAGAATATCTAGAAGAAGCGGTCAATTTTTTGGGACTTGCCTTATTGAGAGCACTTAGAAGTTCGCCACTGCATCGACGTCATGCACGTGGAGAAGAATGTATGTGATAGCTTGATTGGTCTCTTACTGAACATTAGTGGCAAAACAAAGGATGGTGTTAACGTACGGCGTGACTTGGTTGCTATGAACATAAGGACTGAGTTAGCACCGAAAGAGACCAATAAAGGAGGAACGTACCTTCCCCCAGCTTGCTACACTCTGTCCAAGGCCGAGAGAAATGAACTGTGCCAGAGCTTGCATGGTGTGAAAGTTCCGTCCGGTTACTCCGCTAACATTAAGAAACTTGTTTATATGGAAGATTTAAAATTAATAGGTATGAGTCTCATGATTGTCATGTGCTGATGACACAAATGCTTCCTGTTGCAATTAGGAGTATCTTGCCGAACAAGATCCGAGTGACAAGCTTAAGGCTGTGTTATTTCCTTAACTCAATTGCTCAGAAGGTCATCGATCCCCAAGGACTAGATGCTCTGTAGGTCGAGGTGGTGACGACTCTATGTCATCTTGAGATGTATTTCCCTCCGTCATTTTTCGATATCATGGTCCATCTCATTGTTCACCTTGTGAAAGAGAAAAAGATATGCAGCCCTGTGTTCCTACGTCATATGTACCCGTTCGAGAGGTACATGGGAATTCTCACGTCCAACGTACGGAATCGATCTCGACCAGAGGGCAGCATCATCGAAGGTTATGCAACCGAAGAGGTCATTGAGTTCTGCGCCTCTATCTCGTCATGAGGGGAGACTGGAGGGTATTGGGACCATCGAAAGGAAATCAATCACTCCCGATCTGGATACATACGCTCAAGCCCATTTCACGGTCTTGCAACACATGACCCAAGTGTCCCCGTATATCGACGAGCACAAAGACATGGTACACCAACAGAATTCAGACCGGTCGGAGGTTTGGATCACAAGAGAGCAGAACCATCGGTTCAACGAATGGTTAAAGGTGCGATTCACTGGGAGGCCATCAAATGATGATACACTGCTATGGTTGGCAAAAGGGCCAAAATTTACAATTGTGACATGGCAAGGATACGACATAAATGGGTACACATTTTATACGACAGCTCAGGATAGGAAGAGCACTGATCCGGTATCAGCGGTGTCCGTGATAGATCGTTTCACGAAAGCGCTCAATACCGCGTCGAACACGTGGGTTGAACTCCTACTATCGGTTCATAGAGGAGATTTGGGATCTCGACTACGTACTTTTCAAGATCCCCTTGTTTCGATGCCATTGGGTGACCTGGTAAATAAGAACCGACACGTAGTTTTTCATGGAAAAATAAGGATTGTCGGAGTTGAGAATGTCGTGGATGAGGAAGTGTACAATCAATTTGACGAGTTGCCTCCTTTTGGAGACGACATCAGGCTCGAGGAAGAACTTAGTGAGGAAGCTAGCTATATGCGCGTCGATCATCATGAAGGACTATATTTTAATTAAGAATTTACTCTATCGTAATTTATTCCATAACATGAGACATGTTAATGTGGACTTGTCATGTGTTATGGACTTGTAATCTCTTATATATTTTGATGTCAACGTGCAATTGTCATGTGTTAATGTGTTATGGACTTGTCATGTTTGATATTGATGTCAATGTGGACTTCATTGTAATGTGGAGTATCAAAATTGGTTTTACTTGATTTGGAGTTGAGTTGAATTAGATATGAATTTTTGAAGTCAAATGAATTGTCAGTGGACTTGTCACCAACTGGTTCATGTGGATAAATAGAATGGTGGTAGCATATCACAGACGGATCTATTAAGGAACCGTCTGTGATATGAGTTTATCACAGACGTTTCTATTATGGAACCGTCTGTGATAGCCATTTATAAGGAGGGAATCGCTAGGGTTTTTCCCTTACTCGTCACTTCCACTGCGAACCGCTAGGGTTTTTGCAGCTGAAGCACCCGTTCACCTCCTCTTCCACTGAAGCCTCCTCCCCCGACGGCCGCCTCCAACATCGACGACACCCGGCCGCCCCCTGCTTCATCGCCAGCTCTGGGCCATCCTCCCCCGACGGCCGCCTCCAACATCGACGACACTCAACCGCCTGCCGTCGCTGGTTACAGGCCATCCTCCTCCGACTCGGCCAAGCAGCCGCCTCCTCCTCCGACGCACCAGTCGCCTCCTCTTCCACTAAAGCCTGCCTCCTCCACGCCCATCGCCATCCTCCTCTCCGGCTGTCACATCCCTCCTCACGGCATGGCCAAAGGTTTCCTCCGGTACTCCCTCATGCCCGACTCAGTTGGTTCACTTTGATTATATATATTACATTTTTTGTTTCAAGCTCTGTGAGTTATATCAAAGTGAATGTTGTGGGCTTAATTATGCTCTGTGATTTAGATGGTCTAATACTAAAATTGGTAGGATTGCTAGTTCAGTTTTGAGCTCTGTGGTTGATATTGAGATATTATGCAAAGTGGTGTCAGTGGCCTTGTTTTGGCTTACTCTGTGATGAAGTTAGACATAATCTGAAAAAATTGGTTTAACAATTTAGTTTAGACTTGAGCTCTAAGAGTATTCTTTAATTCTGTCAATTGATCTGAAACTAGCAGTCTGTTACTTTTGGATTCTAATAGTCTTGCTGCTATTCTGTTAATCCTTTAAGCTTTTTGCTGATACTCTGTTATCAGTGAACCTTAGTTTTTAGCAGTCAATATCAGAAGTGTTTTTAGAGCTCAAGGACTAATTTGATATTGTCAAATACAATAAGTGAAGAGCATAGTCTATAGTATTAAGGAGGCAGAGATTGAAATCTTACGCATCTCTACTACGAGAGCAACTATAATTTCCTCAAATCTGGGCAATATCTTTGATTTGTTTTATATACATGTGGTATATGTTTAGCATTTCAAACCCTTTAAATGACTTGAATGATTTACGTTTGATTATGTTTATTTGGTCATTTAAATGCTGTTGGGTAAATGCTATTTTGTCTTATGATTATGCTGGATTTATCTTTGGTTGTTTTCTTAAATTGCTTTCTCTACAACAATCTTATGATCAGTCTTAGAAAGTAAGAGTGAGGTATATGTATGTCAAAATACAGTAGACCTAATGTTTACAAGACTTGTTCTTTTGTAACTCTCCTTCTGAGAGCACACACTATCATCAATCATCTGTGCTTTATGTTGTTTATTGATGTGTTTTGGCTGTGACTCTTTGCCCTTATCCCCTTCACTCTCACAACTCACTATTTTGGTAACTTCTATTTTCTTTACTACGTATTCTATATTTAAGTTCAATGGGTAACTTCTATTTGTTTATATAATTAATGTGTTTACAAGGTAACTTATATAGATAGCAAGTAAGCGTTTAGATGGCGTCTGCACCACCTTATTTCTTAGGCATCGACGTCACGCCGAGCGTCTGGATGTCCGACGGAAGTGATACGTGACAAAAAGCGAGAGGAATATCGAAATTGCCTACGGGCCGACTGACCATCACGGAGGTCAGTGCCTCTGGGGTCCCTCTGAGTCCGAAGATAGTAGCGGCGAGATTCTGGACCATCTGCGGGATACTTGCAAGGCAATGGGTCCCCATCACCACACCAAGCTGGAAGTCTTTGACGGACGTACAGAGAGGCGCGCTGTGGACAGAACTTTTAGCCTCGTTCACTATCCCAGAGGTAGACTAGGCACGCGTGGAACGGGCGGCGTTGCTCGCGATGGGTCACGCGTGGAGGACCTTCAAGAGCGTGCTTGTCATGAAGTATGTGAACACGGGTCGGACACCCTTCACGAAGTATACATTCTTGTCGCGGGAAATATGGGACGCCTTTGTGGCTCTGAAGATGACGGCCGAATTTCAGGAGCAAAGTACAGCGTACAAAGCTCTCCAAGCACAAAACACTCACTCCCACATACTCGGCACCGCTGGGTACGCAGGTAAAGCCACGGAATGGGTGGCGGAGGACCAGAACGCAATTGGGTCATTTGCTGGGATCACAGACGAGCGTGCCCTAAGCTGGTTAAAAGCGAGGGCAAAAGTCTCGTCTTTGGGCAGCATCTCTCTCACAAACCTAGCAGACGAGGCAGTGTCCCGATGTCTAGTAAATATGTCGAACTACCTAGTTGTTAATAAGTCCATAACTTCACAATGTCTATAATAACATGATGACTGCTTGCAGCATACATTGACTACTGAATCTTCTCAAGGCTCCTTCCAAGTGGACAGGGAGAAAGATATACTATCTACGGCCCTGGGAAACAAGGAGCACCTAGGTCGTACGCGAGGCATAGGGGTTTACGTACCTTGGGGTGATGGATTCCGACACGACTCCGACACGTATAGGAGTAGGAAGAGATCCAAGGCCGAGCACGATGCCCGGTTGGAACATGTGCTTATTGCAAAATTTTAAGGACAGATAACACAATTGCAGGATCAAATGAATCAACTCCTCAGCCAGTCGCAAGCCGCCCCTGTTATTTTGGGAGCCAGTCCTCCTTAACATCGGAATAGCATCACGTCCACTCCTAATTCTGAACATGACAACGTCTAATTACCTATCGGCGACATCACGATAATGTACATCTCTGGAATGCACCAAAGATAGACCTATAGGACGCCTTAGCTAATTGTGTATCGTTTTGTAGGAGCCGACGCCCTGCAAGCTCCAAGTGAGGATGGTTGGGTCCATTTCTATTGAGGCTGGGCGGGGGATATTGTATCCATACCAGGAAAGGATAGTGCAGCACGGTGTCCAGCTGGCACAGGGTTACTCCAAGGTCCTGGTGGACATAGTACATGACAATTTCATGGTCGTCCCGCTGGAGATTCGCCCGAACGAAGACATCAGAACACTAGGGGATGCCATGCACACTTTTATCTAGTGACCCAAGAAGGACATCGCCTTGGACCCAACAGTGCCGCGATCTAGACATGGCCGTTCCCCTCCAACGGGACCCTCAATGACTCCATCTCATCGTTCGCCTCAGAAAGCCACATCATCGATTCTCGTGGAGAAGACACGGAAGGAACAAGAAAAGCGTGCCGCCGTATCGGTTCCCGAGTCGTCTCGTAGGAAGACGTGTAGTGGGCTAGTCGTTAAGGCCAAATTGAAATCGATGAACATTAAGGTACCTCCCATGCCCTCGAAATACTCCATCGGAAGTCCGTTGTACCAAACACAATATTAGCCAATTGGAATAAGTTGTCGGGCTTTGCATATCCGGTACATGCGAAGACCAAGCGAAGGGTGTGATCTTGGAATCATCATCGAATCGAGGATGAGCATTTCTTCAGCGAAATTTGGGCCACTTCGTCGTGGGATTCAACGACTTATACGACCTATTCAACCTCACTGCCATCGACGCCTCGCTTCTACGATGTTGGACACTGTAAGTGTGTACAATTAAGTTCTACATTCACGTAATATCGATCAATATCACAACTCATTGCTTATGTATAGATACATGATGCAAAAAGCCCAGGATTGGTCCGAACCGGTGGATTTTCTCGACCCATACGTGGTCTCTATGCAAACTATCGAACAAGACGCATCCTTCGTCGAGAAATACATAACGGCGGCATTGCTTCGTCAGAACAACAAAGACTACATAGTGGTGCCCTTCAACCAGGGGTAAGTGCTTCACTACTTGCTATATAAATTTCATTCGTACTTTATACGCAGCATGAACTTAGGTTTAATGACTATAGCAACATACATGAGTAGGTTCCACTGGATTCTTTTAGTCATTGTACCAAAGAGGAACAAGGTGATACACCGTGATTCCCTAATCAGCAAAAAGCACGACTTCAACATTCTGAAAGGAATACTCGACAGGTATGCTCATTTCCTCCATACATAACTCTATTGTAGTCTTCCTTCGTTTGAAATAGCCAAGGATAACTTTTTAGAATCATATAGGTCGTTCATCGCCTATGTTGCCAACGAAGGATTATACAATGGATTGAACGCCACACTAACACATAGGACGCGATTTTCGGTACGTGCTACAACACGATAATCCTATATCATACTTCGTAATGATGCGTCTCGAACTGACTATACCTATATATGTAATTCTATTTTTGCAGTGCCGCTAGCAAAAAAATGATGAGCTATGTGAATTCTACGTTTGCCATCATATGCGGCAAATCATTAGTGCTAAGATGAAGAATATCGAGGTTTGTCAATCTCAAAATAATTATTTCCTAATTATAAATTTAAATATATATGCTTACCACTTTACTTTTGCTAGCGACAGGACATGAACATAGATTTAGATGCACTCGTTGTGAAAAAGATCGCGAACATTCGAGGGAAGCTCTGTGCCTTCATCAAGACAGAGATCATTAACCCCACCGGAGAGTTTCACTCTATCGCCGATGCAAAGTTTCACCCCGTCGACACCTCTCAACCACATGTAAACAATAGATTCAATTGTAATCCAATTGTAACTATAGCGACAATACTTGAACAAATTCTTTCGTAATTTATTTTGAGTAATGATCACTTTAAGTTGTCAACAATTGATTATATGTGATGTATCTGTTTTCTGCATGCTTGTTTTCAGAGGGCATGGCTAGCAATTCCCGAGGCTAGCCAAATTTTTTTAAAAAAAGTTACTTATAAAGAACTATCACAGACGGTTTTTCGTTGAAACCGTCTGTGAAGGTATGCCGATTCTATTTACAAACCGTAAAATAGTTAGGTATCAAGACCTATCACAGGCAGTTTTTTGTTGGAACCGTCTGTGAAAGCATAGTATCACAGACGGTTTCCATTAAAAACCGTCTGTGATAGGTAGGATATAACGAGCGGTTCTATTTACAAAGCTGTGCGAGATTTAAGAATATCACGAGCGGTTTGTAAATAGAACCGTCTGTGATATCCTACCTATCACAGACGATTTTTAATGGAAACCGTTTGTGATACTATGCCTTCACAGACGGTTCCAACAAAAAACCGTTAGTGTTATGTCGTATCACATACGGTTTTTGAACCGTCTGTGATAACCGACTGTTATCACAGACATACAAATTCAGACGGTTCAAAAACCGTCTGTGATGACGGTTCCGAACCGTCTGTGATGAGACTGTATTTAGTAGTGACATTTGGTTGATCAAAATAGCACAAAATAAATCATCAAGCTGCTAGCCATGGTCCCTCTTTATAGTACGTCATTTATCCTATAAAGTTGATCTTTTCTCCAAACATCGAGACCAGTAAAAACTATAAAAAGATCCTTAGGCTATTCATTATTTTTTACCTTGAGCCACATCAAACCTTTGCTATCTTTGCGTTGCCATCTCCGTATTATCATCCATAATCTAGGACTGAACCTTCTTAAAACATCTTAAGCACACATGTTAGTCCCTTAACACATTGTTGTCATTAATTACCAAAATCATTTATAGGGGTCTAGATACTTTCAGCAAGGCACAAAGGCACAACTCGGGATGACACCGCGGCGGAGCGCCAGGAGCAGCGATAAAGTTGTGGCGAAATGGCGATAGAGGAAAAGGCGAGCGGTCAAAGCACAGAGGCCAAGCAGCGAATTGACCGGTACCGCGCCGTCGACCTTGTAGGCAAAGGCCAAGCAAACAGGATAGTTCGCGAAACCGAGGTGGAGCAGCCGAACCGGAGGGGAAAAAGGCGGTAGGAGAGAGGGAGAGAGAGAGAGAGAGAGAGAGAGAGAGAGAGAGAGAAGGAGGGAGGGAGCGAGCACAAACCAGGCAAGCGCATGTAACATCTCAAAGTTTTGTTACTAAAAATAAAATTTATAAAGTTATTATTTCTTGGATTTTATGAGCACGACTACAAAAAGGCTAATATTGGACGCCTCATCATAGACGGATGACCAAAACTATCTGTATTACATGCAATCATAGACGATTCATATTGAAAATCGTATGTGTTATTGCCTGTGAAGTATCACAAATGGTTCTGAAAACAAATCGTCTGTGATATTACCTCTTCACAGACGATTTTTAATTACAATCGTCTGTGATAATATCGCTTTGGCTCGGTGCATTTCTTCGTCGCCCAATGAGTTTCTTCATCGCCGATGCATCTCTTCGTTGCATCAATACCGCTTCGGCTCTGACGAGGATTAAAACCTCTATGTATTACTTTAATACATAATAAAAGACCATACATCTTCATGGTCATAACCCCTAAGGCTAACGACCTCACTGGTCGTGAGGATTTCAGAGGTTACATAATGGGTACCACCTGGGACAAAGTCCTGCCTTTAGTCTCCGACCGTAGTCGCTCGAAAAAGTCTGAACCGCTATCTGGATCTAATTCCAAGTATATTCTTTACCGTGTGATGAATGGAACACGTGCTGTATATCCCATACCACGTGACGTTACATAATCCTAAGACACTGACAACAATCACCGCGCGGTTGTGTGTCTCACAGTCACTTATCCGTAGAGCAGTTGATACTTTATCAACTGTCGTCTCGCTCCGACTAGTCGCAATGCTTCGCAAAGGACGCCTTCTCCAGGAGCAACTGCCACCCCTTCGAAAACTATATAAGGATGGAGTGAAGACGAAAGGAGACATCGGAGATCGGATCGTCCTGTATCAGATTAAAGCATCACAATCAGCCTTAGACCCATGTTTTAAGTCTGATTGATTAGCATAGCAGAAGTCATATTCGGTGTAATTAGGATTAGTCCCCAATTGAGTGGTAGATACCCCCAATAAACATCCAGTTCATATTAATAAAGAGCAAATTTCATTCTCTCCGTGAGATCTGTGTCATTTTTCTCTATGTTTTCATAAGATCGGTGACTCGATCATCGACAGGCTCCCCAATGCATCTCTTCGTCTTACGTGCCGAATTTACTCCTTGTTTTATAAAAAGGATCATCCGTCATCGAAGAGATGATCATCCCCACATATAACTCTATACTTCTAAAGCAGAAATATGGCTCCCTCTCGGCCTGTTTCCTTGTCGCCGGCATTGATTGCCTACTTGACCATACTGTACGAGCGCCTCTCCGGCCATACGTTGGTGGATGCTGCGGAAGAACACTGTAATTTCAACAATGTCTTCACTCCTCTATCTGCGGATTTGCCGGAGCAGGTGACGGCCGCCTTCCACCGTCTTGACATCCTCCTCCACCACATCTTCCGGGTGATCTCCTACTTTCGACGAGTTTACCGCATCATCAATGTGGTCCTCCACAACGATGTTGCACGTCTCTAGGAGGCTTGCCGTCACTTGGACTACTTAATCGAGGTGGCGGGCGACCGAGTCGACCATGCCGCGACCCCTCGAGCAAGGGAAAAGAGCCTGTGAGCTCAATTCTTCTTGATTCAACAGTCCGAGGATCTTCGGGAGACACTCGAATGAGCGCGTCAGCGGGTCGACGTATTTCAGGCTTCGTTCGCTGATGATCAGGAACCGTCCGATGCTGACGTCGACGCCTACGAAGTTTTGAAGATGGAGATAGCAGTCTACCTCTGCCACTAGAAAAACTTTGTTTATTTAGGTTTCTACTTTTTTTTAATCTTTGTAAGAAGCGACCGGCCATGCTAATATGCTCAAAACATAGAACTTGAGAACAACCATATCACAGACAGTTCCATAATAGAACCGTCCGTGATATGTCTCATATCACGGACGGTTCCATAATAGAACTGTCTGTGATATGGGACATATCACAGACGGTTCTATTATGGAACCGTCTGTGATAACTATCACCGACGGTTCTATAATAGAGCCGTATGTGATATCTCTTTATTAGTAGGAGCCCGCTAGGGTTGCGCCCGCCCTAACTCGTCACTCCCCAGCGCACTTACTCTCGTCAGTTCCCCTCCCCACCCGAGTGCCCTGACCTCGACGCCGCCGTCCGACCCCATCATCGACGCCACCTTCTTCCCGTCGCCGCCTGTTGTGACACCACTCTGCACTGCACAAGACACTTGTACGATATGAGTGTCTTGTGCAGTGTCAGAGTCGTGCCACAACTACGGTGATGCCGCCACCCAAGCCACTGAGCTTGGCCCCGCTTGTCGCCTGCGCCGCCACCTACACCTACTACCTGCCCGCGTCCCTAGCTTGGTTCTCCAGCATGGCCCGCGCCTGCTTGACCTCCTGCGCTCGGGCCCTAGCCCACCTGGCTTTGCTTTCCCCATCCTCCCTCTATTATCCTCTGTTAGCTTAATGTCTTTTTGTTGAGTTTGATTTTTATGCTTGAGCCTTAAGTTGTGTCCTCGATGTTTGTGTGATTTATGCAAGGTGAAGGAGATGGATGAGGTTGTCTTTGGTGGTGGGGTCGCCACAAATGGTTGCGATGTCTCGAGTTATCACCTCCCTTATTCCTCTCTGTCTCTACCTGCTCTGTGATGAAAGCGGCTAGTGCTCTGCGATGGATCTTTGAGGGCTACTATCGTGTGGTGGGTTTGGACACCCTTGGTCTTATTGTCTTCTTTGTTGAACTGCTCAATGATGTTAATAGTCTTATGCTAAAATTGAATTGATAATTAGTTCATATTAATAGTCCCCTTGCTCTGTGATGTAAACTGAGGGCTATTGGTGTATGTGCATTCTGTGCATCTTGCTTAGTTCATGCTGTGGGCTCAGATTGACAAAAATGAATGGGTCAAATGGTGGGTTTGGTTAATGCTCTCTGATGGATACAGAGGGTTATTGATGCCGGTTCTTTGTGCTTGGTTGGCTTACATGGGTTGTGGTTCAGATATGGCTTGGCTGCAATTAACTTTTCAGATTTATAAAGGTTAGGCTAATTTGTAAAGTTGCAATTAACATACAAATTATTTATTAATTGGTGTGTATACTATTCGGAAACATGACCAAATGAGTCAAAAACTACTACAACACCTCTTCACCTGTCTCTCGCCATTCATTTCACCTTTGTCTGTGTAACTGTGTTCATGCTGGTCAAGTTTTCCTCTCTTGCGTCCCAGGTACGTCCTACCATTCTATTCCTGATCTCTTCTCTATAAAGTCTTCAACCAGTGGCTGCTTATGCCTTTAAAACTGGCTTCATTTATATATATATATATATAGGAAAAAGTCCGGTTTACTCCCTCGAACTATTAGAAAACTCTGGTTTACCCTCTGAATTACAAAACCAGTTATTTAACCCCTTGAACTTGTCAAATCCAGTCAAATAACACCCCATAGCGGCTTGGAGCGGTGGTTTTGCTGACGCGGCCAAATTCGGACAACTCAGCATATGACGTGGCGCACCCAGCCCGTTTTCTCCTCCTTCCCCTCTCTCTGACTCGTGGGCCCCGCCTGTGAGCTGTGGCCTTCCTCCGTTGCTTCTTCCTCCCTCGTCGTGCCGCTGCCGCTCCCGCCGTCCTCTGTGCCGTCGTCCACGTCCTCGTCCGGGTCGTGGCTCGGCCTTGCCACCCCACCCACTCGTGGCTCAGCCCGCCTCGATCCTTGTCGGGCTGGGCCGCGTCCACCAGACGGGGCTGCCACAGATCGGGAGTTTATGAGGAGAGAGAGAACCATGGGAGGGGTGGTGGAGGGTTGAATGGTGGTGGGGCATGGGGAGTCTGAGGATGTGAGGGAGGCGGCGAGAGGCGGCGCATTGATGTTGAAGTCGGTGGATGGCGGTGGGAGGGGGAGGTGTGTGGGTGGGAGGGGAAGGGGTGGGGGAGGGGTTGAATGGTGGTAGGGCGGCGGCGGTGGCAAGGTAGTTAGAGTCGAGATCCCGAGTCAGATCGATTTGCCTCTAGTAGGATCGAATCGTAGAATCGATGATTCTACGGATTTGTAAAAATACACATATTTAACATATATACTATAAGTTTGTATGATTCTTATAAGGTTTTCCACTTACTTATTACCAAAAAAGGGGCAAAACACTTCTTATCACACAACAGAAAAGCATAATGGTACTGACATGATGTGTGATGTAGTTCTGAATTACAGGCGAACAACCAATGACCTTGACTAGTTTACTACAATTAATGAGAAATGTTCACAAGTTTTGTAAATCAATATCTAATTGCAACGCTTGCATGTTCCTTAAAAGTAGCTAGACATACTACAGGAATAAAAATAGCTTATCATTATCAAGCTCAAGTTTGCTCATGTCATAACTCATAATATAGATATTTGTACTAGCATTGCCACACTAATATAATATTTTGCATGCTCCTTATTTATTTATAGTTTCAATCTCAGAAATTAATATCAACAAATTTTGCTCTAAAACAAAATATCAGCAAAGCTGGGCCTCTTAAAAAATTGCAAAGAAAAAGAAAGAAAAAAATTGCGACTCTACCACGATTCTACACGATTCTACCCTTTGGATCGCGAGTCTACCACGATTCTATCTAATTCCGATCCACAGTGCGATCTGAATCGACAAGCCGTCGTGGGATCATAAAATCGTATGACTTTACGACTAGGATCGCGATTTTAACTACCTTGGGCGGTGGAGGGGTGCAGCAGAGGCGGTGGAGGGGTGCGGCGGCGGCAGGGCGGTGGCGGTAGTGGCGACTGAGACGGCGGACTTGGTCCGGCATGGACCAGAGCATCGGCGCCCACTGCTTTGAGGTCACCTCCCTTGCTCTTCTCCTCCTCCATTTGCTTCCTCCTCTTCATCGAAGCGGAACAGAGTCTGCCCCATTGGCCATGCCCGCCTCACTGCTCCATTGCCGCTCGGAGCGCCTCGCCTCGGCGACCACATCAAGATTCCCGACCGAGGAACCCGTCCGCCACCACCATTCGTCCTCCCCGTCGCCAAGAGCTCCCGCCGACGGGCTCCCTTCTCCTCTCGCCCGGAGCCGCCGTCGTACCACCACTTGGTCACCCCGAGTCACCCAGCTCCACCTCCGGTTCCCTTGCCTTGCTTTGCTGACGAGCACGATCGCCTCCCTCCTCCTTGCGTCGCCACTTCGCCGGCGCCGCACGGACGTGTGTTGTCGCCACCGCTCGCCTTCCACCGAACCACCACTCCGCAGCACCGATGCCCTTGAGGTCGCCGTCCTCAGGGGAGCCTGTTCCGCCCGCTCGCCCGCCTCTCCACGCCACTACCCGTCGGCGCCGCCATCGCCCAAATGCCGCTGAGCCCTCCCTCTGCTCCCATTTCTTTACAGCCGAGGAGATTGTGCCCGTGGCCTTCTCTCCCCCCCCTTGTCTCATTTCCATGTGGGCCCGCTACAATTATATGGCTCCACTGCCACGCAGACTGCCATTCAACGTGCTGAGTTGGCCGAATTTGGCCACGTCAGCAAAACCACAGCTCCAAACTGCTACTGGCTGTTATTTGACCGGATTTAACAAGTTCAGGGGGGTTAAATAATCGGTTTTGTAGTTCAGGGGGTAAACCAGACTTTTTTGATAGTTCGAGGGAGTAAACCGGACTTTTTCCTATTATATATATTGTTCGTAGCCCTCAGCCACTTTTGGGGGGTCGTGAGGAGGATGAGACAGCAGCCACGGACAACCTCATCGAGCCTGCAAGTTCAAGAATCATGGTTGCCAGGAGAGCGCGTGGACATACAATTATCTGGATGTCGTCGATAGGTAATTGGACTTGACATCAAGGAATGGTTAGTTGTTGATACAATGTATGTCCACGCATTCTCTCTGCACCATGCTTCTTGAACTTGCGTGGCTCGATGAGGTTGCCCATGGTCAGCTGCCTCATCCTCCTCACGACCCTCGAAAGCGGCTAGGACTAGGACTATATATATATATATATATATATATATATATATATATATATATATATATATATATATATATATATATATATATATATATATATATAAGAAGTGTGTTTTAAAGGCCAAGCGACCAATTTGTTTGGAGACTTTATAGAGAATATATATCACAGACGGTTGTAAACACGAACCGCTCATGATAGTCACTATCACGAGGCGATTCTAAGTTAATAACCGTATATGATAGTATGCATTACAGACGGTTTGAAAACCGTCTGTGATGACCTCATGTCATTACTGACCCATAAACTCAGACGGCTCACGAAACCGTCTGTGATGACGTTTTCGAACCATCTGTGTAGACCTCTTCTGTAGTAGTGGAGATTTAAAAGAGTTTTCTTTCTTTTCTTGAATTTCCTGGATCTTAAAAGTAAAAAAGAAGTTTTTTTTAAAGTTTTCTAGGTTTTTATTGGATTTAAAGTTAAAAATAAAATTTTAATTAATTTATTGATTTTTCTGGTATTTAGAAAGGTTTTTCCTAATTTCCTAGAAATTAAAAATAATTCATGTGCAAAAATCAAAGCCAACTTTAAGTTGGAAATATTTTATTTAAGTCCAAAATATCTCAAGGAATTTCGGTGTATTTTTATATAATTTTTTTTAACTCTATTCGGTATTTTCTGAAATTTGGAATTGAATTAAAATCTTCCTTTCGTTTTTGGGCCGAAACCCATTCAGCTCGCCTTTTCTTTTTCATCCCTCCGGCCCAACTCTCCCGGCCCGCCAGCCATCTCCCTTCCCCTCTCCCACTCACTTCCACGTGGGGCCTGCCTGTCAAGCCTTCTCCCTCCTGCCTTTCTTCTTCCTCCAGCACCCATTTGCCATTTGCGCTATCAGAGCTCCTCAAATGCCATTTCGAACGTAAGAGAACTAGACTTATTGCTTTATTAAAAAAAAGGTGGTCAAACGAGCAAAAAAAAACTCAGGATATCTGTCATTATCTGCCTCTAGCTGTTTTCTGAGAGTGTAGCAGGGTCGTACCTGAAATTTTAGGGGCTCAATGCTAAATTTAATATTAGGTCATATACATAATAAAAGTCAACTGCCAAAATAAAATAGATTCTTTATTTGATATTATAATTGTAATACAATTTTTTTCTCATGGCACAAAGTGTTACGTCTCGGTAAGAAACAAATCTCTAAATTAGTACCAATACTTTTACTTGAAAAACATCATTCTTCTAGTATTCCTTGAAACGAAATCTTCAATTGTCTCCGTAACTAGTCTTCGCCAAATTAAACATCAATCACAAGTGCTATGGTTAAGTCTATCCTGATTCATTATACAATGTAAGTAGAACTTTAAGAACTTTAGTTTATAAAAGCTCTTTTTTATGGATGCAATATTCGTTGAAATAGTCAACAAAATTCTATATGCAACAATTGCATTACGAAAATAATTTGACCATCTCATAAACTTTAAAATATCGATAAGAGCCATGTTTTTCTTAGGAATAAATTTTTAGAGTAAAAATTTAGTAAAAGAAACACAAAGAGGAGAGGAGACAAGGGGAATGGATGTGAACCGGTGGTAGTTTTCAGTAAAATAAATAAATAAGAGAGTTGCTTGTTTATTAGTTCTTACTATTACTAGGACAAAGATTAACAAGTAGTAATTGAAGAATAGATTGAAAAAAAGCTTCTTTTTTTGTTGTTTTTTTGCCCTGTGCAATGCTATTGCTCACCCGACCGGGTCCCGACGGGCGTCGTGCGGCCGTTCGCTCCTACCTGTCCATGCCACCACTGTTATTGCACACAACCAACCGTATGCACATGCAACCACCGTAGTTACCTGCAGACGTATCACACGGCGCATACGCCGGTCGATGGTCCCCATGGCCTTTACATCCGACTTCATGGATTACGGATGTAGTATTCCCATCAACATCAGACTCGTTAGCTACATTCTGCAGCATAAACGTAAGATTGCAATTTGCCATGCGAAACTGGGCCTAACAAACCTATCGTAAAAATGTGTTTACCTTAAGCCGAGCTACTGTTAACCGGCCAGAGAATGTTTTATATGGGGGACTTATCATACGTGAGGATACACTGATCACTCAGTTTACGATGAGGATATCGTGCAAGTGTGCTACCATCTTTCTATCCGTTGTGCTCAAGTCCAGTGGATCAGGATCCTCTGGTGCAACGCAAGGATCACTGCGTGAATAACGACTTGTAAGAGTGTGAACAGTATTCAACAGCAGTACTGTAGCAAATACTGTAGAAATAGTAAAATATTTAGAAAAAATTACAGCGATCAACCTGAGTCTTTGTTTTTTCGATCGAACGATAAAAACCAATTTCTAATACAAGCCCAACCGTCCGTGCTCCAGACCCTTTCGTCTACAGTAGTGGTCGTGGGAGTGGACCCGATGCACTGAGCTTCGCTGCACCCAATGGCAAAGCGAGCGTACGAACGCAGTAAAGCAAAGGCACCTCGTTCTAGAACACACGCCATTAATCACCCGCTCGACGTGCCAAGTGCCGACCACCAACCCCAAGGTCCCCAACCATCTTCTCGCCTGTCCCCACATCTTTACAACCCCAACTCTATACCACAATGACATGCGGGACCCCGCAATAAGCAGCCCTCCTGACCCACATGTCACGCGGAACTGCGGTGAACTTTCTCCTAGCTCGGAAAGGTAGGTCTGCTGCTTTGCGTGCGAGCTTGATCCTCGAGGGTCCGTATAATAACGTAGACAGCTATTGTATATAGTAACTTTTTATGTCATCTATAGTTAGCACTAAAGATAGTTTATATAATAGTATAAATAGTTGCTGTCTTTTTAATTGTCTTTATAGAATACACAATCTTTTAATACTTTTATTGTTTCTTGTGCTATAATCGGCTACATGATTGTAGACAACATCTTTCTTTCTCTTCATTCTCTTTCATCTACATTACCAAAATCCTACGTGGCAATGACTATAGATGATTGACATAAGGCCGTTGTACATGCTCTGATACGATATCATATAGATGACTGACATAAGCCCGTTGTACATGCTCTGATACGATAGCATATTAGGGTATGTACAATGATATAGACAGCTGCTGTCTATAGCAACTTTCTATATCACCTGTAGACAACACTAAAAACAGCTCATACAATAGTATAGACAGCTGCTGTCTTTTTAGTTGTCTTTATAGAACACATAATCTTTTAATGCTTTTCTTGTTTCTTATGCTATAGTCGGCTATAGGATTGTAGACAACATCTTTCTCTCTCTTCATTCTATTTCATCCACATCAGCAAAAATCCTACGTGACAATAACTATAGACGGCTGACATAAGCCCATTGTATATGCTCTTAGGGTCTTGACAATGGTACAGACAGCTGCTATCTATAGCAACTCTTTATGTCACCTGTAAACAACACTAAAAACAACTCATACAATGGTACAGACAGCTGCTGTCTTTTAAGTTATCTTTATAGAACACACAATCTTTTAATGTTTTCCTTGTTTCTGGTGCTATAGTCGGCTACAGGATTGTAGACAACATCTTTATCTCTCCATTCTTTTTCATCCACGTCAGCAAAAATCCTACGTGGCAGTGACTATAGACGGCTGACATAAGCCCATTGTACATGCTCTTACTAGACGAGAGATGATGTTTATTCGAGATTTTAGGTACAATTATTTCAACGGTTTATATCTCTTTAGCTTGTTGCTAAAATTTTTATTAGATGAGAGAGAATGACTAGTTTAAAGAGAGATGATCCTATTGTTTTTTTTTCCAAAAAAAGATTGTTACTTCATTCGGTTCAGAGCATCTCTAATAGTTAGAGATAACATTATCTCTAATATATGCTACATCATCTTTAGAATCAACATCTATAATAGATAATCTTTAGTGCACTATCTAATATTTATATTTTATAATTTTTCTTTGAAACGGGTCTACATGTCAACTTGAGTAGATTAATGTATCATGTTTTGTTTCGTGTGCACGACAGTCTCTTTAGAAAGAGACGATCTGTGTTCTCGCCCCCTTCTCTCTTCTCCACGTAGGATTTATTGACGTGACATAGTTAAGAAACGATAATAAATACACTATTGGAGATGCCCTCACCAAAACAAGTTATTTTGGAATACGTGCAGTCAAACTTTGAAAACTTTAACTTATTGGTGTCTTTTTAAATATTTAGATTAAATATAAGCAAATAATATGTTTAGATTCGTTTCGAAAAATACTTTAATAATATTATAATTTTTTCGAGCTTTACAAATATATTACAATAATAATTAGTTGCCAAAGTTGTATTTTAGGTGTCAATGTAAAAACTTTACGCACGGTAACTGACTGGTGGGCCATACGAACACGTCGGACTTTTCTAGGCCCATCTACCAGTAATAACTTTGTACTGTAGTAAGTACCTTAGATAAAATTATTTCGTACGGAGAGCCTTTCGGTACGAGAGGAGCAACAGCACAAGCTCAACTGCCAACCAGACGCCGAATATGACATCTCGCTCCCTAGTCCCGGCTGGTGCTGATCTCGTGCGTCTCCACCTTGTCATCTCCGCCTTGGGGCGCGCGGCCAAGCCCCATGGCCGCCGGCGTGCTGGCCACCGTCCGCTGGGCCACCGCCTGCTCGGCGCTGCTCAACGCCGCTGGCACCTCCACCAGTGCAGCCGTCGCGGCCTCCGCCCTCCGCCGCCGCTGCGGCGCGCTCGGCCCTGCCACCGCCGCCGCATCCGCCGCCTCGGCGGCGAGGCTCCTGGCCTCTGCCGCGGCGGGGTTCGCGCAGGGCGCCGCGGCGGCCGCGATTGCCGCCGGCGCCATCGAGGCACACGTCGACAGCGAGCGCGACCTCCGCCACCTCTCGCGGGTAAGCTCCAAAGAGCAGTGCAGTCTTGTGTTCAAGCTAGTTACTACTACTCTGAAAAACAATGCCTAAATGTGAAATCTTTAATCGTTGAAAAATGGGTTGGGGAGCTAAGCTATTTTGTAGCTCGGGGGTAACAGTAATAACAGCATCCATGGCCAAATTGGAGCGAAACCGTGCTCAGAAGAACAGTTTTGTATCGCCAATTGGGCTTCCAAACGGGGTAGGGAAGTGGTGATCATGTTGGATTCGGGGGCGTTGGTGGTTCCGGACATTGGGTCCCTGCGCTGGGCTTCCGTGGCGCTGGGAGCTTGCAATGCCGTGTTGGTTCTTGTGGGCGGGGCCGTCTTGGCTTCGGCCCCTGGTGATTGCCATGGGCGCAAGAAGATGGCGGTGGTGGCCATGTCGCTTGCTGCCTGCCTGCTTTATGATTTACTTCCCGTGGCCGTTGGTAGAACCCAAAGCACGGTGCCTGCTTGGATCGTTGGCTCTGCCTCTGCAGGTCGCGTCATCAGCGTAGCTGGGAAGCCTAAACAAACAGGGTCTTTGAAATGTCTGACGACCCATCATGAGAGAAGGGTATTCTGAATTAATTGAACAATTCTATTGCCGTACAAAGCGTGGCTGAGAGCTTTATTACTGATAGTTTGGATAGCATGTTGCAGTGTCAACACAATTCATATCTGACTTGGATTTCAGATGCTTGTAGTAATATCTGAACCTGAGGTTATTCTTTTTTGGTGGACAGCTGCGATACAAGAGATGGCTTTGGTGGACAAGGTTTGGAATGGTCATCACAGTGCTGCAATTTGTGTTGGCACTTTATTTGATGTGTATTATTATGAAGGATTTCTCAGCTGGAGGGTCTTCAAAACAGTGCTTTTCAGGTACATGCACAATGTTATAGACGGACTTTGTTGTTTGTCGAGATTTTTATGTATGCTCTTAGACCCTGGAGATTATTTGACACCATATGTATGACTTGAAAGCTGGCTTCTGCGCAACTGTGCATTTTACTTCGGTCCGCTAGGACTACCTTCTTGACCTACTTTGGAAATTAGGCTTCTCTCCCAGATGGACAAATTGGGTGGCGGCCCTCCTACATTCCGCCTCGTCTAAAATTCTGCTCAACAGCATCCCCGGCAAGGCAATAACCCACGGAAGGGGGCTGCGGCAAGGAGACCCACTCTCGCCTTTCCTTTTCATCTTGGCCATTGACCCTATTCAACGTCTCCTAGAGATGGCAACATAATTGGGGTTCCTTGCCCGTATGCGAGACCGCTGCGCTAGGCTCAGAACATCCATTTACGCTGACGATGCAGCAATTTTCATCAACCCAAGTGCAGCTGAAATCCACACTACCGCCCAGATCTTTCTAAATTTCAGAGAAGTCACAGGCCTGCGCACCAACTTCCAAAAAAGCACGGTGCTTCCTATTAGCTGCGACCTCATTGACCTAAACACGGTCCTTCTAGGCTTTCCGGCAGTCCGATCGTCCTTTCCAACCAAATACCTTTGATCGCCACCCACAAAAGATCACAAGACGGTGGATTTCGGCCTCTTCTCGACAAAGTGGGAGGCAAAGCTAGGGTCGGGGCGGCGGCCACCTCGTTAATCGGTCCTCTCCTCAATCCCAATTTACTATCTCACGATCTTCAAAACTCCCAAGATGGTGCTTCGTGCCCTTGACCGATTGAGGCGGTGTTTCCTTTGGGCAGGTCACGAAAACATTTCAGGGGGCAAGTGTAAAATCAACTGGGACAAAGTGTATCGACCAACCCAGTTTGGCGTCCTTGGCGTCCTCAATCTCTTGAAATTCTCAGCAGCTCTAAGACTTCGCTGGTTATGGCAAAACTGGAAGGCCCCATCTAAGCCTTGGGTTGGAATGGACACACCCTGCAATGACAGGGACCAAAGCTTTTTCACGGCAGCAACCAGGATCTCCCTTGGGGATGGTCAGACTATGCAATTCTGGTCCTCGGTCTAGCTGAATGGAGAGGCACCAAAAGACCTAGCCCCTAAGATCTTCGACATCTCTAAAAGGAGAAATCAGACGGTGGTCTCAGCCTTACAAAACGGACGTTGGGTTCAGGACATAAATATCCTCAGGGGTCTCACTGTCCACCACATTCAACAATTTGTGGGACTCTAGACCAAAATCAACCAAGTCCACCTGGTCCATAGCACCCCGGACAAGATTACTTGGAAGATAACCCCCAACGGAAACTACTCCTCCAAGTCCGCCTACGCCTTGCAATTCCTTGGTTCGACCACGACAAATTTCAAAACTCTAATATGGAAAACCCAAGCACCTCCAAAGTGCAAATTCTTCGCTTGGCTGGCAATCCAAAACAAGCTCTGGACCTCTGACAGGCTCGAGGCAAGAGGTTGACCAAACACTCGCTTCTGTCCACTCTGCAGACACGCCCCGGAATCGGTCCTTCATCTTTTTGCCCAATGCCGTTTCTCCTCTAAAATTTGGAAGCACTTGGCAGACTGACTAGGAAATGAGAGTTTACAGCCATCCATCTGGCCTCCTAGCACAAGCATTCTGGAATGGTGGTCCAACATAGGGGAGCAGAAAGGCTCCCCCAGGAAGACCACGACCACGTCCGTCATCCTTATTACCTGGGAGATCTGGAAGGAACGAAATGCAAGAATTTTCAGCAGTAAAGCCGCCGCACCGCAGGATCTCATTTCGAAGATCAAGGAGGAGGGTGGATCTTGGTCCCTTGCGGGGGTAAATGTTTGGAGCGTTTTTCTCAACTGTAATTAGGCTTAGACTCTAAACCATGCTCTCTGCGGATTGACTCTCCGCCCTCTCTTTATTAATATAACAGGCAGCCCTCCTGCCGGTTCCTTTTCAAAAAAATAGAAAAAAAAAAGAAACTGTTGCTGAATTTGCATAAAGTACAAAGAACTTAGTTCTTTATTTACTCTATCCATGTCCTTTGTGCTTAAATTATCTGAATTTTCAAAGAGCAAAGCTGATATATAAGTTAGTCTTTTATTTACTGTTCCCTGGCCATCATGCTTAAATTATCTGTATTATCAAAGAGTGAAGCTGATACATATAACAAAAGGCAGTCTTTAATTATTCAGTTTGTTAGATGCAGGGTTTTTGGGAATTCCTATATTATAATGCTAATCACTGAGTCATGTTATGTGAATTTTATCAGGACAGGACAACAGTGAATGGAAGCATGTCTTGTTAATAATTTTTCTTGTCATCATGTGGGTGGCAACTATAGTTCAGTGCACTACAGGTTCTGATGTATTAAGATGGAGGTCATTTTATGCATCCTATGATATTGCGTGGAGGGCTCACTACAGGGAGGTGTTTGATCATGGCATCCGTGAGGTTTTATGTTGTCTAGGGCGGGTTAAGTATTCGTACGTTTCTGTCTGGTGCTGAGTTGTATACCCTAGCTGCATTGATATTTGAACAACCTCAGCAACTTTGTTCTTCACCTTTCTTTAGGAGTGTATTGGAGGATGACGATATATGTGTTGTGGCAAAATTATTGGGTGATCTTATGGCTTATCGTGCGTCTGGAACTGGTCATCTTGAGCTCATAGCAGGTTGGTTTTCTATTTACCTTGTGATTCAAAGCTCAGTTCAGTTCAATCTTGGTGATTATTTGTGAATTTATCTTGGACTCCTAATCGGTAAAAACACATAATATCCATTTGATCAAGGTAGCAGCTACTTATGTGGGTAGTCAGCTCAAAATGTCAACAAGTTAGTTGTCCTGGTTGTGGTTGTTCTGCTCTGCCATATCGTGAACTTTTTTAGCAATATTTGTATGAACTTCATTGAAACTTTGATTATTTGATCTGATTACTAAAAGATAAAAAAGAGAGAAGATTGACGATGTGCTTTCATGGTACTATTGTTCAGTACTAATATCGGTGTCTCAAATGATTTTTTCCAGGGCTTTCATTATTACAGAAATCTAAGTTGTCCACAGTCATTACAAAAGAACAGGCGGAGGCTCCTCAGGATCTCATCCAAGAGGCTATTCTCTTCCATCCATTTGCTGAAGCTGCCTATACAGTTATCCTCTGCATCCTTCACTTGGTTCCATTTCAGTGGTTTCCAGTACATTTTTGACATGTTCTCCTTGCAGGGCCCGCTGCTTGATTTAGGAAGGAATCCTCTTATGTTTCCCTGTGTTTGGCTCAATAGGCAAGGTATTTTGACTCCATGGACTCGTGGCAGGTAAATTTTTGAGCCTTCTTAAAAGACTTTGACATCAACAATTAGATCATGTTGTGTAGCAATGACTTAGGGATTGGGATGGTTATTTAATAGTGCCTGCCATTATCTGTAACATTTAGATAAATCATGCTTGCTGAATCTGGTGCCTGTTAATTATTTGAGGCAAAAAATAAGAACATCGAGTAGTGTTGTTTGGTGGTATTTGAGTTGTTGCATTTCGATCCACTATGAATCGGTTTCCTTCTTCTTTTGGGAAATGGTTGCTCTGAATTTGAAGCTACTAACTACTAAGTCCCTTCAAATCCTTTGAATCATTTAAGTTGATAAAATTTTCTTCTCCAAGCACAATCTCTTAAATATGAGGTGTTGCAGTTTCTCCCTTCAAAAGTAAAATGGAAGACTAAAAAAAACGAAAGAAGAATTGCATTTGCATCCGAACCAATAAGTTGAAGCTCCGAAACATGTTTAGTTTTTTATGAGATGTCTGTTCTTTCTTTGTTGTTAAGGGTATTTGTGATATTTTCCTCTTCTAGGGTTTAGTCTTGTGTCCCCTTTGTACCATATATATATTGCTCACTGGGCCTCTTGAATACATACACAATATTCTTAACATGGTATCAGAGCAAAGGTTAGGGCTTACTGTAGCCGACGCCGTCTCCTAGCCTCTACTGCCATCCGCCACGCTCAAGTGAGGAGCGATCTTCGCTCTCGGGGGTGGCCTCCTTCCAGTAGTAGTTGCCCCTTCCCGTGGCTCATGCTCCCGCACCTCACCTCGGCCTCGCCTCGCCAGGCGATTCATCGCCTCCTCGCCTCGTACCTGTCGCCGCGCCTCCTCAGACCTCCAGATCGATATGGATTGGGTCCTCCTCCAAGACGAGCCGCCTCGTCTTCGTCATCGAGGAAGATGAACCGGCAATGGCCGTGGGCGATTCGGCAAGAGAGAGGACGCCGACCGCCTGCCCCTTCACGGGCCGCTTAGGCCGGGCTAAAGGGTCGCCGCCCGACGCGAGCCACCTCGACTTTGCTCCCGATTGTCTCTACTTCGTTAGCCCCTACACCTTTTGCTTTATGGGTTGTCGCACGACCCCGGATGGGAGATCTTTTGATACTCGACATATTTTCCAAGAGCTGCACGTTACGACGATATTATCAAGACTCGGATTTTGGATTTTCACTATTTTAGTGTCAACCCTTTCCAAATGCAATGATATTACATACGCCTTGCATTTGAGGGGGTGTTAAGGGTATTTGTGGTATTCCCTCGTCTAGAGTTTAGTCTTATGCCCCTTTGTACCCTATATATATTGCTCAATGAGCCTCTTGAATACATACATAATATTCATAACAGTTGCATGGTACATAATCATGATTATAGAACTTTACTTCCATAGGAGACCCATCCTTGAAGGTGATAATTGGTGGAGAGGGCATGCAGCTGCTTTCCTAAAATATGTCAATGTGGCCCCGGAAGTCCTTCGAAAAGGTCGTGTTAGCCAGGTAAATCAGCACATCCAGTACATCAACTTCTATTCACAAATTTCTTGTGACCAATTTAAGGTCCATTCTTTCTGTTTGCAGAAAAAACGTGAGGCGGCCTATTTTGTTGCCGTCCTACATGATTTGAAAACAGTAGTCATTGCCATACGTGGAACTGAGACTCTAGAAGATGTTATAACTGATGGCTTGTGTAGGGAATGCTCTCTTACCATGGATGACTTGGATGGGCTGATCAAGTAACTCTCTCTACCTTAGCCTTATTTCTTATAATGAAATTTATCATGAGTACACTGTAGATTTCTTTTGGAAAATAAGGCATATATATGAATTACCTTTATGATTAATGTCCTTAGACAGCTACTTATGCATTAATTATTTGGGGCTCCCCACTACTAGTATGCTGATTGAACCTGGACAATGTTCTCATCCACTATATTATTGATGGTCACTCTGAACTCAATTATGAATTTGAACACTTGATTTGTCTGATAAAATGATTTATTTTATTTCAGTTCCAATCAGTTCTCCCCTCAAGTGAAGGAAGCTGTCCTCTCATCTTTTCCGCACCATGGACATGCAGGAATTGTTGAATCAGCTCGAGAATTGTACGCAAAGCTTGAAGGGCAGCCCATTCATCAAGGTTAACATGACACCAAATGCATTTTTTTATTTAATATGTACATCATGTTATATTTATTTATGATTTCAATTATTGTTTCTCCCCCCTTTTTCATATAGAACTACTACAGTACAGTTGATCAGAAACCTAGTATACTAACTACAAACAAGAACACTTCAATTACTGCAATAAATGATTTATTGATTTTTATTTATAATCGTTATTACTCTAGCACCTTATTCTTTGACAAATTGCTCGAGATGGCCATGCTATTAACTGCTGCCATCGAACTGCCTGCAGATAAGTCAGAAGCAGTGACAGCTGGATTCTTATCTTCTCTGCTTGGGGCTGGATGCGAGTGCCATGGATACAATATTGAAATTGTTGGACATTCTTTAGGAGGTGCTGTAGCTGCACTTCTTGGTATTAGGGTAAGTTTGTTTATTTTCAATGTACAGGGGAATTTATTTCATGTCATTTGATTATTCTGAATTGTCAGTTTCAATTAGAAGCTTGACTGAATTATTTTGGGTGTTTCACTTTTCGCAAATGTGGATATGTGCCCATGGGGCACAGTGTTATTCCCCATTGTTATGAGGGGTTATGTGCATATTCACCATCCTGTATTTTGTGTATATATATCGCCCATTGGCCTCATATTGAATACAAGCACTATTCATAACATGGTATCGAGCCAAACTAGGGTTAGGGTTTCACGGTCTCACGTGATGCGCCTCCTCACCACCGTTGCCACTCGCCCGCCTGCCTCTGCTCCGCTTCCCGCTTCGTCTTCGTGGTCGCCTCGTCGGCCTCTTCGCCCGATCCATCTACTCGATGCCGCTTCGACGGATCCGGCCACGCTTCCATCGCTTGCCGCGTGTTGTTGCCGGATCCATCGCGCCTCCACGCGCGCCGATCCATCACGCTGCTTAAACACGCGTCGCAGAGCCGCCAGGTCGCCACGGATCGCTGCGCCGTGTTGCCCCATCGCCGCCGAGTCGCCAGGTCGCCGCTGCCGCTGAGCGCCTCCGCCATCGCCGGACGCTACAAGACAAGTTCCCCACGCTGGCCGCCCGCCGCCCGTCATCACGCCACATGCTCGAAGTTTTCACACCGCCACGGAAGCCGAAGCCGCCATTGAGAGACTTTGGGAACCCTAGTTCCTTCGCGGATTAATAAAGTCGGCCTGTTTTGCTCGTGGAGCGTGCGGTTTTCATTTAAGTCGGCCTAAAAGAAAAAAAAAGTTGCTCTAACATGGCTACCGGCCCAAATCACTTTGTTAGACTTCGTTGCCTTGTCGCCAAGTCCGCCAAATACCGCCACCAATGGGTACTGCTTTCCTCGCCATTGCCGGTGATCTTCGATGGTGTTAATTACATCGACTTCGTGTCTCACATGCGCATCCACATGCGCGGTCTTCGCCTCTCTGGGCGCCCTTCTGGCGATGTCGCTCGCGCGCTTTGCCCTACTCCTCCGACGGAGTTTACGCTGTCGCCTACGCTTCGACAAATGACAAGGCTATCACGAGGCCGTTCACCTTTTGCGATGATGAGGCGCCTCGCCTACAAGAGGCTCGATTCCTACAAGGATCGACCGACCGCTTACACTCGGTGTACGACGACGCGGCCGCCGATTGCCTTTTCATCGCCAAGATATCAAATTTCGCTTTTCTTACGAGGTTGTGGGACTCTCTTGCTTTCGGATGTGGACTCACCTTCGCTGCCACGAGCCCTCCGGTGATGCCTCAGACTGTCTGTGGTCCGCCAGAACACTCTCTTCAACAGGTGATGCTATCGCTGGCGCTTTTTACGCCAGAGCTCATTGTCGGGCGCTACCGGACTTCTACACCGCCGGCCGCCGCTTCCCGTCTGTGTTGCTCGGCCAGACGTCTTGACACGAGTTTCAGGTGGTCTCGAGTTCCTTACTCGCCGCCCCGAAGTTCGAAAGCAGACGCGTGCCAGCCTACTTGCACGCCACCTCGTGTCACTCTCTGAGGCTTTTCCGAGATACGCGCGAGGAGACTCGCTTTGAGCGGTGCTGGTTCGATGCCACTCCCCTCAGGTTTCGCCGCCGCTCACCGCTACATCGCCTCCTCTAGCGGCCGCCACAGTGGTGGTGGCCGCCTCCATCTCGAGGTAGCCGTCTCATCGCTCCTACTACGACAAGGTCGGCCACATTGAGTCCTGCTATAAGAAGAAGCGCATCTTTCACGCCGTTCTTCATCGCACCGGTGCTTCTACATCGACGTCAGATCGACTCCTTCAAATAGCTTCTCTCATCGAAAGCAGAGATAGCGGACTTCGACGCCGCTTGTCGCCTGTGTTCTCCTCGACAGTTTCTCGCAGGTTCGCTATTGACTCTTCAGCACCGAGAAACCACCTCTACACAACAGTACCTCCCGTGGATTCTTGATTCTAGAGCATCTTTTCACATGACTTCGATGCTTCCACTCGTCCTTCATTACACCTCTTGATTCTCCTGTTAGTGTTCTTCTCACGATGGTACCTCTCTTTCTATCTCTGTCGAGGACCTCTTAGCAACTCATCCTTTCATGTTCCTTCATTTGCTCATGTTCCTTGCCTTACCATGCGCCTTCTTTCTGCACAAGCATTCATCGATCTTGGTTGTCGGTCATCTCGACTCGACTCTTGTTGTGTTCAGACCTCCACACGGAGCTCTGTTGGTTCTGCCTCGGCGCCTTGACTCGGTGTCTCTGGAGCTTGACTGGCTTCACCTTCCTTCCACGCCACTGCCGCCGCCAGCTCTCCGCTTCGCCACTCAGTCACTGGCTTTTTCCAAAGAAGGGCATCACCGCCTTGGCCATCTGTGTGGATCTCGCCTGTCGCCTTTAGTTCGTCATGGTCTTCGGGTCTGCTTTTAGGAGACATGTCTTTAGATTGTCGTATGTAAGTTAGGCAAATGACTTTAGCTTCCTTATCCTCATAGTGAGTCAAGATCTCGGCCCATTTGATCTTGTTCATTCAGATGTTTGGGGTCCCATTCCCCTTCGCTTCAAAGGGGGTCATCGATATTATATCATATTTATAGATGATTTCTCTCGCCACACTTGGATATATTTCATGTCTTCTCGTAGCGAGGCCTTGTCTATCTATAAACAATTTGCCACTATGGTTCGCATACGCTTCTCCACTCCTATTCGTGTCTTTTGTGCCGACTCTGTTGGGCGAATACCTCTCTTGTTACTCGCAGCAGCTTCCTTGCCGAAAGGTGGCACTCTCGCCGATTCTCTTGTCCCGGTGCTCATGCTCGTAATGGTGTTGTTGAAGCGAAGCATCGCCACCTCCTTGAGTCGGCTCGTTTCGATGATTGCCGCCTATTCCACCTTACTTTTGGGTCGAGGTCGTTTCCATCGCTACCTATCTCGCCAACATCCAAATTTCTTCTCGCTTCTTCGTATGCAATCCTTTTGAGCGCCTCTGTGGTCTCCTTCGACTACTTTGCGCTTTGTCTGCTTGGTGCGTTTGCTACATTCTCCTCGCCGAGAACGCACTAAACCGTACGACCGCCACTGTTGAGTGTGTTTTTCGATATAGTGCCGAGCACAAGGGCTATTTGCTTTGGGATCTGTTGGTCGACGGATGCGGTTTATCGGATGTGACTTTCGACGAGTCTCGTCCCTTCTACCCACGCCCCGCCTCTCCTTCGGCTTCTCTCAGGAGTCTCTGTCTTTTTGACCTTTCCAGATACTCCTATATCTGTCTTTTGCCTCGCCCACCCGCCCCATCGAGTCTCCACATATTCCTCCTGTGGCCTCTCCGCCGTTGTCGCCGCCTGCTTCATCTCCTGCGGCTCCTCAGGCTCCCCCGACTACACTCGTCGACCTCGTATTGAGGATCTCTCCAGATGAGCCATCTTCTTCTAATGTTCCATCTTCTTCTGATGCTCTATCTTCCCCTGATGGGTCATCTTCTACGCTTCTCGCGATCGCTACGATTCGCCCCCGCCTGCTTTTGCCTTTTGTCGGCGCAGCCTACTGTGAGCCCGTCTCCCACGGATGTCACATTCACCCCGAGTGGCAGATGCTATGGCCGAGGAGATTGTCGCCCTCGAGCGCATCGGTACTTGGGATCTTGTTCCTTTTCCATCTCACTTTCGCCCTATCACGTGTAAGTGGGTCTATAAGATTAAGACTCGCCCGATGGCTCTCTTGAGTGCTATAAGGCGCGTCTTGTTGCTCGTGGCTTCCAAAGAGAGCATGGTCGTGACTACGACGAGACTTTTGCTCTGCGGCTCACATGACTCTCGTCGCGACTCTTCTTTTCGGTGGCGCCTGCTTGCCATCGGGTCTGCTTTCGGCTTGATGTGAAGAATGCCTTTCTTAATGGCGAAGTTGCGTGAGGAGGTCTACATGCATCCGCCACCGGGTATTCTGCCTCGAGGGCATGGTCTGCCGCTTTGTCGCTCTCTATGGCCTTCAAAGAAGCCTCTCGTGCTTGGTTTGAGCGCTTCTCCTCTGTGATCACTATTGCGGCTTTTCACAAGTGATCATGATCTGCGCTTTTGTCCACACTTCGCCTCGTGGTCGGACTCTTCTTCTTCTCAGATGTTGATGATATGATCATTAATGAGATGATTCTAAGTACATTGCCTTTGTCAAGGCTCGTCTTAGTGAGTAGTTCCTTATGTCGATCTTGGTCCTCTTCGTTACTTCCTTGGGATTGAGGTTACTTCCACTCCAGATGGTTTCTTTATGTCCCAAGAGAAGTATATCCAGATCTTCTTGATCGCGCCTCTCTCACCGATCAACAGATCGTTGAGACTCCCATGGAGCTCAATGTTCACCTCCGACCTCTCGATGGCGAGCCTCTTTCGATCCGACTCGCTATCGCCATCTTGTTGGGAGTCTTGTCTACCTTGTCATTACTCGTCCTGATATTATTTATCCAGCTCACATTCTCGAGTCGATTCGTTTTCGCTCCCACTCAGTCCACTCTGACCACCTTCTTCGAAGTTCTCATGATACCTTCATGGGACTATCTCTCGCCGTCTCTTCTTTCCACGCCCATTTCGTTCTGACTTTAGGCTTATTCGGATGCTACTTGGGCGGCGATCCTCCGACGCCTTGGTCTATCTCTCCATCGTGTTTTTCTTGGAGGTTCTCTCATTGCACGGAAGACAAAGAAACAGACCGCAGTTGTCCTGCTCGAGCGCAGAGGTCGAGTTATGAGCTATGGCTCTCTTGACAACAGAGATTACTTGGCTACTGAGAGTTACTTGAGGATTTTGGTGTTTCGTCACTACAACGACTCTCTTGTCGACAAAGACAAAGCTATCAAGATGTTCGTGATCCCGTGAAGCATGAACTCACCAAGCATATTGGTGTTGATGCTTCCTTCATGCGGTCTTATGTGCATGATCAGGTGATTGCTCTTCAGTATATGCCTTCCGAGCTTCAGATAGCGGATTTCTTCACGAAAAGCCTGCACTCGAGCACAAAGATGATTCTACCTCTCCAAACTCAATGTTGTTGATCAACCATGAGTTTGAGGGGGGATGTTAGAGATATATGTCTAAGTATGTTATTCCCTATTGTTATGAGGGGTTATGTGCATATTCACCACCTGTATTTTGTGTATATATACTGGCCTATTGGCCTTATATTGAATACAAGCACTATTCATAACAGAGTTCACATTGAAGTTGTTTGGTTGTTGGGACCAGGCTACCGTTGGTAGGATGCTTTAGGTTTCAGTGTTTGGAACTTTGGATGAGGTGACTAAAGTCGCCGAATGCAGGGATCCTGGATGAGGTGATGCACCAACATGAGAATTTTGAAGGGATCTTTCATGGTGTCGTACATCCAAATTTTTGGGACAACACTACAGTAGGTTGCACCTTGCAAGATGGGCTCATTAGATAAGCCAGCAAACAACCCTTTCTAATTATCGGATTTAAATAGCCCCTTATTTTGCATCACGGCGTAAAGAATATGCGGAAAGCTTTGCACTTGAACATGAAATGGAGCATTGAAATGCTAAAGGTGTTCAGGAATGCATAGCTTGGTTGGAGTGGTGATGGAGTTTATTTTGGTGTTATTAGAAGTTATCTGTCCTAGTAAGTCGTTATGCTTGTTTATGATTAACCCTTATTAACAACTAATCGATTACAAATTTAAAATGATATGGGAGTTAGGACCAAGGAAGCAAGAACCGGAACCATGCTGCTTTCCTGTAATGACCCGGCCTAGGGCACACCCGAGAGGTCCTCAGACCTCCCCGGGAGGTCCGAGAGAGCCCCTAGGATGTCCCGAGAGTCCTCAGACCTCCCGGGAGGTCCGCAGGACTTCCCAGACGCCCCGAGAGGCATCCGGTGGGACCGCAGACCTCCCGAGAGGTCCGAGAGACCACTCGGAGGTCCGGGAGGTCCCGACCAGAGGTCGCTGGACCTCGACCTCCCAAAACTCCACGCCTCCGCTCGAGGGAGGTCCGAAGGAACCACCTCAAGAGGTCGTGGGGCTTAGGCAAGCCTAAAGTCCTCTCGTGATTCAAACCACTTTCAGAGATCATCGATGGTTCTCACAAAGAAACAAGTGATAACATACACATCCACAAGACTTTATTAACAGCAAAAGGAGGTTTGTTTACAAAGGTTGCTTACAAATTCCAGCAACAGAGAGCACACAAAAGCAGCAGAAAACAAAAGACAGGGTCCACCCATTACACCACAGGTGACTGGCTGGAGAGCGCGGCCTAATTGAGCTAGTCATCTTCATCATCATAAGAGTCTTCATCTGCTCAATATATGAATCAAGCAAGAGCGAGCACAACAACCGTGTTTCGCAAGTTACACTGTCAATTAATGTAATGACATGCATAGGGATATATCAAAGGACAGCATAATAGGGTTGATTTGCATAAAGCCAATTTTATTTCCAATACAAGTATTAAGTTGCAAGGCAGATTACAATAATTAAAATTCATTTTTGTGAAATCCATTTTTAGTTGGATACATTCATCATAGAAATGGTGAAGGATACCCTTCTGCACAAGGCTTCCCGCCCACACCCACTTTTGGTTAAACCACCAAGACCAATTTCCATGTTTCTTTTGAAAACCAAAACCAAGAGCTAACTTTGAGTGACATTGCCAGCATGTCCATGACCGTGGACACGGCTATTCGAATAGATTTACACTCTGCAGAGGTTGCACACTTTACCCACATGACATGAATTCTCTAGTTTGCTTGGCATCCGTCGATGCCACCTCACACTTTCTTTGGTGAGAGGTCTAGAGCACATGACAAGGCCTTTACAATGCATTGCTCCACCGCAGCCCACCCCCATTAAGGTTTCGCAATCCCCCCCTTTGGGTAGAAACACCGGTTAATGGGGTGCCCTCTTATGCCAAAGGGACTACAACTAGTCATAACATGACAAACCCACAAGGTCATGGATGAACCACGATAGAGCTTTGCAAATTAGTTAGTCAGGTCCCACGCCCCATACTGGAGACATGTGGTTGCACAATTTTGACATAGCCCATTATAGGCTTAGCAAGTGGTGTCTCAAAGACCGGTCCTTAACCGACTTGGGCGACAAACCTCAACTCTGGGGTGTCGGATCACAAGACCCCCCGTGCATAGACATGCACCAACCAAATAACCAGTTTCGCTCAAGTCAAAACCATTTTTCATTTACTTTGCTTTACAATCCTCCATGGCACACCAATGCCATGGCCATGAGTAAAACATCCATGACACACCAATGTCATGGCCGAAATCTCCATAGCACACCAATGCCATGGCTCAAATTATTTGATCAATTGATATTTTTGGTCAAAGCTCCCCAAATCAAGATTTTGATCTAAGCATTACTAAGCATTTCATTTTCTGTAAAGCTTCGGGTCCCCACTATTGCAAGAACCAGATTTACCTAGTGTGACAATGGGGTTGATTCAACAGGGATGGAGGTCATACCAAGCAGTAGGTTTAACTATGCATTGAAAGATAGGCATTGAAGTACTTAGTAAAGTAGGCATGCATACATCTTTGAAAAACGACATATGTAATTTGAAATATTGGGTGCAACATGTTCAAGAGTGTAACTTGCCTTGCTCAAGATCTCGAGCTGCTTCCTCTCCTTCACTGAACTCAGGCTCCCCACGGTCTGGGCAATCTACACGTGAAAAACCAAATACTCAAAACGAAGCTCAACCAAGATCCAAAGAACTCCAAATAAACCTAAAGACAAAACCAACAGAGAAGCTGGGAGGTCAAGAGGAGGTCCAAGGAGCTTGCTGGAGAGGTCTCAGGACTCCAGAGAGGATGTCCAAGCTCGAGTTGAAGGAGGTCCAGAGACTTAGAGTGAGGAGGCCTATGGTGGCTCGGTTGAGACAGAGAGTAGAAATGAGGAAGAAAGTGATAAAGGAGGGCTCTCCCAAACTATATATAGGGGAGGCAATTGCACGCGACCCAGGTTAGAGTCAACAAGGGTTGGTAAATAGGACAAGGGAGTAGGCAAGGAATGTGACATTCGGTATGACATGAGTACTGCAAAGGTGAGGGCATTTAATGTGATACAACATGCATTAAATGCTGCGGAGACCTCCTTGCCCAAGGACACAGTCAAATGTATAAGCAAACTGGGTGTGTGAATGCCCAGTGGGGCAGCCAAGACCCGCCAAGGAGGTCCTGCAATGACCTGAGGAGGTCTTGTGGTGAATCGAGGGGAGATCTTCACCCATCGGGGAGGTCCTGACGGTTGGATCTCTAAAAGGGAGGTCTAAACGGCCAAGATCAAGTGCACCAGAGGAGGTCCACAAGGGCAAGGAGGAGGTCCTTACCCGCAAGGGAGGTCCCGACGGTTGGATCTCCAAAGGGGAGGTCCAACGGTCAAGATTAAACACAAACGGGGAGGTCCACAAAAGTAAAAGGAGAACCTCACCCGCAAGGGAGGTCTAAAACCGTAGGATCCAATCTAGGGGAGGTCTGAACGGTTAGGATTCCCAAGGGGAGGTCCTAACGATCGGATCTGCCAAAAGGGGAGGTCTGGATGGCCAAGATTTACAAAGGGGAGGTCTTGACGGTCCAGATTTACAAGGAGGAGGTCTGGACGGTTAAGATCTCCAAGGGGGGAGGTCTTAACGGTCCAACTGCAAAGGAGGAGGTCTGGCATTTGATTTCGATCGGACCGCCCAAAATGGTTGGGGCGTTTCGACCGCCTAACGCCACAACAAATCGGACCGTCCAATAAAGATCCAAAGGCTCAGAGAAGGTGGGAGGTTCGGACCAACAGAGCTAGCCCTGGATCTCAGCCTTAGAACTAAATCGGGTGATCCAAAATGGTTGGGACGTTCGGACCATCTGAACATCACAGCAAATCGGACCATCCAATGAAGATCTAAGGGCTCACAGGAGGTGGGACGTTCGGACCATCCGAACGTCTCACCAGGATCAAGCCGTCCAATGCAAATCGGACGACTCACAATCAATAGAGATGCAAATAGGCAAAGAGGAGGTCCTGGAGGACCCGGGGAGGTCTGGTAGGACACAGGGAGGTCTAATAAAGGTAAGGGGAGGTCCTAGAGGACGTGGAGAGGTCCTGAAGGACACGGGGAGGTCAAATAAATGTAAGGGGAGGTCCTAGAGGACATGGAGAGGTCCTGAAGGACACGGGGAGGTCAAATAAAGGTAAGGGGGCGTCCTAAGAAGCGGTAGTACCGCATGGTGCGGGTGGTACTACCGGGCTGATACTGAAGGGGACCTCCAGAGAAGGATCCCAAGGCTACAAGCAATGAAGGACGTCCAAGAAAACACGAAAAGCTTCACAGGGTTCCAAAGGATTTCAAATGCACACAATGGTGGCACAGACTTAGGGAGGTTGCGAGCCAGAGAAGACCCGAGAAGGAGAAATGGGACTCGGGGAGGTTTAAGCGTTTGGGAGGTCTGGACCAGAGGAGGACAACGCCAAGGTGGTCCGGACCTTTGGATCCAGATGAAGGAGAGGTCTGGGCCATTAGATCCCAGACAAAGGGAGGTCTAGGCCAGAGGTGGGTAAAAGATGGACAGAGAAGGAAAAATCTTCAAAACTCTAATAACTCAGCAACCAACAAGGAACTTTTAGTTGTAGTTTGAGTTAGTCAACTTAAATCCATTATGAAATTTCAGGTTAAGCTTTGAATTCTCATCAAAACAAAATGGTTCTTTTTATTTTGGAAATTCCAAAAAGATTCTAAAATAAATTCAGGGTGTCACATTTCCGGCCAGCCACCGGGAACGGTAATCGGCTGGTTACCGGTTTTCCCGAGAAAAACCCGGTTGAATTTCGTTTGAATTTGCTTAAAAACCAGCCGAAATTTGAAATTTAAAATTTGAACTTGCAAAATCCGGGAAAACTGGCTGGGATTTTGGATCCTGGACCCCGGCCGGTAACCGGTGGTTACCGGCCAGGAATTTTTTCCTTGGTTGGGACAAACTTCATAATTGTTATCTATGATGCAAGTTTACATGGTTGCTTAGACTAAATTATTTCAATCTTCGAATCCATAGGGAAGTTACGTGTTGTAAGTGTTCCGTGTAATCGTTGTTTTCATGTAAGCATATTCACTTTTTTCAGTCAACTTGTATTTTATAATATGCAGCTATATGGACGCTTTCCAAAATTACATGTGTATGCATATGGAGCCGCACCATGTGTGGATTATGCGATAGCAGATGCATGCTCACAGTTTGTTACCAGGTGAAATTCGAATCATGATACTAGTGAACTTACTGTACAGTTATTTATTTGCTAATAATGGCAACAGCATGTGATTTTCTTATTAATCGTCCATTACTTACAGCATTGTCCACAACGATGAATTTTCCGCGCGATTATCCATGAATTCGGTAATTAGATTACGTGGTGCTGCTATAAGAGCTCTCTCAAAGGATACTTCTCCAAATTCTGCTAATGTTAGCAAACTAGTTGGTGGAATCACGAGCATCAAAAGATACGATGAAAATGTTGTGGATCATTGTGCTTCTACCGGTGCTCTTCAGACAGTCAGTGAGGCAAAGCTAAGTAATGATCAAATCCATGGAAAGAATCTGATGCATACCATTAGAGGTGGTGTATTTCTCTTCGGTCAAGCTATATCTTGCTTGATAAATACTCCAAAACATCGAATTAGCTCCACTGCGGCAATTAACTATGAGTTGGGAAGATCTAGAACGACTGTCATCGGTAATGGAGGGAAGTGCATGGTTGCTTCCCAGAGTGTTCTGGATGTTTCGCACTCTGGAAAAACTAGTAATGCATACAGAGATGGCAATTTTCCAGACGATGACTTGAATGAATGTGGTAGGGGATACAGGTCACCTCGTTCAAATAATGGTACTGAACTCTCATCCGCTCCTAACGATCACATGTGTGCAATAAGTTTGTCTGACGGGCAATCACCAGAGATGTATCTTCCTGGCCTCATTATTTATATTGTTCCAGTAAAGAATGGTACTTCTTCGTTGCAGAAGACACTTGTGACTCGTCACAAGAACAAGAGTTACAAAGCGTTTATAGTTAATCGTCAAGATTTTATGGACCTTGTTGTGACACCTCGCATGTTCCTTGATCATCTCCCTTGGAGGTATATCCTCAAAACTATACTCGTCTGGAAAGTTCATTAGATCAAAACTCTAATCATTTGGAAAGTAAAGTTCATTAGATTTAAGGGCTAAATTTCTGTGCTATTCCAAGTGAAGATTGAGTATGAATTTTAAACCATTCTAGAATTAGCTGGATTGAAATTACACAGATTTGTTAGCCCTTGTTTCAGGTAAGTATAAGTCTGTAATTACAAATCCGTGCTTGTTTTGCTTGGGGTACCACAGACCAGATGCTTCTGTAGTTATGGAATTTTTTTGACAAAGATTACCACAAAATTGTTCACTGGTGTATTTTCTGTACTAATAAAACTGATCTTATGCTTTGTAGGTGTCACTACGCCATGCAAAGGGTTATAGAAACACGGAAACGGAACCAGCTCATTCATGATTCGTTCGCTAGAGTGGATGCCGTGTAAATCAATTATGCAGCTTGCCTTCTTTTTTGTACATAGGTTAGGAACTTAGGATCATCTGCTCTTTACGAGGTCGGTTACATACAGATTATTGACTGTAAGTAGAAGAATCAAGTGTTGAAACAGGCCTTCGGCCCATCCTGATGAGCATTGCTTGATCTTAGCATTGTTGTATTCAGCTTTTGATAGGCTTGCTCTAAGATCAACGGAGACTGCCTTTATTATTTATGAAAAAATTTGTAGCAAATTAAACCCCTAGTATCAACTTTTGCTTCAAGCAGTGCTGTAACTTTGATATTTGCACAGTACATGTAAATATCCACCGTAATATCTGAACTGCCATGGATTATGTGCTCATTGAATAAAAAGTAGTTTCTGTAGAGAGGAAGGAACATTCTTCATGATATTACATTTAATTTATGTTGGTCTGAACTCTGAAAGCATTACAACCTTCCTGTACCCATCAAGTCCGGTTAGCACAGCAGTCATTTACGGTGCATTTTGACTTGTTTGCCACAGAGATGACTTCTTAACCAGGTGTATATGATTGAAGGTGAAGGTTTTTGCTGACAAATATGTGAAATTGTAAATAATTCAGTCAAAAAAGCTTACTTGCAGGACTTCCCCTCATTCAATTGTATGACATATATAGTTTCAGAGCTTTCCCATGGAGACTTGCATTTAATTCTCTTTTGCTCTCTGTCAGAAAAGAACAAATCAAGTACTAGTATGCTAGTATTCTAAGTGCTAGTGTGTGACAACTAGAAGGTGATGACTGATGAGGATACAGCCACATGAGTTGACTAGACAAAGGTTTAGATCGAGCACCTCAACGACCTCATCCTACCATAATAAAAACACCAAAACAAATGTCGGCCCCAGCAAGCAAGCAGGTAAAGTTGTCATGGACCTTTTTAAGGGGCCCAATCCATCATCATCGTCGTCCCCCGAAAAATGATTCCTGAAAAAATAAAACCCAGAAAGATATCCCATCAGATTGAAAAGAACCAAGGAATCGTGATGACGAGAAGCAAGTATCCAAAGAAACAGTTTTCTACTCTACTTGCTGCTTGACATGTTGGAGCATCGAACTGATCAGGACAAGCCAATCCAAAGTAGCAGATATATTCGATGTGATCGTCGCTGTTGCCTCTCGTCTCGTTCCTTGTTCAGGGCAAGACCGAGCTAGACTAGTCCAGCTTTGTTCCAATCTGATGTACCAAACTGAAACATGTTGACAGTTGAGCAGTTCGAAAAATTCCGGCACGTCCCTTTTTCTGCACCGGTCAGGCGCCAACAAGCTTCACGATCGAATTACCTCTCCATATCGAACACCACATCTCTGAAACAGGAAAGCAATGGCTTTTCGGTTGAAAAAACGCCCAAAAACTTTCACCATCCGAGCTTAATCCCTCCTCTTTGTCTCCCGGCAAGCCGGCGGCGACGGCGGTTTCGCCGGCACTTTCTCTCTCTAGAAAAAAAAAACCTTCTCCCAAAGACTTTCAGCGACCAAAGGAAGGAGGAACCTAGGCAGGCTTGTAAGTTTGACAAAAGCTAATTTGTCAAGCAAAACAAAATCAAGACGACGTAGGTTTGATTGTCTTCCTTGGCCAACCGACGACGCTGGAAATTCTACACAAAGTGGACGGGTGTTCGCAGTCTACAAGCGACGCCCCTAGCTTAGCTAGACGCCTAGACTCACCAGCCAATGATATGGCAAGGAGGAGACGAGACGCCAGCTCTGCTCCAAGGGCGCCGACTAGACGACGTCTGGCTCCCCAAGTCGTCGTGAGTTTTCACTGATTCCCGCTGCATCCGAAAGACGTACCTAGCTTGCTGCCGGAATGCGAACATCGTCCTCAGCAGCTCGCATGCGTGGCGCTTTTTAGGCGCTCTTTTGAGCAGCAGAACGGCCGATCCATCGAATTTAGTACACGCACACACTGCACACTACTACATCGCACTACAGCTAGAGCTAGTGCCTGGTCAAAGGAGTCCATTAATACACTACACCGCACACGCTTAGACAGTGCTCAACGAAGACGTTAACTGAAGCATTGCCCCTCTCCCTCTCCTGACAAAAAAGCTTCGACGTCGTCACGGCCATCTTTGTGGCCTAAATGCAATCTACGATTCCCGGATGGAAACCCCAGAAAGCTGGCGAGGCACACGCTTAGACAGTGCTCAAGGAAGACGTTAACTGAAGCAATGCTCCTCTCCCTCTCCTGACAAAAAAACTTCGACGTCGTCGCGGCCATCTGTGTGGCCTAAATGGAACCTACGAGGCTACGATTCCCAGATGGAAGTCCGATTCTCGCCGACTTGGCGTGCTTGGACCCACGTGTCAGTGACCACCACAGAACCTAATGTATATCACTTGTTCAGACCTTGACTGGCTCCTATGTGTGGAACATGTTCTACGTTAGCGTGAACGAATTATACCAGATTTGCACCTACTTACAAAACTAGTAAGAGCATGTATAATAATATAGACAACTGTTGTTTATAATATTCCTCTGTATCATCTATAGATAGTACGAAAAATAACTTCTATAATGCCCCCATCTCGATCTCCTCTACATCATCTCGTATCCTATGTGTCAAGGATTATAGACAGTCGACGTCACACCATTATATATGCTCTAACTGGAGTATACTAATCAAACAAAATATCCCACATACGTACTACGTATGTATGTACGCATGGAAAGGCAAGGAGTTCTTTTTGCCTAAATGGCACTGTTCCGCGGCGTATTTGTAATTGTGGCTCTCCTTGTGCGGTATTTGCAAATATAGCAGTCCGGATGAGCCTCACACCGCCACGTGTGCAATTCCGGTCGGCCACCACCCGGACATGGTGTGTCCGCACGGCCACTACTCAGACACGGTCTTGTCCGCACGACCACTTTCCGGACATGACGCGTCCGCACGGCCACCACCCGGACACGGGCTGGTCCACACAGCCACTACCCGGGCACGGCCTCCTCTGCACGGCCACGATCCAGACTAGCGACGTGTCACCCGCTGACGCATGTCCCTCCTTGCCCGGATTTCCCGCTCGGATTCCCCGTGTGGACAAGTTTGTTCAGGCGGTGGTCGTGCGGACACAATACGTGTTGGCACACCACATGTCCAGCTATGGGCGTTCAGCCGATGTGTCGCGACACCCACAACAGTGACACTTAGAACAAACACTCGATTACCAAGTGTGTTTGGAGTAGTAGTACGTTTCCGGGAAGCAGCTAGCACGCATGCATGCACTGCGCGGCCGCTGATTGGCTGGCGCCGAACCTAAATATTCGCACGCTGCGCTGAGCCGAGTCCAAAAGGCTTCGTCTTAAGTTAATCGCATTCTGACACATGCATCTGCCCGGATACAAATACAATGCACCCAACATCCAAATCCCAGTTCCAACCCTTCTCGGATCAAAAGGGAGTCTACCGCCTAAGCGTGAAGAAACAGGGCGGATCCAAGAATAAATATCGTTGGGATTATTCTTACTAGAACATTAGAGTTATTACTTATTTACGATGTGTCATATGCTATTTCTATACTATAGTCTTAAAGGATTAGTAAGAGGTCATTGAGATCAAATGACCCAATGCATCTATACCGGATCCTGGAAAGAAATCAGAAAGCCTTTTCAAATTTTGGCCATCGTGGGCCATGGACCGTGCATGCATGCGTAGAGCCAACTTCGAAAGGGAGACGGACGACCCGCGACGACGCCGCGGCGGCGGCGGCGGCGGCGGCGACTCGCTGATCCCCTTTCGGCCGGCCTGCCGGTCAATTCCGCCTAATTATTAACTGCCCAGGCCACGTGGATATCTATTGTACCTACGTCGACGTCGAGGATCGGCGCGACCGGATCATTTTTCTGCTGGGGATGAAGGGATTAATGGCGATGGATCGAGCGAACTCTTTCGCGGGGAATTAAGAACAAGGTTACGGCCTGACGGGTTTGGTTGGCTGGTAATCCGCCATGTCGACGCAGGCGACCGAGTGTCAGCCTCAGCAAGTCAGCCATGTCCATTGTCCACACTCACAATAGTCTCACACTCTGTCTCTCTCTCCCCCGGCCCCTCCCCTATCAGCTGTAGATTGAGTAGGACATTTTCTTGCCACGCTCATTAACTCCTCAAGTCTTCACATATCACATATGCAATGCGAGCCATGAAATCCCATCAATTGCGTCCTGCAGGCGCATATATATCAGGTGAGAACTCATATGACAAATCGGAGACGCGCCTGCAAATTTGTGTCAATGTGGACTGTTAGTTCAGATTAGACATAATGTTAAACTGTCACTGAAACTTCATGGCGTGTTTTAAAGTTTTTTTCCCTGCTGAAATGATACAATTAGAGCTCGTTTTCAGTACAAAGTTTTTGCTAGTTTACTGATTTAGTAGGAAAATTTTCTCCACAAGAAACTAACAAGTCTAGATACGGGTTAATTACCTTATTAAATTGGAGCAGTCTTTATCGCCTCAAATTATCGCCCATCTCGTAGATAGTTAGTTGGAAGGATCCTGTTGGATAATTTTCAGTAACAAAGGGGCTTGATTAAAAAATCAAATAGTGGAATGAACTCGAATAAACAAAATTAGACATGATGGCCTTGATTACACAAAACTGAAATAGCTGAGAGATCTTAAGCCAATAAAATTGGACTGTGAACTTGCGTTCTTGTACTTAAAAAGACTCTCTCCCGCTTGCTGCTCGCCTCAGCCGCATAAATTGAAATATATATAGCTTTGCAGTCCCCTGCCTTACAGCTTGGCCATACCGCCAAAAAATCTGATCTAAAATCGAGAAAATAGCAAGTATTCATCAACGTTTTCTTACTAAAAACCTCCTTTCTTTTATCTTGGATCTAATTCTACTTGCTCTTTCCCAGTCTTTTTCAAAAAAAATATATTCTTGCCTTTTTTTAATCCAGTTTCGATTTTTCTCCTCAATGAATTCTATCTTAAAGCACACATTGCTAGCACTAGAAAACTTCTCTTTTCTTTCTATTGAGATGAAAAAAGAGCAAAAAGTTGTTTTTCAGTCACGGGCTGCAAGATTCAGAACAAATTGGGGAACCATTAACTAGAATTCTCCTCTTTCTTTCTTTTTTAATTGCAGTAGTGAGCGACTCTTAAATCGGTGTCCTCTCCCCATCTTTTAATGGCATAATAAAATAGAAGGCTTAGAGCGCAAATTTGCCTGATCCCCCGTTGTAAAATGCAACCAAGTTCCTAAAAAAATGTAACGTATAAAAAATATCTAGCAAAGAAAAACTGTTTATACATGCTGCGGTAGTTTCTTGCTAGCATAGTAGCATGTGACTCCTTTGTTCGGTTAGCTTTGCTTGTTCGGTGAGTTGAGTGATGGGGCAAGTGAGAATCTGGACGCTCAAAGAAGAAACTAAAAGAGGAGCAGCTGAACAAGCAAGGTGGTGATGAGCAAGCAAGCACATAAAAATAGAGAGAGAGGGGGGGAAGTGCTTAATTAATTATCAGTGCTCCCATACCAACACATGCAGGACCTGACCTGCCTGACTAGGGGGAGAGGTTAATTGGAGTCCAGAGAGTGAGGCCACGTACTACAAGTTTGGTTGGTTACATGGGGTCACCCACTCACCCCTCTTGTGCTTGTAGCAATGCATTTGCCCAGCTTGGCCTTATTTAATCCGCAAAGGCCACCTTTCAATGATCAGTGCATCGAATGTTCACTCAAGACCGTACAGAGAGATAGAAGAAAATGTCAAGACGTGATGACCGATGCCTACACCGCAACAACTCGTACGAGATCTCCAACTACACGGATGCCTACGCTATAACAGCTTTCAACACGAAGTCAACGCTCGAGCTACATGCATACATTTTTTAAGAGGAAAGTTTTTATATGCCACGAGAAATGAGGAAAGTTTTTATATGCCACTACAAAGTTTCTCGGCCATCGATCTGGCACGGTAAAACGCTCTCTCGATCGCATGTCACTGTATTTCACCAAAATTGTTTGTTTTTGCCATTGTTAATGTTGTAGAAACCAAAACCATACACATAGATGGAAACTAAACTAGTGATTAATATGGCCAGCTATGAGAGAATGCCAGCTATGAGAGAATGGACATGGACACGAAGATGGAGGACCAGATGGTGAGCGCCAAGGCGGCGACGAGGTAAGTCCAGAGGAAGATGACAGAGCATTCATCTTGCCCAAAGTCGTATAGACGAGACATGGGGATCCAGATTATATGCAGTACGTGCAGAGGGGGTACTGCGCGCACAATAATATGAATATGCTACAGTGATATCGTACAAAATCGTACCATTCTCCACTATAGAACAATGCCCCGATGTTACCGAGCAAAGAAATTGTACTGTAGCGTTTGATCTAAACCATAGGATTCCGATCGGCCAGTTGGGAGACACTCCTAATGTAGAGTACTGTTCATCATCTACATTTAGGCCTCCAATGCAGAGGATCCGAGTTAGATTCGGATCCTCTGCATTAGAGGGGTAAATGTTGAGGATGAACAGTACTCTACATTAAGAGCTTCTCTCAACCGTCCAATCGAAATCCAATGGTTCAGATCAAATGCTATAGTATCTGTGCTACAATACAATTTCTTCTCATACTAAAATCGGATATTATGCTACAGTGAAAAATGATACAGTGCCGTGCAGCGATCACTATAGCAGGCTCATATTATTGTTCGCGTAGTACCCCTCTCTGCAGTACTGCAGACAATCCGGATCCAACAACTACGAGATCTCCAACTACACGGATGCCTACACTATACAGCTTTGAACACAAAGTCAACACTCGAGCTACATGCATGCATTTTTTTTAAGAGGAAAGTTTTGATACGCCACTGCAAAAGTTTCTAAGTCCCTAGTTTGGCATTGCAAAGCACTCTCTCTCTTACATGCCACTACATTTCACCAAAATTGCCCATTTTTGACTTTGTTGACCAGTCAAGCCGCTAGACGCGTAGAGCAGCGGAAGAAGAGTTGGAGCAGCCTGGTCCAACATAGAGCGCGTCGATGCAGTGGTCGTAGTCGATCGTCCAGCGTCGAGCACGTCGATGCAATGGTCGTAGTTGATCGGCTAGCGTCCTCGCGCATCGATCGTCTCCTCCAGCAACTTCATTCTGCAGTTTCTTATGAAGATCGCGGATCGTCCTCAAGTGCAACAGCAACTGCAGTAGTGCCTCTATGGTATCCACATGTCCAGGGAAGGAACAACCATACGCTGGTGTGCTAGCACCAAGTCGCACGGCAGAGCTCTCAGGAAGATGGCGGCTAGGGTTTCGGTGGAGTAACTCACGTCCCGCCCTCTCTAGCCTCAAGCATATCCTTATATAGTGCTCATGACGGATCCTATCCGAACACGTTTTACGAATCGTATCCGTATTGGTTTGTTCCAACCCGTTAAGTCTGTGACCCAATAGGTTTATGCGTATTCGGTTGTGATTCGGAAACACCTTTTCTGACCACGAGTCATTAGCGGTACCTAGCAGGACATAACGATTCCCAAATACACACAAATTATATCGGACGAACCTTAATGCAATATGATCTACGACCAGATCCTCATCACTTATAACCAGGTCCTATCTCTATACGGCCAGTTTGTATTTGGTCACGACTAGTCTGTAACTCCTTACGACTAGGTTACGACCACTCCGTGATTACGTTCGACCAGTCTACGACCAGCTTGTATCTCCATACGACCAGTGCGTAACTGATTGAACTAAGTGACCTACTCGTGTATGCTCCCTTTGCCTCACGATATCTGGTTGAACTCCAGGTGAGATGTTGTGTCATCCATGGACTGTTCAATACTTTCTCGATCGAGTGTCGGATAACTTCATGTGGTCGAACACTTCGACCACTAGTGGCATGGCCATGCACTTACTTTATCCGACCACAACGAGGGACCCAGAGACATCTCTCCTGTTATGTTAGGAGGGGCAAATCCCATATTCGACCAGTCACATTCATCTGCATGTTTCATAGCATACCCGAAAACTACCTTTATAACTACCCAGTTACGAGCAATGTTTGGCAACCCCTAAGAGTGCTATTACATATGTAGGAAACCATGCTGATCTCAGGTCTAAGGATTATACATCATCATTGCTTGAGACCAACTAACGACACACATAATCATAACAATCTCAATAGTGTCTCAATGTGGGTCAATCCAACCCCATGTTCTCTAACATGTGTTCACATTATTGATTCGATATCCCTATATCCATGACTGGTGAAACATGATCATCAATCAATACAATGTGCTGGTCGATAGAGTCAATAGTGTTCCGACCATTGGCATCCGTCCAAGGATTCATTTAGAATGACATCATATAAGTTAAAAGAGTTTCACCAACAAGTCACATACTTGTTAATCTTCATAACCAATAATTCATTCAAGGAATAGGATAACATATTATCAAATATTATGAACATAATGAAATATAATCATCTTTGTGATTGCCTCTAGGGCATATTTCCAACATGCCCAACATGGGTTAGTGCGGCCTCAGGAAGGCGATGGATAGCGGCATTGCGGGGGGTTGCACACGACAGCAGAGGCGGCATCCGGAGATGAGATGACAGCGGCGACAAAGAACCAGCGGCATTTCGCAACAATAGGCGCATGCATAAAAAACACGACGACATGGGGAGCTCGTTCATGCAGGCGGCATGACTAAAAATGGTTAGTGGTGATGGGGCGGCGGTGGCTGGTCTTGGAGAACAATATGGTGGTAGAGGCGTGCTATGGTGATGTGTTGGCTGAATTGAAGTGGGAAAGAGGAAGAGGGAGTGGAGGCGATGTTTTGGGCAAGAAGAATCGCAGAGGTGTTCATCGAGGGCGACGAATTTGGCGGCAATGTTGGTTTGATCAAAGATGGGGAAGAAGAGGTCGCCAGATCTGAGCTGACGAGAGGTGCCTCCAAGAGCGGCACAAGTGGGAGCGCCTCTCCTCCTCCGAGGGCGATTGCTCCTCGTCCCCCTCCATTAACAAGCCTGAGATTGAACCAGTCATACCCTGCATCGATGATCTCCTTGTCTTGCCGCTGCCGTTTGCTCCTCACAGGGGCCCTCGGTGGCTGCTACTTCTCCTCATGTTCCCCCTGTACCCACGATGGGCCCACACCATCACCATCCCTGTCCCTGTTGCCATCTCCCGCGGCAGCACCGGGCTCCTTAGGCTCTGTTTCCACCGATGACGGAGGTGGAGGTGGAGGGGAAGGGAAGGGAGGCAGTTTCCATAGAGAAGAGGCTATGGTGGATGTGGAGGGGAGGGGGGAGGGAGGCGGTGGTGAAGGAGAACGCGACTCTCATGACGCGACGACAAGTGGGGCTTTTGGATTGTCCCAACTGGCTGAGTAGAAGGGAGCTCAGTGGATGAGGAAGAAGACGAGGGTAATTTGGCCATTTTGGGAAAATCTGACGGGGAAAATCTAACGGAGTTGACGACAGCGGCGAAAATGAGTAATTTTGGTGAAATATAGTGGTACGTAAGGGAGAGAGCGTTTTATAGTGATCTCGAGAATGGAGATCTTTGTAAAATCCCTTTTGTTCCTCTCATAAATCCGAATTTTGGACTTAATTGGCCCCCTATAGCACCATAATTCCAAAACTAGCCCCATTACCAACAGAATTCCATTTTGGCCCCTTCCTAGCGCCTGCTGTTGTCGGGGACGGTAGCAACTCACCTGCTGCGCCATATGACTGCAGCATCAACTTGCTACCGTTGAGCTTGGCAGCAGCTAAGCTGTTGTGGCTGGGCTCGACAGTAGGCACCTGCTGCCCTCAGGCACGGCAGCAGGTTGCCTCGCCCCGCCATGCGCCGCGCGGCCATGGCCCGGCCCCCGATGCTCCCTCTGCGCACAACATGCACCGCCATGCGCGCAGCCCGGTCCCCCGCCGCCGCTGTTCTTACTTTTTTGCGCCACGCACGCCATGGTCGCTCAGGCCCTACTGCCTTGGCTTTGGTTGTTCCTGCGTGTTTGAGTGAAGAATGCATAAATCGAGCAGATTTAAATGCAAATGGCGCCATTTTCGATTCATGATCCGAGAGGAAGAGAGCCGAGAGAAAGAGAGCTCATGGAGAGAAGGAGAAGCCAATCGAGAGAAGTTGAAGTTTGCTCGCCATTCTGAAAGTTGTGCATCGTCTTGTGAGAACCTAGAAAAGGTAAGTGTCATTCGCATCTGGCTATAGTTTTAGCAATGTGATTATGATATAATTAGATGATTTGTAGTTTCTTATTGTAGCAACTGAGTAGTTATAGTTGTGTAGTCCGTGTATTTTGACTTAGTGTTCAGACATAAAATTAGAAGACTTAATGTGACTAGCACGTAATTAGAAGACTTAGTAGTTAGCAATGTGATTAGCCCGCAATTAGTTGACTTAGCAGACTTATTGTTGTTAGTGTTGTAAATTTTAACTCGGTGATTTGTATAGTGTGAGGAACTTGATCGTAAAAAATCAAAATATTTGGAGGCCGTTTAACGAAATAGAAATAGAATTGAAATAGAGTCGCTGACGGTCGGGTCCCATCGAGCACGTGGTCCACGGACTCTTGACTAGGCATGTTGACCTTTGGTCCATGCACTATGCCATGGACCGAGTCAATGACAAACGGGTCCCACTTGTCAGTAGGCTATTAATTTTGAAATTAAATGAAAAAGAATACTATGCAGTAGACCCCGCATGTCAGTGGTAGAGACTAGGTAGCTCGGGTATAAAAAGTTTTAAATGCATTAGAAAATTCTGAAGTGATTTATTTTTGCACTGTAATTAGAACAAGTTAAAAAATTCATAACTATTAGAAATTAACCCCAATTTTAGTGAAACCAATTTTGTTGGCTTCCTTTTTTATTATACTTTAGCTTAGAATAGGTTTGAAACTTTTTACTACCATAGAAAATTTCGGAATTGGAATTAAATTCGGTTAGGAATTATTTTTACACTACAAATTAAATTAACTTCAATATTTCATAGAAAATTCATATGAACTGCAATTGAGATGAATCAATTTTTGTTGGTCATGAAATTTTATTCCGTATATAACAATGTAATTGTTATCTCCACTAGTATTCTGTAATTTTTCGCGAGATGTTTAAATAGAAATAGAATTGAATCTGCAACCATGTAATTTTCATGTCTAGTACTACATTAGATTATGAACAAATTACAGAAGTGTCAGGAACTTGAACCTAAAATTTCAAAATATTCCGAGCATTGCATATCAGCGGTTTCATATGCACCTGTGTTAGGTACTTTATGGCGGAGATTCAAGATCTGTTCGTGTTCCACGGGGACGCTCTCGTACGCGATGGGCTGTACAGGGCAGACCTGTCAAATTGTGGCCGGACTGTGATCCGAGTGCCAGGTCTAAAGGACATGAGCCTCTCGGAGCTAAGGCTGTGTGTGCGTTCCACGTTCGATCGTGCCACTGCAAGGAAGAAGCTACACATCGAGGCGTTGTATGCCTCGGTGGTGGGTGGTGCAGGCGAGACAATTTGGCAATTTATGAAGGTGACAAGTGACGCTTCATGGGCCTATTACATGGAGGCTGTTTACAACCCTGCTGCTGTGATATATGCACGGCCGATGGTCTAAGTTCAATTCGTGGAGAGCACGGGGACATCTGCCGTGGGTGGTTCCGATGAAGCTGCTGGTGAGGAGGAGCCTGCGTTGGTCTCCGGCGTTGGAGGAGACGCGGGCGAGGAAGTGGGTGATGGAGACCTAAGGAGGCGTGCCGACAACTTCGAGCCCAACGAAGGAGTGGAGAGATGTGGGCAACCCGTATTGATTGCCACGAGCACCTAGTCGACCAGGCGGAAGAGGTGGAAAGCAAGGAGGAGGATGTGGAAACAACTAGTTTTGAAGACGACGAAGACAGAGAAGCTGCTACGGGAGGTGTAGTTGGTGGTGTTGTGACCACCGACATTTCTTTCGTCTCCTCAAGATTGGACGATGTTGCAACGACATCGTTGGTTTTGCCACAGCCGGAGGGAGCCGAGTGGGGGTTCAATGAGGACACTGATACGGCGTTAGGTACTAGTACCACCATGATGGCCGAGAGGGGTGGTGGTGTGAGCCAGAAGGACAGAAAAGAACAGGAGGAAAGCCATGCGCCAGTTTCTAAATTTATGGTGATCCAGATTGGTGAGATTCCAATTCAAATAGTTATCTGAGTCCAGTACTTTAGTTAGCCTTAAACTGAATTTTGTTCGGTCCATGTTTTCCTATCCTAGTGGACTACTCGTGATGTTGCTTTTAATTAATTGAGTCAGTGTCCTGGTTGAGTCGCGTGGACGTTTGGTGGTGAGTCCGAGTCCTTGTTGAGTCCGTTCTAGTCCATGGTTAGGTCGGTTAAGGGCTGCATAAATATGCACCAATCGGCAACTTTGTAAAGGAGAGTTATTTTTATTAGGTTTTTGCTTTGAGAAATAAACCCAGAAAAAGATCTAGGATGGCGGCCATATCGTGTTTTTCTGTTCTTGTGAATTCCTGAGTTGGATTTCATCTAGTCGAGTTGATTTCCGCTTGCTGCATGGAGTTTGCTCGCTGATCTGTGATTCTCTATTTTTGTTCGCGCACTGAGGTGTGTGCGGGTGAGAATTTTGTTTGGAATCGGCTAATGCTACCATAGCTAGTTGATTCAATTATCTATCTTGTTGTGTTCTGGTTGACGTGAGGAGATAGAAGCTGAGTTAAGGATTGAATTCTGCTACTATTCTGGCCGAAATATTTGGGGCTGCTGCTGTTGTTTCGGACGGGAGAAAAGAAAGAGCTACTGTTGTCTCTTGATTGCTACCGAATTGACATCAAGGTCAAGTTTTCTGTCACAAATTGCCGGCCAAAAGTTGCTCGGGAATTTCAATGTCAATTCGATTTGTTTATTGCTTGGTCCAAATTGTTTATTGCTTGGGGCTATTTTTACTTTAGACTAGCCGAGTGCTATAGAGTCTTTAACTGCTCCTACTTAATGCTTTGAGTTGGTGTTGGCAACTATTCACTGTGATCAAGAATAGACATCGTTACTGCTATTGGATTAATCCAAGAGAGAGAGGCTGAATCACTGTTGCGCATAAATAATATACAAGTTGTTGCTGCTGCCGAATTGATCCAGCCCTGAGAGTGATTGTTGTTATTATTTTTTTGGGTACCGTGAAAGATCGGGCTAATTCGTGTACATATTAGTGTTCTCTAATTTGTGCCACATCAGACACCCTGCTCCTAGGGCAACGCTTCCCTAACAAGAGCGCCGCCCATCATGCTATTGCTAGATACGCCATTAACATTGGTCGGACGTATCGGGTGCAAAGGTCCAACCCCGACACCTACATCATTAGGTGTGTTAATGAGTCCTGTGATAGCAAGGTCCGTGCGCAGCGGTTCACAACCGCGGCCACTGGCTTCCAGATAACGGTGCTGAAGGACCGCACATGCGAGCTAGCTGAGCCGCTTCAAAGGCACCGCAATATGACGTCCTCGTATGTTGCCAGCCTGATAAGCCACCTCGTTGCTGGAGATGTGTCCATTTCGCCAATGCTCCTACTGGCGGATGTTGCCAATATGGTGGGGTTCGCGGTCAGCTACAAGTCAGCATGGTGGGTGAAACGGAAGGTGGTGGAGCAAATATTTGGCACATTCGAAGAGGCTTACAACTTAGTCCCAAGGATGCTGCATCAAATTGTAGAATCAAATCCCGGGACATACATAAACAAGCTTGACCGGGTGCATCCGACGGAGGGGCCCAATTGTTTTGTTCTTGAAAGGGTCTTCTGGGCCTTCAGTCAAGCGATCGAAGGGTTCAAGCATTGTCGTCTCGCGCTGACGATAGACGGCACCTTCCTATGTGGGAAGTACAAGGGTACCATCCTCACCGCCGTTGCAGCCGATGCGAATGACCAGTTACTCCCCGTGGCCTTCGCAATTGTTAAGAGCGAGAACACTGATAGCTGGCTGTGGTTCTTGTCAAATGTGAAGCAGGCGGTGGTCCAAGACGCCCAGATGTGTGTGCCATCTCGGACCGCAATGCTGGGTTGCTGTCCGCGTTGAGCATGATGCAAAACAGGATGTAGCCGATGTTCCAGTGGAATGATGTGAAGAGCCGTTGGTGCATGAGGCATCTCGCGGCGAACTTCCACACAAGGTTTCAGAGCAAGGACCTGATGAAGATGTTCAAGAAGCTCTGCATGCAGAACCAAAGGCGGAAGTTCGATGCGGTGTGGAGACAGCTCGATGAGGAGACCAGGAAGCATCTAAGGAACTCGGCGAACGCTGAGGCAGGGGCAGTGACAGGAGGGTCCGCGAGAGTTGGGGAGTTCACACAGTGGGTTAATGTAACGTCCCAAAATTTGGCTTTTCAAAAAAAAAATCTTTTGAATAGTTAGTAGGGAAAAAATTCACCATTTGATTTTATTTGGATTAATAAAGCTTGACCTGAACTTTCATAAATCAAAAATAATTTAATATGATTAATCTCTACATCAACTATTATCAAAAAAAAATTTATTTGGGTTCTATGTGCTTGGATATATTTTCTAGACTTTTCTAGAATTTTTTCCAAGTGCATTTGCTATCTTTTATTTGCCCTTTTGTGTTTTCAGCTATTTTCAAAAATAGATAACCTATCTATAAATCTCAGATTCTAATTGGGCTGAATCCTTTTGATCTGGCTTGATCCTTTTCTCTTTCGGCCTGGTCTGCCAGCCTTTCCTCCAGCCCATTTCGCCGCTCCCTTTCCTCCGTGCGCTCGCGAGAAGCCCAGTCGCACCTTGGCCCTTTGCTCCTTTCCTGGCAGTGGCGCACGCACCAGTAGCCCAAGCCAACCCAACCAATTGGCCGCCGCTTCCGTTCCTTTGGCGCGTGTGCGTGAACAGCCCAGCCAAATCCAGCTCCCGCTCGCCATTTGTCTCGCTGGGAGACCAGGTATGAGCAAACCGCGTGCCTCCTTTTTTTCTTCCGCGAGTCCGCCTGGCCCGTTTCTTCTTGGTCCGACCGCACCAGCCCACGACCGCTTTTCTTTTCCGCTCGCGTGAAAGCCGGCGCTGCCTTTCCTTTTTTCTTTGTCGCTGCTTGGTGGTCCCGCCCCTTTTGCCAGCACATCATCTTCAACCCGTGGCCATCAGGGACTCCTGAGTCCAGGTGCAGCACGCCGCCGCCGCCGGGTGCATCCCCAATTCCTCCCTCCGGTCCTATATAAGACCATCCAATTGCGTCAGTTTATTCGCATTGACCTCCTCCACTAAAACCCTAAAGTCTTCTCCCCGATCTCATCCTCTGTGCGTCGCAATCCATCAAATACCGAGGATGCCCGAAGGTTCTTCGCTGATGAATCACTCCGCCGTCCGTGCATCTCCGGCCGTGCCGTCTTCGCCTTCGGGTCCGCAATAGCGAGGGCTACGCCGTGCTTGCACCCACTCTGCTCGGAGGAGCCCCGTTTGCCGTTTTCGTCCTCGTTCGACAAACGACCGCCGCCGCTCCACCCCGATCTATTAACCAGTGAGATCCTCCGCCTTTCTTTGACCGTCATGTCGTGCCATGACACCCCCTCATCTGGTTTCCTCCCTTGCCCCTCTAGTTCCTTCACCGCATTACCGCTACCGCTCGTTTCCCTTGTCTCCGGTCATCTTCTTCTTGCCAGCGTCCTCATCGTTCTCAGGTGGCTTCCAGGTGGTCTCCGAGCTCCTTTCGTCATCACCAACGCGGTGCTCACCTCATCCTCCCTTGGGCGCCACTTCCTTGCCGAATCCATGGTGAGCCGAGAACCTTGCCGCCGCCCGAGCCGCCGCTGCCATCATCTCGTTGCCGGAGCTGCCAAGCCAACACCTCCAGAAGCATCCTCGTACCCTCTGGAGTCCGTTTTGCTACTTCCCTGGAGTCCTCTTGTCGCCGGTTGCCTTCGTCGTCGACGCCGCCCTCATTGCCGCCAGCCAAAAGCTCCAGAGCCTCCTTGTCTCTCTCAGGTGTTCTGTCCGCCAGCGTGGCAGCCATCTCATGTGCCACCTCTGCACTCAAGCCCATGTGGCACCCGTGTGTCGTCAATGTGGCACCACCTCAGCACGTGTGTGGCAGGACCCGAACCAAAAGTCCTTAGACTCAATCCACCATACACCTTGTCTATGGCAGTGGGCCCCACAAGCAAAATCAATTTCCTTTCAATTCTTTTCAGCCGATTCCCTCGCTGACGTCATGTTTCTATTTTCCCTTAGGAAAATAAATCCAGTAAATCCATAAATCTGATTTTCATGATTTTATGTGATTTCAATCTTCCCAAGCTCATATCTTTTGCATCCGAACTCCGATTGAGCTCATTCAAATTTCTAAATTCATCTAAATTCGAGATCTATTTATCTGAGATTTTTATTTAAGTTTTGGAGTTTGTTTTGCCTCTGTTATTTATTTGTTTTGGTTTATTTGCTTGTTTGCGAGTAGACGTTGATACTGCGAGATGTGCTTATCAAGAAGGAGCTGAAGATCAAGACAGTAGAAGATTAAAGATAAATAAAGATTATCATTGCTATAGCAAGGCAAGTTATACTTTTGATCATGTTGAATCCCAGTTTTCTAAAATTACTTTGATTTAAATTATTGCATTTACTTTAATTATTTATTTCAATGCTTTTGGGATTAGTTAATATCCAATTTGTTATGACCTCCTTGTCTAATTGTATGCCATAATCTTTTGTCACCCTAGTTTGGTTAATTTAGTTGGTGCTATTGTATTACCAATATGGGATGGTTAGATGCGATTAGATTGCTTAGCCATGCTACGAGTCATCTTCTCATGTAAGCTGCAAATATAAACTTGACTAAATGACTATGGAACTATGTGATAAAAACTGTGTGCACTGTGTGCTATTACTCGTTGATGGCATATGTTGCACTTAACCAACAAGGTGGGAAATGATTTAGACTGGGGCAAGTGGTGGATACTGTGTGATATTTTGGTGGAGCTATGTGTGTGGGCTTAATAACCTATGTGCATAGGGATTTGTAGTTTAATTAGAAGTCTTGCCTTGGTCAATTAAGGACTTAACTTTGTGCGCCATTGAACTGAGCCTCTCGTACAACCACATGCCTGGTATGGGACGGGCCTAACTTAGTAAGTTATAGAGTCTTGACATTGATTACTCAGGTAGTAGGTTAGGCTGTGTGCATGGGTGGAGGTGTGCTACCAAGTAGTCACATCACGGGGCGGTTCGCCGTGTCCCTGTCGTCCAACGGTGTGTGTCAGACTGACTTCCTGTGTGGGGTTGTCTAACGGTTTGTAATCACACTGGGAGTATCAATGCTTGAGATGAAGTTTCCGAAAGGTTTTGTTGTGATCAGCTCTGATCCAAGTGATTGCATCTTGTGGGTAAAGTGTACAAACTCTGCAGAGTGTTAAATCAATCTATTCGAATAGCCGCGTCCGCGGTCTTGGACATGCTCGGGGATTTCACACGAGGGGTAGATTTTCATAAAACTTGGGATGGGGCAGCTGTGTGGGATAACTTATGCAGCTGTGTGAATAACTTGATTAGGCTATGTGTCTTTGTGAAAACAAATGATAAAACTTATTATTGTCTATTTGTTTTGAATTATGCTTTCAATCTATTATTTGTATTCAAATTGCAAATGTTGCATTTCTGCAAAATAACCACAGAAACCATTCCTTTGGAATAAGCCTGCATCTATAATTGCATTTCTGTGGTATGACTTGCGAGTACGGTGTGTACTCATACTTGCTTTATTAAAACAAGCAGAAGTGAAGGGATCGCCAATCAACAAGGTCTACTTCAAGGATCGTGGAGAACTAGGTCGCAAGACTTCACCGATTGCTGTGGGCATATGGATGGGCATCACTGAAGTTATTATGTTTCATTCCGCTGCAGCTTCATTGAGCTATCTGCCCTCTAAAGCATTAATTGTAAGTTTGACCTTAAGGTCTTTACTCTGATGTTTATTGTTATTTGCCTATTTATTAGTTATCTTTGCATATGGAAATGATATTTCACTGATGTTGCCACTGAGTGCACTAGCGTGATCCTGGACTAGTGCAGTATACACAGAGGGTCCAGAATTGCATATTTTGGGTCCCGACAGTTAACTCGCACGCACCCGACTTGGAGAAATGGTCCCTGTTGCACGACACCGGTGGTGCAAGGTACAGGATCATGACGACCAACATGTCTGAGGTGTACAACGGTATTCTCAAGGGTGTCCGATCCCTGCCGATCACTGTGATCGTGGAGGAGAGCTAGAACCGTATCGTCGGGTACTTCGTTAACATAGCCATGATGGCTAAGAAGCATTTAGAGGATGGGAAGCAATTCTCCGAAGTAATGCACGCGTGCACGGAGAAGAAGATCAGCAAGGCTCGTTCGCACGTTATGCGTACCATGGATGGCGTTAGGCAGAAGTTCGAGATCCGGCTCAGGGAGAAGTATGTGATGGGCCACGCTAGAGGGGATCGGAAGCAGGTCTGCACGATTGGTGATGAAACGTTGTGCACCTGCAACAAGCCACAGCTTCTCCACAAACCATGCTCCCATGTGTACGCAGCGTGGTGCCAGGCCTCGAAGCGTTACATCTCCAAGTACTACGACATCCACCACCTGTATGGCACTTGGAGTGCCGAGTTTTATTCGTATGGCCTGGACATGCACTATAGGGACCTCTGGCCGGGGCAGGTGAAGTGCGTACCGAATGACGCATTGAAGCACCCTGGCCGTGGAAGACTCCAGTCATGACGCATTCGGAACAACATGGACGACAGCCAGCGCGGGCAACGGGTTCGCCACCCCAGATGCAGACTGTGCAAGACAGTTGGCCACTCCATCAACCGCTGCCCGAACAGATCTAGCACAAGCAGCGCACCGTAGCGACCAAGATATAATTACTAAGTCGTGATGTTGCATGCTTAGTTTAATGGCTTGTATGAGTTGTATCGTTGTCAATACATGCCTTTCTGTACGGAAGAAATATTATGTTATCTGGGTAATATGTTAACTCATTATGGTCATATCTACTGTTATGTTGTATGGGTGTGTGTGTGTGGTGTTATTCACTTTGTCTTACATTCTGTTGTCATATGTTTCACTTTCTTTTTCTGTGCCATACATTTTGTTTTATATGCAGACTAACGTATTGTTTCTCTCTCGGCAGGAGATGGCTCAGCCTCTAGTTGAAGGCCCGTATGAGCTACTGGATGCACGCTGGGATGGGCGACACCGATGCCGAACCTGGTCGTTTGGTGTCAACCCTCCGAGCCTGGTCCTGAGCGACCCTAGGGAGAGGTGGCCTCTTGACGAGCAGTATGTCCCAAGACTGCGAGACACCAGCCTCCTGCCCATTGCCCGCATGTTGGACGTACCGCACACGTTTCAGTTTGACGCGGCACTCCTATCTGCGCTCGTGGATCGTTGGAGACCAGAGACTCACACCTTCCACTTCCGATGGGGGGAGATGACCATACCTCTGGAGGACGTAGCTATGTTTACAGGTCTACCGCTGCGCGGTCTTCCAGTAGTGCCACCTCCAAGGCGAGTAGACCGGAAGGTGTGTATGGCTGACAGATTCGGTCACCCGATTCCTGACAATATATCGGGTGTGCCACATTCTTGGCTGTGGGAGTACATGACCTGCCCCTTGCATGCGCCTGTCGAGGCAGTTAGGACACACTTTCTCGCGTACATTTTGTTCCTGTTCGGATAGATCTTGTTTCCTACGACTCAGGGAGACCGCGTGTGCCCAAGCTACATCCATCTTGTTGAGTCTTTGGTGGACGCTCGGCTCGACGAGGTGCCACAATACAGTTGAGGCTCCGCAGTGCTTTGTGCCACTTACTAAGGGTTGTGTGATGCCACTCAGCGCAGTACAGGCGGGGAGCTAGTCCTCACGGTATGCTACACACTACTGCAGCTATGGTCGTGGGAGCACTTTCCTGTTGGCCTGCCGTATTTTCGGAGCACCGTGCACCCTTTCGAGCGCGTTGGACACGTGCCACCATAGGTTGGGCTAGAGAGAGACCGAGGCGTGTGTACTCTAAGTTCCATAACCTATTCGAGATTCTGCACGAGGACGAGGTCATTTGGTGGCCATGGACCGCATAGTTCCTTGCGGAGACGGCCCCCTACGGATTATTCTTGCAGTGCACTCATGACGAGACGCTCTGGTTGACGACATGTCACCTGGTCTTCTCCCACGTGGTCGAGCCGTACAATCCACAACGGGTTATGAGACAGTTTGGCCTTTACCAAGAGGTGCCACCGTCGTCGGGACGACCTCTCACCGAGAAGGCCCACCGGTATGTTGTTTTCGGTATCATATTAGCCGCATGTCTGACTTAGATTTTCTGACATCCGAATTCAATTACAGGCAAACGAGGAAAGGTTGGAGGAGCGACGACTGGAGGCAGACACGGCAGCCGTGGACGGCGTTGTAGGGCGAGAGGGCGGCGACAGACGTGGTGCACGAGTTACGAGGCTACGCCATCCAAATGTATGTTGCGTACTTGAAGTGGAACGTTCCGCACACTAGGTGTAGGTTTACTAGGCCAGCGCCATAGCATCCAGTGGAGGTCATGCAAGATGCCATTGTACTAGCAGGTCCCGACCGTCACCGAGTGGCACGCCACGACGAGACGGTAAAATATTCTTTGTACAAATTTCATCCGGCAACATGTTTCTAACTTACTATGGGTTCCTTGCAGTACTACCGCCTTGATTGTATCGAGCGTGAGGGTGCTGAAGCTTTACGCCGTGGTCACAATAGCACATTTGATCGCCTCCTACACGCGGTGCGCGCCATGACCGAGGACGCGAGGGCTGCAATTAGGACCATAACTTGTGGTCGCCACAACGATGTTCACGTACAACATCAAGGACACCGAGGGCACCCTCCACCCCCCCCCTCCGCCCTCGGTACCGCCCTCCGCAAGTCTGTCGCACTCTGGCAGTCGTCAGAGCTACAGTTGCTCAGCCTCGACACGTCTCGGGCCACAGGTATGTCATCTGTTTGCCGGTTGTTGTCATCAATACTTGTCCATGCACTCCTTTCGAACGTATCTAACATTACCGTTTGTTCTTGCAGCACTTGTGAGGGGACAACACTCTGCTTCAGCCGTCATCATCACGGAGGGAGGCGCAGCACTTGCGAGGGGACAACACTCTGCTTCAGCCGTCGTCATCACAGAGGGAGGCACAGCATAGGACTTCCTCGCAGACGCGATGCTGTTTCACTGTAGACAATGACCCTTACTCATCGCAGTGCCAAGATGACAGGCTGGGATCATTGGCGCATGGCATTCAGCCGCACGTGCGGGAGCGCGACCAGTGGTTCGGTGAGACATACCAAGGATACACCGTGCAGTATTACGGCACAGACTGGCCAGGAGGATCCTCGTCCACACAATAACCTACTCAGGGCACAGACTGGCCAGGAGGATCCTCGTCCACACAACAACCTACTCAGGGTACATTTTAACGTAGTTACAGCAATTTTTCCGTTGCATAAAACCAATGACTAACTCACCAACTAACCTTTCCGCAGGATGAGCACGAGTGGATCGACAATATGCTCAGCTTTGAACCAGACACTTACACTAAGATCACCGCAGCGACGCCTCCCACACAACGCCCCTACTACGGCTTCCGAGACGTACGCCGCTCCCCTGACAGGTTCACCTTCCCTGAGGATCAGCTACGCCGTCTGGGCAAGCGACGGGACGATGTACCATAGGCAATGTCATGGTCGTATAATGCATGTTATGTAATATTATTGTGTATTATGCCATTGTGATTTATGTAGTGTCAGTGTGCAGTATGACATTGTGATTTATCGACACAAAATGTTCTCCAAAATATTCAGTACAAATGACAAATCTACCTCCCGATTTTTATGTACTAAACTTAAAAGACCTGACGCAACACTGCCATACGATTCCTCCTCGGGCCTGCTACCTCGCGGGCGCGAATTTCCTTCAACGCTGCCACATGATTCCTCCTCGGGCCCGCTACCTCGAGGACGCGAATTTCCTTCAACACTGCCACACGATTCCTCCTCAGGCCCACTACCTCGCGGACACAAATTTCCTTAAACCCAATTGCAATTCAGCCGCATGCTATATATGGATGCTTTGGCTGCCATTCACCTCACTCTTCATTTCCTCTTCTCCTTTCTTCCAGTCTTAGACAGGATGTCTTCGGCCTCATCTAACTTGCAAGTGAGCAGACAATTATAATCACCGCGGCAACAACTGGTTTGCCCTCGTTGCAGTGATCCGGTGAATGTGTTCACCTCGCATACGCCAACAAATCCATCCCGAGTGTTCATGAAGTGTTCAAATCTTACAGTAACTTGTTCCTAATCATACCGAATGAATTCCATTCGAAACAACATGTTGTTTTTTTCACTTGAAGCTGTAATTCTTTTTCAGAGCACAACATGTCGGTTTTGGCAGTGGGCTGATGAAGCTGTCCCAGTGGTTCGAGATATTGCAATGCAAATTGCTGCCTTGCAAAATGACTCTCGTGGTGTTGCTGCATTTCGTCCAGTGGCTCGATCCTTCGACCCACCAACGCAGAGTGAAGAGAATAGACTTAAAAGACTGGATGAAAGGATGGAAAGAGTTGAGAACATGCTTCAGAAATTAGTTAAGCTAGTTAGTTTTGTGGTCTTTCTTCTATTATTTCTTGTTGTTGCCAAGTAGAAGTTCAGTTGTAATGAGATTTAATGTCCACTCTTTATCTATGTATCGCAGTCTGTCATGAATGAGAATAAACCAGTAACATTATCTACCCATGAATGAGTTTGTTCAATGCATATCGACGCCTATAACTTAAAGCACACGACACATCGATGCAACATGTCAACTCGATAAAAGGCAACTGCAATGACGTGTCCACCATTTAGTTATATGTTTTAGGAGATTGAACATAAGTGCCTACAGAAGGGGAGACTACCGAAGTACAAGCTTCTCCGCCTGTGCCTAATGGTAGAAGGTGTCTCTCACTACCCACATAGAGTGTTCTATAGGGGGACGCCTCGGACGTGGCTGGCTGTCGTTGTAGTGGCACGCACATATGCAGTTAGGGTTCACGCAGCAACATGTGGGATCATAGGAACTTCCTATGTTCACGACCTCCTCGTTGCCCCTCTCGCGCTGCATCTGTTGCCGGAGGTCATCATTTTCCTCGTTGAGATTGTCAATCCGTGCCTCCAACTCAAAGATTCGGTCCCACAATCTATCCATGTACATCACAACATGTCGTTCATGGGAAGGATCGATCCAGCAGACAAAGCCGTATTTCGCCATCTACTGCAAGGGACGGTTAGCATAGAGGCTGTATTAGCAGTAACATGAAACAAACTATTTGCTAATTGTACCCCAGATTGTAGGCATCGGAAGAAACGTCATCCGTCATGGAAAGGGCCGTCCAAGACCCACACGACAGCGTCCTCCCTTTGTCTGCATTTCGGCCATACCGGTTGAGCACGCTTGTTCGGCATCAACCGGTAGTTAGGACCGAAGTCCTCCCTCCTTTTCAGGAGAAGGTCTTGCTTCGGCGACCCCGATTGGACTGGTCCCTAGGCATCTGCCATCGTATGTTACTATACGACGGAGAAGGTTCTTCTTCCTACGGTTTTAAGGGTCGAATGGTCCTACTTTTGGAGCGTGGGGCGTGCATTTTATAGCCCGCGAGGGGAGGCTAACAAAGCGGGTAATGTATTAGCTTGCAGATGACAAGACCAGACGGGGCTGGCTGCTTTATGCAGAGACAAGACCAAACAGGCGACTTTATGCAAAGGACAAGACCAAAGGAGACGACCTTGCGCAGAAAAAAGACCAGATGAGGCGACTTTGCGCGAAGGACAAGACCACACGGGCGGCTTTTGCGCGATGATGAGACCAAAGGAGACAGCTTTGTGCAGTGACAAGACCACACGGGGTAGCTTTGCGCAGTGACAAGACCACACTGGATAGCTTTGCGCAGTGATAAGACCAAAGGAGACAGCTTTGCGTAGTGACAAGACCACACGGGGCATCTTTGCGTAGTGATAAGACCAAAAAAGACAGCCTTGCGTAGTGACAAGAGTAGACGAGGCAGCTTTGCACAGTGACAAGACCACACGGGCCAGCTTTGCGTAGTGATAAGACCAAAGGAGACAGCTTTGCGCAGTTTAGGGTTTAGGGTTAGGGTTAGGCTTTTCAGATCAACTTGACAACCCTGACCACCCCGCCAGCTTTTCAGGCCGAAAAGACAAGATTCTGCAAAGAAAGACGTGATAACACTCTGCCTCGCCAGCTTTTCAAACCGATAAGACAGCACTTTGCAAAGCAAGACATGACTTCTCTCTGCAAAGTAAGACGTGACAACACTATGCCTAACCAGCTTTTCAGATTGACATGACAACACTCTACCTCCTCAGCTTTTCAGAACTAAAAGACAGGACTCTGCATGAAATTAACTACACCATGCCAATCCTGGGGCTTATAAAAGGGGGTTGAACCAAACCCAACACTACACAACACTACACAACCAAACCAAACACTACACGAGAGCTTCCTTCACCACGCCGAGATGGACGACAGGTAGAGGTAATGGAACCGGATCCGCGAACTAGCAAGGGTTGCTGGGGAGCGGGACGACCGAGCAAGGGTTGCTAGGGCCCGGGTCGAATAAGAGACGCGTGCCTACATGGCATCTTTTCGTAATGAAGCCCCCCGTAGCAGCAACCCCATGCCGAATGTCCCAACCGAGCGTTTGCCGAAACACCCGTCTGAGGGGGAGACGCCGCCCCTCTGTTGGTGCAGGGACAAATGCAAGTTCTTCAAGTCCAAGCACCCGCTCAGCCTGGGCATGCGTTACTGGGGTTGCGCGAACTACTCCAGTGACTATCCCGACCGACGTTGGGACATGAGGAGCTATCGGCAGTCGGTAAGGACTAGTTACAGTGCGTTCCCGTACTATTTCTCTTTCAAAGTACGCACTAACAACCTCTCCCGTCTACCTGTAGTCCCCGGATCCACTATGTGGCTACCGCAAGTGGATCGACCACGAGATCCACCCACATGACCAGTGGTCTCTCGACATGGACGAGTGGCATCACCAGAGAGATCGCGAGATCCTAGAGGAGCGATGCCGCAACGACGAGCACAACGAGCACATTCGTCGGGAGACGCAAGCTCATCTCGAGGCGTGCAGGCGCAGGAAGCGTGAGGCTCGCGAGAGGGAGCGTGAGAGAAAGAGAGAAATTGCGGCTAAGGCCAAAGAGGCTGGTGAGGAGCTCAACGCAGAGCTAGCAAGGAAGGGAAAATGGCTCCGGTCCACATAGTAGGTCAGGTCATTCCGTAATAGTCCCCCATCCTACCCGCCATGTTTTTTACTATCCCCTAAAGGCATGTATACTTACATGGTCCGGATACTTATGTCGCAGTGTATCGTAGTAGTAGCGAGCATGACTAAAGCAATTAGCCAAACCATCATGCCATGTGACTACGTGTAACGTGCTTCTGTCCACGGACTTTAATGTAGTTCTGGTTCTGTGTCTCCGCTAAGCCATCAAAGCAAGCCTATATTGCAAGTATGCCTCTTCTAGTGGAATCCCAGAAAGAACCATTCGCACTGACATCGAATCCTCTATGTTTTAGAGCATCTTCATAATCACAACGAGTGTTCTCAGCCTCTTCAATCATATTCTGTATAAGCTTCATAAAGTACTTCATCGACTACCTGCATATATACGGGTATACGTTTAGACGACTTCATCGAGGAGAGACTCTATGTTTTAGGGCATCTTCATAATCACAACGACCGTTCTCAGCCCCTTCAGTCATATTTTGTATAAGCTTCATAAAGTACTTCATCGACTGCCTGGCTATATACGCCAGATATCGCTCGATAACTTCATTGAGGAGAGACTCCAATAGTACTAGTGCCTTTTTATCCCACTTCTAAAAGACAACAAGTATTTCAACAGACAAAATTTGCTTGGACGACATCTTCAAGGTTATACCTCGTCTGATATGCTTATCAATCATCCTTTCTCCGAAGCGAATAAAATAATAGAAAAATTACGTATAAACAACGCCGGACGGAGGCTCCACAAAAGTTTCGTAATTTTCTAAACTCATTTGCTATATTTTGGAATTACTACAAACAACGCTGAAACCGCGACGAAACCCTGATTTTGGAGAAAAGGAAACCTTAATTTACAAATCTCAGCGTCCATATTTCTTAATGAATGTTTTTTTTTTACAAATATCAGTGCCTGTTGAAACCCTAATTGAAATGACTGAAAAAATTTCGTATTCGTAAAAGCGCTAACCCGAATGAAACCCTAGACCGCTGGAAACCCTAATCGTTGCCAATCTCGCTGGAAACCCTAATCGCGGTTGGAATCGCAACCCTAATTCCGTTTTTTTTTTCATTTTTTCCGAAGCGGCGGGAGCACTAAGGTCGCTGCAGCGGCATGGCAAAGACCTTGTCTTCTTCTTCTTCACGACGGCAATGACACCTTGGCCGATGCCAATGCCGACGGCAATGCTTGTAACGCCCACACACAACAAGCAGAGAGGTGAGTTCTTTGCCGTTCTCGATGGCAGCAGGTGTTAAGAGGGGGTTAAAAATGAATTTCTGATGGTAGTAGGGCTAGTTTAAGAATTGTGATGATGCAGAGGGGCCAATTAAATCTAAAATTCCTTAAATCCTGTCAACCCTCGCAATAACTTCGATCGCGCTGACAGTACACATGCCTGACGGCGCGACACGGAACACAGATCCAGTTTACGCCGATAGCTTTCGGGTCAGACCTGAGTACCCGACCGCGCCAAGCGGTTATCTCGGGAGAGCTAGTTATCCGGCCAGCCCCGACCGATGACTCGACCATGCTCTTTCTGCAGGGTGACCTACGACATGTCAGGCCTCGCGCGACCGCCACCGCCACCGAACCCAAAATCCGCCCTAGAGAAACCTGACTCGTCGGATCCGGGCATCACCCGATTTAATGGCCGGAAAATACAGGGGACGGGGACACGTCGATGGATCGTTGACCCCAACCAAAACGGCAGCATCATGGGCGCTAAACGTCCGGCCCCCGAATCCTCGCGTTATCGTCGTCGCTAACGATGTCCCCACCACCCCAAGCCGAGCCGAGCCTTTTCTCAACCAACCGCTAATTAATCCCCAAAGGCGCGCGGCGGGGGTGGCCACGTAGCTCCGTGACGGGCCTCGGCGGCGTGGCCTCGGTTCGCCCACGCAGGCGCCGCGGCCGCTCAGTCGAACGGTACAAGAGCAAGGCGCGGGAGGGCACGGCGGCCTAACTGCCTTCCAACCAGCTCCTTAATTGGCCCTTAATCAGGCCAGATTTCGCCACTTTTTGGCATAAATATCTCGGTTCCCTGTATTCTTGGAGTTCTAGAGTAGTGTACTCCTAAAAAGGAGTACGTCTTTGCCAATGTAGCATTCACAACGTGTACTATTACAGGTATTGGTCCATTAAATTTAGTAAAAGCAGAAAATGGAGTGCTGCACAGGACCCTGCTTTTGCCGGATTATGACCCAGGAAAATTAGTCATTAGATCACTATAAGCACATGCCTATTTATAATACAACCCCCAGTAACACGAGCTCTTTCGGATGGGCAGGAAGTAATAACCCTTCTATTGTGAGTCCACCCTGACAAGTTGGTTAGTGTGTTTAAACGAATGATGAATGCTGAGTTTTTTTTTTCTGAGCTGAAAATGTCAACCCGATTTGTAGTTGACTAGTCGAGATAGACTGGTCGTTTTTTATTGCCATTTTTCAGAAACTGATGGATTACTGTTAGTAACCCGATCGATTTGTCTGTCTACCTGCAACTGCAAGGCTGCAACCAACAAAATTGGCAATGACTTGCTAGTAATCTGAAGTCTCGTCCATGTAAATTTAAATATACTGTAGATCAAACACAGTTTCTGAATCTGAATGTTCCCGATTGTTCCTACTGCCACCACTTCGATCAGGGAGCTCTGTACTGCTCTGCTTCCACTGAGGTAGCATCCATCTCCCAGCAACATTTCCCATGCCTTTTTTTCTCCTCCTCCCTGATCTTCCGAACCCCAGGATCCAACCAATCTGAGATGAGATCACATTCCTCCCGGTCTTGAGTCTTGAATTATGATTGTGACCATCCTCAGGGATCTCAACTAATCAACCAACCCCAACCAAACCAGAAAAACAAAGAATCAAAGCTGAAAATAAAACCACTTTAATCCATCAACCGGTCAATCACTTGCCAAACATATATGCAGAAAGTCAAGAGTCAGTGTCAGAGCCAGAGCAAGGCCAGTTACTTTTCCCTCCCTTTTCATCTCAGATGAAAACATCACCACTCTCCATCCAATTCCCAAACCATTTTTCCACAGCAGTCAAAAGCCACAAGAATTAGTGAATTATTACTCCACTGATCTGCCCAATTACAATTAGTCCTCTTTTTTTTTTTAAAAAAAATATATATTTCAGACCAGGCTATTGATCTGCCCAAGTACTATTGCGAAAAGCGCAAAGCGACGGCAGCTGCAGTGGCAAAGGCAGCTTCGCGCCCCAAAATCGAATCCTAACTCGATTCGACTCACTCAACAACTGTAGATTCGCTTCCCACGAGATTGAGGGAGACATGCGTGCAAGCCACCCCAAGCCATTTCTCACTCCCGCCCTTTATATGCCCTCCCCCGCGCTCGCCCATGCATCATCATCCCACTCCTCCGCTGCCTCTCCCTCTCCATCTATGGTCTTCGCGTTCCCACCGCAGCTAGCTCATGGCCTTCGCAGCCTCAACGGCGGCAATGACGCTCCAGCCGCAATGCTGCGCCACGCTCCCGACAAGCAGCTGCTCCACTAAGCCCTGCGCCGCGCGCTGCAGAGCCGCGGCGGCAGGCAGCACCACGGCGGGGACGGCATCGATTGCGGCGGCGTGCGTGGCAGTGACCGCCGCGTCGCCGGTTAAGAGTGCGGCGCGGAGGGCGGCGGTGTCGTCCGTGGCGGGCATGTGGAGGCAGGTGCAGGGGTGTGATGATTGGGAGGGGCTGCTCGAGCCGGCGCTGCACCCGGTGCTGAGGAGCGAGGTGGCGCGGTACGGCGAGCTGGTCCACGCCTGCTATAAGGCGTTCGACCTCGACCCGGCGTCGCGGCGGTACCTCAACTGCAAGTACGGCAGGGAGCGGATGTTGGAGGAGGTGGGCATGGCCGGCGCGGGGTACGAGGTCACCAGGTACATCTACGCGGCGGCGGACATCACCTTGCCCACCATGGAGGCGTCCACAAGCGGCCGCGGCCGGTGGATCGGGTACGTCGCGGTATCCACCGACGAGATGACCCGGCGTCTCGGGAGGCGGGACGTGCTCGTCTCGTTCCGCGGCACCGTCACGCCCGCCGAGTGGATGGCCAACCTCATGAACTCGCTCGAGCCGGCGCGCCTCGACCCTTGCGACCCGCGCCCGGACGTCCAGGTCGAGTCCGGCTTCCTCAGCCTCTACACCTCCGCAGACAAGACGTGCCGCTTCGGCGGCGCCGGGAGCTGCCGGGAGCAGCTCCTCCGCGAGGTGTCCCGCCTCATCGACTCGTGCTCCAAGAACCACCCCGGCGAGGACATGAGCGTCACGCTCGCTGGCCACAGCATGGGCAGCGCCCTAGCGCTGCTCTTAGCGTACGACCTCGCCGAGCTCGGCCTCAACCGCGACGCCTCCGGCCGCGCCTCCCCCGTCACCGTCTTCTCCTTCGGCGGGCCGAGGGTCGGCAACGCGGCCTTCAAGGCGCGCTGCGACGAGCTCGGCGTCAAGGCGCTCCGCGTCGCCAACGTCCACGACCCGATCACCAAGCTCCCGGGCTTCTTCCTCAACGAGGTCACCACGGGGGTGCTCCGCCCGTGGCGCGGCTCCTGCTACACGCACGTCGGCGTGGAGCTCCCCCTCGACTTCTTCAAGGTCGGCGACCTGGCGGCCGTGCACGACCTCGGCACGTACATCGCATTGCTCAGGACCGACAAGAAGCCGCAGGCGGCCAAAGCAGGGGACCGAGACGGCGGCGGCGTTCTCGCCAAGGCGTTCGAGTTCCTGGTCCGGCAGCGCGCCGGCGCATTGCGGTGGCAGGACGCGGCTTTGCAGATGGGCGGCTTGGTGCAGACTCTCGGCCTAATCTGAGCCTGAGGGGCTAACCAGTCCGGCTGTGATTAGGATTAACTGGCCACTAATGCTCTTCGATAACTTTTTTTCGAGGGTTTTAAGGTCGTTCTTTTTGTTGGTTTCTGTATAGATTAATCATCATCATAGATATCACAAACAAAAAAAAATCCTTTTTTTCCTGCACACACTGCTCACTTGCTCAGTGGTCATGCAAGGAAAGGAAGCCTCGAAACAGGGCATACAAACTCACACACACAGAGGAAAAACTGATCTGATCTGTTCGATTTCATGGACAATGTTCAAGTTCAACTCTACAATCCTCTTTGTTGGACTATACTGTACGAGCATGGCTGTGTCAATCGCCGGTGCTGATGTATCGGCATGGCTCGATTCGGGCCTAAAGCTTTACCACGAACGCAAGGAGATATGCGAGGGGTTTACTAAATCTTGAACCCCCATCCGAGCGTCGGATCCGAAACAGACGGCTAGGATCGGACTTTCACCAAAGCAGATTGCTAGTTCGCTACGAACTCGGTTGCATTGCCAAAAATATGGCACGGCATTGGCGGCATATTGCAAGTACGCCACCGTATATTTGTTGCTTGGAAACATAGGACTCCGACGATATGGCAGCACAGATCACGAAATTTCTCCTCTTTTTTATTCAGAATGAAAAGGAGAGAGGCTCAAGCAGCATATGCAAGGATGCCCATAGATCTTTAGCTCATTTTCCTTTTTTCCGGAAAATGACGTCCGTGGAATATCGAGTACATTGTCAGATGATGATAATCTCATGGCTAAGATAATCGGCCCATGGCATGGGAAGCTGTACTTTCCGGGATTCGAACATGCTTAGCAGCAATCTCTACTGGAAATATAAATGCCTATCTTACTAGTCTTACAGTGCTACCAGTTTAAGGCACTTATTCCTCTCTAAGATGCTTAATCGATGATCAGAGATCCCTGCCGATCCAATCCCCGAGTTCCGGGTGCTGTGCCTTTATTTTCAGCATTTTTGTTTGCTTTTGATCCTTTATCTGGGTATATTTGCTGGTGATGAAATCACGAGCAGCCTTAAGAAATTATTGCAGCTCATCAACCGTCCGGATCAAATCGAAATGCAAAAACTAATTGAAATTGGGACCCCACAGCTTTGGTCAATCACTCGATCTCCCCCTCGCCAACCATGCAGCCGCAATTTTCTTCCCTTTTCCTACCTCATAGGAATATATCTGTAGCCTGTAGGATCGGGCAGGGCCGGCAGTGTTGGTTTCAAAAGGTAAAGAAACCGGTTAATATTTCTCATTCGGTGTTGGTCTCGGACAGTCAAAACGGACAAAATAAACGTAACTGTTTGTCTGAACAGTAAATTTTTTTATTTTTAAAAAAGGCAATGAACAGTCAATTCTCTTACTATTCAACTATATATTTTTCCGTTCAGCTTTTTGAGAAGGCATCACAGCACAGGAACACTAGCTGGTTAATATTTCTCATTCTTTGTTGGTCTTGGACAACGAAAAAGGACAAAATAAATGTAACTGCTCTTCTGGCTGAACAGCCGGTTTTCTTTTTTAAGGGGTTGAACAGCCAATTTTCTTACTATGCAACTATATATTTTTCAACTAGCTGGTTTAGCTTTTTGAGCAGGCATCACAACATATGATCTCGAGAATTTTCTTATCATAGTGATGGCTGAACCGAACTGGTGCATAAGTAAACAAAAGCACTGACACACTAAGGACCCGTTTGGAATGTGAAATTTTTTCTCGGATATTGTGGGAATTGAAATGTGAAAAGGATGATCTAGTAGAACAAGTGATAACCTAATAACAAAACATGACAATCTTTTTTTATAGAGGAAACATCATGACAATCTAATAGAAATGAAAAAAGAAAAAACAACACAGTAACCTAAGCTAGGGATGGAATGGACTATTCATTACCTATATGCAAGATTTGTAGGGGTGGGAATTGGTCTATCTGGTCCAACTCGAACTTACTCCGCGCAGTCCATAACTTGTGAAGGGATTCAAGTAGTCGACCCTTTTCATTTTGCTGTCGTTGCCTGCATGATCCACTGGGTCATATGGATTGACCCATACAAAGCAGCAGACATCTCCAAGCATTACCCCCCTTGGTACCTCTTCTGTAGATCCTACATCCATTGTCGCCCATCTATCCACAAGCGCTGCCAACCACAGCCTACTACTCCATTAGCGCCACGCCGTCGCCACCACCACAGCACCTCCGCCACACCATCTCCATTCAGCACCACCGCCTACCACCGGCTCGCCAAAGACCATCACAGCCCCACCACCCATTCCACTACCCACTGCCATCCACGAAATAGCCACCACCATCTCGCCGCCTTGCCCCCACCTGCAAATCCAATGCGCCACCACTCAATTGCTCCACCGCAGCCCAAATCCTCACAATCACCGCCTCTACAGTCTACCCCATCTCCTACTCGCCTCCATCCACCTTACCTCATCGCCTTCACCTCCACTGCTACTCAGACGCCCTATTCCTCATTCATCTCAACTGCTACACCATCGTGATTAGGTCATTTCTTGGCGCTGGAGGTTGTGGCACGGCTGTGTGGAGGATCGAGCGGCGACGGTGCGTAGGGATAGAGGCGACGTTGCTTCAATGTGAGAGAATGAGGAGGCGAGTGGCGGCGATGACACATTGCAACTTGGAAGAGGGGGATCGACGACGAGACAACCCTGATGGGAGACGACACATTTGAGATGAGGGATCAAAGAGTCTAGTCATGGCGACTAGCAGCGATTAAAGTTGAACCCCTTTGGACCTACAAACCAATAGGTTCCTAAACCTTTTGCCCCTAATTTCTTTTGGGCCGAACCTCCAGCCCATCTTGCTAGAATTTGCAAAGCGGGTCGATAATCCAGTGGACCGGCATGAACCACTCCCACCCCTAAAGGTTTGCATCCAATTTATTTAGGATTACCTAAAACACACAAATTAACGTGCACAGTCTTTGGGCCCAACCAATGAAAGGGCCATGGTGTCAACGTGTTAGTAGTGATTTGCGTCAGACGTATGCACCATAGTTTTTCCAAACAAATGCCAATCACACATGATTCTTTCCTTCAAGATAAAAGTGATGTTGATTTAGAATATGGATGTTTGGGAAAACAATAGCTTATACGACCTCAAGGACAACAAATTAAGGACCACAAGGGCAGTAAAGGTTGTCATAGTCATAATCCACATCGTAGGATCTTATCATCCTATTAGACAGGTGGATCCCTTTTGTCATCTAGCTGCATCGTGAGCACCTATGGCGGCGGGAGGCGTTTGCTAGGGTTGGATTTCACGGAGGCTGGTGTTTTATGCTGAGTCAAGTTGTTGAACCAGCGCTCAAGCGAGTATCGCAGGCGGAGGCGTGGCTGAGGATTGGAATCGATGGAGGGGCAAAGTAGTGGGGAGGCACAATTGCGGGTGATTCACGTCAATTTGTGAAGGTGTGGTTCCCCCAAGCAAATCAATTGTGAGACCAATGTCAGATCAGAGTTGGCGTAATCGGCGAGGCGGTGATACTGGCCTTGGTGGGTAGGCACTTGGGAAGATGTAGGGGAGAGGTGGGGAAGGTTTCGGCGGTGGTGGAAGACAAGGATATAAGCGCCGGTAGCAACAACCTCCTTGTGCTCCACAAACGTCGATGGGAGTGACATCTATGGCACACCAAGGCTCTAGAGGTATTTATAATCCTCTTGCATCTATTTTTTAGAGAGGATCGACGGGTTTTGGAAATTAGGGATACATATTTCAGAGAAAATATTACCAACCAATGACAAGAAATCAGGGGGATGTGAGTGAGTATAGAGCTGGTCCTAGTCAAAATCAACAAAATCCTTTGTTTCAACAAAGCCAAGGCTTGAATCAAGGTAGAAACATGCAATAGGAAGGAGTCAAAATCAACAATGATGTTCAAATGGAGATGCAAGTAGACCAGAAAGAGCTTGTTTGCACTAAATGTAGAGGAATTGGACATGGAGCTAGGGATTGTCCCAACCAGCTGCATTGTGTCGTGTGTGGTAAGGAGTCACATCTCATGGTTAACTACACTTGGCCAAAGCAACAGAAGTCAACAGCATGGTATGTGGGATATGCAACACCAGGCCTGGGTTGTCTGTTGATCCAGAACACAAAAGCAATTAATCATGTTGAACATGTGAACCCTATGGCCTTAATCACTATCAAATCTGGATAGTTTACTAAGAAATTGGTGGAACTGGGTTTTACTGAAATGTTCAATTGGAATTGGGAATGGAGAGCTAAAGCAAATGGGACCAATAGTTTTCTGATGAGATTTCCTTCCAAAGAGAAATTGGATGAGTTGTCTAAATTTAAGGAGTTCAAGATTAAAGGGATAGGAACCATGGTTGAAGTGGACCCCAAAAGCTACAACACAAGGCAAGTTACATACTATATGGTTGAGAATAACTAGAGTATCTGACATAATGAAAGGATACTTTGCTCTTAGTGAAATTGGATTTGGTCTAGCGGTGGTGCTAGAAGTGGATATGGAAACTTTGAGAGCTAAGACACTGTGAGAATGAAAATTAGTGTGAAAGATCCTACAAAGATTCCTATTGTGTCTGAAGTTACAGCTACAGATATTTTGGTTTATATGGTATATTCCGCGGTAGAGTCAGTAGTGGAGAATGGATGAACATATGGAAATAGTGGGAACAAAAAGAATCATGGAGATAAAGGAAAGGAAGCAGGCAAAGAAAAGTAGGATGAAGGAGATAGATCAACAAAGAAATAGAAGAGTGATGGTTCTGGTAGCTCTCATATGGATAAGGAAATGAAGATTGATCAAGATAATTTGTCTAGGAAAGAAAATGGGGGTAAGCAACAAACGTTGATGGTCAAAGAAAGAAATGAAGATACAAGTAAGGCTGTCCAGAGTTCTAACCAAACTAAATTATATTCAGAAATAAGAGAGTTGGAGAGAGATGAAGAACAAGGCCTGGTAGTTCTTTGGCTCAAATGAAGCAGTATATAGAGAAGCAACAAACAACAACATTGAAGCAAGTGGTGCTGAAAGCGAAGGAAAAAGGCAAAATAGAAAATTATGGACAGGGAACTAGAGTTGAAAATTCACCAAGATGAGGCTCAGAAACTGCTGCTGGAACACCAACTTATGGATGTAGAAGCGGAGGGTGGTAAAGGAGGAATATATTAAAACAAAGAAGTAGAGACAGAGAAAGAGCATATTAATGAGGAATTTCATATAGATAGTAAATGACAAGGTTGGAAGAAGGATATGGTCAGGGGAGTTAGGACATGATTCACTTTTCAGATAGTCAGGAAGATTTTGGATCCCAGGAGTCAAATGATTTTTCTAAAATGTTAAGTGTTGAAATTGCAGTTAGTCGAAAAGAAGATACAAAAGGAAAAGCAAAAACCATCAGCAAGGCTATTGAACCAAGAAAATATCCAAGACTAAGAGAAGTTGAGGATAAGAATATCACTGAGAAAGCCAAAGAAAGAGCTAGAGTCAATGATCTAAAATGGGACAGAGGTATGAATATGTAAATATCATTTGTTGTTCACTCTTCAAAAATTTCTCTTGGTCAGATTTCATCTGTTTTAGGTGTTAATCTGGGTTGCTCCTTAGAGAATTGATCGAAATATTGAATTAATTAAGAATCTAGAGCATACTAGAATTAACCTGTTTATAGAAGACTAAAAAAGATATAACCAAGTTACTGAGAATGAGGGGGCAGATCAATCTAATCATGTTCTCCAAATACCCGTTGAGCTTTTGTCAGATGTGAAGGACCCTTTTATGGATCTGGAAGAGACTAGTCTTAATAATTTTAAGCTAGCTTCTTCTGGAAAAAGAAAAGGAAAAAAAGTCAACAAAGATTTTATGTGTGAAACTTTGAATTAAGGGAGGGAAAAGAAAGAAAGATAAAAATAAAACATGAAGAGACTGATTTGGAATATCATAGGAATAGGGCCTCTAGAAAAGAGAAGGCATTTAAGAGAAATGATTCAAGAAATTTTTTAATTAAATAACCTTTTTTAAAATTTTATTTTAAAGTTAACCTTCAGCGTACTTTATTTCCAAATCTGACCCCTTTGGTCACGCCACCACCTATGGCGTGACACAACAACGTTGTCACGCTGGGGCATGCTCTTGTCACGCTATGGGTGGTGGCGTGACAGTGTTGTTTGGTCACGCCACGACCAGTGGCATGACCAAAAGTGCTATTTTGCGGACTTATCCTGTGGCATGACAGCATTGTTTTATCACGCCATGGGTGGTGGCGTGACCAAAGGGGTCAAATTTGGAAATAAAGTGCGCCGGGGGTTAACTTTAAAATAAAATTTTTAAAAAGGTTAATTAATAAAAAAAAAGTTCTGATTCAAGATCACAAATTAGACTTCATTGGTCTCTAGGAGACCTGAAGAGCGATTTTGCTAATGCAGATCTACGAACTATAGGAGGGGCCATGATATCTATTGGAAATGGCCAATTCCTAAAGGTAGATCCGGGGGTATGTTGGCGGGCATAAGAAATGATAGTTTTTATATCATTGAATATGAAAATGGACTTCATTTTGTCAGGTTGCTTTTGCTTAACAAAAATGATGGTTTTAAGTGGAATTTGGTTATAGTTTATGGGGCTGCTCAGAAGGAAGAGAAAATTACCTTTCTTACTGAATTAGCACATATGTCCAGAATGAGTATTTATCCTATGATGATAGCTGGTGACTTTAACATTACTATAAAAGAGAATGAAAAGAATAGAGGAGGGGGGTGGGGTACAACAGATGGAGCTTCATTTTTAATGCTATAATTGAAGAGAATGGCCTTAGGGAGTTGACTTTAAGTGGGAGGCATTACACATGGAGTAATGACCATGAAGATCCCACTTATGAGAAATTAGATAGAATCATAGTTAGCATGGACTAGGAAGAACATACCCCCTTATCCACTGCTAAAATGATGGAAAGGGTTCTATCTAACCATGCACCACTGCTGCTAGACACTAGGCATAATGTTAAGAAAGACCATCCTTTCATATTTGAACATGGATGATTTTTAAGGGAAGGTTTTAAGGAAGTGGTAGAAAAAGCTTGGAGTATTCCTACTTCTCATTTATCAAGCCTGGATGCTTGCCAATTTAGGATGAGAAATCTGAGAAGAATTTTGAAACGCTGGAACATTGAAATGACAGGACGATATAAGAAGTTGAAGCACCATATTTTAGAGCAAATTGATGATTTAGACAAGAAATGTGAACCTTATAGAATGAATGCAACTGATATAGAAGAGAATGGGCATATGGAGGTACAACTAGCTAGGTTTTTAAGGTAGGAAGAATTAAACTGGCTATAGAGATCTAGAAAGGAGGAGTTGAGAAATGGGGATAACAACACTAAATATTATCATGCTAAAGCTAATGGGAGGAGAAGGAAGAATGCTATCTTGTCTCTTTGTCAAGATGAGGGAATAATTGAGGGAGATAAAAACTTAATAAAGTACATTTCAAACTTTTACAAACAACTATTTGATGACCCTGAATATACAAATATGGCTTTTGTGATTGATGAGGTGGACAAATTAAATGACAGTGATAAACAGGAGCTCACCAAGGAATTTACTTGGGCTGAGCTGAAACAAGCAATATTTGGAATGGAATCAAATAGAGCTCCTTGACCAGATGGGATTCTAGTGGAGTTTTATAAACATTTTTGGGATATAGTAAGGTTTGATTTGAAGACAATGCTAGATGACATTCACCAAGGAGTCCTTGATAATGAAATGCTCAACTATGGTGTTATCTCTTTAATTCTAAAGTGTAAGGATGTTGCTCAAATTCAGAAGTACAGACCTATCTGCCTTCTGAATGTAAGTTTTAAGATTATAACCAAGGTGTTGATGAATATATTGACCAAAGTTGTGAGTACGATAATTTCTGACACTCAAACAACTTTTGTAAAAGATAGACATATTTTGGAAGGAGTGTTGATGTTGCATGAAACATTGAACTCCTTGAATCATAATAAACAATCTAGAATTGTGTTTAAAGTCAATTTTGAAAAGCATACGATAACATGCTTTTTTGTGTACCAAATGCTTCAATTGAAAGGCCTTCCTAACATGTGGTGTGATTGGGTAATGGAAGTGATAAGAGGTGGGCATGTATGGGCTAAGGTTAATGATTGCATTGGACCTTTCTTTCAAACTTTTAAAGGGCTTAAGCAAGGGGATCCTTTGTCCCCATTACTCTTTCATTTGGCTACAGACGCACTTGCTTTGGTGATAAAAAAGGCACAACAAAATGGTCTTATAAAAGGTCTAGTGCTTGAAAATGTTGAAAATGGTTTGGCCATCTTGCAATATGCAGATGACACCATTTTTCTCTTGGAAGATTATTTTGAAGGGGCTAAAAACTTAAAATTCATTTTATATATGTTCGAAACTCTCACTAAGCAAAAAAGTTATAAGCAAATTTTCACCTGTAAGATGGGTGATTTGCCCATGAGGAATTTGGGAATTCCAATTGATGATAAGAAGCTTAGCAACAGTGAGTGGAAACCAATAGAAAATAAGCTGGAATCCAAATTAGGATGTTGGCAAGGTAAAATTCTTTCAATTGGGGGGAGTCTGATTCTATTGAATTCTAGCTTAACCAGTGTACCACTACTTTATATGCTATCATTTAATCAACTCCTAGTTGGGGTGAGGAAAAAGGTTGTTTTTTTAGGAAAAGGCTTTTGTGGCAGGAAGATCAAGGAAAAAGAAGATATCATTTTGCTAATTAGTCAATGATATGTCTTCCGAAAGACTATGGGGACTAGGTGTGTTGGATTTGGACATCATGAACATGGCTTTGCTGGGAAAATGGATTTGGAAATTGGAAAATGAAGAAGGCTTATGGCAATATTTGCTTAGAACTAAATATTTAAATGGAAAATCGTTGTCCCAGGTTCAATTCAAACAGGGGAACTCTCATTTCTGGAATGGTATAATGAAAGTTTTTGCAAGAGACAAGTTAGAAATGGGGAAAACACTCTACTATGGGAAGACAGTGTTGGAAATATGCCCTAAAGGCAATTATAGATATGATTATATTTTATTATGTTTATAATATTGGATAATATGTTATCTTGTTCCTGGAATAATATCGTTAATATTTATTATCAAGTATGTGACTTGATTGTGAAACTCTGTATTTCTGCGATGATTATTCTTAAACGTTCCCTAGTCAAAAACATGTGAGAATACATATGAATGGACTAGTATATGTATTGGTTGATGACCATGTTTTTCATGTCATAGATATGGAGATATCAAACCAATAATATAGACACATGTTAGAAAGCATGGTGTTGGATAAGACCCACCTTGAGACACTGTTGAGATTGTTATAATTCTATGTGTCATTAGTTGGTCTCAAGCAATGAAGATGTATAATCCTTAGACCTGAGATCAGCATGGTTTCCTACATATGTAATAACACTTTTAGGGGTTGCCAAACGCTACTCGTAACTGGATAGTTATAAAGGTAGCTTTCGGGTATGCTACGAAACATGTAGATGAATGTGACTGGTCGGATATCGGATTTGCCCCTCCTATCATAATAGGAGAGATGTCTCTGGGCCTCTCGTTATGATCGAATAAAGAAAGTGCATGGCCATACCACTAGTGGTCGAAGTGTCGACCATATGAAGTTATTCGACACTCGATTGAGAAAGAATTGAACAGTTCATGGATGACATAATATCTCACCTAGAGTTCAACCAGATATTGTGAGGCAAAGGGAGAATACACGAGAATGTCGTTAAGTCTGATCAGATACGGACTAGTCGTATGAAGATACGAGCTGGTCGTAGACTGGTCGAACATAATCACTAAGTGTTCGAAACCTGCTCGTAAGAAGTTACGAACTAGTTGAGACTAAATATGAACTAGTCGTATAGAGATACGAGCTTATCGTTAGTGACAAGAATCTAGTTCTAGATCATATTGCATTAAGGTTCATCCGATATAATTTGTGTGTATTCGGAAATCGTTATGTCCTGCTAGGAACCGCTAACGACTCGTGGTCGGAAAGGGTTTCCGAGTCACAACCGATTATGCATGAACCTACAGGGTCACACACTTAATGGGTTGAAACAAAACATGTTCGGATAGGATCCGTCATGGACACTATATAAGGAGATGCATGAGGCTGTTGGGAAATATATGAGTTGACATGAGTTGATGTACCAAAAAACCCTAGCCGCCATCTTCGCAGAGCTCCACCGTACGACTTGGTGCTAGCACACTGGTGTACAGTGTTCCTTCCCTGGACGTGTGGTTACCGTAGAGGCGCTACTGCGGTTGCTGTTGTGCTTGAGGACGATCCGCGATCTTCACAAGGAACTGCAGAGGTTGCTCGGCGTTGGACGATCGACTACGACCACTTCATCGATGTGCTCTATGTTGGATCGGGCTTCTCCAACTCTTCTTCTGCTGTACTACATGTCTAGTGGTAACGATCGGTGATCTTCTACTTGCATGGCTTTCTGGTTTACGTGGTAGAAAATTTTAAATTGTTAGCTAGCGTAGCCTACCCGTATCCCTTCAGACAGATGGCTGAGAGATGTTTTCGTAGCTCAAAAGTATCCTAGACTTTATGGGATTACTTTTAGCAGGAAAATCGATGTGGCAGAGGTGCTTAAAAACGGTTGGAACATTATCAAATTTAGAAGAACTATTTATGGGGAACTTTTGAATATTTGGAACAAACTGACTGGAGAATGTAAGGATATATGTTTGAACAATGAGAATGATAGGCTGATTTGGATGTTATCGTCCCACGTTCTTGGTTAGTTCCTTTTATAGGAAGATGAAAACCCAAAATGTTCAATTTCCTTGAACTTTTTTTGTGGAAAGTGAAAGTTTATTTAAATATTAAGGTCTTTTTGTGGCTAATCATTAAGAAAAAGATTCTAACAAAGGATAATCAATTGAAAAGGGGGGTGGAATGGACAGAAAGCTTGTCAATTCTCTAGAAGAGATGAAACACTTAACCACATGTTGTTTCCTTTGCCCCATGACACGTTTTGTGTGGAATGAGCTTAAATGTGCCTTTAGATTCACAAATGTGCCCGATAATGTCTCCCGTTTGCTTGGGCAATGGCTAAAGGGTTTTAGTTTCAAAATGAGAAATTTGGTATAGTAGGTATTGTTGCGATTTTGTGGACAGATTGGAAAACCCGTAATGATGCTTGTTTTAGAAATGTGTTACCCGCAAACCCTACTTCAGTCCTATTAAAAAAATTTATTGGCTAAATTTGTGGGCTATGTGGCAGAGAAAAAAAGAGACAAACAAGGAGGCTCTTCAATGGGGGCAAGACTGCCGAAACAAGTAGCGACCGAGGTACTGAACATGAAGCAAGGCTGGCGATCGTTAACTAGGAGATTACAGAATGGGTGAAGAAGATGAAGCTGAAGGAGAAAGGAAGCTGAAGAAATGGAAGGGTGCGATAAAGAAAAGAAAGGAAAAGGGAGTATGTGTTTGTTTTGCCTATCATTTGGTTGCGATTGTTTTGGAAGACTTGTAATGTTGTATTATCTCGTTCAGAGTTTGTTTCGGTTCTGATGAAAAAACAGAGTAGCGGTGGAACTCGCTTGGTGGGTATTTCCACTAAGTGCTCCCTAGGTTTGCTTTGGCAAAGCTGAAAGTCTCCAATCCTATCATCAATCTCCAAGCTGTTGAGGAAGACTTCAACTGCTCGGGAGATGAAGCAACCAAAGTTTTCGAGGAAATGACACCTCTCGGACACAAGGTTGCAGAGGAAATGGAGGTCGGGTCTCTAACACTCAACGACCAATCTGGTGGCTCCGAGAATTAGATGATTGTAATATCTAGACTGTTGTAAATAAAACTTACCTTTTATTATCAATGAAGTCTTTGTTTTCGTCTTCTTAAATTCGCTGAGTACTTATATATTTTCTAGCCCCCGACTGCTTGTATTAGTAGAAGAACTTTACTAAATAAGCAGTAGACCAAGAAAATAGGCAATAACAACGACCACGGTACAAAGTATATGTTGATTATGTTATAAAAAGATGATCTAAGTATTACTAGGAAATCAATGCGGTCGGAACCAGCGTATGACTTCGACTAGTTTTAGATCTGTTCCATAATCGAAATATTGTGTAGTACCTTGTATGGTTGAAAGATATATAAGACTTGTATTGATGATAAAGAATCATGCAAAAATGTATGCAAAAACGACAAGTGAACTTGTTTATATATCTTATCCAAAACTGGTCGTAAGTGTTGCTAAGAAACAGAGACTAAGAGAAACACTTCGCGAAACGTGTTCTTGCTCAAGTTTCGGCTGGCAGCGAGGATCGTAAGAAAAGGACCGTCGCTAGGAAGCTCCTTCCAGTGGGCAGGACCATGTGCGGAGAAGGAGAGACTTCGACTAAGAGGCTTTCTGTGTTCCGACTAGTGGCCAAAACAAGAGTGGAACGGAATGTTGAAGATAAGAAATGTAGTCTCTGAAAGCTTAAGCATGTAAAGTACTATATGTAGTTGCCTGTGTGATGCTCCTTTTACTCGTATATTTCTTTTAAGAAAAGAGTGTTGGTCGCGTGTGAGAACCATTGACTGAATGGTCACAACTAGGACCCGTACGATGTTTGACTCATATGTCGTAGCCATAGAGTAATAGAGATCCTTAAAAAAGAATATCGGAGAGAATGTTGGTCTTCTCCGACCAATTATACAACAATAGTATGCAAACCAGATTATGAGACAATCATATAAACAATATCATTCGTCGCAAAGTAAAGGAAATACATCTTTATTAAAAAAATCGAAAAGAAAATAAAAATACATTTACACAAAGAACTTACACAAGTGGTCAATATTCCAAGAGTTTGACAAAACACGCCCGTCTGACATAGCTAGTCGTATCGAACCAGGTTTGGTGACTTCGACTACAGTGTATGGACCTTCCCATTTGAGAGAAAGTTTATTGTGATTAGCCTGGTTTTGAATTCGTCATAGAACTAGATCACCTACAGCTAGGCTACGAGGTTGTACCTTACGACTGTGGTACCTTTGCATGGCTTGTTGGTAAACCGTCGATCGTATGAGGGCTTGGTTTCATCGTTCTTCAAGGAAATTAACGTCGTTGAGTCTTCATTCTATTTGATCATTCTCATTGAAATAATCAGTTCAAGCTGAGCTGATTTTCAGTTCTGGAAGAAGCATGGCTTCAGCACCGTAAACCAGAAAAAATAGAGTTTCACCGTCGCACGAATGGTCGTGGTTCGAACGGCCCATAATACAGAAGGAAGTTCTTGAACCTAAGCTCCTGACAGTTTAATTAACTAGTCGAACACTCGGCATTTCACTCCTTGCATTATGATACCATTGGCCCGCTCAACTGCTCTATTGCTCCCTGGATGAGCGATAAAAGTGAAATGTATCTTGATACCTAGATCGTCGTAGAATTCCTAAAAATTTCCGCTAGAGAACTGGGTACCGTTATCTGTAATTATACAACTGGGTGTACCAAATCGTGTGATCACATTTTTTGTAAGAAACCTCTTAGCAGCTTCAGTCATTGTTTCAACGACTGGCTCGGCTTCTACCCATTTTGTAAACATGTCAATCATGACGAAAAGCAATTCGAAGCCCCCAGGTGGTCTTGGGAAAGGTCCCAGAATGTCTAGTCCCTAGGTTGCAAAAGGCCAAGAAAAAGGTATGGTTTGCAAAACTTGTACCAGCTGATGTACTTGTCGACTATGAAATTGACACTGTACGTACTTCGTCATGAGCTCTTTTGCATCATGAAGGGCAGTTGTCCAGTAGTATCCTTGTTTGAAGGCTTTACCGACCAGCGTTCTGTAGGAATGATGTGCTCCACAGACTCTTCCATGAATGTTGGATAGCAACTTAATGCCATCCGTGTGAGATATGCATCTAATCAACACTCCGTGAGATCCTTGTTTATACAAGGTACTTTCGATTAGAGTATATTATTTGTCTTTTTGAGCTATACGATTAGCCTCTACATCATCTTTAAGAATACTGTCATGCTGAAGATAATTGTAGATTGACGTCATCCAATCTCTACCGTGATCGTGCTTTATGACCTGTTGAGCATCCATATTCTCAAGATCGATTTGTACGACCTCTAGTGGAACATCTATGTCCTCGGAAAGCTTGCTCGAGAAAAACTCCGAGCGGGACAAGTGACCTAGTAGAGGCCATCTGTGCCAACTGGTCTGCCAGAAAGTTTTTCTTTCTAGGAATGTGTTGGATCTGGAAACCGAAGAAGTGCTTTTCGAGTTTCCGTACTTCCACTAGATAAGACGATATCTTGGTACTTGAGCATTGATACTCTTTCTCGACTTGATTTGCTACTAGTTAAGAATCACTTTTCACCAGTAATCTGTGAATCCCGAGCGCACGAGCTGCTCGGAGTCCTGCCAGTAAACCCTCATACTCTGCCATATTGTTTGTAGCAGGAAAGTTTAGCTGGATGACATACTTGATGTGTTCGCCAGTAGGGGATATCAAGACAACTCCAACCCCCGAGCCTTTGAGTATCAAGGAACCGTCAAAGTACATTGTCCACTCGTCATAGTGTTCGTACTCGGACCCTTAGGTGGGTTCAGGGTTTGTCCATTCGGAAATGAATTCTGCTATTGCCTAGGACTTGATTGTTGTTTGTGAGATGAAATGGAGGTCGAACGCCCCAAGCTCGACCGCCTATTTTTCTATTCATCCTGATGATTCCCTATTTTCAAGGACTTGACCCAAGGGATATCCGGTTGGTACGACCACTTGTGGGCCTGAAAGTAATGCCTTAGTTTCCTTGAAGCCATAAGGAGACCATAGAGCAGCTTTTGTGCTTATGGATATCGTTCCTTTGGTCCATGTAAGACTTTGTTTACGTAATATACTGGTCGTTGGATGTTCTCACGTTCAATGACCAGTACACCACTGACTGTTTGCGGTGTTGCAGCCACGTAAATCAGCAATGTTTCTCCCAATCTCGGAGAGACTAAGATTGGGGTACTCGTAAGGTACTTCTTAAGTTCATCAAAGGCATCGTCTACCTCTTTAGTCCACTCGAAACTTCCGTGTTTCCGAAGGAGTTTGAAGAAAGGTAATCATTTTTCTCCTAATCGTGGTATGAAACGACTTAGCGCTGCCATACAGCTGGTTAGTTTTTGGACCTCTTTCTTTGTGGTCGGAGGGCGCATCTAGTCGATGGCCGAAATTTCTGGTAGGTTTGCTTCAATCACTCTAGTCGAAACTAGGAACCCAAGAAACTTTCCAGAAGAAACTCTGAACACACACTTCTCTGGATTTAATTTAAGGTTATGCCTTCTTAAGATATTGAAAGTCTCGTGTAGGTCGAAAATATGGTCGCCAGTGTTGACGCTTTTTACGACCAAGTCATCAACGTAGCCTTCTAGATTTCGACCTATCTGAGGATTAAAGGTTTTTTGCATCAACCTTTGAAAAGTCGCACTAGTGTTTTTGAGACCAAATGACATCTTAACATAGTAGTAAGTGCCATATGGAGTGATGAAGGAAGTTTTCTCTTCACCGTCTTTACTCATATTAATCTGGTGGTACCCTGAGTATGCATCTAAAAAACTTAACAACTCATACCCGAAAGTAGAGTCTACAAGTTGATCAATGCGTGGAAAGAGAAAGTCATCCTTCGAACAAGTTTTATTAAAATCTGTGAAGTCAATACACATTCTTTATTTCCCATTGATTTTTCTAACCATTACAGGATTGGCGAGCCACTCTGGGTGGTCGACTTCACGGATAAACCCAACCTTGAGGAGCTTGTCAATATCTAACTGGATTGCTTTCTTCCGATCAGGTGCGAAACGTCTTAGCTTCTGCTTGTCCGGTTTCTTGTCAGGCTGGAGAGCTAGCCTGTGCTCGATTACTTCCCTGGGGACTCCGGGCATGTCGGACGCCTGCCAGAGGAATACGTCTTGATTTGCTCGGAGGAAGGAGACGAGCGACTCTTCTTATTTGAGGTTGAGTTCTACACTAACCAGTACCTTTTGGGTAGACGCATCAGCGTTTTTTGACTGAGACAGTGTGTTGGCGCTTTCCAGAGGAGCGTCTTTGCCGAGTGGTACCTCCTTGGTCTGGTCGAAAGGCTTTAGCACCATCTTTAGCCTCGAATGCTTGACCTGCATGGTAGGCGGATTAGTTTCTCTGGTCGGAAGCTCATCGACCAGTTCTAAGGACTTCCGATCACATGCATAAACCATGTTTCGATCTCCTCGAACCGTGTTGACTCCTTTCGGTCCTGGCATTTTTAGACTCTGATAACCGTAGTACGTAGCTATCAGAAATTCTGCTAAAGCTGGATGACCGAGTATTTCATTGTATGCAGTTTCGAAATCCACCACATCAAATGGAATTTTTATGTTCGAAAGTTGTCAGGTCTTTCGAACGTAACCGGTAGGGACAGCTGTCCTATCGGTTCAACGGTAGAACTAGGAATTATGCCGTGGAAGGCATATTTCACGGGTTTTACCTTTGACCTGGGGATCTGCATCTCTTCCAATACCCCCGTAAATAAAATATTCGAAGAACTGTCTCCATCTATTTGATTAACTTTACAATTGTTAATAGTAGGTTCAACCATGATAGGAAACCTACCTAGTCGAGTTGACGGGATGGGGTAGTCTTCTTTGCTGAAGGAGATTACAGTTTCCGACCACCTGGATGGCTTGGCGGTGATCGGAGACTCGACAAGGTTGACCTCCCGCTCCATGGCCTTTTGACAACGTGTTGATTCGTATGAGGAGGATCCTCCGAAGATCATATCCACTGTGTGCTCTGGCTCCTGGTATTCTATCTCTTCGTCGTCATCTTTGTCCTTCTTGGAGCTTGATTCTCCGAGTTCTGTTATGGAGGGGAAGGGTCCTTTACCTGAGTAGTAATCCTCTAGTTTACTTTGACAGGCCCGACAGGTGCGCAAATCATGCCCTGCTGTCTTGTGAAGTGGACACCACTTCTTTGATTTCTTGAAGTCACTAGTCGAAACCTTAGCTTTATTCCGACCAGTGAATTCTTTCTTGCCCTTGGTAAACCTTTCGGCAATCGCAAGGACTTCTTTGTTGTCAGGTTTGCGATTCTTCCTGTTCTTGAGAGACTTCTTGCTTTTCTTCTCTTGCTTCTCTAGGCCTGACTGGGGATTGTTATCTTTTCGATCAATAGCTTCATACCACTCGACCGCTTCACTAGCGGTTGCATACTTGTCTGCCATGTCAAAAAATTCGACGGTAGTTCGTGGAGGATTTATTGCAATATCCTCCATAAACCGTCAATTCCTCAGCCTTACTTTAAAAGCCTGGATGACAGAAGATTCTGCAATTCCTGGGATGGAATTTCGAACCTGACTGAATCTCTTGATATATTGTCGAAGAGTTTCATTGGTTTTCTGCTTCATCCGATGAAGATCACCTCCTTCCCGGGACGGTCATATGTCTCTTGAAAATTAGCGATCAGAGTATCGCAAAGCTGGTCCCAAGTGTAGATAGATCCAACCGGTAGGTTAAGCAACCACGACCGAGCAGACCCTTCAAGGACCGTGGGCAAATAATTTGCCATCATGTTGTCATTACCACCAGCGGCCTTGATGGCTGTAAAATAAATTTGAAGAAATTCTAATGGGTTCTGAGTCCCATTGAACTTCTCTATGTTGGCTGGTCGGAACCTGTCCGGCCAACCAACAGCTTGGAGACCTGCCGAAAATGCTCGACAACCTGTAATGGAGTCATGGCGTCTTCTCTGAAAAGTAGACGGATTATAGTCAGTTGGGGATCGGTTCCTCAGATTTGCATATCTAGGATTTGGTATCCCAACCCGGTCGTGGACGTTATGATAACGTCTTTGACCACTCGCTTGGTTCAGATGATGCCTAAGATCGCCTGAATCAAGTGGTCGTTCCTCTTGACGAGGAGGAGTGACTGCTGTGAAAAGTCGTCTTCGCTCGTGATTTCCTGGTCGGAACCTATGAGGGGGTCTTGGTGTTGATCGATCCTCTGCTCAACCATGTTGTCCCCTACTGAGAGAGGAGCACTGTGACGAGGTCATCGTGTGACTTTGCAAATTCCTCTACTCCTGGTACATTTCTGTACGCTGCATGGTTTATTGGAGGATCTCCGACACCTGACCTGCAAGCTGAACATAACCAGGAGTTCCTGCTAAAACAGTGTCTGGATTATTCAGAATATCCCGAACTTGTTGCAGGTTTTGTACTGTTACCGAAGGTTGTAGAAGATTCTCACTTGCAGTGGGCGTTTGATGAGTTGAGTTTTCCCTCGACCTACCGGTCGGCCCTACCTGATTCCTTACTCGCGGTGGGGTAGGAACAGGTGAATTAACTGATGCACGTCCATCAACTCGGTTGCCTCCGAAAGTTGGTGCTTGAGTGCCCGTACTATTTCCACTAGCAAGTGGTGGCAAGCTAACCCATGGAGGATCATGTATGGCATCCGGATTGGTATCTCCGATTGTGTTAACTTTGTGACGCCAAGAGTGATCTTCCGACGAACTCCTGTCGTAGCTAAGGGAGAGCCTTCCAGTGCTTCTGCAAGGAGCCTCCACGATGGGGAGCGATCGGAGATTATCGCCTCCGGTGTGCTTTGTGGTGGACTCAGCCTGATCTGGTGGACTGCCGATCGTATACTAAGTTTCACCATACCCACTTGGCCTATGATCGATGATAACTTCATCGATACCCTTACCAGAGTACCAGGTGCCGCTTGGCCCCCGGAATACGTAGGAGCCGTTGGCGAATACTAGTCGCCCATGATAATGTCGAGAGTACATGGACTCTCTGATTGCAGCGCTGGGCTTCCATTGCCGCTTCTGCCGGTCGGATTGACTGGGCTTGTAGAGGCGTTCGGGCATTCTGAACTAGTCGGAACGAGCGGTTCCTCTGATAGCGTCATTGTTGGTGGCAGTGTATCCTCATCCATCCGGTCGATTTCGTTAATCTCTGCGACTGGCGAGCCGGCGGAGGAGGAGGATGATGACATCCCGTTTTCTTCCATGGCACGGATACATGCGTCCATGTTGAGGTTGGAGTAGTCCATCAGGTCGAACCAGTTTTCTTTATCCTAAGTCACTGACATGTTCACATGAGCAATGATGGAGCAAAGAAAGTAGATGAGGAACGCTTGAGCGAAGTAATCTTCAAAAACTCAATCGCCTTCTTCCCCACGGACGACGCCAACTATCGACGATCGAGTCGCTGATCTTACGAAATAAATAGAGGAAAATGACAAATAATTCTTGGGAGAGAATGGGACTGCTCTTTATTGCTGTGAACTGGCTATTACAAGGGGTGCCCTCGACAAGGCAGTGGACAAATCCTAATTACACTGAGTGTAATGCTTGATATACTGTAGAATCAGACTTGAAATATGAATCTAATGCCGATTGTCATGCTTCAATCTGATGCAGTTCGATCCTCTTGTTCCTCCGTGCTCCATCTTTAAATAATCGTCGAAGTGGTGGCAGTTGTTCCTGGAGAAAGCGCCTGTTGGAAGTGATGCGACTGGTCGGAGCGATGTGACGGTTGATGAAACATCAACCGTTCGGCGGTTGAATGTCTACGAGACACTTTAACCGCATGGTGGTTGTTGTCAGTGTCTTAGAACCATGAAACATCGCATGGTATGGAACAAATATAACATGTTTTTCATTCATCACACGGTAAGAAATATACTCGGAGTTAGATCCGGATGTCAGTTTATTATTTCTTGCGAGTTAGTCATCTGGTCGGAGACTGGGTGTAGGACCTCATCCGACCAGGATACTTATTATGTGACCTCTGGAATCCTTATGACCACTGGGATCGTTAGCCTTAGGAGTTATGACCGTAAAGACATATAGTCTTTTATTATGTATTAAAGTAATATATAAAAATTTTAATCCTCGTCAGATGGGATTCTTCCCTCCTTTTAAAAAAATCACCCTATTGGATCATTCCAATCGTGATCCTATATAGGGCTTTAGTCAGGTAGTACCATATAATAAACATTATCTAAAAAAAAAGTACCATATAACAAAACAGTGGCCTTAAACTGATCCCATGATCCCGCTCTTGTCAGCACATAAACAATCATGCCTACCGAGCCAACCTTGAGGACAATTATCCTTGACTCGTTGGTTACATAATGGATTGATAGATTAACATGAAGTACCATTAAGAAAATCTGCTTGTGAATCATATCGGACAGTTCACATGTACGTAACGCGCTAGACGTTAACATGTCAACTGCACATTCCTTTTTTTAGATAAGAGTCAAAACATCTTCCGGCCTCTGCATCAAGGATACACACAGCCTAATTTATTATATAAATACGAAATCCAAAGTAACCAACAGTTTAAAGTGACATGAGGCGGTACACCCACAAAAAAAGACTGAACTTTAAATTCACTAATTACAAATTCTGTGACTACACCGCCACCCATAATGGTTGAAAATTTGCTTCGCCACCCATTCCAACTTGGCACTTTCGCTCAACATCAACTCCTTCTGGGTTGGTTTCTGCATAGTTATCTATGTCTTCATCCAGTGCTCACTCAATAAAATAACCTGCAAGGGATTATTAATAACTTTTTTTTTATCAAAAACTGCACATTCCTTGTCCTGCTGTTTCTGGAATTCATAAAAACAAAACCACATCTTGCGATTAGTTTAGAGTACAACAGTGTGTCCTTAACTGTTCATGATCTTGGTGACATCTGACACGCTCCTTGCATTGCATGCCTGATCCTGTCCAAAAGGAACAAAATCTTGCAAGCTCAACGACGTTGTGACTTGCAAGGAAACATAGATAATTATTCTCTCCTCTGCTTCTGGTTATATAGAAGTCTTACTGATTTTTCTTGGAAAAAATGTGAATGCAGAAAGGCCCGTATGGGGCCATGTATGCAACTAGACCGTATGGGGCCATGTATGCAACTAGGAGTAGCCCTCCATCCCCTCGTGCTGAAAGTCATAACTCTGTCATCTTTTCTTAAATTCTTCGGAAAAAGAAGGTCATAAGATATGGCAAGACGCCTTCACCGATTCCCGATGCATTTCTAATTCTAACAAGAACTCTGTCATCTTTTCTTAAATTCTTCGGAAAAAGAAGGTCATAAGATATAGCAAGACGCCTTCACCGATTCCCGATGCATAAGATATGGCAAGACCATACGTACTAACAAGAACGGCTAGGATTGCATGGATCACTTTATTTTTTGCGCACTTTTCAGCTTGGAATCGAGCAGCAGCAGAAGTGACGTAGTATCTTTTTCAATATTGAGAGTAAATATATGAAAATAACATGTATGAATTTGTTTTGAAAAGTATTTTCCTACAAATATAATTTTGTTAAGTTTTATAAATACATTACACTACAAATTAGTGGTCAAAGTGTATCGATATCCAAAACGACATTATTTTGGTCCCGATGGAGTACCTTACTTGATGTAGTACTCATAGTCGCTTGCCCAGCTCTCCATATGAATATACCAGAAAATGAAGCTAGGAATTCTGCAGCAGTACAACAACGAATATACCAGAAATGAAGCTAGGAATTCTGCAGCACTACTTGCTCCCCCAATTCCGCACTCCCAATCTGAATACATGGTGCAAGATAGCCAAGAGGAAAATCGCGCAGATTGTAAAGCACGTATAAGCTAGCGACATGTGCAGGGATCACTGGTTTGCTACTTGCTAGCCCAAGTTAATTGGAGGTGCTTTTCTTCTGGCCGGCCGGTTTCGCTCGGCTAACCCATATGATTGTACGCATCAACGTCGACCCAATCAGCTGGCCTATGAATGAAAGAAATGGACGGGTGCAGGCGTAGGAGAGGAGAGGACTCTGGGATCGTTTCTGTTGGCGTTGCAAGCTAGTTATTAATGGAGAGTTTGGGCATCCTTGTCAGGCTCCTCATGGGGAGGACAGGCCCTCGATGATTTGGATGGCCGATAATAGGCCATGTCGCCCTGCTGCTCTGAGTATCTAGCTCAGCCGACTTCGCTCGAGCTAGCGACTCTGCAGTACTGTTTACTCTCACTCTCTCTGTCGCCACCACTGGTCATTAGAGTGAGATGGAGCTAGCTGCTGAGACTGAGAGGGACCTGCTCTTTCAGACCATCAGTGGGAATTAAGCTAGCTCAATTTCTCCCCCTCCATTAATTTTGGATGTATGTACAGTGTGCTGCTGTGTTGTTCCTCCAATTAAATCGACGCCTAGTTCCAAGGTATCCCCATCAATGGCACTGTGTTGTGAGACGGTAGTTCACGGCAAATTGCACGCACTATCGAGCAGCTTTTACCGAACCGAGATTTCCGAAATGCGCCACGATTATTCTGAATGGAGCATCATGTCGTACGGTTGTGCCTCCAATAGCAGTACTGCGACCATGTTAATCTCATATATATTGCGCAAATATTAGCTTTGTTTGGTCATTTTGATGCTGGCGCCGGCCGGGACAAGGACCGGCATATTGTTGAAAATTAATTTAGATTTGCCAAGTAATAAGGTGTTAGGATCCTGATGCAATCAGCATCGGATCAATTTAGTTTGTTTTCTTTGTTAGGCCTTCCATGTTTAGCCTTCCATGTTTAGTTTTCCATAGTTAGCTTTCCACGCCTTGGTTAACAAGTTGATCACGTAGCCTTTATAAGGGCACGTATAGTTTTGTAACTATTTGCAACGTGAGAAGCGAAACAATAGAAAAGAAAAAATAGAAACGTTGCCGTGCGCCGTGCACACAGCACCAAAGATCTTTCTGTTGTTTCCTCCGTTCTTGAGGTCCAGCAATGTGTACGTACGTGCCAACAATTGGTATCAGAGCCATAGCGAGGGATAGGTGACCATGGAGCGGCTCGGCGAGCTCCTAGCCAACCCCGATGTGCACCAACGCTGGGTGTACGGCCGATGCGCAGTGCTCGGCGGCGGCTCGGAGAGCAGCGCGGCTTCGAGAGCATGCAGGTGGCACAAGCGGAGGTGGACGCAACAATGCGTGGGCGTGTCGGGCGCATGGAGCGGGCGGCGGCTCAACATGGCGGCACGGCGACACGACCGATGGAGCGGCAAAGACAAAGCCAAGCTACATGAAGCGTGGCGCAAAGACGACGGAGCGGTGGGCTCCCGTAGCATGCGGCGGGAATACGCACGGGGCGATTCCCGGCGGCGCATCGGGCGCGACAGCAGTGGAGTGCACGGCAGGGCGCGACGGCTCGATGCGGCGAGACCGACGCACTGCACGATGCATATGGCTCTGTGACGAGGAGGAGCCTACACGTCGGTGGAACGCAAGATGAGTTACGCGTTGTCAAGGTGAAAGCGTTGTGCTGGTACTAGACGGTTGCGGTGCCATATTTGTGTGTGCGTCTATGGAGTTGAGCCCGGAACGTTGAGGAGATGTGTTCGCCGTCCTGAGTCGAGTCCGTGGAGTTGAGTCCGAGACGTTGAGGAGATGTGTTCGTCGTCCTGTGTCAGTATCAGTTGGGCAAGTCGTAGTTGAGACCGACTGCCGCAACAAGTTAGAGTCGGCAAGTCTAGATTAGGGGGGATTATTGTTAGAAATTAATCTAGACTTGCCAAGTAATATGGTATTAGGATCCTGATGCAATCAGCATCGGATCAATTTAGTTTATTTCCTTTGTTAGGCCTTCCATGTTTAACCTTCCATATTTAGTTTTTCATATTTAGCTTTTCACGCCTTGGTTAACAAGTTGATCACGTAGCTTTTACAAGGGCACGTATAGTTTTGTAACTATTTGCAACGTGAGAAGCGAAGCCATAGAAAAGAAAAAATAGAAACGCTGCCGTGCGTCGTGCACGCAGCACCAAAGATCTTTTTGTTGTTTCCTCCGTTCTTGAGGTCCAGCAACTTGTGCGTACGTGCCAACAGGGCACTGAGTGCACCCACACGAACGCAAGCTGATCGTACGCGCGGAGAGGGAGGAGGCCACGTAGCGGTAACACAGTTTGGTTCCGTGGGGTTACCATCTGAATGCATCTCTCTCGGCGGCGGCGCTATGTATTATTTCTCTCTTGATCTGCGAAGGCTCGACGACCGGGCAGTAGCTAGCCAGCGAATGTTCACTTCACGCGCGGCGACCTATGCCAGCATTAATGCTAGCTCCTCAACGTAGATAACTTATCGAGGTAGAAAATTCGAAAAAGCGCATGCAAAATTTATATCTGAGTCATTTTATCGGTGTAGTTCGTGCAGCAAAAGTAGCGAAGAAGTCGAGCGAGCTGGTCCGTCTGGTTCCACGCCGACCGAAGAGGTGCGCGTGATTATGTGTCCTTGTTCTCGAATGAAAAGATATGCACCTTAAATTCGATGATCATCGATCGATCTCCAGATGGGATCTCATACCATATGGTTTGGGTCATTTTCCCTTGGCTTTTCAGAGGCCAAATGAAGCAGCAGCTTCTTCTCTCACATCACATCACCAACCAACCCCAATTAAACCTGAAAAACGAGCGAGAGAGGAGGGCAGCATCATAAATTCGGAACTAATCGTTAGGGGGCATGTACACTAGGGTGGTATGGCCTTTATTCGTGCACGTAGGAGGCATTCTCTCTTGTTCAAGTCATGTAGTACTCCATTGACTTGTTGCATTATGTTGATTGATTATTTGCTCATCATTTTGGTGGTTTTAATATCTCGATGATTAAGTCGCCGATCTTACAAAATAAATAGAGAAAATAACAAAAATGGCAGTGGACTAATTCTAATTACACTAAGCATAGTGCTTGCTATGCTATTGAATCAGACATGAAACGTGAATCTAATGCTGATTGTGATGCTTCAATCTGATGGAATACGACTAAATCTGATCATCTTTTCTGCCATTCGTAGTCTCCTTTAAGTAGTCGATGAAGTGGTGGCAGTTACTTCTTAAAGAGACGCCTGTTGAAAGTGTCGCGACTGGTCGGAGCGAGGCGACAGTTGATGATGTATCAACCGTTCGGCGGTTGATGTCTGTGAGACTCTCAACCGTATGGTGGTTGTTGTTAGTGTCTTAAGACCATGAAACATCGCGTGGTATGGAGCAAATATGATATGTGTTCCATTCATCACACGGTAAAAAATATGCTTGGAGTTAAATCCAGATGCTAGTTCATTGCTTCTACAAGCAGTCATCTGGTTGGAGACTAGGTGCAGAATCTCATCCAACCAAGGTACCCATTATGTAACCTCTCGAATCCTTACGACCACGGAGGTCGTTAGCCTCAGGGGTTACGACCACGAAGATATATGGTCTTTTATTATGTATTAAAGTAATAGATAGAGATTTTAATCCTCGTCAGCTAGCTCCTGAACTTTAAATGAATAGGTCGTGTGAACACTTTCTCCCGATGAAGTCGTATCGGGCAGACCCTCATTTAATGCCGTGATATATGAGATGATCTGTATTCACTTTAAAGTAGAGAAACTGCTTTGGGAACTGAAGAATTTTTCTGTCCGTTGGAAAAAAAAGGTCGTTTCTGTTGGACTTTTGGGTAACTCCTGATTGCAGTTAAGGAACCGCGGTTATAAAATCCCTATTGCACTAGGCATTAGGGTTTTTACGCTTCCAGATTTCCTTCAACCCCTTTTATCTTCTTGCTAAGAATATCTTCCGACCTCCTTTGTTTTTCTCACCTAAAATCTTCTTCGACCACTGTTCTTAAACCCAAGCAAATCAGATTCAATCACCAAATGGTTGGTTTCGAATCTAAGTAAGAAGAAGCTCAAGGCTTTGGAGGAGATTGAGATGCTCCCGGATAAGAATTTGATCAAGTGGAGGTCGGCGGCCAGAGAACACTTTTCGAGCCGTGAGAAAGGAGAAATCCCTATTTTTCTTGCCTACATTGAGTGCAGGCCCAGGTTGCTGGCTCACAAATTCCTCTCTCGGGTCTTGGAGTACTACGGAGTTGAGTTGATGAACTTGGCCCCGAACTCCATCGCCAATATCAGCATCTTCCCCTACCTATGCGAGGCATACCTAGGGATCCGATCGAATGAAGGTCTTCAGGTATTTTTACCGAATGGCGAAATCTGGGAAGTCGGCGGTCGGACTTGGGGAGTATTCGCTACGCCTTCACGACGGGAAGGCAAATGAGTACATCCATATGTACTTAAAATCTTCGTGGTCGTCATGAAAGAAGAACTGGTTCTACATGACGCTCGCGAAGGACGACAGCCTCTACTTCATCGGTAAAAGGGCAAGCGAGAATATAAAGTAGAGGTCGACTGTGGAGAAGATGGGATGATCGGAAGATGGATTGAAGCCATCAAAGACCTGAAGAAAAAGGATTTGACTTCTTGGCACGTGGTGATGGATTTCACCATGCGCCGAATTAGTCCCCTGAAGCTTTAAGAGCATTCCTTGCTCTGATATATTGGTCGTGACGAAGCGATCAAGGGCTCAAAGGATGGTAAGTCTTCAAAAACTCCGACCAATATGGCATATTTAGTTGATTATCTTTTAACCTTGAAATCTCTGTCTTTTTGAAGTCCTTTTGTCTAATGAAGTTAGAGAGCGAATCAAAATAATATGCGCCAGGGAGCCTGATATTAAGGCCGCATTCCCAGGTATTTTGGCACATCGTCTCTAAAGAAGAGATACTAAGAAGACTCAAGATAAATAACCACTTTTTCTTCATCTTTTATATATCCTCCGATCTGTATATGATTTTGCTATAATATGTAGGCGGTTGGAATAAGGTTTACCAAATCTAGCGAGGATTTGTAACATCCCAAAGTTATGTTACCAAAATAAAAATAAATAAAGATATTATTTTATAGGATTTTCTAAAATTTGAAAGAGTTTCTTTGCTCTTATTTAATTTTTGGAGTTTTTAAAAGTCAAAAATAAAATTTATTAAAGTCTTCAAGTTTTATTTGAGTTAAAGTTGAAAAATAAAATTTTAATTAATTTCTGGAATTTTCTGGAACTTTAAAAGCTTTTCCTAATTATTTTAAAGCCAAAATAAATTATGTGTAAAAACTATTACCAATTTTAAGTTGAAAATATTTTATTTAAGTCCAAAATAACTCTAAGAATTTCTGTGAATTTTTCTAGAATTTTTGGATTTATTTTGTTATTTTCTAAAGCCTAATTTGATTTAAACCGATTTGTTAAATTGTTAAATCTTAAAAATCCCAAAGCCCTTAATGGGCCAAATCCTTCCCCGGCCCGCTCCTTTTTCTTCGCACTCGCAACCCACGCGGCCTATCTCCACTTCAGCCGCACGCCTACTCTCGGCCGTTAGATGCAAATCCAACGCCACCCCCGCTCCTTTCCTTTCCATCGCCGCAGTGGGCCCGCCTGTCTTCTTCCCCAAGAAGACCCGCCTGACGCAGCCGCCATTACGCGTCATGAGCTCCGTCAATGCCACGATCTCCTCCCTTATCCAGCGACGCAGCGTCTGCGTTGATCCCCGATTCCGCCGCCCCACCTTTCCCTCTTTTCGCGCCCGTTCTCGCCGGATCCCGCAACGGTCGCCACCGAGCATCTCGCACACGATCTCCTCCCTCACCCCTCCCCGGCCCCTATAAAAGGGAGCACCAGGTGCGCATTCCCTCACTTGTTCCGCTCCCACCACCCACTCCTCCTCCCCCCTTCGTTTGGCCGGATTTTGCATTTGAAGATCCCTGGCCGCGAGCGCTTCCTTCTTCGATTCCGGCGCCGACACCGCCGCCCCACCGTCACCGTCGGCATCACCGACACTGCCGCCTCCTCCCCGTCCCGGTACACGCCTTCGCCTCACCGGAGCCCTCCGGGAATGTCACCGCCACCACGAGCCCTACCGCGCCGCCGCATTTCACCTCGCCGCCGGCGATTCCGGTACACCATTGCGCTGCTGCGGTAAGCGCCATGCTCCCCATCGCCTCCTCCTCCTCCCTGGCACCTTGCCGCCGGCAAAGGCCATTGTCACGGCCATAGGGACCCGAAGCGCCGCTTCGTCCGGTTAACGTGGTGCCACGTCGATGCCACCTCCTTTTAAAGTGCGTGGTCGCCATGTGGCTCCAAGTGGCAATCGACGTGGCAAACATGTTCAACCGAATGAGAATCTGTTGCTGACATCATGCTCACGTCATAAGTCGATTTTCCTTTAGAAATTTAAATCCAGAAAATCTAGAAAATCCCTAATTCATCATTTCATGTAATTCTGAAACTTCCCGGGGTTCGTTCTCCTTCATACGAACTCCGATTTCGTCGATTCAAATTTCTAAATTCTTATAAATTCAAGATCTAGATATCTCAACTAAAATTATATAATTTGTAGTTTATTTAAATTTTGTTTGAATTTGGCTTATATTCGCGTATAGATTTCGACGACCTCGGAGAGTCAGATTTCGACGCCGTTTGAGAGCAACTTATTTGCACCCATTATTTAAAATTATTTAAATTCTGTTTTAGATTTGTCGGTGTTTTAGAACCGAACTTACGTAAAGATTGTTTGATTCGGGGGGTCTCCTAGAATAGAATCATGCAGAGAGATTGACACGGGAATTTTTATACTGTGTTCGGCCTTCTCCGGAGAGAATAACAACCCTACTCCTGTGTGTGTATGGTATTGAGTGTATATCGAACAATCAGGGGAAAAACTAAGACTATTACAGATAGTGCTTGTATTCCTGATGGCTCGATCCTCGATCCTTCTCCCCTTTCTCTAGTTGCCGCCTTTTATAGTGCGTGAAGGAGCGGCGATTACTCGAGTAAAGCGACGCCTCATCACCTCCTCAGAATTCAGGCGCATGTTGGTAGTAATTACCGTGTATTAATTCCTCCACGTCGCTCAACACTATATACCGTAGATAATGGGTATTACGTGCCATTATTCTCAGAGAATAACAACAGATGATGATCGTTTGAATCCTTAATCAATAAGACCCACTTGTCTGCAGTGTTCATTTGATTATAAGGTGGTCGTGGTGACCTAGTCGTAGAGGAATCTCGATTATGAGGTAGTCGTAGCAAGACTTACGACTATGGGATAGTCGTAGCATAACTTACGACTATGGGGGTGGTCGAGAAGAACTTACGACCATCCATTTGGTTCTTCCTTCATAACATTAAGGGTACACTCAGGGTTCACATGACGCCATATTTACCTATAATAAAAATTATAGATAAAAGGTAAAATGAGGATTATTATATCCTCGCCATCTAGCCCCCACTTCAAGTGAAAGCAACTTACTTGGTAAAGGGTTCTAGATGGTCTTACGATCATGAGAGGATCGAGAAAATAATCGAAGGAAAAACTCTTCGATTGTGTACTACTTTGACCATAAATGTGCTTGGTCAAGAAAATTGCTTACGACTATCAAGTGGTCGTAAAAGCATTTCTACGATCACAAGGTGGTCGTAGTATAGTGATCGGAAGAAGGAACTTTCCGATTATCATTTCCTTTGGTTGAAAAAATCTAACCAAGGAAGTAATTTCGCTTGAGATGTAAACGCAAACCTGAATTTCTCGAACGGACACATTGGGGAATCTCAAACGACGCCCGTTAGCCTGTCTGTTGAAGCGGTTCCCGAGACGGTGGCGACCCTTGGAATGTCACGCCTCCGGCTCAAGGTACGCGGTTATATATACTCACCGGAGGGTAAAACCTAAGATCTTACTTTTCCCCCAAATTGCTCCTGCTGTTCTTCAAGCTCTTGCCTTCTCCGCCGCCGAGTCGTTCTTGCCTTCTCATTGCCACTCCAATTGTGCCCTCTTTTTCACCCAAAATTTCTGCTTCCGAGAGAGATGGCCAGAAAGTTTCGAGTGGGAAGAGTCGAGATGGATGCGGCGAAGATTCAAGCCCTAGTTGTCGCGGAAGATTCCAGATAAGACTCTTGTGAAATGGCTTCCAGATTTGGGCAAAGATTACCGTCGAGGAGAATGGGCAAATTCCGCCTTCCGTGCTTATTGTGAGTGTGGCCTTCGATTGCTGCTCACCCCTTTCTCACACAGTTGTGCTCGAGCATTTTGGGGTGGAATTAGTGAACCTTGGTCCTAACTCCATCACCATGGCGAGCTGCCAGATATTTGTGCGAGGCGACAGGGATTCCGTGGACCTTGAGCTTTTCCAATATTTCTATGGAATGTCTCGGCAAGTCGGGATTGCTGGAAGTTGTGGTCTAAAACTCCACGACGGGAAGTCGAGGGAGTATATTCAGAGTTTCACCCGGTCTTCGTGGCGGGATGGAGGAAGAGGTGGTTTTATCGAAAGTCACCTCGGAAGACGACCTCTCTTCGTGGGAAGGTCATTTGAAAAGAAATCTTCATGGGATTCGACTCCTGAAGATATCAGCCGGATTGCCCCTTATGTTCAAGCTATCAAGGACTTGAAGAAGGAAGGGCTGACCGGATGGCATGTGGTGAAAGATTTCATCACACTAATTAGTCCTTTGAAGAAACGAGCATCCCTATGTGGAGATACTGGGGCTAACTGACCCAACCAGGGACTACAACGAGGGTAAGTGAATTTTCGACTTAGCTCTCGCTTTGGTCTTTCTCGCAGTTGTTTAAAAGATGCCTTTATCTGCTTGAACAGATCTTTCACCGGCGGAGATTGACGTTAGAGTCAAACTCGTTTGTGAGAAGTCTCCGCCACTTAGTGTGGCGGTTCCTAAAATCCTTAAGGTCGTATCCGCAGAGGAAAGGATGGTTCGCCTAAAGGTAATCAAGAGTTGATTTTATCTTTAAGACTTTATAGTCGAGAAAGAACTTACGACTAGAGAAATGTTGTAGAAAAACTTACAACTTAGTCGTGACCGTAGGAAATCTTACTACGAGGAAAGGTCGAGAAAAACTTACGATTTGATATTGGTCGAGAAAATCTTACGACCGCTTAGTAATTCTTCTCTTTACTTTTGCTTTACGTAAAGTAGGCATGGAAAATCGTCGGGATGATGAAGAAGTCAGATCGATAACCATCGGTGCAGGGTTGACAAAGGACAAAGGCTCGGCTCCTTCGCCCAAGAGACGCCGACTTTTAAGGGTGACGACAAAGGAGGGGCGAGCTCGAGTTCTAGTCCTTCGACCGGATCCTCTGCAAAGCTTGTGGCGTATATAGCATGGCCCAAGCCGAGGCTAAAATAGTCAAGTGGAGGAGGTCGAAGTAGCTGAACCTCTAAAGCGCAAACCTCGCAAGGCCAAGGTACCCTTCTATTATGACAAAAAATCTTTCGCAGTTTCTGCCACTCCTGGTTTTGTTAAGCACTTGGAAAAGGAGAACTGGAAGGATTTTATGTCTTTTGTGAAGGATAATACCGCTCCAGTAGAGCCTATGGTGATGACAATGGTTGCTCTTGGAGTGGTCGAGACTGATCTCGGCCATCCAGAAAGTCGAGACCAGAGAGATGGTCCTCGTTCAAAATCCACGACACGGACGTGGTCGTGGCTAAGCCCATTCTTCAACTCAAACTTCACCGTAGTGGTCGAGAGAAGAAGAAATCTTCCGTTGGGAAAGTGACTCCCAAATTCTGCTTAGGTCCAAGGTGCAGAGGTATGTGAAATATACTAAAGTGTAAGAACAGAATTTACCTTTTTCCTTTTCACAACCTCAATTGCTTTCCTTTTCTTTTTTTAGCCCGACTCCTTCAAATTTCCCCAAGAATGCTTCCGTTGAGAAGCCTATTGCTACCTCTCCAAATCTTTGGAGAGACAACAAGGAAGTGGTCGAGGATCATCCTCGGCCAGTGGTAGAGGAAGTCGTGGCCTGAAGTGGTTACGACAACCAATGAGGTACTGTTGTACCCAATGAAGGTAGCGGCCACAACCTCTCAAGTAGCAGCAGTGACCACAGAGATGGTCGTGGAGACTCCAAGAAGAATGCGACCACCGAGATGGTCGTGAAAGCTCCAAAGAACACCGCGACTCTCGAGGCGGTCGCCACGACCACCGAGATGGTCGTGGATAGAACAGAGGCAACCGCAGGCCTCTGGTCAAGATGGTGGCGGTTACGGCCCACCGTGTCGGAAAGGAGATCATTGCGACGTTCCTCCGGCACCCAAAGTGAAACTGGTTACGTAATCGGAAGAAGAAGAGTATTTCAACTTCGCTACCGACTTCTTTGGGCTCGCTTCCATCGTAGGGTCTTCGCTTTCAGATCTCGCGATCGAGTCCCCATCCCAACGATATTCCCAATAGAGGGATACCTTTGATAATGAACGCCTTGAGAAGGTTTGGTGGGACCAAGTCACGAGGGTAGACAAGTCAAGATCCCTGAGTCGGTTTACTCGATGTTTGCTCGATCAACTATGAATGTAAGTACTTAATCGTACTTATATATACAGTATAATCTTCTCTTGTTTCTCACTTTGTTTTTCATCTTTCGAAAGCCATAGAGCAAATTGTCGTTGTCGGTGAATATCATCGACAACTTCTAGAGTCGCGACAGAAAGAGGAACTCGCAAACAGCAGAGAGGTGGTAAGTCACTTTGCTATTCATAGTCACCTTGGATTTGACTACTTATATAGTGCTTACGGATTTGTCATGGAAAAACTCACGACTAGGTAATGGTCGTAAAAGACTTATGACCGAAGGGCTTTGTCGTAGAAGAACTTACGACTAGGTCAATGGTTGTAGAAGAACTTACAATCGATTGACCCATGCTCATGTCCACCGTTATCCTTTGCGGGTTAAACAAGGACGCTTAAGACCTTAGCCGACTCGCCGATTATGAAAAAGAGGAGTCGAAAAAGTTTAGGAAGAGGTATTAGACCTCCGAAAAAGCTTAAAGAAGCTAACTCGCAACCATGAAGTCGCAGAAAAATTAAACAAGAAGTGCTGAACTTAAGACTGCTTATATCTTTGATCTTTACCTAACTCTTGCTTCTTTTCGAAAAAAGAAGACGAGACGAAAAAGCTCCGTAATGAAGTTAGAGAGAAACTTCATTATTCACGAGCTTACTCGTATGTCCAAAAATAAAGATCAAAACCTTGAGACGCCGAGAACTCGAATATCAAGTAAGTAATTCTTTACCGCAGTCCTTTGAGTTATTTCCTTTTCTCACTTCCACTTCCTTTCTAGCAATGGACGTTAAATTGAGAGAACTTGAGATCAAATCGCGGATAAAGCCGTGATTTATAACTGCACCGCCCTTATTGCAAAGAAGAATGTAGAGGATATTGTATCATGGGAGAAAAAGTATGCCGAGACCGTTGCTTCCCATAATGAAGAGGTCAAGAAGTTGATTCTCAACTAGTGGGTAAGAAATTCTTTTACCCGTGATTATTTTTGTTTTCTTTTTCCTCTAGGAGTTTATTTTTGTTTGACCAATCTTATTTCTTCGAGCAAGTGGTCGAAAACAAAAAGCTCATGAGGCTTCGACTTGTACCCAACAGAGATGGAAGCAATGAAGATTAAACTTCAAGGAAACATCACGCCTGAACAATGTGCTTGGTGAGCTACATAGTGAGGGAAAGACTCTCAAGATGATACAATAGCTGCTCACACAAGTACCATTGGGGATCAAGTCGATTTTGCAAGATCCGTGACCACTCAAGGCCAACCAAGTCAATCGATAAAGGAGGCGGTCGAAATGCAGAAGTTATGCATTAGCAAAACTTAAAGCTCATGACCCCAACCTTAATGTGCAACCACTCGTCGACTTCAAGCGCTCAAGCGTAAGGAAGACGTCGATGGAGGAGATGCAATCATTGGTCGGAAAGTTTCAGAGGAGATGCAATTGGGCTCCTCTTCGTGAGTAGTCTCAGAATGAACTTGTGAAAAACAGTCTTTTGTTGATGTAATCCATCTTGTTCTCGCAAATCATCTTGTCGAGTAGTTAGTAACTCAAAAGATAATTAACGAATTTAAAGACTAAGAAATGAAGTCAAATGTGATGACTTTATCCTAGCCTCCGACTATTTGCTTAGTTTGTGAAAACTAAGTAAATAGTTTTGTCTCCTGCAAATCATCTTGTCGAGTAGTTAGTAACTCAAAAGATAATTAACGAATTTAAAGACTAAGAAATGAAGTCAAATGTGATGACTTTATCCTAGCCCTCGACTATTTGCTTAGTTTGTGAAAACTAAGTAAATAGTTTTGTCTCCTGCAAATCATCTTGTCGAGTAGTTAGTAACTCAAAAGATAATTAACGAAATAAAGACTAAGAATTGAAATCAAATTATCCTAGCCCCAACTATTTGTCGAGTTTGTTTAGACAAACTAAGTAAATAGTCTGAGAAAGGGTTTCAAAAACAGAGAGGTTTGTTTAACTTGTAGTTTTGGGTCTCAATTGTCATGCAATCGGTCGAAAGGGTGGTAACGAGTTGACACTAGGAAGTTCCTTCTAGTGGGCGGGACCACGCAGAGAGGAGAGGCTTCGACTAGGTAATGTTAACATCTCCGACTAGTTTAATCAAATCGAGAACGGCAACTTGAGTTAAGCAAACGCCTAGAGGACTTTAAAATATTTTCTCGTCCTTCTCCGGTGGACTCGATAAGTCTGCCTGGTAGCAAGAGTAGGAAATCGAACAAAGCTAGAAGCTCCTTCCAAGCAGGCGTGACCACGTGCAGAGAGAGAGGCTTCGACTAGATGTGTCTCTTCCTCCCACCAGCTGAGATGAAACGAGTACACCCAAGACGGTTAAGCAAATCTGAGAAAGTGCGCTCTTCTTAGAGTATTTTTCAAATTAATCAAGAAATAAACTAAGGTGAAAAGAGTTGGCCTTCAAAAATATTTCGACTAAATAAAACCCGAGTTCTTTGTGTTGGCCATAAAAGCGAGTAACGAGTCGACACTAGGAAACTCCTTCTAGTGGGCGACCACATGCGAGAGGAGAGGCTTCACTAGGTGATGTTATCGCCTTTCCCCAAAGTAAAGAAAATCGGGTGTTTAAAACATAGTCGAAAAATAATGAAAGCACTACTCAAAAGTAAGACAATAGAGATAGAAAAACCCGATTCTTTATTGTCCTAATGGTCGTTACACATAGAACTTGTGAATCGGGTCGATGTTCCAAGAATTCGAGAGAACTCGCCGCCTTCCATTGCCAATCGTCATCAACTCGACGAGTAACTTCGACCATCGTAAGGACCTTCCCACTTGGGAGAAAGTTTGTTCCGATTAGACTTGGATTGGCAAAGCCTCAATACCAAGTCACCTACAAAGAAGGTCATGAGGTTGAACCTTACGATCGTAGTATCTTCGCAGGCTTGTTGGTAGATTGCCGAACTAATTAGGGCCTGGTTTCTCCTTTCTTCAAGTAGATTAATATCATCTGCTCGAATTTGTTCCTCGGTTGGAGTCCGTGAATGTTTCACTGTGTTGACCGTATCTTTAGTTCCGAGGAAGCATAGCTTCAAAGACCAAGACTAAAAAGAAAGGTGTTTCTCCTCAGAGTCTGACCGGTAGTTGTACGAATCGCCCATAATACGTAGGGTAATTCTTGTACCCAAGCCCCGAGCGCTTGATGAGCGGGTCAAGACTTGAGTTTTAATTCTCTCATTATTTGGCCGCTTGCACGCTCGACGCCCCATTACTCGGGGATGGGCCATGTACATAACATAACTTGGTACCCAACTCGTCATAAAATTCACGAAATTTTGCGCCGAAAATTGCTTACCATTATCTCGTAATTATTCGACTTGGTACTCCAAATCGAGTAATTACGCATCTCATCATAAACCGCTTTCTCGCCTGCTGTTATCCCATCCACAGTTCGCTTCAATCCATTTTGTGAATGTATCAATAGCCACAAAAGGAACTTCAAACCTCCCGGAGCTTTAGGAAACGGTCCCGTGATATCAAGACCCAGTTGCAAAAGGCCAAGATAGAGGTATTGTTTGTAATGCCCGAGCCGGTTGGTGTATTTGCTCGCTATGAAACCGCATCGACACACTTTTGAACCAACTCTTTAGCATCGTATAGGGTCATTGGCGAAGAAAACCTTGTCGAAAAGCCTTGCCGACCAACGCTCAGAGGAAGCATGATTTTCACAAATGCCACCATGTATGTCGTGAAGGAGTGTTAATCCTTCACTCATGGAATGCATCGCATGAGCACCCCTTGAGTACCTCGCTTATAGAGAACTCCTTCACCAAAGTATACATTTTGGCTTTTCGATAAGCGATCCGCCTCGAGATCGCCTTGGCATGTAACCCTTCAAGATAATCATAGATGGGCGCCATCCATGTATCCTCGTATTCTAGAGAGGCCGCCTCAATAGGAGGTGTCTCGGCTCTTCGACCGAGAAGGCTTCGAGTTGTTCCAAGAAGACTCCTTTGGTACTTCAGATCCGAAGAAGCTATTCGAGCAAGTCGGTCATGCGAGAAATTATCCTTTCGAGGGATGAATTGTGCCTCAAACCTAAAAATGCTTTTCTAGCTTACGATTCGATAAGTACGAGACATTGTCGGGTTAGAGCACCGGTACTTTTACCGACTTGATTCACGACTAGTTGAGAGTCTCCTCTCACGAGTAGTCGGCGAATCGAGAGCACTTCACGTCAGATACCGATAGCAAACCTTCAGATTCGCCACATTATTAGTGGCCCGAAAGTTTAATTGTATGGCATACTTTAAGGTCTCTCCTAGGAGATACCAGACCACCCCACCCACAAGCCACTTAAAGTAAGCGACCCGTCAAAGTACATCGCCCATCGGGTCGGGAATCAGATCGGGATCCCGAATGTGTTCAGATTTGTCCATTCGGCGACAAAGTCCGCCAAGATCTGGGATTTAACGGCCGTTCGACACGAATGGATGTCGAACTCCCCAAGTTCGACCGACCATTTTGCCATGCGTCCCGCCGCTTCCCTATTCGGAGGATCGCTCCCAAGGAAACTCGACATTTACAACTAGTTTGTGCGCTCAAAATAATGCCGCAGCTTCTCAAGACATGAGGAGGGCATCTGAAGCTTTTGGACCCGAGGGTAACGCCCTTAGGTCCGTGTAAAACTTCACTTACGTAGTAAACCGGTCGCTGTACATTTTCACGTTCTACAACTAGTACTACGCCGACCGCTGGGCGTGGCGCCTAGGTAAACCAAGAGCGTTTCTTCTAGCCTCTGAGAGACCGTAATAGGAGCACTCGTAAGGTACCTCTTGACATCCTCAAAGGCGGCGTTTGTCCTCATTCGACCACTCAAAACTTTCGTGTCTCCTTAGAAGTTTAAAGAAAGGTAGTCCCTTTTCTCCCGATCGTGCGATGAAACGACTTAGAGCCGCCATGCACCCAAAGTGAGTTTCTCGGACTTCTTTCCGTAGTTGGAGGGCGATTTGTAAAATGGCTTTTATCTTTTGATTCGCTTCAATTCCTCGTATAGATACTAGGAATCCAAGCAATTTCAAAGAGATTCCAAACACACACTTCTCGTGATTAAGTTTTAAGCGATGTTTTCGAGATTGTCGAATGTTTCTTGTAGGTCGGTAATATGATTAAGTTTCTTGATGCTTTTGACAACTAAGTCATCAACATAGGCTTCTAGATTTCGCCTAATTGAGATGAAAAAGTTGCTCGCATCAAGCGCTGAAAAGAAGCGCCCGCATTTTTAGACCAAATGGCATTTTGACATAGCAAAATATACCAAATGGTGTAATAAATGTGGTCTTTTTTTCATCGCCTAGACACATATTAACTGGTGATATCCGCAATATGCATCTAAAAACTTAACATTTCACAACCCGCAGAGAGTCAACCAACCGATCGATACGAGGTAAAGGAAAATCGTCTTTTGGACAAGCTTTATTAAGATCAAGAAAGTCTCACGCACATACGCCATTTGCCGCTTGACTTTCTAACCATTACAGGTTAGCCAACCATTCTCGATGGTTGACCTCTTATAAAGCCCGCTTTAAGTAGCTTATCCAATTCGATTTAATAGCATCTCGCCGATCAGGCAAATCTCCGCAATTTTTGTTTTACTGGTACTTTGTCGCCGTAAGGCTAGCTCGGCTCGATCACTCGGGGACTCCGGCATGTCGGATGCTTGCCACGCTAATACATCTGCGTAGCTTGGAGGAAGGTGATGAGGGCGCCTTCCTATTTGGGGTCGGAAGTATCCCGTCGATGCGATCTTGAGGGCTCCCTGCGCCCGTGAGGAACCTCTTTGACTTTGTCGTTCGGCTTTGGTGTGACTTTTAGGCTTCACTTGCTAGTCGAAGGTCGATTTTTTCTCGAGTTGGTATTTGTCCTACCATCTCAAGGGATCGACGGTCGCAGTATGCGCCATCTTCTTGTCACAATGGATTGTAATTACTCCTTTGGGACTCGCATCTTAATACATTGATATCCATAATGAGTAGCCATTAGGAATTTTGCCAAAGTTGGTCGTCCGAGTATGGCGTTATATGTCAGATCGAAATCGACCACATCAAAGGAGATTTTCTCGTCTCGAAATTACTTGGTGAACCAAATGTTAAAGGAAGAGAAACTTGACCAATTGGTTTGGTCAAGATCCCAGACAATCCCATGGAAAGAGTATCGCATCGGTCTTACTTTGGTCCCGGTACTTGCATGTCATCCAGGGCACTCAGAATAAAATATTTAACGAGCTTCCACCATCAACCAAAACTCGATTGACCCGACAATTGTTGATGGTGGGTTCGACCACGATTGGGTATCGACTGTCGAGTCGAAGGATCGGCAATACTCTTCTCGAAAGAAATGGTGACTTCCGACCACTTCGTAATTTATTGACGAGAGGAGGATCTATGGAGTTTACCTCGCGTTCGTGACTTTGAGTCGCCGCTTTGATTCATATGCCGATGATCCCCGTAGATGTGTTCAATGGTGTGTTGCGGATCCCGAACCAGCATCTCCTCTTCGTCATCTCAAGATTTATGACCACTTGTTTGACCTACCGCCGAGGGTGGAAGTGGTCCTTGTCGCTGTAGTAGTCTTCAAGCTTTCGTTGGAAGACCAGCGAGCTCTGGAAGGTCATGCCCTTCCTTTTTATGGAAAGGACACCACCTAGGCTTATCATTTTTCCGATCAGTATGCATACCTTTGCCTCTGCTTGGAGTGTGGCTTGATGTGCGTGGCTCTTTATCATTCACACCAATACCTCCTTGGAACCGCTGGTTTTTGACCCTTCATCTTATTCTTGGACTTTTTGCTTTCTTATCCTTCTTCTTACCAACTTCGCCGCTCGAGATGGATTGTCTTCACGATCGATTGTGTTGTTCCACTCGACCGCCTCGAGGCGAGTATATCGACGGCCATTTCAAGAGTTCGCGACGTATAGGAGGATTTAAAGCAATATCCTCTCGTTATCCTTCTACTACGGACTCGCTTGAAAGCCCCGATGACAGATGAATCGAAACTTCCTAATTGAGTTACTGAACCCGATCAAGCGCTTTGATGAACCGGCGCAATGTCTCGTTGTCGCTCGTCTCATCCGTGCAAGTCATCCTCCTTTCTGTATGCATTGTATGTGCCTTGGAAATTTGTCAAGAGAAGATCGCAGAGATGTTGCCAAGAATAGATCGACTCGAGTGGTTGGTTTAGTAACCACGATCGAGCGATCCTTCGAGCACGCTTGGAAGGTAATTTGCCATCACATGCTCTCCTCCTCCTGCCGCCGAATAATTGCTAGTAAATTTGAAGGAATTCGATGGGATTTTGGGAACCATCAAACTTCTCCATGTTCACCGGTCGAAAACGAGGTGGCCAAATAACGGCTCGAAGATCAAAGCGAGAATGCCCGACATCCAAGAATGACTTCTTGACGCCTTTGCGTAAAAGAAGGGTTGATATCATCGTGGTCGTACTCGACGATACCCAAGAATAAAGTTGACCCGACACATAATAGGTCTCGGTCCCACGAGGGAATACTCGTAGTTTATCTCGCCGCTGCAGATTTCCATGTCGGAGTGGTGAACGATCACCTTCCGAGGAGCTTGTTGATCATCACCATTTGGAAGACATTTCTTCGAGTAGGAGATCGACACGACTTGTCATATACCGATTTCTACGCGGTGATATGTTGGATTGACTGGTAGCCGAAGAAGTCGTATGGGTACGACTACTTGAATGATGTCGACGAGGAGCTTCCAGCTTTTTCATTGTACTCCGAAGCCTTTGTGCGATCTCTTCAGCGAAGAGGTCGTAGCCTGGCGTTCGGGCTAGCTCTTGAGTTGGATTCTCGAGCAAATCATTGATGTGCTGGAGCTCTCGAGCTTCCTCTGATTGATATTGAATACGCCTAGGCAAATTCTTCTGAGCTTCAATCTTCTTCCTTCGAATTGCCTCAAGATTTTCCATGTTAGACTCTTGAGATTGCCTCAATGAAGCGAGAATGTCGAGGATTTCCTGGCGCTCATGAAGGCGTTAGTCGTGTCCGCCAGATGGTGGTGTCCTCGCCATTGCCACGAGGGGCGCAGCAGTGTGACCTTCGAAGGGTCTCCATCTCGGTCTCTAGAAGAGTGATCTTGATCTCGAGGGAAGGACGAAGACCTCCTGCTGATGATTCTCACTTGCGCCGAGGCCTCTCCGCTTGAGGAGTCGCCGAGACACCATCTGGCGATTTGGAGTAATCCTCCAAGTAGGGAAGTCTGGTTATAACTGTCTCCGCTTCGGCAGTGTGACTCATGGAGAGATGGTCGAATTTGCAGAAAAGCATGCTTGATCCCGCCTCTCTGGCGTTATCCAGAGAGAGAATCACCAGATGCCGTGAAGTCCTGCACTGTGGCTTCTAGAGCTTGCCTCACCAAGTCGGACCGCCTTAGGGAACTTGGACACTTCGAGGAAAAACTCGTCAGGTCGTGAGTCCACCCGGTGTGGTCTGGTCGATTGACCCTTGCCCTTGAGAGGGTAGATTCTCTCTTGGACGTCTTGTTGGGGGATAAGGATCCTCCTCAACTCCACCGGCGACATTGTCTCCTCGGATCTGTGGAAGATCCCGAGGCAAGAATGCCATAGGATGAGTCATCACTCGGTCAGAATCGAATCCGACATCCATGTCGACGTCTCACAGACCGCCAAGTCGAACCAGCTTCTCCTCGCTCCATTCTCCCGCCATGAGTGCATGAGATTTGGAAAACAGAGAGAATGTTTGACAAGAAATTACCGAAGATCCCCACTGGTCGGCGCCAACCGCCGGTGTTTTAGAACCGAACTTACGTAAAGATTGTTTGATTCGGGGTCTCCTAGAATAGAATCATGCGAGAGATTGACACGGAATTTTTATACGTGTTCTGCCTTCTCCGGAGAGAATAACAACCCTACTCCCGTGTGTGTATGGTATTGAGTGTATATCGAACAATCGGGGAAAACTAAGACTATTACAGATAGTGCTTGTATTCTGATGGCTCGATCCTCGATCCTTCTCCCTTTCTCTAGTTGCCGCCTTTTATAGTACGTGAAGGAGCGGCGGCTACTCCTGTAAAGCGGCGCCCATCACCTCCTCAGTAACGAGCGCATGTTGGTAGTAATTACCGTGTATTAATTCCTCCACGTCGCTCAACAGCCTATATACCGTAGATAATGGGTATTACGTGCCATTATTCTCAGAATAACAACAGATGATGATCGTTTGAATCCCTTAATCAATAAGACCCACTTGTCTGCAGGTTCATTTGATTATAAGGTGGTCGTGGTGACCTAGTCGAGAGGAATCTACGATTATGAGGTAGTCGTAGCAAGACTTACGACTATGGGATAGTCGTAGCATAACTTACGACTATGGGGGTGGTCGTAGAAGAACTTACGACCATCCATTTGGTTCTTCCTTCATAACATTAAGGGGTACACTCAGGGTTCACATGACGTCATACTTACCTATAATAAAAATTATAGATAAAAGGTAAAATGAGGATTATTATATCCTCGTCAAGATTATTACTGCATGCTATTTATATTCAGTAATTTAAATTCTTGTTTTAAATTCATAGTTATGCCTAAAATCCTTTGTATGGCCAATTTTGATAATTGGAGCAAACATATTGTCACCATAGATAAAACCTAGTTGATACGATAGTATGAACTAGGACCATTTGAAAATAATATGCTTAGTGATGCTTAGACCCAAAAATATTGGATTTGGGGAATTTCAGCCAAAAAAAATCAAAGGTGGTTTAAATTGTATCCATGACATTGGTGTGTTATAAAAGTTTATAAATGACTTTGAAAAATGAAATAAAATGATGGTTTGTACTTGGGCGAAATGGTTGTTTGGATGGTGCATGTTGATGCACGGGCTCAATCTGGTTAGGGTTGAGGCCCACAGGTTATTTTGGAAGTCACCCAAGTCAGTTAAGGACCGGCCTCTGAGAGTTCCTTTGCTAAGCCACATCGTACTACCACATGTCCTGTGTGGGCGGGACCTGGCTAACTAATTTGCAATATTCCACCGTGGTCGTTCCCTTCAGATGCGGTGGGTAGTCATGTTATGACGTACGTTAGTCCCACCTGGCGCAAGAGGGGACCCAAACCCTGCGAGTTTTTATCCAAAGGGGGCGAAACCTTAGCGAGGGGGACTGCGGTGGAATGGTGCTCTGTAAAGGCCTTGTCACGTGCTCTAGACCGCTTACATAAGGTAGTGAGTGGTGGCATAGTTATATGCCGGATAAACTAGAGAAATCGTGTCATGTGGGTAAAGCTGTACAACCTCTACAGAGTGTCAAACTATTCGAATAACTGTGTCCACGGTCATGGACATGCTAGCAAAGCCACTCAAAGTTATACTTTGATTTTTTTTTAAAGACTTTGTCAACTAGTTTATGCAAATGAGAAATTAGGCAGGAAGCCATGTGATAGGAGGGTATCCTTCACCATTTATGTGTGAATGTTATCTGACTATAAAACTTGAGAATTTATCAAATGAATTTTAGTTATAGAATAACTGCTTTGGAACTTAGTACAAATATTTAAAGAAATCATTGTTTTATGCAAATTTAACCAATAAGCCTTCCTTTGTTATATCTATGAATGCATTAACTCTGTTATTGGGTGTAACTTGCGAGCACAGAAGTTGTGCTCATCCTTACTTCATGCAAATAAATTTCAAAGAAGGACTTTGCTACCGGTGTGGATCTCGATGACTAGGCCGCTACCCCAGTCGATTGCCTATGGCAAATTAGCTGAACTCCACTACTTCTTCGTCTTCTGCTGTGTTCTTTAATGTTGGCTTGTAAGCCTCTTTTATAATAAACTCTGTTAATTATTAATAATATTGTGCGATTTATGGATGTTACCATAGCTGTTTACCGTGTGAACTAGCTACTGATCATGGGACTAGTTCAGAAATGCACAGAGGATTTGGGGTGTTAACTCCGGGTCCGACAGGATTCTTCCTATACCGTTGTTCCGACCGATTCCTGATCAGGGACCGCACAAGACGATGGTCTACTAGAGCTAAAAAAGAGCATTTGCAGAAAAGAATATATAATTTAGATGAAAAATTACATCGCCTTATTAAACTTGAGTTGTAATTCAAATGGGAGAGAAAGAAGATTTACAGACCAGAGCTGCGGAGGTCGTTGGCCCTAGGGCAATCGTACACGACCTTATAGTGGCTACCAGAGCAACTGTCCCGGAAACCAACGAAGACACCATTTTCGACCAGCTGGTCAGGGACCTCGACCAACTAGTCGAGGATATCACTTCCGACCATAGGTTGGGAGATGTCATGGGTGCAACGAACCCTACCGGTTCAGAACCGGTGAAATCTATTGGAAAGAAAAGGAAGGCTAGAGCTAAGGACTTCGCTCTAACGCACTTCAAGGTCAAGACAAAGAAAAAGACCAGGTACGCATACATGAAAGAGAATTATGTAAATACATACCTTTAATGCTTCTGATGTCCTTGAGTAGGGCTGGAAAAATAGCTCGAGGCTCGTGAGCCTGCTCGGGCTCGTCACGGCTCGGCTCGGCTCGAGCTCGTGAATTTTCGAGCCGAGCCGAGCCCAACTCCTGGCTCGTGATTTTTTTGAGCCGAGCTCGAGCTGCTCGCAAGCGGCTCGGTTGCCTTCTTCTGCCCTTGAGTCCTCCCGCGAGTCCAACTCCAAAGTCCCTAGACTCCCTACTGAACTGAGTAGTGAGTACTACTACTGGCCCCCAAAATCCTGAATCCTCCATTCGGCCGGCCGCTCCGTCCTCTACTCCTCTGGCCAGCCACCTTCGGCTCCGCCGCTCCGGTCCCCCACCGCCCCCCATCCTTCTCCCCCCGGTCGTCCGCGCTGCCGACCTACCACCGCGTCCTCCCCCCATTCCTCCGCACCGCCGCCATGTCCTCCTCCGCTCTAGTCCTCTGCGTCGCTGCCCCAGTCCTCCACGCCGTCGCCCCACCACCAGATTCAAGGTTGCGGGGAGGTCCTCCACGCCACCGCCATGTCTCCCCCCGGTCCTCCACGCCGTGGCCACGCCGTCCTCTCGAATCCCTCCCGATCCCCTTTTGTTCTGCTCCTCGACCTCGAGGTTGGGGACGTTGGGCGCACGCGCCTCGTCCATCTCGGCCTCAACGACGCGGCGACGGTCCTCCTCCAGCTTCACGCGGCAGCGCCTATGGAGGCTCGAGTGCCATGTTCTTTTCTAGTGAGGGGACACGTGTGTGCTTGCTTGGGGTGGCGTAGGTGTGGCCTCACTACGAGTGCCGGCGGCCCTCGTCCAGCTCGGATCTTGGCGACCCGCTTGTCCCAGGCGGCGGCGCGGCGCTGGAGGAGGCCACGGGCCTGACGAGGAGGAGCGGCGTGCGGCGCGTGGAGCAGGAGGCCACGGGACTGAGGAGCGGTCGATGACGGTGTGCCTTCGGCTTGAACGGGTTCGCGAGCCGGCTCGAGCCCGCGTTCGAGCCCAGCCGAGCTCATGTTTCAGCTCGTGACCCAAACGAGCCGAGCCAAGCCGAGCCACATGGCAAACCGAGCTTGGTCGAGATCGGCTCGAGCCGGCTCGTTTCCAGCCCTATCCTTGAGACCCAGAATTTCCTTTCTTGAATTTTCAAAGGTCCTCTGATGTTCTGGTCGCCTTCGACCAGAGCACTCGTCAGGAGAAGGTTCCTGAGGAAAAAGAGGTTGAGCTAGCCCCAAGTAGGTGGCAGCGCCAGTGCCTGCTCAGGAACCTTTGGTGGCTCCAACCCTGCCTAAGGAGACATAAGTTCTAGAAGGGTCCCAGCAGGTTCCGAGTACTGCTGGAGTCCTTCGGGGAATTGCTCCGAAGGCCCCTCATCCTACCAGCTTCCTGCATGGTCATCGAATCTTCTACGATGAAGAACTCGATGAGGCCTAGGGTAGAATATCGGACCGTCAAGCAGAAACGAGTCCTAATACTATTTTTGCCGAGTATTATAATATGGCAATCCAGGTGAGTATCCACGACCACTTCCATAGCCTTTTCCCCTAATGTTTAGTAAAAACTAAAAGAGTTGGCCATATCTATAGCATATCGTGGAGAACTTCGTTGTGGTCGAAGGACTAACCCAGCGAATAAAGCTCTTGAAGAAAAGAAACTCTTAATTAGAAAGTAAGAACTTTCCTCTTGCCTTCTTCTTTCCTTCTTTGCTATCATGTTTCTCTTCTGTTAATTAACTTCTCCCCTTATCAAATTTGATAGATTCAGATAAATTGAAAGAAGAGGTCGTGGCCAAGGAGCCGTAATAACAAAGCTTGAAGGTGAATGCCAAGATAAGGACCGGTCGATCAAATCCTTGACGACCAGGACAAGGAGATAATCGACACTTGTGAAAAGAAGAGTCAATGTAACTGGTCGTAAGCTTAACCAGAGTAATATCTGTTCTGATTATAATTATTTATCTTTGGTTCACTCGTGCAGAGCAAACTCAAGAAATAAACAGAGCGAAGAAAGCTCTTGAGTTCGAGCGCGACCAGGGGGGCAGAATTTGATAGAGACAATGACGAAAAGTTAAGGCTCTAAACAAGATGTTTTTCGATATGGAATCGGGATCGCAACTGCCTCTCTTGAAGTATCCTACAGAGAAAATCAAATTTCTGGGCCAACAACTCGAAGATCTCCGAGGTCTGCATAAAACTACCTGGGATAACTATGCACAGACAATAAGGGAAGGTGCCGCTAATGGAGTCAGCTTTGCTCTGGCAAAACTGAAGGCCTCCGACCCCCTTCGTGCATCTCCAAACTGTTGAAGAAGATTTTAACTACTCGGGCGATGAAGCAACCAAGCTTATCGAGGAAATGACGCCACTCGAAAACAAGGTTGTGGAGGAAATGGAAGTCGGATCTCCAGCGCGCAGCGACAAGTCTGATGATCCTAAGGAGTAGGATTTTGTAATATAAGAAGTATGAATGTAAAAATTATTGTTGGTGTAAAAACCGAACAAAAGTGAGAGGGCGGACGTCGGCCTTGCTACGGGCCATCGTCCACGAGAGCGAGAGTGACACAGGGGTTTATACAGGTTCGGGGGTTCGAGAGGACCGCCCTACTCTTGTCGGTGGCCTACGGGGGTTCGAGGGTTCCTCCTGGAGGCTCACCTAGCGTCTTGCTTTCATATATTGCTCAAGAGAGCTCCCCTTCAAACGGGAGATACATGGGGTATTTATAGGCTCTTGGGCCTGTGCAAATGACGGGAATACCCTTTAATGGGATAGCTAGCCTATAAGTACAAGCGAGGGGTATTACAGTCTTTTAAGATTACAACAGTATTTCTTGGGTCTGTACATGTGTCTCCAGCAAAGTTACCCCAGATTAAGGAGGGATGAATTATTCTTCCAACAAAAACTTACCATCCTTTCATCAATAAAGTCTTTTGTTTATCCCTTCGACTTGTAAAGTACTCACATATTTCCTAGCTCCCGACTGCTTTATAGTAGAAGATCTTTACTTAAAAAGTAGTAAACCAAGAATAAGAGTAATAGTCACGACCACTGTATATAAAGTATGTGCTAATTATGTAATAAAACCGATCGTATTAATACTGGGAACTCAATTGTGGTCAGAACCAGTGTATGACTTCAACTAGTTGTAGACTTGTTTTCCATAATCGAAATACTAAACAATACATTGTATGGTCATAAGATAAGACTTCCCTTGATGAGAAAGAAATTATGCAAGAATGTATGCAATAAACGATAAGTAGATTTATTTATATATAGTATCCAAACTGGTCATAATTATTGCTTAAAAACTAAAGACATGAAAAACACCCCGCGAAACGTGCTCATGCTCAAGTCCGACTGGCAGCAAAGATCGTAGGAAAAAGATTGTCGCTAGGAAACTCCTTCCAGTGGGCAGGACGACATGCAGAGAGGAGATATTTGACTAGGAGGCTTTCCCTGTCCCGACCAGTATCCAAACAAGAGTAGAACATAATATTGAAGTGAAGAAGTGTAGTCTTTGAAATCTTAAGCATGTAAACCACTATATGTAGTCGTTTGAGTTATGCTCATTTTACTCGTATGTTTCTTTGAGAAAAGAGTGTGGTCGCGTGTGAGAACCATTGACTTAATGATCACGACTAGGACCCTTATGGTGTTTAACTTATATGTCTTAGCCAAAGAGTAATAGAGATCCTTTAAAATGATATCAAAGAGAATTTAGTCTTCTCCGAACAATTAGACAAAAATAGTAGGCAACCAGAATATTGGAACAGTCATATAAACAATATCACTCATCGGAGAAAGTAAAGAAATGATAAATCTTTATTGAAATTTCACAAAATGTAAAATACATTTATACAAAGACTTACGCAATTGGTCAATATTCCAAGAATCTGATGAAATACGCCTATCTGACATAGCTACTCATATCGAACTAGATTTAGTAACTTCGACCACAGTGTTTGGACCTTCCTATTTAGGAGAAAGTTTATTGCGATTAGCCTAGCTCTAAATTTTTCTGAGAACTATATCACCTACAGCTTGGCTGCGAGGTTACACCTTACGACTGTGGCACCTTCGCATGGCTTGTTGATAAACCGCCGATCGTATAAGAGCTTGGTTTTGTCGTTCTTCAAGGAAATTGATGTTGTCGAGTCTTCGTTCTATCTGATCGTTCTCGTTGAAACAATCAGTTCGAGCGGAGCCAATTTTTAGTTCTGGAGGAAGCATAGCTTTAACACCGTAAACCAGAAAAAAATGGTATTTCACCGGTCGCACGACTGGTCGTGGTTCAAACGGCCCATAAAACAGAAGGAAGTTCTTGAACCTAAGCTCCCGACCGTTTTGTTAACTGGTCAAACACTCGGCGTTTCACCCCTTGTATTATGATACCATTGACTCGCTTGACTGCTCCCTTGCTCTACTGATGAGCGATAGAAGTGAAATATATCTTGATACCTAGATCTGCGTAGAATTCCTAAAAAATTCCGCTAGAGAACCGAATACCGTTATCTGTGATTATATGACTAGTTATACCAAATTGCGTGATCATATTTTTTTGTGAGGAACCTCTTAGTAGCTTCAGTCGTTGTTTTCAAAACTGGCTTGGTTTCTATCCATTTTGTAAACATGTCAATCAAGACGAAAAGGAATTTGAAGCCCCCAGGTGCTCTTGGGAAAGGTCCCAGAATGTCTAGTCCCTAGGCTGCAAAAGGCCAAGAAAGAGGTATTGTTTGCAAAGCTTGTACCGGCTGATGTACTTATCGACTATGAAATTGATACTGCACGCACTTCATCACGAGCTCTTTTGCATCATGATGGGCAGTTGGCCAGTAGTATCCTTACCTAAAGGCTTTACCGACCAGTGTTCTATAAGAATGATGTGCTCCACAGACTCCTCCATGAATGTCGGATAGCAACTTAATGCCATCCGTTTGAGATATGCATCTCATCAACACTTCGTGAGATCCTTGTTTATAAATGGTACTTTTGATCAAAGTGTGTGATTTGGCTTTTCGAGCTATACGATCAGCCTCTACATCATATTTAGGAGTACTGTCCTACTGAAGATACTTGTAGATCGACGTCATCCAATCTCTACCAGGATCGTGCTTGATGACCTCCTATGGAGCATCTATGTTCGTAGGATCGATTTGTACGATCTCCAATGGAACATGTATGTCCTCGGAATGCTTGACCACCAAGGGTGAATCGAGTTGTTCGAGAAAAACTTCGGGCAGGACAGGTTACCTTGTGGAGGCCATCCGTGCTAACTAGTCTGCCAGAAAGTTTTCCTTTCTAGAAATGTGTTGGATCTGGAAACCAAAGAAGTGATTTTCGAGTTTCCGTAATTCCGTCAAATAAGATGTTGTCGGTGTTTTAGAACTGAACTTATGTAAAGATTGTTTGATTCGGGGGTTCCCCTAAGCTCAAAATCACGCAGAGAGGGAGACACGGGGATTTTTATACAAGTTCGGGCCTTCTCCTGAGAGAATAACAACCCTACTCCTGTGTGTATGTATTGAGTGTGCTGGATTACAATATCAAGAGAAAGACTAGAATGATGTGCCTTGTGCTCCTGATTTCCTCCTCCTGATCCTTCTGATGATTCTGCCTTTTATAGTACTCGGAGTGTACTGCTGTTCTTTCAGTCCAAAGGGTGCCTTAATGTTGCAGATTATGGAGCCGTTACTAGAGATTATTGTGGGAGTAGTAACATTCCCACGTTGCGAGGCAGTTATCACCATGACAGGGAGTTAAATCGTGCCATTATCCCATAGAGTAACAGCGTAGTTTACTGCCCATATCCTTAAATATGGTGCGAAAGATTCCCTTTCCCTGGTCGATTAGGCCCACATGTCTGTAAGCCACATCGACTAGAGACTGGTCGTAGAAGAGCTTATGACCAGATGGTGGTCGTAGAAGAGCTTACGACCATAAACTGGTCGTAGAAGAGCTTACGATCAAGACATAGTCGTAGAAAGACTTACGACTATGGGGTAGTCGTAGAAGGACATACGACTATGGGGTGGTCGTAGAAGGACTTACGACCTCCAGCTTCTCCCTATGAATATTAAGAGGTATACTTAAGAATCATATGACGTCATTATTATCTATAATATGAATTACAAATAAATAATTAAATGAGGATTATTATATCCTCGTCATCTAGCCCCCCCCAGCTTCAATTGAAAATAACTTACTTGGGAAAGGAGCAATAGATGATCTTACGACCATTAGCTGGTCGTAGAGAGGTGGTCGAAGGAAAAACTCTTCGACTAGTGTTTCATTTAACCAGAAATTGACTTGGTCAAGAAGGTTGTAGGGAGACTTACGACTTATAAGGTGGTCGTAGGAGATCTTACGATCACATAGTAGTTGTAGTACTGTAATCGGAAGAGAAATTCTTTCCGATTGCTGTTGCTTTTGACCAGAAAATGACTTGGTCAAGAAGGTAATTTCGCTTGAGATGTGAAGACAGACTTAGTTTTCTCGAGCAGACAAATTTAAGAATCTGAATTGACTCTCATAAACCTGTCTGTTGGAGCAGTTCCCGAAGCGGTGGCAACCGTTGGGCCGCCACATCTTTAATTTAGGCGTGCGGTTATAAATACTTACCGGGGGTAAGACTTATGTTTTTTACTTCCCCCCCCCAAATCATTCATACTGTTCAAGCTTTTGAGTTCTCCGCCGTCGACCAAATCGAGCTTTCTCCTCCAACCTTTCCAAATCCAAATTTCCCACCTTTGAGAGAGATGGCCAAAGCCGCTACCTCTTGGGCGGAATCGGAGATGGATGCGACCAAAATCAAGGCTCTGGTCGCTGCCAAGAAGATCCCGAAGAAGAAGTTCGCGAAGTGGATTGAGGCTGCTGGGTAGCATTGGCTGTCGGGTGAGATTGGGCAAATCCCTGTTTTCCAGGCGTTCTGTGAGTGTGGCATTCGCTTGCCTGCTCATCATTTCCTCACCCTTGTACTCGAACACTTCGGCGTGGAGCTGGTGAACCTTGTTCCCAACTCCATTACGATGTTGGGTGTGTTTGTGTACCTGTGTGAGGCCTACCTGGGGATTACGAAACGTCTTAGCTTCTGCTTAACCAGTTTTTTATCAGGCTAGAGAGCTAGCCTATGTTCGATCACCTCCTTGGGGACTCCGGGCATATCAGACGCCTTCTAGGCGAATACGTCCTGGCTTGCTTGGAGAAAGGATACGAGCGACTCTTCCTATTTAGGGTCGATTCCTACCCCGACCAGTACCTTTTGGACAGACGCATTAGCGTTTCCTGACCCAAACAGTGTGTTGGCACTTTCCAGAGGAGCGCCTTTGCCAAGTGGTACCACTTTTGTCTGGTCGGAAGGTTTTGACGCCATCTTTGGCCTCGAGTGCTTAACCTACATGATTGGCGGATTAGTTTCCCTAGTCGAAAGCTCACTGACCAGCTCTAAGGACTTCCGATCATATGCATAAGCCATTTTTCGATCTCCTCAAACCGTGATGAATCATTTCGATCCTGGCATTTTTAAACTCTGATAATCGTAATGTGTGGCTATCAGGAATTTTGCTAAAGCTGGATGACCGAGGATTCCATTGTTTGCGGTTTCGAAGTCCACCACATCAAATGGAACTTTTTCTGTTCAGAAGTTATCGGGCCTTCCGAACGTAACCTGTAGGGACAACTACCCTATCGATTTAGCGATAGAACCAGGAACTATGCCACGGAAGACATATTTCACAGGTTTTACTTTAGACTTGGGAATCTGCATCTCTTCCAATGCTCCTATAAATAAAATTTTAAAAGAGCTATCTCCGTCTATTAAGACTCGATTGACTTTACAATTGTTAATACTAGGTTCAACTACAATAGGAAACCTATCTGATCGAGTCGATGGGGTGGGGCTGTCTTTTTTGCTGAAGGAGATTACAGTTTCCGACCACTTGGACGGCTTGATGTTGATCGGAGACTCAGCAAGGTTGACCTCCCGCTCCACGGCTTTCAAATGACGTCTTGACTCGTACGAGAAGGATCCACCAAAAATCATATCGACCGTGTATTGCGGCTCCTGGTGCTCCATCTCTTCGTCACCATCTTTGTTCTTCTTTGATCTTGGTTCTCTAAGTTCTGCTATGGGGGGAAAGGACATTTACCTGAGTAGTAATCCTCTAGTTTCTTTTGCCAGGCTCGGCAGGTGCGCAGATCATGCCCTGCTGCCTGGTGAAGTGGACACCACTTCTTATTTTTCTTATAATCGCTGGTCGGAGTCTTAGCTTTGTTTCGACTAGTGAAGTCTTTCTTGTCCTTGGTAAATTTTCCGGGAATCACAAGGACTTCCTTGTTGTCGGACTTGCGATTCTTTGTACCCTTGAGAGACTTCTTTCTTTTCTTCTCTTGCTTCTCCAAGCCTGGTTGTGGATTTTTATCTTTTCGATCAATAGCTTCACATTATTCAACTACTTCACTAGTGGCTGCGTATTTGTCTGCCATATCAAAAAGTTTGACGGTCATTCGTAGAGGATTTATTGCAATATCCTCTGTAAATCGACGATTCCTCAACCCTACTTTAAAAGCATGGATGACAGAAGATTCTGTGATCTCTCGAATAGAGTTTCAAACCTGACTGAATCTCTTGATATATTGTCGAAGAGTTTCATTGGTTTTCTGTTTGATCCGATGAAAATCACCCTCCTTCCCAGGACGGTCGTACGTCCCGTGAAAATTGGCGATCGGAGTATCGCAGAGCTGCTCCCAAGTGTAGATAGATCCAACCGGTAGGATGAGCAACCACGACCATGCAGACCCTTTAAGAACTGTGGGCAAGTAATTTGCCATCACATTGTTATACCACCAGCGGTTTTGATGGCGGTAGAATAAATTTGAAGAAATTCTAATTGAACTTCTCTATGTTGGCTGGTCGGAACCTATCCGTCCAACGAACAGCTTGGAGACCTACCAAAAACACTCGGCAGCCTGTAATGGAGTCGTGGCGACTTCTCTAAAAAGGAGCCGTATTATGGTCAGTTAGGGATCGGTTCCTTATATTTGCATACCTAGGATTCGGTGTCCCAATCCAGTCGTGGACGTTATGATAACATCTTTGACCACCTGTTTGGTTCAGATGACGCTTGAGATCGCCTGAATCAAGTGGTCGGTCCTCTTGATGACGAGGAGGAGTGGCTACTGTGAAGATCCGTCTTCCCTCGTGATTTCTTGGTCAAAACCTACGAGGAGGGTCTTGGTGTCGATCGGTCCTCCGCTCGACCATGTTATCCACTACTGAGAGAGGAGCGCTGGGACGAAGTCATCGTGTGACATTGCGAGTTCTTTTGCTCTCGGTACATTTCTGTATGCTGCATGATTTGTTGATTTCTGATACCTAACCTGCAAGCTGAGCATAACCTAGCATTTCTACTAAAGCAGGAACTAGATTATTCAGAATATCCTGGACTCATTGCAGGTTTTATATTGTTACCGAAGGTCGTGGAAGATTCCCGCTTGTAGTGGGCGTTCGATGAGTTGAGTTTGCCCTGTCTGATTCTTTACTCGTGGTAGGGTAGGAACAGTTGAATTAACTGATGCATATCCATCAGCTCGGTTGCCTTCGGTAGTTGGTGCTTAAGTGCTCGTACCATTTCTACCAGCAAGTGGTGGCGAGTTAATCGATGGAGGATCATGCATGATATCCAGACTGGTATCTCTGATTACGTTAACTTCGTGGCGCCAACAATGATCTTCCTATGAACTCCCGTCGTAGCTAAGGGAGAGCCTTCCAGAGCTTCGGCAAAGAGCCTCTACGATAGGGAGTGGTTGGAGATCATCGCCTCTGGTGGGCTTTGTGGTGGACTCAGCCTGATCCGGCGGATTGCCGATCGTATACTGAGTTTCATCATACCCATTTGGCCTACGATCGGTGATAACTTCATTGATACCCTTACCAGATGTCCGTTGTCCCTCAGAATACATAGGAGCCGTTGGAGAATACTAGTCACCCATGACAATATTGAGAGTACACGGACTCTCTGATTGCAACGCTGGGCTTCCGTTGTCGCTTTTCCTGGTCGGATCGATCGGGCTTATAGAGGCGTTCAGACATTCCGAACTGGTCAGAACGAGCGGTTCCTCTAAGAGCGTCATTGTTGGTGGCGGTGAATCCTCATCCATCTGATCGGTTTCATTAATCTCTGCGAATGGTGAGCCGCCGGAGGAGAAGGATGATGGCATCCTATTTTCTTCCATGGCGCGGATGCATGCGTCCATGTCGAGGTTGGAGTAGTCCATCAGGTCAAACCAGTTTTCCTTATCCCAAGTCTCTGCCATGTTCGTATGAGCGATAATGGGGCAAAGGAAGTGGATAAGGAATGCTTGAGCGAAGTAATCTCCAAGAACTCAATGCCTTCTTCCCCACGGATGGCGCCAACTGTCAACGATCGAGTCGCCGATCTTATGAAATAAACAGAGAAAATAGCAAAAGAGTTCTTGGAGAGAATGTGACTGCTCTTTATTGCTATAAACTGGATCCTTTACAGGGGGAACCCTTGACAAGGTGGTGGACTAATCATAATTACACTGAACGTAGTGTTTGCTATACTATTGAATCCGACTTGAAACATGAATCTAATGCTGATATCTGATGGAATGCGACTGAATCTGATCATCTTTTCTATCGTTCGTAGTCTCCTTTAAGTAGTCGATGAAGTGGCAACAGTTACTTCTTTAAGAGATGCCTGTTGGAAGTGTCGCGACTGGCCGAAGCGAGGCGGCAGTTGATGATGTATCAACCGTTCGACGGTTGATGTCTGTGAGATTCTCAACCGTATGGTGGCTGTTGTCAGTGTCTTAGGACCATGAAACATCGCGTGGTAGGGAGCAAATATGACATGTGTTCCATTCATCACACGGTAAGGAATATGCTTAGAGTTAAATTCGGATGTCGGTTCATTGCTTCTACGAGCAGCCATCTGGTCGGGGACTAGGTACATAACCTCATCCGACCACGGTACCCATTATGTAACCTCTGGAATCCTTACGACCACGGAGGTCGTTAGCCTTAATAGTTACGACCACAAAAACATATAGGCTTTTATTATATATTAAAGTAATACATCGAGATTTTAATCCTCATCACTAATTAATTCCATAGTAACTTTTTAAATCGCGAGCAGGCTCATAAGGCCCTAGCTAGGCTTTTGTACAAAAGAAGCCTTTTTTTTGTGGGCAGGTGGGCCCAAAGACTTGTGAATTAAAGCCCTTTTTTATATAAATAATCCAAAACAAATATTTTTCCCCTTAAAAAAATCTAAGGTGCAAATAATTGATAAGTAGGACTTTACAAAAAAAACAGAAGTGCTAAAAAACTATCGCATGATTTTTTTTTTTGAAATTAGTCAAATTTCTAACCTTTTGATGCGCTTGAGATCCTGCTAAGGACAGTCGGTTCGTCTTCTCCAGCGGTGGGTGGCGATGGCGCCGCCGAACGCATGTGAGGAAGAGGGCGGTGGGCTTCATTGGATTAGGTTTTGAGCTCATCGGGGGCCGGCTATAGAGGGAGGGAGGGGTGGCAAAGGCACGGCGGCGAGACGACGGTGGCGGAGGGGCGGTGGTGGCACAGCCGACCGCGGGTCGGAGGAGGGCGGTGGGTGGTGGAGGTCGGCGGGGAGCACGAGAATTGACTAGAAATTAGGAGACGAGGGTGGCGATGGCGGATTCGACAGTCAGAGTCACGGAGACGGGAAGAAGGTGGCGGTGGGGAGCACGGAGGAGCAGGGCGTGAGTGGTGGGCGGAGGAGGAGGCGGTGGCGGCAAAGGATGGCGGATCCGAACAAAAATAACCGGGGGTCCCTAAGTCAAGATGTGCCACATTCAGCTAGGCTGTGGCTTGGGGTGTCTGCTCATATTGGGTTAGAGGTGTCCATATTACATATACATGGTTATATCCAAAGAAAAATAATTTTTGGACCTGATGTCTTGTGCACCCTAGTGCTGTACTGTAGATCCGCCCCCTGGCTGGCGGCAGGGGAGCACACAATGAAGGAGGAGCAGGTGTGGATTTGGTTGGTTGTTTTAATAGGAGGTGGGGGGAGGTGGATGAGCTGTTGGATTGAGATCCAATGATGATGAAAACCGACTGATTTCATGCAAAAAAAAAAAAACTTTCGAATGTAGCGTAGACAGTCCCAAAAAAAAAGTCTGGGACTTAAGCTCATTTTCACTTTGAGGTAGTAGAGATTTTCGGTATGTATTTGAGTATAGTATTGTTTCATGTAAAATTCTTAGTCTATATATACGTGCCGTTTCGCTACTTGATTTATGTGCAAATAGTAATGCTCCTATAGTTCGTTGGTCGACACCGCGGAACATTCGCGGCACGACGGCCACGACAGCTAGTGTGTCTCCATGTTCCACATGCATGCATCGTAGTTTGGTGGTCTGGTCGATGGATGGAGCGTAAGGCATGGGTTGTTATAATGTGACACTGATCATCAGTCTCGGTAATATATGTAGGTCTAGATTATTATTATTATTTAATAGTCGTTTTAGGACATCTTCAATAATGTATTTATTATCGTCTCTTAGCTATGCCACATCAACAAAATTCTACGTGGAGGAGCGAGAGCACATGTCGTCTTTTCCTGAAGAGACTATCGTGTACGCGAAACAATACATGATACATTAATCTACTCTAGTTGACATGTAGGCCCGTTTCAAAGGAAAATTATAAAATATAAATGTTGGAGAGTGTGTTAGAGATTATCTATTGGAGTTGTTGTCTCTAAAGATAATGTAACATATGTTAGAGACAATGTTATCTCTAACTATTGGAGATACCCTTATAACATACGCCTAGTGATGAAATCAAGAGCCCGATTAATTTTCCTTATATCCTTTGTCAGACTACACTTGTAATGTACACTTGCCGTTAATGTATATATGCTTGTCAGACGAGATAAATTTCTCAAAAAAAAAAAGATAAGTAGTATAAAACTGATTGATATGTTTTTAGCCAGTTAAGCATGAAATTGCAATATATATATATGCAGAAGGAAAAAAAAAGGACCGTGAACTCCATATTTTTGGTAAATGATAGAATAACAAGGCAAAGAGAGATCATATTATTCACCATCACAAATAGACTGCATTCATTAAACATACTAGAGTGAGTAATACCGCTGGCACCCAAGTTGCAGCTGGCTTGCAGCACAACTGGTAGTAAGGTAGCTGAGTGCCACAGCAAGAGACTAGGAATCAAAATTTCAAAACCCAACACCAGCATGTATTGGTTTAGATCAGTATAGATGAGCCGGCAAGGGTGCTCCCATACATGAATAAAGTCAGCAATATTTAAAATGCAACACACAATGTGAAATATCGATATATGGCATTGACTTACACGGCAATCTCCGCACATGTAGTAAGCCCATGTGGCAGTACTAAGATGTGTAGATTGAATTATCCATGCGGGGTTACCGCAGTCGCAGTGCGGGTGTGGACACTTTGGTGGTACAGTAGCATCCTTGCAAGAACAATCAAGGTACGTCTGTGCCTTCTTAGTATCTCATTTTCGCTTACGGAGCATCGACCTGTAGTCCTCCATCCCCAAATCGGGTGAGTGGAGTCTTGCCTGTAGTGGTGGAGTACGCCTCGATTTTATAGACAGTTAGGGTGTAGTGTTGAGGGAGTAAATTGTAGTGAAAGGAAGTCACTCACGCCCGCTAGAAGGAATCTTTGGGTGGTGCGCATTGTCAAATAAGACATAAAAGCTTGAAGCAGGGTCTGGTCATTTCAGTCTGAAAGCAGATGGTAGAGTGTTGTCACTTCAGTCTGAAAAGCGCGGGTTGGAGTGTTGTCTATTCGGCGTGAAATGGAGGCGGCATGTTGTTGTCAATTCTCATTGAGTATGGAAGGATGTCTACTAGTATTAGCGATATTCATGTAGCAAGCTCCTTATATTGCGGTGCTGATTAGGGGGGAGGAGCTAGAAATGAGTAGCATGCCCCTCTGTCGCGGTGCTAACTGGAGGAGGTAGGATCGAGACCCAAGCACCACAAGAAATGGCTAAACATCCAAATTTTAAAGCATGCAATAGTCCAACAATCACATCAACTATATCGATACTAAGGTATGAAATAAAAAACATACCACGCATGGTACTAATGATCTACCAGCCCATCTCTCTCACCCTCTCCCTATCCAGGCCCTGACCCTGTCCTAGTCCCTATTGTCGGCCCCGTTTGGGCTAACGGGCCACTACTGGTCGCTGCTAGGTCCCGAAGGATCCACTGCTCGGGTGTTCGGACGACCCTATCTTCAAGTGGCGCAACAGGAGAAGGTGTGGTGTACATATCCATACGTGGGTTGTGTCTCATGCGACGTGCCGAACAGCTATGAACCTCCAAGCACGCTAGGTTTGTCGATGAGGTACTCCTTGAAATCAATTTGCCGCAGCATTTGGTGGCTGCCTACGGGAGATCAAGCTGACGATGCACCAGGACCGCTCGCATCATGGTTTACAAACCATCCAACCTCCTCCCGTGTGACCTCCACACCCGGACGGATGTGGTCCCACATTGAGTGTGCATCTCTCCAACTCATCATCCTAAGGTTGTTCTGTGAAATGCAACATCCAAGTTAGCAACATGCAAAATCTAATTTACATGACGATGTACAAAACAGGACACTTACCACTAGGTGCAGAGAAACGCCAGCCTGTTTGGGGTACACCTAGTCGTCCCGAGCCAACTCAACCTACAACAGATTGACAACATGGACCAAATGTACCCGGGTGAGTGGTGTGTACCACCTCAGGTACTCTTGGTACAACGTTGGGTCATTGGAGTATCCTCCTCAACTATGTCCTCGAAGGCCCCCACTGCGCAATCCAAGGAGCCATGAGTTTCCCTAGTTGATACGTCTGCCCTATGCACCCTTCCTAGAGTGCCTATGAAGAGTTCATGTTAGTTAGTATGTCGCGAAAAGATCATACAACGCATATGAACAACATAGACAAAACACTTACGAGTGCGTCATGGCCTCATGGGTGGGATCAACTGTCCCACGGAACTGGGAACTATTGTTCTCGTCTGAACTGCCTCAGCAAATGGTGCAAGGCGTAGTCCTCGACGTAGACGTCGAACACCAGTTTCCTCCATGTGAACTAGTACGCTTGGTCCCTCGTCCTACACATATGGCTCCCACCGCACCTGGGCGTCTGTGATCTGATCGAAGGTCTTCATGAAGTACTTGTACGCGCTGCACACCTAGAGACCCGCCCACTACGACATCAAAGCAGATATCACAGTGTGAAAACAGAACGAAGAAGCTGGATGTACTGAAGCTTGCATTACCATTATTAAGGACCACTTATCGCCTAACAACTCCAAAGGGATCCCACGGTCAGTCGGTCGACGTAGTCCCCATCGTAGACCCCGCCCTCTACCCACGGTCAGCCGATCTAGAAATGATCAAACGACCACAACACGGTCGGCCGATCTAGAAATGATCAAACAACCACAACTAGAGTAGTAGAGGGCAACCGGCCAACAGGGACATCGGCTTGCTCCTACGGCAAGCATTGCAAAGGGCACATTACATACCGCACAACACAGTGGAACCCCAACTGAACTGCGGTACTGCCTCGACGTCCGCATCGGCGATCGCCTGGGCAAACTGGATGAATTGGGCATCGACAATATTGTCGTGGGTACTCGTGATCGTGAACATCACGCAACCGAATAGCCACAATAGGTACGCCTCTAGGTGATGCTCCACCTGGTAGTTGTTCGCGTCGGGTGCCATCCTCTCAGCCTGCAAAAAGAAGAATGCATTAGATCGATACAAACGTGGACGAAAGTGTTACAAAATTGTAGAAGCACTATCCCTGAACCGCTATAACCACCTCTGCATCGGCACGTGCTTCTGACTCTGTGTGAATACATGGTAGGGCGCCTCCCCTGCTTGCGGCAGTGGAAGAACTCCGTGGAAGATTTGCATCAAATCAGCCCACCAGTCGTCCCCAGGCTTCTCTAGCACGACTGGGAGACCGTGGATCGATAGCCCGATAAAGCATGGCCACATCGTGTAGAGTGAGCACCATCTCACCGCACAGCAAGTGGAAAGTGTGCATCTCCGATCGCCAACGGTCCACAAGAACGGTGAGGAGTGAGCGGTCGAAAAGGAAGCGTAGGGACCACTCAACGTCTGCTCCCGCAGAAACATCCTGCTTGGCGTCATCCTCTTGAGTGGCCTGCAACATCCGAGTGAGAGGAAGGAGTCCAACAGCTCACAACCTGTAGTGCATCATTGAAGAGAAGGATGTAAGTACGTGAACATTAGTAAATGTTGGATGAAACAATTAACAAGTGTTGTACCTAGAGAACCAACGTCATTCAGCCCCAAGACTTTGACAGACTGCGAGCTGACAACACTTCTAGCTCATCGGGAGCATGTCCCTTTGGCGGAAGTGAAGTATGTAGCCAGCTATGGTGCCAACCGTCTACCTCACAGTCTAAAAGGTCGTACGGTCAAGCGGCGTCACCAACTTGACCCGCCACGTCTAAACCCTAAACACTGTAAATTAAAAAAATAACCTATAACCGGTATCCCCGCGTCTTGCGGATCTAAACCTAAGCATCCTAGATCTTCCAATAATCGATCTATTAATGGAGGTACCCTAACGTTTTTATATTATAATAAATATATAAATATCCTACATTGTAACATTATACAAAACATTAACCTTAACCTAACATTGCCGATCTACAACTACAAACCCTAGTTCTAAACTAAGCTATGTTTATTGTTGCTAACCTAACATGTTTTTATCGAAGTGACCAACAAATTACATAAGCAGGATGAACTCACTGCAAAAGGACAAGTACACGAAAACACGCTGAGCTGAGGGTAGGGTCTCCTCCTCCCCTCCTATCCTCTCCCTTCTCCTTCTGTCATCTCCCTTCTTCTCCCACTGATGCTTCCTCTCCTCCTCCCTCGGTCTGTCTGTTGCGCAAGTTAGAAGTAGCCGAACAAATATTGGCCCTCAGTCACGCGACTGGGCGATGTGGCTCAACTTGGTCCTCTCATCGTGTGACTAAGTATCGACATGTCTCAAATCGCTGGCCCACCGCATAATTGGGCGGCGACTGAGGGTTATTTTGTAAAAATAAAATAAAACATGGGTATTCTGTTAAAATGGTTTATTTAGGAAAATAATAATAATTCTCGTCTCTCGGGCGTGGCCAGCAGCCAGCACGGGGGCATGGCCCACTCGCGGAAGGCTAAGGGTGGAAAAAAAGCTTGAAACTCGCGAACCAGCTCGCTCGAACTCGGTCCCTTAACGAGCCGACAATTTAGCTCATTTTCTTAACGAGCCGAGCCGAGCTGAGCCGACAATTTAGCTCGTTTTCTTAACGAGCCGAGTTCGAGCTGGCTCGTGAGTTGCTTATTTAGCTTGTTAAAAAACCAGCACGGTAAAGCAGTAGTACCAAGCCAGTTCAACCCAGCAACCCTTAGACGATCCAGAGAGACCCAAACCCTAAGCTGTGATCTCTTGACTTTCTAAAAAAATTATTAGTTTGATTTTCCTTTTTAGCGAGCCTAACGAGCTTTAAGCTGTGATCTCTTGACCTTCTTAACGAGCCAAGTTCGAACTTTTTAACGAGCCAAAGTGAGCCTGATATTCTGCTCTTAGCTAAACGAGTCGAGTAGAGCTGGCTCGTTATGCTCGTGCGTGGGCCGCTTTGTTGGTTTCTATGCGTCGGCACTCGGCGCTTGCGGCATCAGTCATCACGATTCACGGGCGGCCTCGTGGTCGTTGGAGACGGCGTGGGATGTGGAGTGGAGGTCAAGCCTACTGGGCGCTCGGCCCGTGCGGACGGGGGGAAGAGGGGTGCGCGCGCGGATTCCATGGGCCAAGTGGAGAGGGAGAGCGACGTAACTGGGTTCGGCGGTTCGGCCGAGCACTCGAGCAGTGCAGACTGGAGAGAGCAAGGTTTTTCCAACAGATTGGTAACACAAGCCGGGCGCTAGGCCTGGTTAAGGTCAGGCGTTGGGCCTGGACGCGGAGAGAGAAGCTCGGTTAATGCGTGACTCGTTAACTTTTGTTTGTGCCGCCGCTGTGGCTCAATCCGAGGTAATGAACTAAACAACACCATCCAAGTCGGCACGAAAGAAACAAGCAGCTGACTTTCAACAAAGGCCGCCCGTCACGTTAGGAGGAGCCGACCATTGCAACCAGGCTGTCATGACCCGGAAAATGACGCGATCTCGCGCGACCATTGATAAAAGCTTTTGACCCAGCATCTAACCCGGTCAAGCTATATCACTATCACGGAAGAAAGCTACATCCAGCCGAACATTATGCTTTGAATCTGTCAAAATTATTCCGCTTCCGATCATCCATCTAATCTTGCCACATTTTCCCGACCTTGCATGACTTCATACGTGGCGACCCACGACGACAAACAAACGACGACGTCGATCTCTGTAAGCACTGCATCACCACCAAAAGGAACTAGCAATGCCACTTGCTAATGTGGTAAGCAAGGTGCAAATGCAGATGTGCAACGCAACCTCAAGCAGCGCCTACGGATGCGAATCCGCCACATGCGCAGCAACGGCAAGTTGCGCTGCACAAAGCCGCGAGAAAGTGCGTTACCTCGTTGGATTGAGCGAGCTATACTTGTCTAGTACTTTTTGTAGATCTGGCAAGTCATAGTTTTAATTTGTGCAGCCTCCGTACGCCAATTTGGCGCATAAACAACTTCATTATTAGTTACTACATGCTGACGAGCATCACGATCGAAGCCTTATTTGTTCTTTTTTTAGTCTAATCATGTTCTTTGGTGCTCGCAAACCGCAAAAGGATGCGAGCCGCCAGTTGGCCTGGAGGTTCCCTGCTTAAGAATTGGGACTTTGAGAAGTTAAGATTACGCAAGCAGTCCCAAGTTTAGTTCTTAATTTGCAGCTCAATTGGTCAAACAAAAAAAAACTCGAGTAGTTTCTGACATATATATATGTTTAATCCCCTTTCTATTTTATCTCTTTCCATACTTTTGAAGAAACTCAGTTACGTACTGATGACAGGATTTTAGGAGAGGCTTCCTCACTCAATGGTGCAACAGTGCCACCCTCACAAGTAGCAGCCGCCTTTAGGGCCCATGCATCCCCATGGAATCTATGGCTGGACCATCCTCGGTCGCGTTGGAGGCTTGAGATGCTCTAGTAATCGCAACCGTTAATCCGACCCTGAACTTCAAAAGCAAGGTGTTGTCCGACCTACCAATACTATCCCATAGAAAACTGCCCACCAAGCATGCATGCCAACTAGCAGTACTTGTTTGCTATCCAGGGCACCCAATCCCATGTTATGGCTATCGTTATCCTGCAGTAATCTATGATTAGATTGAGCCCGTTTAGTTTAGCTACAAACTGCAGAGGCAAGCAGGCAGGCAAGAACCTGTAAAATAATCGCTGCTTTGCAGAGGCAAGCTGATGAGGAAAGACGGACAATTTACTTATACTTCAACACTCCTCCTCATGTGTAGGTTCCCTCAGGTTTAAGATGTAGAATAGAAATAGACTACAATTATTTTTTTAATTGCGCTAGCCGAGTCTTAAACTCAAGATCTCTTAACTCTAATATCATATTGAGTTGCATGTACCAATCAATTCACTTAAAAGCTTAAACTGATGAGGAAAGACAAATAATCTACTTATACTTCAACGCTGCGCACTATCTCTCACATGGGACGGAGTGACGGACGGACGGACGGACCGAGAAAACGGCAAAGCTTCGTGCGTCCGTGCGCAGGACGACGCCTTTTCCCATCGCGTGTCCTCCTTCGGTGGCAGCCGCGAAAAGAAACGACGCTTTTGGATCAATCAGAGGGGGCTGCACTGCTGCTGCTTTCGTTTCTCTAAAATCAGCGGTTGTATTGAGCCGTTGTTCCTGGGCAATTTCTTTGTTCAGAGGAATTATCCTCAAAGCAACTAAAAAAAGGGATGGTTTCTTCTACAAAAGCTATCAGCCTATCATCAGGTTTCAACTAGCTAGGGGAAGAATGGCTAATTGTGTTGTTCACCGTCAATTGGCTGCATGCATGCTCTTTTCTGCCTGAAGAAACGGTAGTATAATTTGTGGAAGGAACATGCATGTGGTTGACTTCAATTAATCACAACTTATTGGATAACATCAAGATTTCCAGGCATACGGCACATGAGCTGTGAACAACCGAATCCGCCGGAGAGTAGCCTGCAGATGCGGACGCGCGGCAAGGAAATCAACAAAGTCGACTCGCCATACGACGCCCGGCGAACCTGCCCGCACCTCCGCCCAGCCGTCCCCGCGCGCCTCCGCCCGCCTCCTCCTCTTCCCGCCTCACGCGCAGTCTCCCTCCTCCGCTCCTCCTCCTCCGGCCAGCCGTGTGCTCCGCCTCCCTCCTCCTTGAGTGCGTCACACGATCGTATGTATAGCACTCCTCTAAGACTAATCGATCGACTCATTGGCACCATCAGTGCAGAGGGAGCGGTCGATCTAGGACTAAAATTTAGCGGAGCTAGTGGGACGTTGTCACTGGCTTGCGCTGCGGCCTGTCTATCTGACTGCTTGTTGCCCGCTTGCCCGCCATCGGCGCTATCTACCCGCCTGTCCGATCGCAACGCAATACGCCGATTGCCGCGCACCTCATGCTGCTGAGAGCCACCAAGCATGCCCAAGCCCACGCCCCTATACCGACAGCGGCGCTATTTGTTAGGGTTCGTCGTGATAGGGAGTGGGGAATTAGTTAGGGATTGCAGTGAGACTCGTTGTCTAGTGGGAAGAGAGAGCAGAGTCAATGTGGGATAGATGAGTTTGGTGGGCTTAGCCAGTTAACCTAGGACAACAACGACCAATACTTGTCTTGGTGTAACTCATATAAGGGAATTTCGACCCAAATTATTTTCTTGTTTTTCTTCTACCCCAGAGCAGCTAGGCTTTAAGCCATAGCGTCCAATGGATGTGGGTGCTAGAGAGTACCCTTAGTATGGCCGGCCGTAGGGGTGTTATGCCCCCCTTAGCCCCCTATTGGGTTCGCCACTGTGGAGAGGTATAAGCAATGGGTTGAAAAATACCGCACCACATATATAACCGGGCAGTTTTTTTGCTATCCCAAAATCAAATAGTAGGACTGAGACAAGAAGGTAATAGCTTGTTGCAACGACCACTTTTCTAAGGTAATAGCTTGTTGCAACGAACTATATTTCGTGGCAACAACCTCTTTCACTCTCCCAATATCATTCCATACACTGGATAGACGTTATTATCAGGAGCATTTACAGAGCATTTATAATAATTAAATGTTTGCAATAATTAAACACTGCAATAGTAATATAAAAGACGGAGGGGATGACCCGACAGCCCCCGTCCACTAGCCTATCGCGATGCAAGGGGTGGCAAACAGGAATACAGCGCCAGGGAGTAACAAACGAACCAATAATCTGTGCTTGTCTGAAATGTTCGCAGGTGCCGTAACCATAGACGCAATTACATGCGCAAAGCAACGCTATCTGATCCGATGAATATTGATGATGATGCAACCTCACCTGTGCGCCTGCGCAATGTGCATGCCATCACTGTGGAGTGGATTGCTTGATGTCGTGCTAGGAAGGCTAGATGGGGAAATAAATAAAAATCTAGGCATCTGAATCTCTGATGATGCGTGGAATCTCTGATAGTCTGATCTGATCTGACCGGCTAGCTAGGAAGCCAACCCAACCCGAAGCCCGCGGGCCGCCTAGCTAGGGCAGTAGAAGGATGAGGCGTCGTTGTAATGTAAACGCGCGCGCACATGGGTGCACGACTTGGCGCGTCCCGGGAGAGTCTCCGTCAACTAGAGCCGAGGCGGGGCCCGCCACAATGCGTCCATCCCCCTTGGCTCGGAGTCGGAGGGGAACCCCCGCGCCCGCTAAAAGCAGCAGAGGCCAGAGGGGGAAGGGAACGCACGGCACGACGCAGCTAGCATCGTCACCACCACCTCGCCGCTTGCTCTGCTCGCACCAGCAAATATCGATACAACAATACGCTCCACAGCACCACCGCTCGGTCGATCGCTGGTAGGCACGAACTAGGCAGCCATGAACCGCCTGATACCGCAGCACCACGGGGCGATGCCGCCGCCACCGGGGACGGGGCTCACGCGCTACGGCTCCGCGCCGGGATCGCTCCTCGCGGCCATCGCCGACTCCGTCACCCACGGCGGCGCGCCGCCGGGGGCCGTGAGCCGGTTCTTCTCCGGGGAGTCGTCCGGGCTCACCTCCTGCGAGTCCAGCTGCCGGACGGACGGCCGCCCCGGGCTCGAGCGGGCCTACGGCGGCTCCGGCGAGATCCACCTCCCGCCGCCGCCGCCCCCGCGCAGGTGGGCCCCGGCGGCGACGGCCCCGTGGTCCCGCTCTTCAGGCACAGCAGCTCCCCCGCCGGGCTACTCTCCCGCCTCATGGCCGACCCGCACGGTACGTTCCGCCTTTGCTCGCCTAGCCGTCGCATGACTTGTCCACTCCGGCTCGTGTACTGTAGGCTCGGCGGGTTTGCGCGTGCCCCCATTGGCCATTGGTTAGCCCCCAACCGCGGTTGCGTGCATCGCGCTCCGGTTTGTCCGTTCCGCGCGGTCGATGTGATTCGCGCTCTATACAGCTCGTTGCGTCTATGCTTGCTTAATTGCTGGCGTCGCGTGTCATCACTCGCCTCTGCTAGCTTACCATCTTCCGCCATACCGGCGCGATCGCCCCGCCACCTCAGCTCTTCTCCGGCCTCCCCGAGTCACCTGCCATGACACTCTTGCCAGCGCCAAGCCCATACTCGCGCCAATTTCCAGAGAACACCACCAAGCCGCCACCGCCGCTGTGCACCCGAGCTGCCACCGCCACCACAGTGCTGCTCCACCACACCACCATCACCTGGAAGATCCCCGAGACGCTGCCGTTCCATTTTGCCCCTCGCTGGTCGCCACTGTCGTCGCTCCTCTGTTCCTCTCTCTCCCACTGACTGCGGCCATCGAGTCCATGCGCCTGATAGTAATACTTAGGGGCTAAGGCATGTACAATAGTGTGACGTTAGATGTTCGTAAGCTTTGTCACTTAGGACACGAGATGGTGTAGATAAGAGGGGGTATAGAGAATTGAGTCGTCTCTCATATAATAATCGACTGTAACACGAGAAACAATACATGTTGTATATAAAAGTGATGTCTATAGAGATATGTAAAAAAAATCTATTGTAGGAGTTATTTTTAGCGTTATCTATGGATGACATAAATGGATATTATAAACAACAATTGACTATACCATTGTATATGTCCTCGGTAGTACTAATAGAAACTAGTATTGCAGTTGGTTAGTAAGTGGTTAATGCTGTTTAGTGAGCGAGTAACTAGGAAAATGATGGTCAAAGTACGGTTTTATAATACTGTACACTGCTCGTAATTTGGGTGGTTGGCATTTGCCAGGAAGGCGTAGAATAATAATTGCATTATTCAAACAACGGATAAAAAGTACCAGTTAATTAGAGCGCCTCATAATCTCGGATGTAGATGTAGTACTATCATTGACTCATTATTTTACGCAGGTAGGCTTCATGTACACATACAGGGCCAGGGCCAGGGCCATACACAATTTAATTACTATGCTCGTACGCTTTAATTAACAAGGGAGTGTTAGTGACAGTGCAGTGCACCTGTGAGTAGTAGAAAGCCGTACACGTACATGCACTGAATCTGCCTGTCAACATTTGTTCTGTCGACTTTGATACAGAAAGGCCGTCTTTACCTTTCAGGTTTGTTTAGCTGCCTTTTAATTAAGCCGAGTACATTGTATGTTGCCAATGTGACGTGTCCGTTCCTTGCTGGCGATCGAGCATCTGGCAGCTACAGCGAACCTGGACACATGCCACTTGTCTCAGCATTTACAATGTTCGGGTACATTTAGGTCGGATTGGGACGCAAGAATTTTACAGAAAGTAGTTTAATTTTTTACATAAATCAAGAAGAAAATCCCGAGTTTTAAGCGAGCCTTAGTTATTAGTTTTTATGATTTATTACCAATTCATCAGCAAGCCACAGATCGACCGGGGGGCGGGATTTAGACTCTCAATTAAGGTCGTCGTCCCTAACGATTTCTTTAACCTGTGTTGGTAATTATCATGTGAGTCGTGTCCACGTCTGATGTGACACGCAAGAAGAATGAATCAATGGTGGTCTGAACGTAGAATACATATATGCATGAATAGTATACATGTCTCGAAGATAGTAACATTAAATTCTTACGTAGTTTCAATTGGTATACGGGCCAAAACTATGGTAGTGGTTAGTTTGATTTGTTGGCGCTATCTGTCGACTATGCTCCAATCATTTTGCTCATGTCATCAAAATTACACTCTGTTTTTTTTTTGCTTGTTTTCTACGGCCGTTCTTTTTTTTAAAAAAAAAAAACTGTATATAGCAATATCTTGGTTGTTGACTTTGAACAGTCAAGTCATTTGCAAAACGTTATGTGGAATATGTCAGCATAAAGCGAGTGACAACAACGGCGAGCATTTCTTGTCGACGGGACTCACACTAGATAACAAAACAGGCACTATGGGGCTAAAAGAGATTCGCAACGGGCCTTATCAGCACGGTAAAAGGTGAAAACGATGTAACTTGATAGAGTGATAAAGAACACAGCTTTGTGTAGGGTAAATACTAGTGCCATAGCTCAGTAATTATGTTGCGAGCATCAAACTTTATTTTAAATATTGCGTCCAAATCCGACTATGGGACATGGTGACTGGTGAGGCGACCCGACAACTATTCACCTCACGTACCTCGTCGGGAAACGATGACAAATCCGACATGGGTGGCAGCTTAGCCTTTAGCTTTTCGTCAGTGGGGTAGGATAGTGGGTGCCCCTAGCAGTAGCGCCAGGAGGAGGCAGTGCTCTGATGTCAGGCGCCCCCGCCAATTGTGGACGTCCGAGTTGCGCGTGCAAATTCTTAGGTCCACCCGCCTGCCCGGCTCTGCTGGTTGGCACACGCTGTCTGACTGGTGGGGCCAGAGCTTTCTTAAATTTAGTTGCATTACCTGATGTGCTCAACCCTTCAAAGGAACAGAAGTGCTTGATCGATCGGCTTAACAATGGCTTACAAAATGGTTACGAACAGTCACTGACATGTGGGCATGGGGCGAGTTACACCTGTCTGACATGCTAAGTCGTCTGGACCAATTGTTGCAAAATTGATGTGTTTTGTGATGCATGCATCTATGCATGGCAGGCATGGTTGGCACGAGAGGCATCGGAAGCTACTCGCAGGCAGGCACCGATGCCGCCGGCGCGATGGCACACAAGAGGCTGAGCTCGCAGTGGAGCTTCTCGAGGCAGGACCTGGCGCAGATATCGGAGATGGGGATCATACCCGACATCGGGGAGAGCATCACCGGCTGCAACACCTCCAGCGATGGCGCGGGGCACGGCGCGCAGTCCTCCTCCTACCTCTCCAGAAACTTCTCCATGAGCTCGTGGGACGACACCAACTCCATCATGTTCTCCTCGCCGAGCAAGAAGGCCAAACTGGACGCCGGCGACGACATGGTCACTAGCTTCAGCAACATCGACTCACAGGTACACACACCTCCTTGCTGCATATTGGGTCACCTTTTTGTGCTAAAGCATTGCATCCTTGATAGGTGGTGATGACCTTGTGTTAATAGCAAGTTTTTCTTTGTTGCAATTCAATTTGGCTTGTCGAAGTCGTCTTTAGAGATGTCCGGCATGGATGATTACCTGCAGCTGCAGCAAGACTCCATCGCTTGCAGAGTCCGTGCAAAGCGTGGATGCGCGACTCACCCGCGAAGCATCGCTGAGAGGGTTAGTTACTACCTCACTCTCTTTAACTTAACATGGGAATTCCCTTTTTTTCCCCTTCTGTATGCATGCACCATCTTGGTGTTGGATGTTAATATGGAATCGTTTTTCTTTGTGCTGTTTAGGAAAGAAGAACAAGGATTAGCAAGAGGCTGAAGAAGCTACAAGATCTCGTGCCTAACATGGACAAGGTAACAATGGCATGATAAGTAATGACCGCTGTCATTTCATTCAGCAGATGTGGATAAAATTTTCACCAAGAACTACAGAAGTTCCTACTCACTAAGCAACTGAACCTGACAATTCTAATCCAGATTGGAAGTATCCCTCAATCAGAACTCAGAAACCCAAAACCTTAGTAACTGTAAATGACTCGGAACTAAATTAGTTCGAACTCTACTTTATGGCAATTCACTTGATCAGTAAGCATTGTTCCTTTCAACACACTGTCCTGCTATACATTTTTGAAATTGTCCAATCCTGCTATTCTGAATTGCATTTATACCGTTGCGATTCAATAAAAGTGATGTGATATGCTTACTAGTTTCCTCTTGAATATGCAGCAAACAAATACGTCAGACATGTTGGATCTTTCTGTGCACTACATCAGAGAGCTGCAGGGCCAAGTTGAGGTATGCTCCACTGACTACACACTTCAGAAGTCCTTGTTTAAAAATGTCATTCCCACATGTACACCAACAGGTTTCATTTATTTTTGCCACAAGTGTAGGCTGAGTTAGTAACTAAAGTACTTATTTCCAAAAAGGAAAGGGCAGATATTTCTGGGCACTTAAGGAGCATTGTTCTTAGTTTCAACATACTTACAAAATATAGCCCTTACTATGTTAACATGGATTTATGCAGAAGCTAAAACGCGACCAAGCAAACTGCACTTGCTCAGGGAATCAGAACTGCTGAGGCTGGAGAACCAGATCTCCAATGTTATGTTACACCGATGTGATTGGCGAACCCACGTTTTGCTTCAGGAGATTAGGTTGTAAAAGTTCTTCGCATGTCAAGTAGTCTCCATGCCTCAGCTTCCCCTTTCTTGGTTGTATTATGGATTAGCGTCAATGGCTTGAAGACTAGGAGATGACAAGTAGATTGATTGTTGTAATTTTATTACTGTAAGGCAGTGGATTGTGTGTAAAATCTTCCATTTCAACGCGAATGGATTGCTTCTTATCATCGTTGCCCCTAATAAAATTATTGTAGGAATACCTTGTGCGCTCTTCTTGACACCAAGTTCATTTTTGTGGATTACTAGACTTAGATCTCTTAGCACCAGGATTGATTAGTACTAGATATGCATTAATGTATATAGTCATATAGCAGTCCAAGGAGAATAATCCAAATATGATAATTGTGCACGCATCTTCTTTTTATGTAGCCCTCCTGGAGGAAAATAGATGTTGAACTTAACAAAGGAAGGTTGTATTTGTTGAGTATATAAGTATTTTTCGAATTACTTTAATCCAGAAATAAGCTAGATAAAACATGAAAAATACTCTAACTATTTTCACAAATACAAAGCAGGTATGTATGAACACTATAGACATACTAATTTCTAGAAATACAAAAACTAGCATATCTATCTCAGCGTTCATCACATCAACAAATAGTAAAGTAAACCAAGTAACATACCCAGATTCAGTAGAAGAAGTACCGCCAGAATTCTTGATAATATCGTTGTTCGTCATGATGTAGTGGACGTCGCGTAGTTGTGCAGTTGAGGTAGCAGTGAGCAGTCGCGCGAACGCTCCTCAAAAACCTTATTCGTCCTCGCTCGTGCAAGCCTTCAAGGACGAGGTTCCGGAGGCCTGCTCTCCCGGTGCGGCGCGTGAAGGTCGCCAGAAGACCAACAGTCTCTTTTTAATGGGCAAACAAAGAAACCAGAGACCAACAGTCACCCTCAATGTCAGTGCGTTTCGATTTTCGAATAGATAAAAAAAATCGCGCGCGCACCCGACACGCCTGCGTGCGCGCACGGCACGGCTCGGCGAGACGAGCGAGCGCGCGCGTGTGTTGTCTCTTTCCAATTCCACAAGAGGGGCTATCACGTTTCACCTTTTAAACTAGTGTCACTCCCCTTAATTCCTCCATGTGGGACTAAACATTTTTAGCACATGCACATAGGCCTTTGAGATTTACCAGGAATTAATTAGAATATAATATTTGAGCCTAGCCCATATTAATTCCAACAGTATTCACTTTCACTGATATAATTTTCTTTCTTTGAAGCAACAGTCGTCAAGTTGTATGTTCCAGCAACTAGATGTATGATGTAAAATGATACAGGAACTTCACAAATTTCATCGTAAGCTGGACGCAGTGTCAGATTATACAGTTAATTTTATAATTGGATAGAGAGTTACACATCTGAAGTGTATTTATACATCAGCCTTGAAGAAGGGCAAAGGATGGACCAGTATGGCCAGGCTGAATTTGATATGTGCTATACGGTTTGTCAAATTGAGCAAAATCAAGTCGTAGCAGATGCCGGCACTTATGCAGCTGCCCTGGAGAAGAAGCTTAGGTAATGCATTCTCCGGCTATCTACATTCCTCTCTTGCAAATTTACAGGGGGATTGGTTCCTCAAAGAGAAGAGTGAACTTGTCAGATTTTGTACAGTACTGCACTTAGAGTCTTGATTGTGTTCTTAAAAGAGGTGACTGCAGCGCATCGTAGTGTCCATAACCGTTGTAGATAACGCAGACTGGATTATCCTTTCCATACTCCTGACCATATTCTGCTACGATCCTGGGGCTATCAGAGCCTTTGGTATACATGTAAACAGTGATGGGCATCCTGCAATATGACATGTCTCACTAACAATTATGCATAAGATATACCTAACACAAGAAGGATGCCTACCTAAGAACATGGGAGCACATGAGCAGATCAGGTTCTCCTCCCCAAACATGAGGCTTCCTCATCTGACTCACATGAACCTTTTTTATGATTTAATCCATTTTTTTAAAATATTTTAAAGATAATCTCATCCTAATTTTATTTCTAATTCTGATGCCTTTGGTCACGTCACAACGCGCGGCGTGATAAAAACACTCTGTCATGTCACGTTCCACGACGTGACCAAAGTGTCACGATAGCCTTTCGAGCCGACACGTGTCCGTTTTTTCCTAAGTCTTGTTACGCCAAGAAGGGCGGCATGACAGCACTCGTTTGCCACAACGAGGCCCGTGGTATGATAAAGTGCTTTTGCCACACCACGCGTTGTGGCGTGGTCAAAGAGGCTAGAATTGAAAATAAAGTTAGGGAGAAGTTATCTTTAAAATATTTTTTACAAATAGATTAAATCATACAAAAAGTTCGACTCACATAGCTCTCGAAATCTCCTTCGAGAAACCTATTCATTGAAGTGAAGATTGACAGAGGAAAAGTGTTAGACCATGTGGTTAGGTCTAGTTTATTTTAGTTGATGAATAATTGACAATGTTGAGTACTGATGATTATTTGAGGCGTGTGGCGTGTATGGACTAATGTCGGTCAAGTTGGGAAAAACTTGTGCCGGAAAAAGATGGTGTTTTGGTCTTTGCATGTGCAGGGTAACTCGGAGGCGATCGTGGTCTACGGCGGTAACCGGGAGATGGCTTAGTGCGAAGTCATGGTCCAAAGAGTCGAGGATGCTGGAGGAGACGGTCAAGCTCGAGTTGGGGCACGTGGAGATCAAAAATGGATGATGCGTGTTGGAGCTATGGAGGTGCGGTCCGGAAGCTACAACACATAACAATTTTGGGGTATCCAAAATTGGAAGGCTGAAGAATTCGTGCAAGTAGCGGCGTGAGGAATTGATGTTGCATGCATTATGGGCTGTTGATGCATGCATGATGGGCTGGGCTAGAAGGCATTAGAGCTTGTGTTATAGACGTGTACGAGTCGGTATCGTGGGTGTGTATAAAAGTGTGTCGGCTGTTAGGGTTATAAAATGAAAAAACGCGTTTTGGCTTTTGGGTTGCGGCCGGCGCTTTTGTTCGTGCGTGAGAATAGAGCATTAATCCATGAGAAAAGCTTTTGTTGTCTTGATCTTTTGCGTTGAGTGATCCCTAGAGCAACTCCAGGCAATTGCGGGCGGGCGAGCGCGCGACTTTGAAGAAAGAAGGTGCGGCGGCGTGTAGGCTTGGGGCTGGTGGCGGCTGCACATAGGCCGGTCAAGTTTGAGGTTCTCTGTACATGAGAATTGTGCCAGGCATTGATTGCATGGTATATGTGAATCATGGTGGCTTTGAAGGAATAAAAAGGAGTGCTTGCTGCTGTTTTTCTTTGTGTCTCTCATGAGTTCTAGTGCTGGCAGCGTGAGTCTCTCGGCAGAAGTATGTGCTGGCGGCTGCACATATACTGAGCGGCGGCTTGATTAGTCCTTGGAGTATTGACGCTGAGGGGATTAGATGCTAGCGGCTGGAAGGGATTAAGGCCTGCGGCTGGAAGGAATTTGTGTGCTAACAGATTGATTGTTTTCTGGACATGCATGTGTGCTAGCGGCAGCAATGATACGCGGCTGTGAGGTGCATTCCTTCTTGTGAGTCTTTTTGTTCAGATTGAGTGCGAAAAGTCTTCCACAATCATTCACCCCCCCTCTGATTGTCATTAACGATCCTACAAGTGGTATCAGAGTAAGGTTGCTATGGCGTCAGAAAGGTATGTGAATCGTCCTCCCATGCTAGATGGTACTGATTTTGCTTTTTGGAAGTGTCGTATGCAAGCATATATTGAGGCTCAAGGTAGTGATGTATGGAATAAGGTTTCTAGTCCTTATGTGGTTCCTGCTACTGTTACTAATTTAAATAAAGCAGATGTTGATCTGAATGCTCAAGTTTGTAACTTGTTGTTTCAAGGAATTTCTCGCAAAGAATTTGAACGTGTAGCTCATATTAGCTCTGCTCACTTAATATGGAAGACTCTTTGCGATTATTACGAGGGAACTTCTAAAATAAAAAAAAAAGAGCGTAAAAATCTTCATGAAAAAGAGTATTCTGATTTTGCTATGAAGCCTAGTGAATCTATTGATGATCTTTTTGCTCGTTTTGAAAAGATACTGAGTAGTTTGCGTGGTGTTGGTGTTATTCCAACTGATGAAGATAATGCAACTAAGATATTGAGATCTTTAGGTTCTGAGTGGTTGATGGTTGTCACAACTATCAATCAAACTATCGATCTAGATACTTTAACCATGGATGATCTTTACTCTAGATTGAAAACCTATGAGATGGAAGCTGTGCTATCTAAGATTGATAAATCTTCCTCTTTAGCTCTTATGACTAACCCCATGCAGGCTGCTTCTTCGAGTTCTTGTCTTGTGTCTGTTTTGTCTTCTTCTTCTGATGGACAGTTAGAGGAGATTCCAAAAGAGCAGCTTGTACTCATCTCCAACAGAGTGACCAAGGCAATTAACAACATCAGAACAAGGTGGAGAGGAGGTCCAATCAGATGCTATGAGTGTGGTGAGCTAAACCACATCAAGACGAATTGCCCTAAACTAAGGGGCAAGGAGGTCAAGGATGACAAGGCACCAATTCGTCGCTCTCAATTCAAAATTGACTCAAGCAGGAAGCGCAATTATCGTAGGGCGGTCAACAAAATAATTTCAGCACTTGATGAGATTGATTTAAGTGATGTTGATTCTGGAAGAGACAATGAGGACAACGGCAAGAAGGCAAAGGAGGTGGATTTCACAGGGATGTGTTTTATGGCGAGCAGTGAGGAGCTTAACTATGATGATCTCTACAAAGGATCCCGATGAGGTAAAATCTTCTTATCTGATTTATCTCGTGCTGTGTTTAGGTTGACAGATGAGCTCAAAAAGTATAAAAAGAAAATAAAGAAACATGATATTGTTGTTGAGAACTTAAATTCTGAAATTGATAGACTTAGAGCTTCTATTCCTGATGATGAATCTTGTGAGTCTTGCCAAGTTTTATTTTCTGAATTGGAGACTGTTAGGTCAATACATACTAAATTTGATGAATTAAGACTAGCACATGACTCTTATGATGAAAAGTTAAAACTTGCATATGAGGAAATTGAAAAGCTCAAGTCTAGTTCTACTTGTTTAGAGTCAAGTATGTCAAATGCTCAAACTAAAACTTGCTCTAATTGTGAATTGCTAGAAGCTAGACTTAATACTTCTCAGGAAACAATTCAACAGATGTTTTATCATGAGATAGCTTCTTGCTCTAACTGTCCTAAACTTACAATAGAGATAGAAGCTTTCACCAGACAACTAAATGACTGTGCTGAAAAAGAGAGATTGGTTCAGTCTAGTGCTTCTAAGAAAACTGTGAATGAATCTGTCAAGTGCACAACTTATCCCACTCTAGTTAAAGAAAATGAGTATCTTAAGGAACTTTAGAGAGATTTTCCTTTGGCAAGAAAAATTTGAACATGATCCTAGACAAGTCAAAAGTGAGTTTTAAAAATCAAGGTCTAAGATATAATTTTATTGAGCATACCAAGAATCATCCGCCTAAGGTTGTTAAGCTTCTTGAACCTGAAAAATTTGAAGTAAAATCTGAACCAAAACAAACTGTGTTTAAATCTGCTGGTTTTGTGCAAAGTTCTTCTGCTAATGCTGTAGGTGCTACCTTATCTGTTCAAAAGAAATCTAATTATGTTAAATATAATTGCACCTATTGTGGTAAAGATGGGCACATGCATGAATTTTTCTTTAGACGTGTTAAGAAGGAATGCTGTGAGGTGCATTCCTTCTTGTGAGTCTTTTTGTTCAGATTGAGTGTGAAAAGTCTTCCACAATCATTCACCCCCCTCTGATTGTCATTAACGATCCTACAAAAAGATCATGCGACTAAGGTCATTTTTCTTCATGTTCGGAGCAGCTAACAAATAGCAATGAAATCCAAAGGGCAAGCATGTAAAGCTGAAGTTGGTGTACGAGAACAATGTGTATATAGATAATGGCAACAGCAATTAGGCTGTCCATTTTAAGCATATTATTTATTCCTTACTTCTACTTCTGCAAAAAGAATGTCCAGGGAAAACAAAAGATCTGGCAGAAAATGGGAAGCAGAAGAAACCATTCAGTATCTCCTCCTCTTGACAAACTCATCTGCTACCTGAAAAATACCAACATTAGGTCAATGGAACTGCACATGACCGTACACGGCGATGGAATTGGATTCCTGTACACGGCCGTTGCGTCGCCGCCGCCTCTGCTCTAACTCCTCCTCGCTTAATTTCCCGCCACAAATAAATGGAGAGCCGTGGCTTTTAAATCTTGGTGACGATGGGTGGGCGGGTCCCAGTCTCTGCAGAGCATATATGGCAGCATGCCGCATGTACGCGTGCATGTTGATTGTTAGGGCAACAGATCGTCTCGTGAGGGATAATAACCAGCACATGTTTTAGCTAACTCGATCTAATAAGCTGCACAGCGCGATTGTGCGGCGTGGTCTGTATGCTAGTGTTATACTTGGCCACGGATAAACCAGCAAAGCAACAAGGGCCCGTTTGGTTCATATACTATACTACATTTGCCAAGGTTTGTCATAATTTTTTGTTAAATCCATCTAAGGTTAGGTTATCAAAACTGAAGCCACACTTTGGCTAACAGAAAAGAATATTGCCATACTTTTTTAGTCACTACATGTAAGACCTAGTTAGCAGAAAAGGAATCTTACCACAAGTGTTGCTACCAACCAAACGGACGTCTAACTTAGTCAAATTTGATTAACTTGGAGTATGCAAAGTTTGGCTACGAACCAAACATGCCCTAAGTTTCGATGGCAGCGGCCCCTCGACCCCACCTACCACGGTGGCAGTGGCCGGCCACCCCTGACACTTATCGTCATTCCTCTCACCTCCCTTCCGGCCCCACCCGCGTTGTCTCTCCTTCCGGCCATCCAAGGAGTAGGCAGGTGAACTCTAGTGGCGGAGAGGAAGGAGGATGCGAGCACAGCATGTTCCCGGTGATGGTGATACTGTTTTTGAGGTCGATGGAGGTAGAGGTGGCACCAGGGAGGCTGGTGATGGTGATGGCTGCGTCGGCAAGGAGGAGAATGACGACAACGCTCCATGGCAGTGGGACAGATTGGGAGAGGACGGGGTGAGACCCGGGAGAGGAGGAGGCCACGGTGACACGGGCAACTTAGCAAGGAAAGGCCAGAGGCGACGGGGACATGAGCAAGATGGTTGTGGCGCTGGATTCATTTCGAGCATAGCAGTGGTGCAGGGAAAAAGGGTAGTGACGACGACTTTGGACTCTTGGAGGTGGTGGCCTGAGCTGCCGATCTGGCGATGGCGGCAAACAGAAGGAAGGAGAAAGGGGTTGCTGGTGGTGAGCTTGCCGGAGAAGAAGGCTCTCCCTCCTCACCGCAAGCGCCGCCACCGCCCCTTGGCTCTCCACCCTGTTTCTCTCTTTCCCCTTCTCTCCCACCTCGCCACAAGTGCCACCTCACCAAGGGCCTCCCCATCGGCTCCTTCGTCGCCTCTGCTGCCGTTGCAACCAAGGCCGTCAACGCCTTCTTCGGCTCCCACCTTCACCACGACGACCTTGTCCTCCTCGCTAGCCTCGTCTTCGCTGACTTTGCCCTCCACCACAACTTGGTCTGAGATGCGACGAGGAAGGTTGACGACGACAGCCATAGAGTTAAGGAGGAGCTCGGCAGCGATGGTGGCGGTGCATCTCGGGCAGCGGCGGCGCATCTCCTATATTCCACTGGATGCCACCAACTTTGAGGAAGGCCAACAGTGGTGACCATGGAGGAAGGCCGACGGCGGTACAAATCGAGCCAACGACGGCGTCCTTCTGTGTGTGCCCGTGTGTGCTGTGTGCGACAGAGAAGAAGGAAGAGGACTACAAGGGCAAAATGGTACTTTCATTGCTACTTCACGGCTTGGCTGGTCAATGGTGGCATAAAAGAGTATGGTTTAGAGTTTACATTGGCATGGAAGGGAGATGTCACTTTTCAATGACAGACCAGAGATCCAAAACATTTACAGTGGCATATAAAGAATTTTCCTATGTAAAACATGAAAACCCAATTCATGTGTTTCATACCTCCATTCATGTCGACCCTTATGTCGCTGTCTGTTATTATTTATTTTCTTTTCTTGTTTTCTAGAACTTGTGTCATTATCTTCAGTAAGCTCATGTCCCCTCAATCTTAACCCTATATCATCGCTACTGCATGTAGTGCCAAGTAGAGTCCTTTTCGCACACCAATAATCCCTACCATGTACCGGTAATCTTAACAGTAACAGCATTATCGTATACAAGTTTGTTGGCAAAATTGGCTACAGGACATCACAAATACATATCATTAGTTGTAGTACACCCAAATTTCGTGTCTTTACCGAAAGACACTATAAAAATTGCCTCTTTGTTGTGGGACACTGAGACCATTAAAATTATATATATATATATATATATATATATATATATATATATATATATATATATATATATATGTTCGAATGCGGAGAGGAAGGCATGCAAAATGTCCTATTTACCCCTCCATCCTCCTCCCATTTTTCCTCCCTTCTCCGCATTGCCCACGACGATGCGGATCTAGGGCTCGGTGTAGCGGATCTTGAAGAAGCGGTCACGTGCAACCTCATTCGCTGGCGCGCAAAGACTGAGGGTCAATGACGGCGAGCTCCCGACGACTAACGGTGACAGCTCAAATCGGTTCGTGGTGAAGATGGTAATGCAATGGACTCCTGGAGAAACAAAGCAGAGGACAAGGTGAAGAAGGAGATGGGGATCTCGATGGTGGTCATGGCGACCACCATCGGACGAAAAGCATGGAGATGGCATCAATGGCGGCGGCGGTGGCGGCGGCTTCTTCAATTCTGGCGAACTTGAACAGCTCGACGGTGATGGCTCCTATGAAGGTGGCTAGAGTTTCGGAGGCGGTGGGTCTCGAGGGTGTGGAAAACGAAGTTGGTCGGGCTATTATAGCCTTGGTGGCCCTGCACGACATGGAAGCCAAAAGAGAGGGAAGAAAGAGAGACGGGCCAAGAGCGTGATGTGGCCCGTCGGCAAGACGCCTTGGCTCGTCTGCGAGGCGGTCGTTGCTCGTGGCGAGAGTGGCGATGACACAGCGCAACGGCGCCCGGTGAGAGGCGAAGCGTCTGGCGACATGGCGTTCCCAAGAAGACGACGCAGCGAGTCATGACCAGGGTTCCAAATTTCGTCGAAATTTCACGAAATTTCGCACATTTCTCTCATATCCGAATTTTTGGGCTTTCGAGCAAAATAATTCGAGTCATTTGAATTTTGCGTCGGCCTGCAGCTTCTCCCCACCGGCCCAAAATCCCACCATGCCTTACTACTCCCCTCCCGTGCTGCCGTTTTGCCCTAGCCACCTCCAATCCAAAAATCCCCAAATCCTCTGCGGTAGCGTGGCGGTGGGGCGAGACAGCGGCCGGGACTGCGGAGCGGGAGGCTGGGAGCACCAGGCAATGCGGCGTGCACGCAACGCGTGACGGCGGAGTACGAGGCGGGCGCGGCAGCAGGCTGCAGAGCTTGCAACCCGCAAAGACGGAGACGATGAGAGTGGTCGAGTGGGAGCACCAGCGGCAACAAGAACGGAGAGGGAGCACCAGTGGCAACACGACGGGAGTGGGAGCACCAGCGGTGGCGCGGACGCGGAGTAGGAGGCGACAGCGCAAGCAGCTTCCACGCCGGGTCAGGAGAGAGGGAGCACCAGCGGCCACAAGGAGCTGGGAGCACCAAAGCGGCAGGGGACGTGGGAGTATGAGCGGCGGCGCAACAGCCGAGCGAGCCTTCGACGAAAGGCGGCAGCAGCCGACCTTCGAGTCTTCAACGGCGGAAGAAGAAACCAGGCAAAGCAAGCAGTACTAGTAGCTTCGGTGGAGGGCCATGGCTGGCGCGTGCGGTGGGGGCAGCAGCAACGGCACCGGTAGCATCTTTCTTTTTTCTGAAAAAAAAATATGGGAACAGCTATGTGTAGCTCATAGCAAAATGTTCAAGCAAAAGCAATAATCTTCATGAATTCCTCCCAGTGCCTCCTATGATTTCCAATATTTTGCTTAAGCTTGTTTGGTGCTCATGATTTATCCTTGTCATTTTGGAGGAATGGAGCAATGGAGCAATGGAGATGGAGGTGCTGTCATTTTGGAGGAATGAAGATGCTGTCATTTTGGAATGGAGCAATGGAGATGGAGATGCTGTCATTTTGGAGGAATGGAGATGCTGCCATTTTGGATTGCTAATTTGCTATGTGTGATGCACTATTGCTGTTTTTTTTTTTTTGCTTTAATTCAGAACCTGTTAGTTGATCTGTAATGTTGTCTTCTTTGTGATCTTTGTCTTGATGCTCGCTATTATTGCCTTTGTCTTTGTTGTGTCTTCTTTGTGATCTTTGTGCTATTCTTCTTCTTTGTCTTTATTCTTCTTGATAATTGATTATAATGTTGTGTTCTTCTTCTTTGTCTTGATCTTCTTCTTTGTCTTTGTTGCGCTGCTTCGACTTCGGTTTGTCGATGAAATTTGAATTTTACGCCAATCGAAATTTCGAAATTTTGGTCAAATTTCGACCGAATTTTGGCCAAATTTCAGTCAAATTTCAAATGCTGATTTCGCCTTTTTGGCCGAATTGAAACCGAAATTTTCGAAATTTCGTAAATTTCGCCTGGGCCCGATTTTTTTGACGAAACGAAATCCTGAACCCTGGTCATGACCATCAAGCGGCGAGGTAGAGCCGATAGGGTAAGCGCATAGTGCGCGTGCACGGCAATCAGACATTGATAAGGGCGGTAGTGCCCTGGCATCGTGGGAGGCGAGCTGCAACGGAGGAGCATAGCGGCGCGGCATCAAGTAGTGAGGCCACGGTTGACGCAGAGGCTAGCAATGCGTGACTTGGCTTGCGTAAGGGCGATGCGTGACACCTGAGCCTCAGCAGGTGGGATGTAGATATTGATTGGTAGGCTCCACCAACTAACAGGTGGCAAAATAGTCTTTTTCATCACCTTCTCTCTCCTCTCCAAGCCAAAAATATTATTTTAATGATTAGAGTGTCCTACATAAAAATATGCATATTTTTGTAGTGTCTTTCGACAAAGACACGAAATTTAGGTGGCCTACAACAAATGACATGAAAATTGTAATGTCATATAGCTAATTTTGCCAAATTTATTTGTTCGAGCCTTCTGAAGAAAATAACCATGGTTTACTCACAAAACTTCAGCAGCTCGCGCATAACAACCGTAGAGCCCACCTGGCAGCGGAGGTGACGAGGTTTTGTAGGATCTTCTCCGATCAGTGAACAACGAATCATCCTATAGACAGAGAATAAAAACAAGTGCTTGCGACTTGTTGGCAGTGCTACTTGGATACAGGTGTCGGAATCTGACTCAGATTAGGGTGTCGAATTCAACAAGCTCTAGAAAATAGGATTCAGGGATTCGTCTAATATATATTCTTATCTTTAAAAATAAAAAATAAAATAATTTATGCAATAAAATATTTAATTTAGATACACTACCACAACACTATATAACTACCACAAAAGATCCTAGACATTGTTGACATCGTCTAGTCACAAGAAAGACCAGCTGCACACCACTCACCATCTTAAAAAGGTGGCGAAGTTGTCCAGCACACCGCTCACCATTTTAAAAAGGTGGCGAAGTTGTCCAATGCCTCGTTAGATGTAAAAAATGAATCAAAAAAATACTACCGTTGAGGTCTCTCGCAGTTCCTCTAGCTTTCTTTCCCCTCTCTTCCTTCTCATCAAACCAACTTCACTCTTCTTCACATGCTCCTTCGACCAAGCACTACCACTCCACCCGGACTCTCTTTCCTCTCTAAATCATGCCAGAGTACCGGCATCTTTTTTCTCTCTTCCTTCTACAACAGATCTATATAAACACTAGCATCAAGCTAGTTTTTTCATTCTGCTCCTCGCAAAGACTCTCTATAAAGTGTCTGATACGTGTTACAAGGAGTCTGACAGGTGTCGAAACAGGGATGCATGACGACACGGCAAGAATTTTTTGGACTGGCGTGTCCTGGTAACACTGCTTGTGGGAATAAACGGAGAGAAGCATCTGATAAAAAGAGGCAGAGAATCAGAGTACAATGTTGAGCTATACACATCTTGAGAAGGCAAAATGGGAAGATGCCCTACATCACCCCACCGAGAAGGGGGGGAAGAACTAAGTGTTTACTTTACCCAAGGAAACAACAGCAAAGAAAAGGCAAAGAAAGGAAGATCAAGAAAACAAGAAAGATGATATGTACATATCCACCGATCAACTCAACTCAAACTCCGCTAGCACTGGTACAGCGAGAAGCTCCGGTTCTTCCACAGGGAGCTCAGCGTCCTCCCCAGCTTCCTCGATTTCGATTTGCACAGCGGCTTCGACTCCCGGTGACAGACCATGACACCGTTCCCAGTCTCCGCCAGCAGCTGTTGCTGCTGCTGCTGTGGTTGCTGCGGCGCAGGCTGCCCCCCGTCCCGCTGCCTTTGCTCCCGGAACAGCTTGAGCAGCTTCTGGGCCTTCTCCCTTCCCCTCCCTGTGCCGGTCGCCGAGATGGAAACCAGGGAAGGCACCACTCCCTCCTGCAGCACCGGTGTGATGCACTTGTCGTCGGCCGTGCACATCACGAGGAGGCAGGACACTGCCTGCTCCTGCTCCGTTGGCTCGCCGGTGTCCAGAAGCATTGCCAACGTGCTGACCAACCCTGGGCTGGACAGGATCTCTTTCCTGCCAACCTGGGTCGCTGCAAGGCTGATGAGCAACGCAAGGGCCTTCTCTGTCCAACCAAGGCCCTCAGACGCCGAAGACTCGGTAAGGAGAGAGTGGAGAGCGTCCACAATGCCTGCTGACAAAAGCGATGGGATGCTGGCCTGGTGGTTGGAGAGATTGTACAGAGTGTAAAGGGCATCGTGCTTGCAGGAGCTGCCCTTCGTGTCGCGGGCCTCATGATTGTACAGACGGTCTACTAGGAACGACACAGCCTGGCTCGAACCAATGACGTTCTTTGCATCAGGGAGGCAGGAAAGGTTAAGATAGAGTGCCGTGGCTGGAGCAGATAAGAGTGGATTTGATATCATCTGCTCCAGTAGGTCGACTACTCCGGCAGACAATAGAAGTCCCTTGTTTCTGAAACAAACAAACAAGGTTTGATAAGCAAGACTTCTAGAGAAAAGAGCACTTTACCAGTTTTAAGGTCAAAATGCTGTAGATGAAGTACTCAACTAGTTGTAATTGACAAGCACCAAGATAACTGAAAAATAAACTTCAAACCTGTTATTATTGACTGCAAGGTTGAAAAGAGCCATGGCACCAATTTCCTGCGCCTTCTCATTTCCATCTTGCACGGCGTTCCTCAAGAACTGAACCAGCGCCTCAGCAAACCCATTTGAGCCCATCTGGATCCTTGCTTCCTCATCATCTTTCAGAAGATACCTTATCTGCTCCACCAACCTGCACTTGTTGCTTATGTTGTTTCTTTCATGAAGCATAAGCAGCAAGTTCCGGTAACCCTCATTCATGTTGAAATCATAACAAGAGCTGTCATCTAACGTTCCCGATTCGCTGTTTGCTGGCTGTTCTTTTCTCCCATTCTCCAAGGGAACCACCTTCACATCCTTCACATTACTAGAGTCGAAACTTTCAACAGACACACAGCCTGTTGCCTCAGAGTCAGAGAAAGCAAGTCTCCAGTTTACATCAAAGGAACCCGGTGGAGCATCAGGAACTGGAAAATCATTCTGCTCACACCAGCTGGCAATCAGGGCCTTAACACAGTAGTTTGGAGTCAAAGACAGGTGAGCCAGTTGCTGCTGAGTCTTAGGGCATGTGCTGTGGCCATCATTAAACCATTTCTCAATGCAAACACGCTCATAAGTCTGCCCAGATGAAATGATAACTGGGTCATACATCAGCTGTAAGGAAATGGGACACCTGAGTTCCTCAGGAGGGATTGACATGTTTTCAGACCTTGGACCGCTACGCCTACAATTGAATGATCCAAGCCTTGAATTGAAAGACCCAAACCTCGAATTAGATGACTGAATGCTTGAAAACTGTCTACTGAATGCTCGGCCATTTCCACAGGGTCCATACATATCGTCCATGCCTAATACTGTAGGTGAGCACGGAGACGATCCTTGAGAATCGGTATCATCACCAGCCTCACTTCTGAAAATTTTTGAGTATTTCCTCATGAGATTGTACACGTATGACACAACGGACTCCTTCCTCTTATCTTCATCAGAACGAGCCTTCTCAATTAGCTTCTTGAGGGCTCTTCTCTCAGTGAGTGCTGCCCTAGAAGATGTAATGCCCAGCTTCAGTGCAGCCATATGAAAGACCTCAAGCTCCCCACTATCACTGGAACTATTTAGTTTCCTGTTTCTCTGGAGCAAATTGATCACCTCATCACCAGCTTCCTTCTCTGATTGATCCAGTGTAAATACAACTTCCTCCAACTCGCCAGCAATCTCTACAATCTGTTGCACCGACAGGATTAGGATGTCAGGACATAGCTCGCATTGCACTAAATTGTAAAACACTAAAACAATTAAAAAAACTAAGGCAAGATGTGGGATTTGTGGTCCAAGAAATTGACTAGAAGCACAAGTTAATTGCGGTAAATGCAATAGATTTTTGCACAACATACCTTACAACCAATATCTTCCGTTACTATGCTTTCGACACGCCTAAGACTTTCCTGAAGTTGGCTTCTCGATTTCTCAAACTTCAAAAGCACAGTTTCTGCAGTGATGGCCTGGAAGTGAATAATATCAGTGTAGGAGTTCAACATTTTAATGATTCCAATGCCACGAATCTTCAAAAGCAATGGTGGCCCGTGCCCCATGGCAATTTTGCAACCTAATACTATCCAGAATGCTGTACTGGAGAGGGGGACAACAACTTACCAAGTAGAGCCTGCTGCAATCTGCACAATGCTGAAGAAGGCCTTTGGCTTTATCTAGAGCTACATGCAGCGAACACAGTGCCTGTATGCCAGACTTACTTCTGGGTCTTGATGCTTCGATGAAAGGGAAAATTGCTAAAAGTTTAGAAACCGCGGGATGAAATGCTCTACACATTCCGGCGTGCAACTGCATAAACCAAAATTCTTCAGATTATGTACCAATAAACAAATCCCAAAAAAGAGAAGACATAAGGTTCCGGTAATTTCTCAGATTATCTGCACTGCACATTACAAAATAGACCTGCTAAGTACTTTCTCTCTCTCTCTCTCTCTTTTTAAAAAAGGCAGCCTAGAAATCTGACAGCATTATGAATTTATGATCGTACCATTGAAACTATTGATAATACGAGAATTTACTTAAAAAATAACAGCCTTTTAAAATCTACGTAAAAATAGGAAGACTAATAACAGGAACAGTAGATATTCTGGCTGCCATCAACATAAAACCACTGTTAAGATGATACCTTGGCATCATTAGCCAGAAAAGGACCCTCCTCAGCCTCCATTGCATCCATGGTTGACTACCACCTGAGCTCCAACATCTGATTGCAAGATTCAGAAGAAAAAACATTTCAGATCAGCAGATCACTCTCAACATTACTCACATATCTGATAATTAGGTATCTTTTCCCTTAGGACTAATCAAAAGAACAGGTCTGGAGTTGGAGAATGGGACAAAGCAACCTTCCGGGCATTAGTACGAAAGGAAGATATAAGAATGGTAAAAATCTACCGACTGCAAGCCTACAGCACAGTGTTCTCCAAGAAGCACCTTTCCGAAAACTAACTGAACAGGATCATTAATTACTAATTTTGAGATTTCCAGCTCCTGGAGCCCATGATTTTGACCAAGTTCATCTCTTTTTTTTACCAAATCCAAGGTACCCAAATGTGCCAATTATTGTGCATTTGACTCGCCTCATGCACCCCAAAAAATCAAATAAAATTAAGCAGAGGTCGACAGCTTGCTTAAGTCTCCCTCAAACCAACTAGAATTTAAAGCAGTTTCCTCCCAAGTGGGGAAGTGAACAAGATAAGGAGTGCTCTGCAACATCGTTTTCATCTTTCCAAATCTCCCATTTGAATTTATTTTTTAAATGACATACCAAATATCCAACAAAAGGAAACTCCTTTGCATAACTTACAGCACACTGAAACTGCAAGAACTCGGCAAACTCCCAGAGATCCCAAATGCAGGAACTCGCTCAGAAAGGAGCAGAGAAGAACAAAAAAAGAAAAAAGAAGAAGAAGAAGAAACAACCCCCGCGCAGACCACCCCAAGGTCCCATCCCACCAAAGCGAACCCCAAATCCTAACCTTGAACGGAACAGCGTGGAAAGGAAAGGAAAGGAACGATCCATGACGGCCAAGAGACAAGTCAAAACCGCACCATTTCGAGCGAGGAGACGGAGGGGGAATGCCTCAAGAAGGGCGCGGCGGCGGGAAGATCTCGCCGGCGGGGTGTCCACGTGGCTCCGGCGGTGCCGGTGGCGGCGGCAGGGGAGGAGCGGGGGGCGGTGAGGGAGAGGCGAGGGGAGGAGGGGAAGAATAATGGAGCGTGGGGGGCGTTGGAGAGTGGTGGATTTTATTCAGATTTCAGGGCGCGGGGGTTGCAATGGAAAATGATATGCCTTTTTCGGTGGGGTTTTCAATTAATTAATTACTTATTTAAGTAAAGGATGTTTTTACAAAACAAATATGGTTGAAGATTTTTTAAATAAAAAAAATCTATTTTTTTCATGCTCTTGGTGGAGTTTGGATATGTTTTCATTTCATGGAAATACTTTGTTAGTTGTGGAATGTGACATGTTGACATCTAGTAGTTGGTTAGTGTGCGTGTGTGTGTTTTTAGTTGTCTTATGAAATTTGTAAATTTGACACTGAAACTTTGGAAGGTTGGGTTCTTTTTGTGGTGTTTGTGCTCTTTATTTAGATTGTGGGTTTATTTTGTCTCGAGGTCAATCATGTAGAAGTTGTAGTTAGTTATTTAGTACCAAAAGAAATATTAAGGAAACGATATTGAGTAGACATATCTAACCTTTACAAACATTTATTATTGAAATTCTTCATATCAATAAATCATTCTAAAACAACTATAATTAAAAAAAGATATGTTAGTCATTTAAAAAAATTCATCGGACTATAATTATCGATGACTGCCTTAAAAAGACCTTACATGGGTTGGATACTTGCCTTTCTTTTTAGTAAAGGTAGGAGAAATGTCATGATTCATGGAGGGTTTATCCCATATTTGAGTCTCTTCTTAAACTTATGGTTACATCTAAAGAAAGACATGCCAAATACATGTAGTAGGAAAGAATCCCGATCAAAGCAAGATGATTTCGATCGGCATGTCGTGATGTTTCATTTTGTCCCTCCCTCTAGTCATGATAGTGATGTTCAAACAACTTGGTCAAAACTGTTGTACTGTTTTTGTCTCCCTTTTACCTTGACAAAGAACAAGTATAGTCATCTTGTCAGTGTATTTGAACTAGTCTACACATAAGTAGAATCATCAGCATGGAGATAAAAAGAAGTGTATCTAACCACTTTTTGCAACGAAGGTGATCTCCGTAATAAAAATCTGTTAAGTGCCCTTTCTTGGCCAAACCAGTGATGTGATGAGTCACCACAATTTGGATAACCAACACATGTTTCTGTCACCCCCACAAAATAAGCCCACTTGCCTTGTGCCTAACATTGCCACTTCCATGGTTCCTCTATAGAATCCATCGATGAGCAGCAAATGGCAAATCTGATCCCAAATTTAACAACTCAAACCAAGATCAACATAGAGATCTAGCTAGTGCCAGCATAGTGACCTCCCCAAGTTGAGATTTTTTTTATGCTTCTGCTGGGGAGCTTTGATTCCATCAGATGCCAAAACCAAACATAGCCCTGAGACAGGAAGAATAAAAAACCAAATCTTGACACGCCAATCAATTTCTTATGTACTAACCAACCAATTAATCTAAGGAAATTATGTGCGTGTGTGAGGCCCCTCCACTGGCCGATGATTCCATGCATTTCCCTGCAGAATTTTAAATCTGTCAGGGTTAGATCAAGCTTTGCTTTCTAGTGGATCCTCACACAAATCAAATCATCAACCAGGTTGATCTATTTTATTTCTCAGAAAAAGGGAGTATTTGCTAACTCAAAATATAGGTTTTTAATTAATCAGGAGATGCCATGAGGCTTTAAGCGACAAGCACTTCGAGTCATAGGTGATGATAGGCTTGTACGTGCCAAGGAATTATTAGCATCTTTACTAGCAGAGAATTAGGGAAAGATGATACTGTTTGGGTGGACGAGTTTGGTCGATTCATGGATTGAAGAAAAAGGCAGCTAGGAAGAGAATTGACCGCTAATTTGCATGATGTAATCGCTCACCCAGTGATTATACCACTGCTTTGGTAGCAGTCTACTCATGATCTAGTCTTAAATCTCTTTTTCTCTTTCTTTCTTTCTTTTCATTTGTACTTTTGAGAGTGCTGGATGTTTCTGCACTAACAATCTTGACACAGGAAAATTGTCCACTAACCTTGTTTATAATGGAAAGAGTTAGTACTTAATACTCATAGTTATCTTTAAAACATAAGTAACTGGCTAACCTAATACACTTAAGGTACAGAACACACATGGCGGACATAATGCATGCACGGAGTACATTACAAGACCAAAACCTCCAAGATTCGAATCATTAATTTGTGATGTGAAGGCAAGTGTAAATGAAGCATATATAATGTCTATAGAACTCACTGATGCTAACTTGATGTATGAAAAAGAGAGACTTTGGTATATAATAGTGTTAATTAGTGTAGCAAATTAATTAGTAACATGTCTAACCCTGCATTAGATATACAAGATACATTTTGCCCAGCATTGCCCACCATAAAAGGAAGTAGGAGTACTACTACTCCAGCTAGTAAGAACTCAATATTAATTTACCGCCCACAGTAGCAGTTCATAATATCTGAATTTACTAGTAGTACTGTAAGTAGCACATGCAGAATGATTCATCCATCATTGTTGATTTGTTGGCCACCCAAATGTCAAGCCAAGTTGGAGTTACAGGTACTAGATCACGACGCTCCCCGATGCAACATGCATGTATACTTGTGTTTTTCACCTTGTACAGTAGTCCAATATCGCCATCAACAACACTCTATGAGCATTAGACAGTCCTAATCTGTTTGTACACGTTGTTCGTTGTTGCCCAAGACAGTGCAGTGCAGTGCACGGATGAAAAATACAAGCTGTTGTGAATTGTCACAACAGATCTGCCGCATGATTTTCTTGAATATTATGGAAGCACTGATCATTCGGTTCGATTACGGAAGAATACACTAGCAGATTAACAATTCGATACCTTGAAACGCGGATTAATTCTAAGCTGCGAAACTTGCCTGTAGCTAGTAGTGTAGTCCCACTGTTAAGTCACCGTGTTCCCCTGCTTTGGCCTCGGATCGGAGTCCCGCGTCAGCTAGATATAGATTAATATGCATGTCACTGGTTGCTTATACTTAAAAGAATAAATATAGTACGATGCACGGACACCGGTCGATCAGTGGCTGTTTGCATCTGGGTTGAGAGAGAGAGATGAGAGAGAGAGAGAGAGAGAGATGAGGGATATCTTGGAGTGATTGGAGCCGAGCCATGCATGGATAAGAACATGACAGCGATGAGATGAAGCAGCAATTGTCACGATTAAGTCGAGCGGAGTGGGAGTGGGAGTGGAGCCAGGGCCATGCGTGGACGCGGGAAACGCTGGGATGGATTGGGATGGATGCAGGTGCAGGGTGCAGACAGCGAGTAATTGGGCGGCGCAAGCTTTGCCTTGTCCCGGCTTGCCGCCCCCGCCCCTGTCGGTCATCCACCACGCCTGCGGCCTTGCTCGCTCCCTTCCGATCCTCCGGAACTGCCCATCCTCTTCTGTTCTGGACGTGGTTTACTATAGACAAGATTGATAGGCATTCAGCCGTTCAACCATGACTGGACTAATTGTCTATATTTCTCCGGCTAAGAGTATCTTTAGTGTATTGAATCGATGTTAATTTAAAGTCATGTCACGTAAGTATTCTAGAAACTGAGTTTGTTTTTCTTCAATGTATTGAACCGATTCCTACTAATAATCGAGACCCACATTACATTAAAAAACCACAAAATAATAATATCTTCCCTCAACCGCACTCTCTCATATGTAGTTGTTTAATACTCATATGAATTGTTTAATGCTTTGAATCGACTCATAAAGCTGCTCCCAATGAGCAGTATCTCAGTGTAGTTTCTTTAGTACATGAGGAGTGTTAGGATACTATCTTTCCAATGCATGGTTTCTTATGGTGTAGTATCTTATGCTGTTTCATTTAATTACATGCATGATCTTTACTAGTATTTGAGCATTGTGGTCTATTTGTGGCATGTACTAAAGCAATGCATACATGATCTTTCCAATGCACGGGATCAATCACAATAAATTTTATGCGTTGGATTTCGAGACTGAACCGGTATCCAGATTAGATACTAGAGTACCCTCTCTCTTCATTAACTATGGTGCCACATCATCATTTTGCCTACATGACAGGTTTAAGATACCAGCCAGGGTGGAGCACTGGGAGCAGCCTAAGTAGAGTCCGGTTCCATGCATTTTTTTTTTGTTGAAATTGATTCATCCAATGTATTGAATCGATTTAATACCTTCTCTCTCCTCATTTGAGCCGGCTAAAATACAACATTAGAGATAGTCTAATACCCGGACTTTTAATATCACGTCTGTTGGCTTAAAAAGTACCACTTCCGGATTGACCTTTTTGGCAAATTGAAGATAAAAACCTAAGCAAGGTGCTAGGTTTTTGGCGAATTTTATGTTGGAGATATGTCCTAGAGGCAATAATAGAGATGATTATATTTTGTTATGTTTATAATTTATTGGATAATATGTTATCTTGTTCCTAGAATAATATCGTTAATATTTATTATCAAGTATGTGACTTGATTGTGAAACTCTATATTTCTGTAATGATCATTCTTAAACGTTCCCTAGTCGGAAACATATAAGGTCATATATGAATATACTAGCATATGTATTGGTTGATGATCATGTTTCACGGGTCATAGATATAGAGATATCAAACCAATAATATGGACACATGTTAGCGAACATGGGGTTGAAACGACCCACCATGAGACACTGCGGGAATGTTATTTAATTTCTTACATGTCATCAGTTGGTCTCATTTACAATGCGTATGCTATGTCCTTAGACTTGAGGTCGTTGCACATACTCGATATGCGTAATGGCTCACTTAGGTGTTGTCAAACGTTACTGCGTAACTGGGTAGTTATAAAGGTAGCTTTCAGGTTTTGTCATGATGCATGGTCGATCAATGAGACATGGTCGATCAAGATAGGATTTGCCCCTTCATACAATGGGAGAGATATCTCTAGGCCTCTCGAGTGATTGGATTCCAGAAATACAAGGCCATGCTACTCGTGGTTAAAGAGTTAACTGTAGTCAGGGAATTTGAGTCACATGATCGAGAAAAAGTGGCCAAGCTAACCAACAAGGATGGCACGTACTCGCCTTGAGCTTGACCGATATCGTGAGGCAAAAGGAAATGCATATAAGTTTTGTTGAGGTTTGTCTTATATGATCTTTATGTATACTTGGGAGTCCGTCTTGCTAGGGGGCTCCTACCGATTAGTGGACGAGTAGAGTACTCGGGCCATGTCCAAGTGTACGTGAACTTATAGGGTCGCACGCTTAAAGGGCTGGGATTTAATTTGGATGGTAATCCGAATTCTTATAGGCCACGAGTTCCTAACGGGCCTCAAAGTTCGAGACCCATCATGGATGCCTATATAGGTGGCATAGGGTTAAAGTGATTTTCGGAATTCCCAAAACTCTAGCAGCCACACCTTCCTCATCCAATACCACGCCGCCAGCGCTAGCACTCTAGCGTGTGGTGTCCCTACCCCGTACACGTGGATACCTTGGAGATGTTGATGCGAAGCATCAGCACTAGGACGATCAGCAACTCGTGATGATTATAAGGAGCAGGAGGAGGAGACATGTGGCTAGTACGACTACTACCACACCAACACGCTACATCGACTCTACTTCCACTATGAATATGCACGTCTAGTGGTAATCCTGTGATCTATTACTAACGGAGGTTCCTTGTTTACGCGGTAGATTTTTGAATTTATGCTAGCGTAGCCTACCCGTGTTTCAACATATTGGTCCCGCAATTAGCGTTTGAAATAAACTACCTAGCATGTGTAATACGAGTTGGATATAGTACTAAAGTTAAGGGATCCGAGTTTTAAATCTAGCTTACGTTATTCTGAAACATGTAGATTTTTTTAAAAAAAATTGGTCCCTGCTGCCACTTTTTTCAAAAATAGCCCTCTTGCTTCAAAATTTGCAATTCTAGCCCCCTATCGAGCGCGGAAACACCTCACGCTGCACGTTCCTCATAATGCGATCGAGGAGCGCATAAAGTCAACTACATGCGGTCAGGGAGCGCATGAAGTCAACTCCATGTGGTCGGGAAGCGCATGAAGTCGGCGTGTCAGCGTGAGGTGTTTCCGCACTCAAGAGGGGGCTAGAATTGCAAATTTTAGGGTAAGGGAGCTATTTTTTAAAGAAAAAAAAGTTGCCAGCAGGGGACCAAATTTTAAAAAAATCAGACATGCATAGCTCAACTATGTAGTACTACTACTCATCTCTATGAGTGATAACCTTCACTCAAAAGTTTGAAACCCGTTATTTGAGTGCATCTTCCACCGGGATTTGAATTTGTGACTTGTGGATATTAAGGGCATGTTTGGTTCAGTGCCCCAGGTAACCATACCAAAATTTTGGCGTTACCATAAAAATTTGCCATCATTTGGTTCAATGCCAAAATTTGGCTTTGCCCTAAAAAAATGGTCTTACCAGGCTTTTCCTAGCCATTTCCTTGGCAAATTTTGGGTTCCAAATTTGGCCACCAATGAATTGGTTCGGCAGCAGCAGTGCATAGCGACACATGTCAAATAATGATTGGCTATGGGTAAGTGCATTAGTTGCATGGTTAAATGGATTAATCAGTTTCTCTTCTTCTTCTTTTTAAGGAAAGAGGCAAGAGAGCTGCTCTTTGCATTGATAAAGTAGGAGAAAACAATAATAAAAAAAGATACACCCCGACAGGGAAAAAAATCCCCGGCGGGAGGGCAAAACGCAACTGAGACGCGCCATGTAACACTCTATCAGCATCACCGGAGCTAAAGACACCAGCTAGCCAACTCTAACCACACCCTAACACCATCCAGCTCTATCGCACACACATCAAAGCTAAGGGAATGACAACACCTCCCATCCAACCCACAGGAGCTTCAGACTGGTTGAACCGGACAGTAAAGATGATCTTCCTAACACCAACTTGAGAGAGAAGAATAGAAGCAGGTGTAAGTTGATCCACACGCTACCAGGGCTACCAGCAAGGAGCTTCATATGAATTGGTGAGGGCGCGGTACTTCCTCTCGGCAGTAACAGTGAATGATGCAAAACCGAAGGACGATGACTTCAACTCCTCTCCCCCTTCCACCCGCGTGGCACAATCAAAGGTGGATTGGACCAACTGCTACGAACGAGGCATCCGGGACAGTCGAGACGACACTTCAGCGGCAACAGCCCCCTCCTCAGGCTCTCCCACTGGCAACAGCCCCCTCCTCGGGCTCTTCCCAACGGCCGTCCCGCTACTCCTCAGGACACAACCCACACTCGAGGCGCCTCCGACATAGCAGCATGGAAATCAGACCTTCTCTTCTCCTCCTCGAGCAGACCGGCGTGCTCACAACGTGATCCCGGGGGTGGGAGTTCTGGAGCCGGGGGGTATCCCACGGCGCAGACGGTCAGCAATCTCCCACGATGGGCCCACGACCGCGGCGGCCACCACGGTCGACTTCATAGGGGGAGCTCTCCGGCGTGGAGCACCGAGGAACACCCGGGGCAAGCAAAGGCGGCGACAGCCCCAGGGAAGCGTAGGCAGCGGTGGCTCCATGCGCGCGCCGGGGGGGGCCTCCGGGCGCGTGCGAAGACAACAACGGCCCCCGGAGATGCGGAGGCGCCAGCTCCATGCACAACAGGGGCCTCCCGGCGCGAGAGAAGTCGGCGGCTTCCCTCCTCGGCATCAGCACCCCAATTCCCGTATCCAGAGGCTGCAGCGTGGGTGTTGGTCGCCCCTGGGTGGCGTGGCCACCGACGGCCGGTGGGGGGCACTAGCGACTCGAGAGCCACGGCGACCGTGGGGGTGAGCTTGTTCACCAAGGAGTCCCGCCGACGAGCACTACTACAGAAATGCTAATATCGACGCCGATCACGCATTTGCTCATCGAAACCGCTCAGATAAACACAATCTCGATGGTTTTGTTACCCACCGTCTGTTATTCTCCGCGCTAAAAACCGCTCGCGTGAAGATGTCATATCACGACGGTTCATGTTTGGAACCGTCGTGATACTTCACGACGGTTCCAAACATGAACCGCTCGTGATATTACCCAATATCACGACGGTTTTTTAGAACCGTCTGTGATACTTCACGACGGTTCCAAACATGAACCGTCTGTGATATTGCCCAATATCACGACGCGGGTTTATTAAAACCGTCCGTGATAATTAACTCATCACGAGCGATATATATAGCTCCACCTCCCCGCCAAAACAGATATATTCTTCTTGATCTCCATATCTCTGGCGCCACGATAGGTCCATCGCCATTCCGCGTCTTTTGAGTACATCGCCTCACCTCACCGAGCCGCTGGTCCATTTCACCAGATATTGTCGCCGAGGAGCTTGCCGCCGCCGCCTGTTCACCGACGACGACCAGCCGCGCTTGGACCTTCCCCGACTTTCATTGACACCTTCCTCGTGATCGAGGTGAGATATCAAGCATAAGCATCCTTTAATTTGAGTAGTTTCAGCGTTTACCAAATCGCTAGTTTCAGCGCCCATGTGGGACATCACCGTCGGTTCGCCTCGGCGAGACCTTAGGGCCGAGAGCCACGACTATATAGCAATGCGATGTCACCCTAAGCCCAGCTTTGAGCTTCAAATTAATCCTACTGTTTTTAATCATTTAGTTAATAAACTAACGAGTCTATGACATGTGGGATCGCCATAGATTTTATAAATAAAATCATGAAATAAAAATGAGTCAGCGACAAGTAGGGCCCACATGTAAGTTAATAAAATCCAAAAAATGTAAAAATAAAAAATCGTAATTAAGCCTCGTAAAATACGCCGAAAGTCATCACCCTTTTATTTATTTTCGAGTTTTCAATACGAACCGTGTGATGGACCGGTTGGATGTACACCGAGAACCGTGTGAGTGAAGAGTACATTAATGGCGTGTTCTGCTTACAAGAGCCGCCGAGGAGGATATGTTGAATAAGGGGTGGAATATATGTATTGTCCATGCATTGATTGCGAGAATCAAGATGTTTAACAACCGAGCGCAGATCGAAGCACACTTGATTCGAAGGGGTTTCAAAAAGGGTTATACATGTTGGACCAGTCACGGTGAAGAGCATATTATGCAGGAAGTCAACGATATGCATATTATACAGGAAGTCAACGATATGCCGCCGAATGATGTCGATTGTGGTTCCGATTCGGATAGGCTGCACGATGACAATCTAGATCGATGCTTATGATGCGTAAGGAAGCTGTGATGAGAGGGAGTATGTTCAATTCCGTGGGCTTGATGGAGGACTCAGAGAAACCTTTGTTCCCGGGCTGCAAGTCGGAATACACAAGGTTGTCATCCATGCTTAAACTGCTGAAATTGAAGGCAAGCAACGGTTGGTCCGACAAGAGTTTCACGGAGCTATTAGGTCTCTTAGCGGACATGCTTCCGGAGGGAAATGAGTTGCCCAAAACCACCTACAAAGCCAAAAAGGTTCTTTGTCCATTGGGAATGGAAGTAGAAAGAATACATGCATGTCCGAACGATCAGATCCTCTACCGTAACGAGTATACAAACATGCATGTATGTCCGTGTGCAACGATCCCGATACAAGCGTAAGAAGCAATCGATGACGACGAGGGAATCGAGGTGAAGAAAGGACCTCTGCTAAGGTGGCGTGGTATCTTCCTATAATTCCCGCTTGAAGCGGTTTTTGCGAACCCAAAGAATGCAAAACTCTCAGATTGGCACTCGGAGGAGCATAAGAATGACGGAAAGTTAAGACACCTGCCGATTCCGCCCGGTGGAGAAACATCGATAGGAGGTTTGCGGACTTCAAAAGGAACCGAGGAATATAAGGTTTGGATTGAGTACGATGCAATGAATCCTTTCGGTAACATGAGCGTGACATAGCACTTGGCCCGTGACGCTCAGATCTACAACCTTCCTCCTTGGTTGTGTATGAACGGAAGTATATTTTGTTGTCGATACTTATCCAAGGGCCAAGCAACACGGGAATGATATTGATGTGTACCTAGCACCATTGATGGAAGATCTAAAAATACTTGTGGATTGAAGGGTGCAGTATGGGATGCGTACAAACGAGAGAACTTCACTTTACGCTCCTTGTTGTTCTCGCACCATAAATGATTATCCCGCCTTGCTAACTGTCGGGCGAGTACAAAAGGGCCAAAGCATGTACTCACCGCTTAGATGATACCGAGAGTGTGTGGTGAATCATTCGCACAAAACCGTGTACATGCGTCATCGTAGGTTCCTTCGAGGGCTCACCCATACCGCAGATGAAGAAACAATTCAACGGAGAGAAGGAGGACAGCTCGGCTCCAAGGCATTTAAGCGAAAAGAGGTCTATAATATGGTTAAGGATTTAGATGTTGTGCTTGGAAAGGGATGTAAATCGAGGACAAGTAAGAAGAACATGTGGAAGAAGAGATCAATATTTTGGGACTTACCTTATTGGGAGCACCTAGAAGTTCGCCATTTGCATCGACGCCATGCATGTAGAGAAGAATGTATGTGACAGCCTTGATTGGTCTCTTCTTGAACATTCGTGACAAAACAAAGAATGGTGTCAACGCACGGCTTGACTTGGTTGATATGGACATCGACTGAGTTAGCACCAACAAGGACCGATAAAGGACGAAACGTACCTTCCCCTTCTTGTTACACTCGTCCAAGGCCGAGAGAACCGAACTGCGGTTGCTTGCATGGCATGAAAGTTCCGTCCGGTTACTCCACCAACATGAAGAAACTTGTTTCGATAAAAGATTTGAAGTTAATTGGCATGAAGTCTCATGATTGTCATGTGTTGATGACACAAATGCTCCTGTTGCAATTAGAAGTATTTTGCCGATCAAGGTCCGAGACAATCATGAGGTCAGTGTTATTTTTTAACACAATTGCTCGAAAGGTCATCGATCTCGAAGGACTAGATGCTCTGCAGACGAGGTGGTGACGACACTATGTGATCTTGAGATGTATTTCCCTCCGCTTTTTCGATATCATGGTCCATCTCATTGTTCATATTGTGAGGAGATAAAGATGTGCGGCCCGTGTTCCTCGTAGCATGTACCCGCTCGAGAGGTTCATGGGAATTCTCAAGTCATATGTACGGAATCGATCTCGCCGAGGGCAAGATCGTCGAAGGTTATGCAATCAAGAGGTCATTGAGTTCGCCTCGATTACATGGCTCAGTCGAACCGATAGGGTGTGCCTCGATCTCGCCATGAGGGAGGCTCGAGGGTATCGGGACCATCGGAAGGAAAGCAATCACTCCAAATATGGATGCGTATGCTCAAGCCCATTTCACGGTCTTGCAACACATGACCAAGTGTCCTCAGATATCGACCAAAGACAAGGACGTGCTTGACAGCAATGTAATCCGCCGCGCCGATGTTTGGATCACGAGACAACACAATGCATTTGCGGTTCAACCAATGGTTGAAGGAGCGACTTGCTAGGAGCTCGTCAAGTGATATCTTGACATGGTTGGCAAAAGGGCCAACATTTACAGCTTGTAACATGGTGAGGATACGACATAAATGGGTACACATTCTATACGCAGCTCGGGATATAAAAAGCACTAACCGAGCAGCGGTGTCCGTGATAGATGCATTCAAGACCGATGGGTCGAGGAGCTCCTACTATCGGGCAAATAGAGGAGATATGGGAGCTCGACTCGTGCTTTTCAAGATCCCCTATTTCGGTGCCGTTGGGTCCATCTCCCACAGGTGAAGGTCGACAAGTACGGCGTCACTACCGTGGACCTCGAACGTGTCGGATACAAAGACGAACCATTCGTCAAGCTAACCAAGTTGTTCAAGTCTTCTATGTTACCGACCGGCAAATAAGAAGCGCCACGTAGTTCTTCATGGAAAAAGGAGGATTGTCGGAGTTGAGAATGTAGTGGACGAGGAAGAATACAATCAAGTTGACGAGTTGCCTCCTTTCGAAAGCGGCATAAGGGTCGAGGAAGAAGAACATGACGAAACTAGCTACATACACGCCGATCATCATGAAGGGCTAATTTTAAAGATTAATTGAACAATGTGTGTATATGTATATACATTACGATGAATGGTTAATTTTAGTTCATTTGAGTTAATTAATTGATTTGTACTTGTGAAATGGATGTGATTGTTTCTCAAATGAATGTGAATTGGATGTATATACATGTACTTGTTGTCTTTTACGCTTGTTTCAGAGGGCATGGCTAACATTTCTGAGGCTAGCCAATAAACAGATCGATCTAGATATTAACCAATACAAAATAATATCACGAGCGGTTTGAACTACGCATCGTCTCACATGTATATCATGCACGGTTGTTTATCAAAACCGCTCATGCTAAATGTATATCACGCAGCGGTTGTTTATTAACACCGCTCAGGATATATCATATATCACGCAGCGGTTCTAAGTTAGAACCGCTCAGCGATTCATCATATCACGAGCGGTTGTTTATTAAAACCGCTCAGGATATATCATATCACGAGCGGTTCTAAGTTAGAACCGCTCGTGATAGGTATCATGATGCTTCTAATTTAGAACCGTCTGTGATGTCCATCCCTATTTACATTCGGACTCTAGCTAGGGTTTGCCGCTACCGCCACTCTCAAACGATTAAGTTTCTCAACTCCTCTCGCTCCTCCTCCCCGAGCCTGCCGCCACCGTCCTCGACGCCGCCTCCTCGAGCCGGCCACTCCTCCCCGATCCTGTCTGACGCCGCCTCCTCCTCCAACCCAAGGCCTCCCTCGAGCCCGCTGAGCCTCCTCCTCTGACCAGCGCGCCTCCCCGAGCCCACGCGCCTCCCCGCCCGAGCCCGCCGCCTCCTCCTCCCGAGCCCGGCGCCTCCTGCCGTTCGACGCCGCCCTGCTGCTCAGTCGCTCCTCTCGTCTGTCTCGCCGACACCCAAAGGTAACCAATGCCGAAGTTACCGATCGACCCCACGCCTTTCCCTAACTATTTCTATCAATAATCTGTCATGGTCCTTCATGATAATTGTACATGTTTTAGGAATTTGTATTTGTTCTAGTCGATTATTCATATGGTATTTATTTTGATATCGCTTTCGAATACATTGCAATGATAATTCTATTTCTTGTGAAGATGTCTTCCGCTCATTCTCGAGTCATCGCCACCATGTGTCCGATGATGCACCATCCTCTCGAACAATATCCAATCGCGGTAGAAGAAGAGGAATATCAAAAGGCCCACGTGCCGATTTACCATCACGGAGGTCGATCACCGGGACCCTATCAATCTCGCCGAAAGCGGCGTCGCATTCCGAGAATGGTCTAATAGTTGCACGGAACGGGTCAAGATCACCTATGATTCGTGGAAGGTGGTGCCCGACCATCGAAAATCGCCAGGTCGGCGGAAATTTCGCATCGCTCGAGATCCCTGAAGAACTCCTGGACTCCGTGCGACGACACGCATTGCTACAGGCATGCAAAGCGTGGAAAAACTTCAAGAGCACGCTTGTCAAGAACTACGTGGAGAAGGATCGAAGCCGCCTTCCACAAGTATCTATTCTTGGAAGAGTCTGGGCCGAAGTTTGTGGCGAAGAAGACGACAGATGAATTTAAGAGTGAAAGTGCGGCGCACGCCCTCCAGCAAAAAACAAGCACCCCACGCACTCAAGATCACTGGTATACGTAAAGCCCCGATATGGAGGGATCAGAACAGCGAAAAGCGCGGTTTGAATCTCTCCCTGCTATTTTCCGAGATCACTAATGTGCGCGCCCGACAGTGGTTATTTGCGAGGTTATGTATTCGCCTACGGGGGAAGTGTACTTTCCAAACCCCGAAGACCAGGAAGTGTCCCAACGCCTGGTAAGATATCGAACTACCTAGTTTGTAATTACTCCATAACTTCATAGGAAGTGAAATGACATGTCGGGCTATATTGCAGATAACGTTGAGTGCACAATCTTCCCAAGGCTCATTCCAGGCAGATAGGGAGAAAGATATACTCTCTGCGGCCCTAGGAAACAGTGAGCATCCGGTCGCACGAGAGGCGCCGGTGTTTTTGTTACATGGGAACAATGGTTCCAAGCGGACTCGGATCGCATCGAGTAGGAAGAGAGCCAAAGCCGAGCACGATGCAAAGCTACGAGAGGATCTTCGCATCCCTCGAGAGATGAGCTCATCGAAAAATTCAATCAATCCTTTGAGGAAAGGATTCAGACGCTCGAGCAAAAGCAGATAGAGACCTTTGAGGAAAGGATTAAGGATTGCAAATGCCAAGTCGGTTGGAAGCCCCTACCCCTACTATACCGCTTAGCCACCCCCAAACATCCGAGTAGTCATGCGCATCCAACCCTAACCCTACCACAATAGGTGATGACAGATTTTCCGTCGATGACATCCAGGTAATAATTATTATCTCTGGAATGCTCAATCCATTGATAGGCCTGTTGGAGTAGCTAATTTTGTATCGTTATGTATGTAGGTGGCTACGAAGTGCAAGCTCCAAGTGAGATATGTCTCTGTTGCCCTAGATGCTGCTTGGGGCCAGGTGTATCCATCCGGTATCGGAGCTTTGGTGCACGGTGCAAATCTAGCGCCGGTTTCGCAAAAGTGAATGTGGGCGGTGTTTGTGCCAATTTCGAGGCCGCCCCGCTGAAAATTCCCCAAACGATGAGGTCATGACTCTAGGGCAAGCCGCTGGAACATTCATCCAAAGGCCCAAGGAGGACATCTGCTCGAGTTACCCGCTCCCTGTCAACTTCACGAGAATGTCTCCGCGGCATCAAGTCCACGGACTGGACCGCACCGGTTACCTACACCGACATGGCAAGGGCCCGCCATCACATGCATCTACACTCGTGCTCACCGACTCTTGTGAAGTCGACCTATACAAAGCGAGGCGGCAAGGGCAAGGGCAAATCAAGACGATCGAGTCCTCTCCTAATATCCCTTCTTGCCGCTGGGTCTTAAATACAAGCCAAAGTAGCCGCTGCTCGAGAAGTTAGACAGCCCTACCCTAGGACCGGATTGCACGGAATTGCATGCATGGTACATGGAATACCCAACAAGTCGGTTGATCAACGATGCTCGGGTGTCACCGCAAGTTCAAGGAGCATCATTTTAACCACGTATCAAGACGCCGTCTTCACGGTGACCTTCGACGACTTGTTCTGTCTCTTCAACCTCGACGAGCTCGACGCCTCAATCATACGATCTTTGACAATCGTAAGTGTGTACAATCACGGTCAATGTTCGTAATATCGATAAATGTTATATATAACTCCTAGCTTTTGTATAATAGATACATGATCGTGAAGCCGAAAGAAGGAAATCACCGGTAGGTTTCTCGACCCACACGTTGTCTCCGAAAGAAAGCATCACGGCGAATGCAACATTCGCCGAGAATTACGTTATAGATTTTTTCATGGCTCACCGCAACAAGGAATTCATACTTTTGCCCTACAACCGAAGTAAGTAGTGTTGCACTCTGGCTATACTTGTTGATTTGTACTTTATAAGCAACACTAACTTAAGTTTAATGACCATGCCGACATACCGTGTAGGTTCCATTGATTCTAATTGTAATTATACCAAAACGAAATACGTAATATACCTAGATTCCCTCAGAGGGCCACTCACAACTTCACAACTATCCGGAGTTTAATCATCGTAAACACATTTCCTCCATAGAAACTCTATTGTAGTCTTTCCTTCCTTTGCAATGGCTAAGGCTAACTTCTTGGAGTCACGAGGGTGTTCGACGTGTTACATGCTAAAGGATGGAATATCAAGGAAGGACGCCGCAACATGATCAAACATTCCCTTGACTTGCTAGCTAGTACACATTAATCCTATATAACACTTCGTAGCAATGCCTCTCGAACTAACCAATTCTATTTTTGCAGTGCCACCAGCAGCCGCCGGGCCGCAACGTCTGTGGATACTATGCTTGCCACAACATGCAACTACTCATCGGTTCCGCGATCACCAATGATCCTCAGGTTTGTCAATCTTTCAACAATTATTTCATATATACTTACCAATTTATATAAGCCCGAATTTAACCTTCATATCGACAAAGTTGCGAACATCGCCAAATCATTGGAACAGAGCGAGCTCATAAAAATTCGATCACACCTTGCGCCATTCCCTAATGCATGTGTCATAAATCCAAATGGGAGTTTCCACAAGGTAGCGATTGAACTTGATTGAGATAGATTGAACATAATGGTACATGTGTGTAAATTAATGTACATTAATGGTTAAATTTAGTTAATTGATTTGTGAATTGGATGTGTGCTTGTTTCAAAATGAATGCAATTTTGATGTGCTTCAAATGAATGAGAATTGGATGTGCTTGTTTCAGAGGGCATGGCTAGCATTTCTGAGGCTAGCCAATAAATGTAAATAGATTTAGCAATGCAAAGATTACCCGCAGACGGTGCAGATGAAACCGTCAGGATAGTCGACTACCACGCACGGTTTTATCTACGGACCGTGCGTGGTAGTCGAATATCACGCACGGTTTTATCTACTGCATCGTCTCAGGTAATCGATCATCACGCATTTCGCTGCATCTACTGCACCGCCTGCGTGATAGTATAGTATTACATTTCGTTCGAAAACCGCTCTGTGATGACCATTAGCATTATCGACCCATAAACTCGCATTTCACCACCAACCGCCTCGTGATGGCGCTTGAACCGCTCAGAAGGCCTTTTCTGTAGTAGTGGAGGCCCCTCCGCCTCCTCGTCCTTGGAATCCGCATCCACCGATGGCGCCGCCGCGGTCTTGTCGAGGAGCTCCCTCATGAGCTCCTCCCCGAAGTCTTGCTCTTGTCTAGCTAGGGGCTAGATCTAGATCTGGATCTAGATCTGGCCTGCCTAGGGGATGCCGGCGATCCGAGAGCTTCGGCCGAGGGGGAAGGGCCTCTCCATGACTCTAGAGGTCCGCCGGGGGCTCGCCGCCTCCGAGACGGCAAACGCCACTCCCTTAGTGGGAGCACGAAGAGAGGGGGGAGGGGAAGGGAGTGGAGGAAGGAGGAGGAAAGGTTCGAGAGGGGTGGGGGCCGCGGCAGCCGAGCAACAAGCGACGGCCGACGGAGGGTCAGTGGCGGGGCTCTAGGAGGATGCGGTGTCGCCTCCCGGGTCGCCCGAAGAGAGCGACACGGGAGAGAGAAGAGTCTGCTGCTTGCGTTTTACTCAACTCCTCCGTTTCTTGCCTTGTGGGCGTGGGCTCGTCGATCTTGAGGTGTGATTAATCAGTTTCAAATGACTATATTTTCTGAACCGAATATCCGATTTGTGATCCGTTTTAACCGTTGTGTTCCTTGTCATTTTATCAACAAAATAATACCTATGTTAACATATTTTGGGACAAAAAAAATAGATGTCATACGGGACGCACAAGTCATACTCACAATTTTGGTAAATTTTGGCATGGCTGCAATCCAAACACATCAATTTCGGTATTGTCTGTGAATTAGTATGACTATGATCCAAACACGATTATTTTGCCTAAATTTTGGTATTACTAAATTTTTGTTATAGTTATCAGGGACGCTGAACTAAATAGGCCTTGAGCCTCTGGATGACTGCACTAGTCAACTTTGACTGTACGACTCTCAAAAACCAATAGCAGGGAGTATTCTATATTGATGATATCACTGTGTCAAGAAATTTGAGGTCTATTTAGAACACAAGAATTTTGTCATAATTTCTACGCAAATCATGTGTTCAAATAGGCCGACAAGGGCACAACACTGGAACATCACTCGTACAAAAATGTCATCTCTCTTCTTTTTTTCAACATGCAGGCTGCAAATTATTCGCATTTTGCTCCCGAGGATGGGGAAGGGGTGGGAACTTTTATATTAATTAATCTTTTTTTATTTTTATTTTAAAATTAACTCCCGACAAACTTTATTTTCAATTCTAACTCTTTTGGTCATATCACTTGTGATGTGACAAAATAATATTGTCACGCCACAGGATAAATTCCCAAAATAGCATTTTTGGTCACGCCACCACCCGTAGCGTGACAAAACAATATTGTCACGTTACAGGTCTGACGTGACAGTGTTATTTTATCACGTTATGGATGATGACGTGATTAAAAAGGTCAGAATTGAAAATAAAGTTCGACAGTCGAGGATTAACTTTAAAATAAAACTAAAAAAGGTTAATTAATTAAAAGAAATTAAGGGGCGGTGGATACGCCCCCCGCTGCGGCCGGGGCCCACGTCCACCAATAATTTAATCTCCTCGGATCGGACGGCCGGTGTCGCGGCGTACACGTGGACGGGCAGCATCGTCCCCCGCGCTCGATCGTACGAGCAATGATTCGCCCGCTGACCCGGGCCCCGCCCTCGCTTGCGCCACGCTGGCACCACCCTGCCGCTGCGCGCTGTGCTGGCTGTGGGTGTGGCCAGCAATGCGACAGCCCAGCCATGTTGTACACGCGGCGGTCTCCGGGTGCCCCTCGTCCTTTGGAAGCCTACGTGTGCTTGTAGAAAATATCTTTAGTGTTGTCTATAGATGATATTGATCGATACTATAGACAATAGCTGTCTTTATCATTGTATATGCTTTTAGACTATAAATATATAGTAGATTTATGAAATTATATACTTAAAAATATATCAATAAAGAAGAGTTGTCTACCTATATCTTGTGTTCTATTTTTGTGTGTAGATTGATCTATACGTCTACACCACGAGGACTACTACTCTCTACACATTATCAGCACGAGTTTGCTCTTTGCATCTCATCCTGTGTTGCCGGGTGAAAAGAAGATCACCACGACTGCCGATCAGCCGACAAAGGATACGCATGGCCGAATCCATCATGTTGCACCACATACATCCAGCCGAGCACAACAGCGAAGCAAAGTACACTTTTAATTACTATGCTTAATTCACGTGTTTGCTTCTAATCACTATTCCTTGTGTCGGTTTTTTCGTGATCCAGTCATGTTGATGGTTGTTGCCGCACAAGGCCAAAACTTTGGGATTGCGCACGTATGCATGGATCAGACGAGAGATCTCAAACGAATTTCTGCCTGTGTTGATCGGCACTGCATCTAAATCCTACAAAGCACTGAGAAACCGATCCTCATCAAGCACTCTATGAGTTTGTTCCATGATTATCGTTCAATCCATTACAAACAATCTTCGACACTTGAACACAACCATGGCACCACCTTTGATCCGTGCATGTTCGCCCGTTCACGTACCCTCATCGTCATTGGCCCGAACGCTGGCATTGCCACCAGTCAGCATGCCTCTGTGCCCGACTGAGCCGGCTGGAAGCCGCCGCCCCTCCTGTTCTCCCGTCGGCGTTGAACATCGCACGCCGGCACCGCTGCCCACGCACCGACCTATGTCGTTGTCGTCGGCCCACAGTCGCCATGCGCTGCGTGTGGCCTCCGATGCCACGCCGCCTATGCCCGCTGCCGCCCCACGCCGCTCCCGACCAACACCGCCCACCACCCGCGCACTACCACCGCCGGCTCACAGCCACCTCGGGCCGTGCGTGGCCTCCGCCGATCCCACCACTTGTCGTCTGCCGCCGTCGTTCGGTCGGCTGCACATGCGCCCGCCTACGAGTCTTGCCGCCGCCTCCAGAAATGCCCTCGTAATTCAGAAAAATTACGAGGAAGTTTTGTGGATAAGGGAATGTTTGAGAAAACCCTTGGACTTTTGGGAAATTACAGAGAATTTCAGATTTTCATATATTATTGCAGAATAACCCTTCGGAAATCTGATTTTTGCACCGGATCAGTATGTTCTAAGGTTCTCTTATAATATAGACCCTCGGTTTTAGGTTAATTACTTTAACAAGTATATTTATTTTATGCAATGACCATAAATAATCCTAGAAACTTTGTTTCAGGCATATGGGTTTCCATAAATTTGTGAAGCCTTAGACTTAGTACATATTATGGAAGCATCATATTTTATGGTTTTTCTTTCATGGCATTGTGTGTTTGGGCAATTATTTGTGGGGTGTCTTGGTATTCAGAAAAATGCTATAACACCTAATTAATTGCTCACGAGCGCAAGGTTCCAGGTGTTCTTGGGCACGAGGCCCCGAGCGTTCTCGGGCACGTGGTCCCAAGTATAAGAGTGATATACTTATTCTTATCCCCGGTCCTAGTTGTAGCCCAAAAAATGCTAGGAAAATCCTGGAAAACTAAGAAAATTATCTACTGGATAGATTCTCAACGGCCTTCACAAGACGACGCCTTTTGATTAGGGGAATTTTGTCTTTCTCTTACTCATCTTCGATAGTCTTTATTTCGACCTCTTGGTCATCTTGACGGTCTACCATGCCTACTTTCTGCAAAAGTCAGAAAACAAATATTGTCAAGTGGTCAAATTTTACGACTACTGAACCCTAAAGACGAAATCAAAATTTGATTACCTTTAGGCGTTCTTTCCTTTCTTCCTCGATTACGACCGCCTGGATTCGAGGTGCTCCTGCCATGGTCGTATGAGCCTTCTCACAAATAAACTTGACTCGAGCGTCAATTTCCATCTCATCACCACACTCATCGCGCCTGCCCTATTTCTACGGGCGCAGTGTAGCGTGCTACTCTGTCTAGTTTAACAAGTCGCCTTATGAAACACAAGCCTGGCAGTTGCTCCCTCTAGCGCCTGCATCATGATATAAATCCGGCGGGTTACCGAATTTGCTTAGTTGTTCCGCTTAGCTTCGTTGTGACAAATGGACATATATATCACAAAGAGATGAACACAACATAACAAGTTTAGACACTTTTGCACAATTTACTCTTATCTACTGCATATACCTGAGCTCTACTATATATATTCTGAGGAGTTTCACAGGTCAATTGGTTAGCATCACGGATGGTGGGTTAGCCAACCCGAGTTTGAATCGTCTTTTATTAAATACGTTGTGTAGAGGAATAAATCATATCCCTTCACCCATTGTTTTACTATATATAGATATACATTCGGCTGACCTAATTATGCAGAAACTAAATTTCCCATATAAAATTGGGCGAAGCAGAGCAGAGCATGTACACAGGCACGTTACGCCACATGCGTCTTTTTGGCTAATCTAGCGTGTTTGCGGTATTTGTAAATTTAACCACGCGAAAATCGTATTTACAAAAATGGCACCGTTGGCGCACGGTCACCGTGCCGACACATGGCGTTGGCACACGGTCACCGTGCGCCAACATCCCTCACGCCGCCACGTGACGCATTGGCGCACAGTGGTAACGCGCCAACGCCCCGTGCGCGGACACGTGTGGCTGAAAAATGAATTTTGAGCTGAAAAATGACCGTGCGCCAACGCCATGTGTCGGCACGGCAGCCGTTGGCGCACGGTAACCGTGCGCTAACAGTGCCATTTTTGCAAATACGATTTTCACATGATTAGATTTGCAAATACGGGATGCAAACACGCTAGATTAGCCAAAAACTCGCCATATGCAGGCTAGCTATTGTTTCGTCACCATTACTAAAAAGTACAGCACCCTTCCGTGCGTGTTGAGCCCCCCAAGATGCCAACCAACCAACCAACACAGAGAAGCCAGCCTCATTGGTTACCAGGCCAGCCTACTTCGATCCACGTGATATCGACGTAGATCAATCACATAAGAATAATCACATGAATATCAATAGACACAATGAACATCAATATATAGAGGAGATCTAGTATATCTCATGTACATAGGGGATCCTCATATCTATAGGCTACAGAGGTGAAAGCTCTCAAGGAAGGTTTAATTTTTTTTTCCCCGTATTAAGGTTCCGTAACAAGCATAACATTTTCCTTCCCATGTACTCACGTGTAATGTACATTATTCTTTCTTCATGTTTACTTCAGGCCTGACACGACTAGTTAGGGATGCTCTGCATGTGTACATTGCTTAATTGCATGGTTCTTCCTCCCTTGTTAAGGGGTCTATATGTTTAAATACGAATTTAGTGGGAAAATGGATTGTCAGATGCAATTGGATGTACCATTTGCTCCAAGTTAATACCTTCTAACAAAAGGGTTTTTTTAAAAAACAATACATTTTTAAATAAAATTACATAAATAAATGTACATTTAATAAAATTACAAAAATAGACTTCGTCATGTAAATGATTTGGCGACGAGTTAGAACAATTGCCGCCAATTCATTTGGCGACAAAATCTACCACATCAGCAGGGCCTTGTCGCCAAATAAATTGGCGACAGAAATATATTTTTGTAATTTTATTAAACGTGCATTTATTTATGCAATTCTATTAAAAATGTATTATTCTAAAAAATCCAAAAAGGGGCTAATGCTGCTGGAAAAATAAAACTCAAGTCCTTTGATAGATACTAGTAGGCTACTACAGTCATGTGTTGTTTTGACAAGCTAAAGCACATCTTGGCAAATTACTATATTTAAAGGCCGGGACGAAGGGCCGCTCCCGGCGCCCTCTACGTCACCACAAAAAGGTCGACCGGCCAATCGCTCACGCGCGCGCCGGTGCCCGGTCGATTGGAGCCGGTACGCTTGCTTGGAAGGGCTGGCCCTCACGCGGCCACGTCGCCTCAAATACTGCTGCGTCCTAGGACCGAGCCTCTCTCTCTCTCTCTCTCTCTCTGCTCGCTCGAGCTTGCGTCGCGCTCCTCCCCTCCCTCCTTTCCCCTCCTGGTCCCTCCCTCTTCTTCTGTCACCGCCTGGTTGATTTCTGAAGGGATACGGGTAGGCTACACTAGCTGACAATTCAAAAAATCTATCACATAAACCAGGATGCCATGCAAGCAGGAGATCATAGATCGTTACTACCAGACGCGCAGTGCAGCGGAAGAAGAGTTGGAGCAGCCTAGTCCAACGAAGAGCGTGTCGATGAAGTGGTCGTAGACGATCCTCCAGTGTCCTTGCAAGTCGATCGTCTCCTCCAGCAACCACTGCAGTTCCTTGTGAAGATTGCAGATCGTCCTTAAGCGCAACAGCAACCGCAGTAGTGCTTCTACAGTATCCACATGTCCAGGGAAGGAACACCGTACATCGGTGTGCTAGCACCAAGTCGCATGGAAGGCTCCTTCGAGAAGACGGCAGCTAGGGTTTCGGTGGAACAACTCACGTGTATCCTCTATCTTTCCAACAGCCTCAAGCATCTCCTTATATAGTACCCATGACGGATCCTATCCGAACATGTTTGACGAATCGTATCTGTATTGGTTTGTTCCAACCCGTTAAGTGTGTAGCCCGTTAGGTTCATGCGTAATCAGTTGTGACTCGGAAACTCCTTTTCGATCACGAGCCGTCAGCGGCCCTAGCGGGACATAACGATTCCCGAATACACACGAATTATATCGGACGAACCTTAATGCAATATGATCTATGACCATGTCCATATCACTAATGACCAGCTCATATCTCTATACAACCAGTTCATATTTAGTCTCGACCAGTCTGTAACTCCTTACGACCAGGTTTCAACCACTTAGTGATCATGTTAGACCAGCCTACGACTAGCTCGTATCTCCATACGACTAGTCAGCATCTGATCGAACTAAAAGACCTTCTCGTGTATTCTCCCTTTGCCTCACGATATTTGGTTGAACTCTAGGTGAGATGTTGTATCAACCATGGATTGTTCAATACTTTCTCGATTGAGTGTTGGATAACTTCACGTGGTCGAACACTTCGACCACTAGTGGCATGGCCATGCGCTTTCTTTATCCGACCACATTGAAGGGCCCAGATATATCTCTCCTGTTATGTTAGGAGGGGCAAATCCCATATTCGACCAATCACATTCCTCCATATGTTTCACAACATACCTGAAAGCTACCTTTATAACTACCCAATTACGAAGTAGCGTTTGGTAATCCTAAAGTGTACTCTTACGCATGTAGGAAACCATGCTGATCTCAGGTCTAAGGATTATACATCATCATTGCTTGAGACCAACTAACGACACATAAAATCATAACAATCTCAACAGTGTTTCAAGGTGGGTCAATCCAACCCCATGTTCTCTAACATGTGTTCACATTATTGATTCGATATCCCTATATCCATGGCTCCGGGGCCTCCATTTATAGCAGTCGAGGAGGAGGAGAGGGGGGCTCGACGGCATGGGCGCACAGCCGAAGCTCCGAGCACAAGGCATGGGCGTCGTGCTCCGATGGGATAGGGGAAAGTGAGGCGGAGAAAAGGATGGCAACGGGCGCGGCGGAAGTCGAGGAATTAAATGCTCGTTGAAACGGGAGGAAACGAGAGTGATTCACGGGCGAGGCGGCGACTTTTGCACGGCGATAATGCGGGCGTGTGCGAAGCGGCAGCATGGGCTCCCAACGGGAGGAAGACGATGGGGAGGGCGACACCAACAGGTGGGACCCGTTTGTCGGTGAGGGAGAGAGGCGCGGTGCGGTTTAGACCGTCCGAACGGGACGAACAAGCACGTTCGGACCGTCCGAATGGATTTTTTTTCGATTTAAATTGATTTAGCGATTTTAAATATTCAGTTAATTCATTTTGGCTTTAGAAAATAGAAAATAGAGTTAAATTTTTTTTTTTGAAAATACACAGAAATTCCTTGGATTATTTTGAACTTAATAAAATTATTTTTAACTTAAAGTTGACTTTTATTTTTGCACGTAAATTATTTTTAATTTCTACAAACTAGGAGAAGCCTTTTCAAAATCTAGTAAATTAATTAAATTTTCCTTTTTAACTTTAAATCCAATAAAAACCTAGTAAACTCAATAAAATTTTATTTTTGCCTTTTAAACTTAGGCAATTCAAGAAATTTTCAGAAAATCAAGGAAACTCTTTTACAACTCAGAGAAATCAATAAAATAATAATTTTATGAATTTTAAATAGTAACAAAACTTTGGGATGTTACAAACTACCCCCTTAAAGGAATCTCATCCCCGAGATTCGGAGAGGCTAGAGAGAAAGACAGGTGTAGGATGACTATATTGGGAGGCTAGAAAGAGATAGGAAGAGTTTATCTTCAAGTTGGCTTCATATCAAAAGATCTTGAGTTGTTCGAAGTTTCTGAAGTGTCGGTTCGTCCTTCAAGTCCTTTGTGCATCGACAGGTTAGGTTGTCCAATCGATTGATAGAGAAGAGGGAAAAGCAAGGGATGTGAGAGAAAGCTATGAGGAGAGAAGTCTCTCCCCCCCCCCTTAAGCAAACGCTGCATACAAGATCAAAAAGATCTATGCACGACGTACCAAAAGAAAATATCTTAAGCAAGTCAAGAAATAATACACAATGTTCTACTCGATCAATACTCTTAAGCTGGTGAAACGACTCAATACATAGAATGAGTCTTTGGCAAACTTAAGCTATATGGTTGGGCTGACATCGTGGTCTTCGGTTCACGGTCTTCGATGATTCTTGCCCGTTGTCCTTGGATGGTAGAGAGGACTTGATGACGTTACGATGCTCTCTTATCAGTTTCATGTCTTGTAGTCTTTTGCGTAATGGTAAAACGTGTTGACCATATATACAAAGTTTCAAGGAGAAGAGGGTCCATTTAACATCATAAAATGGTGAAGGGAGAACAAGGTAAGAAAGAATACCATGAAAAAGGTAAGAATAGAAAGATGACCAAAGATGAGGAGAGAATATTTTTATTTTTGTTACACAAAAATAAGTTTTGAAGTTTTCAACTAACGGTCATTCTAACTAGGTCACAACCTACAGTTGACACAGCTCTGATACCACTTTATAATGACCCGGAATTAACACCCCAAATCCTCTATGCATTATTGAACTAATCCCATGATTAGTGGCTAGCTCACACAGTAAACAAATATGGTAACACCCATAATCGCGCGTAAAGGAAACAGCTTTATGCCTCTGACATGTGGGACCCACGTCTTATAGACTGGGTCCACGAGAATGCCCAAGTCTGTGGTGGACCGGGCGCACGGGAACAGTGTGGCTACCACGTAAGATGAAAGGGGGAGGTGGCGCTGACTTCGCGATGACATGGGCGACCATGTCAGCAACGAGCTGGCAGTGGCCCGAGCGCGAGGCTCGCCGGCGCTACGCGCCGTGGCGAGCACTACTACAAAAATGCTAATACTGGACGCCTCATCACAGACGGTTGACCAAAACCGTATGTATTACATACAATCACAGACGGTTTTGGTTTTAGAGACCGTCTATATTACTGGCTGCGCTAAATACCATCTGTGAAGAGGTAATATCACAAACGGTTCATAGCTAAAACCGTCTGTGACTTATCACAGACGGTTATTGCGTCTGTGATAATTCTACATATCACAGACGGTTTTTAACAAAGAACCATCTGTGAAACATCACAGACGGTTCTTAACAACAACCATCTGTGATATTACTATATATCACAGATGGTTCTTTGTTATAACCGTCTGTGATAATATCGCTACAGCTCCCAGTTGAAGCCCGATGAGTTTCTTCGTCGCCGATGCGTCTCAATTCATCGCATCAATGCCGCATCGGCACCGGCGCGCTCTTTCGCCTCACGCCCAAATTTATTCCTTGTTTTATAAAAGATCATCCGCCATCAAGATGATCATCCCCACTTATACAAAAAAAATAGAAATAGTCGCCTCTTCGCTTCCTTGTCGCCGCATTGATGGTCTACTCCGGCCGCATTATACGAGCACCTCTCTCACAGACGTTGAACCGTACTCTGAAGAACATTGTTTCAACAAAGGTCTTCACTCCTCGTCTCGAGAATTTGCCGGAGCAGTGACGCCACCTTCCGCCATCTTGACATCCTCCTCCGCCGTGTCTTCCGGGTGATCTCCCACTTTCGGCGAGTTTACCGTGTCATCGACATGGTCCTCCAAAACGACGTTGCACGTCTCCAAGAGGCTTGCCGTCATTGGACTGCGTAATCGAGGCGGCAGGCAACCGAGTCGACTAGGTTGAGACCCCTCAAGCAAGGGAAGAGAGCCTATGGGCTTAATTCTTCTTGGTTCAACAGTCCGAGGGTCTTCGGAAGACACTCGAACGAGCGCGTCAGCGGCTGGACGTATTTCAGGCTTCGTTCTATCACGAACCGTCCGCCCCCGACGCCGCCGCCTACGAAGTATTGAAGACGGAGATAGCAGCCTACCTCCGCCACTAGAAAAACTTTGTTTATTTATAGGTTTCTACTTTTTTAATCTTTTTGTAAGCGACTAGCCACACTGTTGGCCATATGAAAATTCCAAAATTTAAAAATTAAAAAGTTTGGAGGTGAAGTTACTATATTAATTATATGTTGAATATTATTACTCTCTCTCTCTCTCTCTCTCTCTCTATATATATATATATATATATATATATATATATATATATATATATATATATATATGTATGTATGTATGTATGTATGTATGTATGTATGTATAGTTAAAGCAAATTTTCAGAATATTTAAATGACAAAATTGACATATAAACATGTAATTTCTTCATGTCTCATGTAAGTGTATATACAAAATAAATATATATACTTGAGAAAAAACTATTTCACAGACGGTTCCATTATGGAACAGTCTGTGATATGTCCTATATCACTGACGGTTCCATAATAGAACCGTCTGTGATAAGTCTCTTTATTAGTAGGAGCCCGGCCGCTAGGGTTTGCGCTCTAACTCGTCACTCCCCAGCGGTCTTACTCTTGTTCGTTCTCCTCCCCACTGACGTCGCCATTCTTCCCGTCGCCGACAGTTGTGACACCACAGTTTACTGCACAAGACACTCGTACGATAAGAGTGTCTTGTGCAATGTGACCGTTGTGCCACACCTACGGTGACGCCGCGCGCCTTCCCCTCTTCCTCCTCCCCCCAACGTACGCGACCCCCGGGTACCTCTCCACCGACGAATGACGATGTCGAGTAAGACAGATCTATCACCTATTGGTTTGTGTTGTTGGTATTCATGTGAACCAAGCTCCTCCTCCCTCGCCGCCAGCTCCCGCACCTCCAGATCAAGCTCCCTCCTCCCTGCGCCCAGATCAAACTCCCAACACCCCTCATTGCCACACTGCTCCTCTCCCTATGCCGCAGCTCCTCCTCCTCCTCTCGCCACGGCTTGTTGCGCTACTCTCGGACCTCCTCGCGCCTCCAACCTCTCGGCCTCCCACTAACGCGAAGTTCCTTCTTGTTTTCTTGATGTTGTCCGTTGTTGGTTGATGCTGATGGTGGTGATGGCCATTGGCCAGAGCCTAGATGCTAAATGTGTAATACATACATACATGAAGAGAAGTGCATCATTGCAGAGATTTGTAAATGTGTAATACATACATGTAGAGAGAAGTATAGAGAAATCATAAATATAAATGAATGCAATGATCATGCAGATGCTTGTTGTTGGCTAGTGGCACCTTGCTAGTCGTTGAACCGCTCAATGATGTTAATAGTTTTATGTGAAATTGAATTGATAATTAGTTCATACTAATAGTCCCTTGCTCGTGAAATGTAAACTGAGGGCTATTGGTGTATGTGCATTCTATATATATGCATCTTGCTTAGTTCATGCTGTGGTCAGATTGACAAAAATGAATGGGGGATGGTGGGTTTGGTTACTGCTCTCTGATGGATACTGAGGGTTATTGATGTCGGTTCTAGCTTTGTGCTTGGTTGGCTTATATTGGATGTGGTTCGGATGAGGCTTGGATGCAATTAACTTTTCAGATTTGTAAAGGTTTAGGCTTGGTGTGTATTGTATTCGAAAACAAAACCAAATGAGTCAAAAACTACTACAACACCTCTTCACACGTCTCTCGCCATTCATTTCACCTTTGTCTGTGTAACTGTGTTCATGCCGGTCAAGTTCTCTCCTACCTGCGCCTCGTGCACGCCCTACCATTTCATTCATAATCTCTTCTCTATAAAGTCTCCAAGCAAGGGTCGCTTGTGCCATTAAAATCAAGATCATATATATATATATATATATAGGACACCGCTTCAGACTTTCGAAGTATGTACTCATTTCCAATATACCACTTAAACGCACATATTATACTTCTTTATCATTTTCAAGATACTTAAATACTAATTATAAGATACTCCAATGCGCTTAATTGAAATTTTTTCATTTGAGCCCTTTGTTTTTTGCTATATACCCTTTTTCATATATAAAAGAAGTACATACACAAATTTTGCTATAAAAGTGAAATATAATGAAATTTTTCATGGAACTCACTTTGGAGTATCTTATAATCATTATTGGAGTATGCTCAAATAGATAAAGAGGTATCGTCATACAATTTAAGTGGTATATGAGAGGTGGGAGTACGTACTCCCAAGAGTACCATACCATTTTCCTATATATATATATATATATATATATATATATATATATATGTTCGTAGTCCCCAACCACTTTCGGGCGGTCGTCCACGCAACATGAGAAGGATGAGACAGTAGCCACAGGCAATCTCATTAAGCCTATGCAGGTTTAAGAAGTATGTAAGCAAGGAGAGCGTCAGGACATCCAATTACTTGGATGTTGTCGATAGGTAATTGGACGTCGCTATGTTCAGAAAGTGATGTGACGCCTGCAATCTTCCATGGGAAGTGGCATCATCTATCAGCAACCAACAATTCTTAAGCATGTAATTGTCTTTAAACCTAACAAAAACACTAAGCAACAAGTTGATCACCTCCAGCTAAACATAAACATGGCTCTATTAATCACCTCGGAATAAAAAGTTGACCTTTTGTCGCACTAAACCCTTTCAATTTGTGGTAACGATCACATGCGTCTGCGAGATTCTTGCTGTGTTCCGGTGGCCGGCCTCGATCGATGGAGTGGATGGACGACGACAAGCTATCCTCGGATGTTAAGAGAAGGAGATTGAGGAAAGGCATCACATAAATTAAGTAAACTAAATCAAGCTAGGAAGGCATTATCGTATTTAGGAGTAACATCGATGATGAGGCATCCATAGATCACATGGCCCCACGGGAGCGGCCACCGACAGCCATTAGTAGGGCTTGGGGAATGGGGAACAGGGCATCACAAAACTAGTATTCTCGCTTCTACTTCTTTTATTTTCCTATATAGGGCGTACGTTTGACTCCTAAGAAAGACATACTCCTATTTCAATATACAATTTAAACAAATATATTATACTTCTTTATCATTTTCAATATATTTAAATATCAATTATAAGATACTTCAATGTGACTTGATTGAACATTTTTCATTGGAGTCCTTTATTTTTGCTATATACCTTTTTCATATACAAAAGAAGTATATACACAAATTTTGCTATAAAAGTCGACTTTAACCATTTTTTTTCATAGAACTCACTTTGGAGTATCTTATAATCATTATTAGAGTATACTCAAATAGATAAGGAGGTATCATCATACGATTTAAATAGTATATGAGAAGTGGAAGTACGTACTCCCAGGAGTATCATACCATTTTCATACACACACACACACACACACACACACACATATACACATACATACATACATATACATACATACATACATACATACATATAATTTGGCCTCGTGCTGCCACCTTAATTGAAAAAATTAGCTTCTTGGCATTAAAAATTGCAAAACTAGCCCCCTACTGAGCGCGGAAGAACCGGAGGCTGACACGTGGCACTTCTCGCGCCGGGGGGGGGGGGACGGCGGGCCCGAGCGGTTTCCACGCCACCAGAGCGAGGCGGTAGGCGGTATGACGAGAACCAAGGCACTGGCGCGAATGTTATGGCCCACCCAGCTTCCATGCCACTGGTGCGCGGCATGGAGCCTAGCGACGTTCCACGCCCCCCGAGCGCAGGAAGTGGCACGCGTCGGCCTCCGGTTCTTCTACGCTCGGCAGGGGGTCAGTTTTACAATTTTGATACCAAGAGAGCTATTTTTGCAATTAAAGTGGTATCACGGGCCAAAATGAAAAAGAACTCCTTCTCTAACCCAGCCCTGCTCTTCCCTTTGGTCATTTGGTGGTGCTTGCTTGCTTGCTCTGAGACTCTTGAGCAGTATACGTGGAATTAAAATGGAAATTAAGGTGCATAGATTAATCTTTATTGCATAGTATAATTTCAGTTGAAGAACAGAAAAGAGATCATATATATTAAATGATGTTTGTGTAACGTAGTGATTTTTTAGATTATAAGTAAATCGAAGTTCTTAGAAGAGAACACTATCTTAATTTCTTTATAAGCTGGTTTATCGAAGAAACATCTTCTTTTCGCGACAGACTCGATCTGACGCGCGCGTAACAGGCCCTTGCCATTAGGACGAGGCCGGCGGGGATCCGGCTCCTCTGCAGAGGTTCACTATACACGAACATTGTTTCGAGAGAGAGTGAACAATAACGATTGATCTAGATCTTCGATTTTTGATCGGACGGTATAGATCGCTCCTAATATCATTCTACTGTAGACCCTCTGCAATAATTGGATCCCAATCCGGCCAATGGTCGGCATGCCACACGAGAGAGGAGATCAGACCTTCGACAATCGACACAGTCTCTCTCTCTCTCTCTGCTTATATTAGTTTTTCCCTCCTTGCACATTTGAGGTTTCTATGTGATCAACAATGTGGTTGTTGGATTAACAAACTCCTGGACCATATTCAATCATTGGCCAGGGCCGGTGCTCGCGTGCAAGCCAGCTGCATTATTTGCTCCTCCTCTCCCCGACCTCGAGTTCGTTCTCCAAGTCGGCAAAAATATTGTACTAGTGCCGTAGTGCTGTGTAGTACTGAGCTATTGTTCCTTCACTAGACTACTGGTAGATCGTCATATCACGTGTGGCCCGGGCTTGGAGAACTTGGCTTGACTTCTTAGCTTCCCATGATCGAACGGATGGTAACCCTCGATCGCCATCTAAGCACAAATCCTCTCATTTTGAGTGGATTTTTTCTCTGGATGCATGCATTCCCCACGCGTGCGTACATGTCTAATTGACCAAATAATAATAGTAATAATTAGGAGGGGTGTATCATGTATGTGTGGGTGGGGTTTGGATGGCCTAGCTAGCATAATTAAGCTGCGGCACAATGACGGCTTAATTATGCGTAATTCGGGGGGCACGAAAGCGACCAATGATAAAACTCGCCCGTGAACTTTATGTCAACCTCGATCGTGTTGGGTTATTTTTCGGGTTCAGCCGTCCACGTCACACATGAAAACCGGAGGCGTACGTCGCCACGAGATGGATCGGTCCATCTTATCTTAGCCTCTCCTCTCCTCACATCACGCCTACTGATCAAAGAATGGACTCTTGCAACTGTGCTAGCTAGTTGCAGCGACCGGTGTTGCGCTGCGCTGCGTGGAAAATTAAGTTCAAAAGTGTTTGCGAAATAAGCCGCTGATCCTACTCATTTGGAAATATAATCAGGACGTAATTTTTGTAGACGAATTTTATGTGCAATTAGTTACGGCAATGTCAAGATTCCTTCCGAATTCAGGGTAATGAAGGGATTTATATGGAGGGGAGGGCCACTTGATGTGTGTCTTGTCACTCTCAGTGCGGTCAGTGCACGGTACTGCCTCGCCTGGCAGCAAGCAGCTGGGCCGGAACAAGAACAATTCAATTCTCTTTCAGTTTAATTTCCCCCTAGATTTCTGGTCCTTTTCTCTCTCTGACAGTAGGCGCTGTGAAATGTTTCAGTTTCACCTGGCCGTGCTTTAATTACTGCCAGAAAACATCGACGGTGATTAAGGTGAAGCAGACGTCTCTCAAGTCTCACCAGAAAACGGCCAAACGAGTGTTATGAATTTTTTTTTGAAAAAAAATACAGCAACACATATTAGTCCCTACATATACCAAACTCAAGTTGGGCATAACCAACAGAATTAGGGCAAGCCGGTAATGTGCATGCAAATAGAAGTTTGGCATCCACCTATACACAAGATAGAAGATAGAGCTTTCCTTCCCCTCAACACTCTGAGGCCTTGTTTGGATCTCCTGTTTTAATAAAACTGGATTTTGCAAAACCAGTTTTAACATTGTTTTAGAAAAACTCTGTTTGGATCTTATAACTAACTCTCAAGATTAGTAAAACCGGTTTCTCATAATCCAATAAATCAGTTTTGGGGAAAACGAGTCCCCGCTGCTTTTTGGAAAACCGCTTTACACAAACTCGCACGCCCACGCTGAAACAAGAAAATCCAGTCTTTGTGTGGTGGTTGTTTGCCAAGGCGCTTTCGGCGACAAGCAACCAGCGGCGGGGACACGGCGCATGCTTGGCGTCGGTTGACACCGACGACGCATTTACACGCGGCGGCGCAGAGAGCTCCATGTCGCGGGCTGGCCGAGGTCGATGACGTTGCCGATGGGCGCCACGGAGCAACGAGGAGGACGGGCAAGGGAAGGATCATAATGACGACGGTGATAAAGACCACCATCAAGATGGCGGCAGAGAAGAAGCCGACACGCGCGCCACCACAAAGATCGCGCCTCGGCCAAGGCTGCCACCGCTTCGGCGGCGGTCGCTCATGGTGGCGCCGACCACCCCAAGACTCGCGTCTTGGGCGATGGCGTCGTCCAATGGCGGCGTGGCAAAGTGGTAGCTAGGAACAAGAAGCATGGAAGCAGCAGAGTCACCCCAGATACCTCGCCTCCTCCTCCTCATTGATCGCCTGCTTTCTGGTGGCGGATCGGCACGTGGAGTGGGGAGAAGCGAGAGGAATCCATTCGAGGGAGGGTAATGGGGCGGGTGGAGAATAGGAGGCGGCGGCACTCACCAACCCACCGCGGCGGCGAAGCGATTTTCCTCTGCGTTGTGCTCGGCTTTTCTCAGCAGCATGCTGCCGGTAGTCAGTGGTGGTGGTCTGGCCGAGGTCCATGGCGCTGCTCGGTGGCGGAGGAGTGGATGCGCCGAGGAGGCGTGGCATCGTTCGGCCGGGAGATGAGCGAAGGGAAAGTGAGAGAGAGGCAATCGTTCGGAAAGAGAGATGAGCGAAGGGAGGGAGAGAGAGAGAGAGAAGGGGGGGTGTTTGAGTGAATTCAGCGAAGACGGAAAAAAAACATTTTACCAAACACAAAATTAGTAAAACTTGTTTTAATTTTTTAGATCCAAACAAAGTAATCTACAAATTCATCTTAACAGAAAAACAACTTAAAACCAGTTTTACTAAAAATTCTCCTAAAACTAGTTTTCTTAAAACTCATTACTTATTCCAGAGATCCAAACAACCACTGAATCTCGAAAGAAAAGGAGAAGGAAGTGGCTAAAAATATAAGTGTACAGTGTACTCCTAGCTAAGTGTCTTGATGTTTGTTTGGGAGTAGTATAAAACTAAGACGCTATCATCACGTGGTTCCCCTCCCTCCCCTTTGGTCAAGAGAGGCGACACTGAAAGAGGCAGGCCTGCGTGCATGTGAGGCGCATACAACAATGTTCCCCCTCTGGTTCCGGTTCTGCATAGGCTTGACAGCATTTTTTAATGTAGGTGAGGTGATGGGTCTCTGTGAGTGTGCTGCCTCTAGGCTCATCAGCCCAGGTGCAGCTCACGTGGAACAACAGCCTGCCATTGTGCCGCACTCCCATGGATGCGTACGGGCGTTTGCATTGGTTAAGGTGGTTGCAAAGCACAAGGGCCTGTATTAATTAGCACCCGGGATGGCAGTAACTACATGCCGGCTGCACGCCTCTGTGCTTGTTCATGCATTGGGATTGGAGAGCACCAGGTCAGACTCTGGGTGCGTGTTTCTGATCAGAATCAGATGGCTATAAAAATCGCCTGCCTCTGCACGTTGTGGTTGGTTTGCTAGTGCCAAGAACATTTTGTTGGTCGGAATGATGAATTCAGCTGATCATGACGGGTTAATAAGTTACGTTTTTCCTTTCTCTTGTTGTTTCTGTTGTTATAGGGGATTGCATAGATCCTTTGGTGAAATTATGAACTGTCAACTTCTTGCCGAGGAGTGCTGGTATATATGCCTTTCTGGGTCGCTAAGTTTGCTGCTACCATTCATTCAGGAAAGAGAACTCGCCAAGAGATATTTAGTTGAAGAACAGGTAGCAGTACAAGCTGCTAAGACTAGTTGCCCAATCAGATAATGCACATGGCGCTCAACAGAAAGGATTGTTATCGTCATCTAATCTTAATAAACGATGCTCTTGTTCTTGTAAGTTATAACATTCGTTATAGTTGTTGACTTGCTAAAAGCCTTAAAGAATGGATAACCAATCGCGGAAAGAGAGAGAGAGATGATCACTTGGAGGGACGAGTACCTTGTCTTCTGGTCTTGGATAAAAAGAAAAAGGCCACGAGCTACCTAAACCTTTTAACACCGCAACGAACAAAAAGTATTTTAGTACTGGCAAGAAATCATTGGATGCATCAACGGCCACGTGGAAGGATGCTACTTTCTTTTTCTTAGATAAATAAACAAGCCATAATTTTCTTTTTTGTTGAGAAAGAAGCCGTGACATGGTACGCCAATTTTTTTCATGATAGAGGGGGGAGATGTCTTCGTAAAGAAATCTAAAAAACGATTGGGCCTGTAAGTATAAACTAGCCAATGTGCCAGTCCGCCAGATCAAGAAACAATGGGCAGCCCAGATCAGATGAAGCCCCCGTTTGGCTGTTTGATCTATAGCTTGTATCATGGGCTCAGCGTTCCTCTGGATCACCCAAAAGAAAAAACGCATTCAGTACTCTTAAAGCGTCATCTGGTAAGCACTGGGAAGTGAAGCCGGAGATATCAAATTCTGTAAGTAAAATTCTAGAGGTATTTCAGTCAAGAATGTTGCTGAACCTTACTTAGACGCGAGGGATCTTTAAGATATGCAACATATATACATGATTACATGCTACTGAATCCTGATCCTCCCAAATGCCTAACAGACACCATAACATAGCCTCTGGGGCCTCGCTCCTCACTTCCCAGTACAGTAATGACTGAGGGCTGTTCAAATGTGATTGCCACGGCATTGCATGCCCGTCCCAAAATGGCATGCCCTCAAGAGCCAAAATTTTGGTTCTGTGGGATAATTGCTCCTAGTTGACTTATCATCGCTGGTTAAGCTTCTATTACAGCTGCCAGCTCCTCTTCTGAAGATGTTTCAGATGTGACGATCTCTTCAGGCAAATCACCCAGGAAATCGCTTTCAGCCTCCTGCTTTCTAGGTGCGTCAGTTTCCATCAATTTCCTTAAATTCATCTCCAGTTCTTTGGCAGCACTTGCATTTTCAGTAAGGTAAGATTTAAGAGCATCTTTACCATGAAATGCCTCGTCATTGAAATAATAATGTGCACCCCCAGACTTTTTAACAAGCTTGTGCTTTAATCCGAGTTCAAGAAGCTCTGAACTGCGGCATATCCCTTTTCCAAATTCTAGTTCAAACTGTGCAGTCTTGAAAGGTGGGGCGTGCTTGTTCTTCACAATCTTCACAGCAACCTGACTACCTATAGTCTGCAAACAGAAGTGATCGTCATCATTTCCAAAAAAAATTGCTCTGTAAGCTACATCTATAATGTTTCAAGGAGCACTACATGTTACATACTATATGTGGAAGCTAATCTGTAAGGTCGGTTATTTTGATTCACCAAGTGATAAAATCACATGGCTAAATATTTATTTATATCGACAGCATACGCATGCACCTAAAAGTTACACATGTCACGTGTCTAACAGTGGTTCAGTACAAGAAGATACAATTCAAATAGAAATAGCTCTCGTTATATCATGCGGATATGGCCATTTCTGTTTCAAAAAAATCTTACTGTGAACATACATCCACATGTTAAGTATTGGTTAATTTTATAAACCAGGTAATATTAAGGATATGACTTAGTTAATTACCTCTTCACCTTTCTTCACCAAACCAATACGCTTGATGTTTAGGCGAATAGAAGCATAAAATTTTAGGGCATTTCCACCAGAAGTGACCTCCATTGGTCCTCCAAATCCTCCAAACGTGCTTACCTTTGACCTGATCTACAATGTGTTCAAGGATACAAATTATGCAAAACCAAAATAAGTGAGGATGATTAGACTAGGTTGGATGCAAAACATAGAGGTTTTATGGAGATAATCAGGCTATAATGTAGATGGAAATATATTGCATGTTCAAATGCTCAAACTAAACATGTGAATTGCTCATTCTCAAAGAACAAAAAGACTCAAGAAGAATAAGTTGCATTACTATATAAAATGATTAAATTATAAATTCAGTTAAATGTTTTTTAATGAGGTTATTAAGTCGTAAAGTCGAGTTGAGTCGCCGTGCTACTGACTTGCGATTAGTCGCGACTAGTCCCGACTAGTCGAAGACAAATCTTTGCTTATTTCATAGACATCTACCACCTATTGTTGCTTATGTATTTCTAGATCTGCGACAGAGTAGAGCAAAACAGAGAGAAGGAAGGAGAGAAATGGAGGGGAGGAGAGGAGGCTAACCAGGAGGTGAAGAAACCTCGTCACAGCTCGGCAGCGGCGGCGGCGGCCTCGTCGCAGCTAGTCCTCGCCGGCAGCAGCCTCGTCGCAGCTCCATCGCCAACAGCAGCCTCTGTGTGGTTCATGCTGGCGACGGCTTAGTGGGGAATGAGGGTGCTGCTAGGTTTTGCCCTTTAGTAAGAGAGCAAATATGGGCCTCTGGGCCAGGCCGGACCAATTGCTTAAGCAAGCAAGCGGTCCGTTGTGCAAGCCTTTGTCCGTTGCCAGTGCCCCTCCCTCGCCGTCGTCGCCACAGCCCCTTCCCTCGCTGTCGTAGTTATCTCTCTCTCCTTTTCCCTGCTCTCTCCCTCCTCCCTCTCCTTCCCCCTTCCTCTCCCTCCTCCCGCTCGTCGTCGCAGCTACCGCAAGTCGAGTCGAGGCTCTCTCCTCTGCTCCTCTGCTTCACGCACGCCACCGCCGCTGCGTCGCCAACACTACTAGCACCTCTTCCTCCTCCCCTCTCAAGCTGACAGTGAGCCAACAAGACGAGCGGCTAGCCATGCTCGACTGGTCGCGACTAGCCGCCGATTAGTTAGCAAGTCGGACGACTAGCCCTCCTAGTCGAGTCGTTGGCTCTAGTCGGAAGCTATGTACCGACTTGTCGACTAATAGTCGATTAGTCGCGACTAATCGCGCGACTTAATAACAATAATTTAATCTTCAAAAAATTCCATCCTTTTTTGGCTTTAGCAGCATGAAATTATGGAAGTTTTCAGGTAAACACCATGGAATTATACACCGGACTAAAATTTGAATATAGGCACCATCATAAGGCTTGCTGATTTGGTGCTTCACTTCACCAATGAGCTACATAAGGAAATCAACCCAACAAACTCTAAGAAAATGGTGCGTGATTAATACCTGATTAATAAATAACAAAATTGTTTGGGAAAGTGAAAGAGAGTGGCTCAGCTTGCGAAGAGCTTGGCTCATCAATCTAGCTTGGAGAGCCACATGTGTATCACCCATCTCCCCATCAAGTTCACTCTTAGGGACAAGAGCTGCTACCTGCATCATAGAATAAGATGAACTGTGTTGCTAACTTCTCAAATCAAGGAAGTCTTAGTTATTAAGATTGAGCAGCATGTTTGAACTTTGAACTGCTAATAGGACAATGTTCTTAAAAACTTGAGCGGAACTGCAGTAGTGATCAAACAGAAAGTAGTACTGCTCAAAAAGAGAACCAGATAGGGGAGGAGGCTAGATGGTCGAGGTCTTACACTGTCTACAACAACAACATCAACAGAGCCACTTCGAATCAGCGTGTCTACAAGACTGAGTGCCTGCTCAGCGCAGTCTGGTTGAGAGAGAAGTAAATTACTGGTGTTGACACCAATTGACTCGGCCAGAGCTGGATCCAAAGCATGCTCTGCATCTACAAAGGCACAATAACCTAGAAAAATGGCAAAACCAAAACTCAGTGAAGAATGTTTTCATTGAAGTTAAAAACTACAAGACAGTAGGCCTAGAAACTCTGGTGCACTTAAACTAAGATTTAAACTCCTTCAAAAGGGTTGCATACGCTAAGCAAAAATTATGGTTCCTAGTGAAACAAAGTAAATTAAAATTAAGAAAGAGCTTCTATCCATGGTCAACTTTTCTTCATATTCCGTACTCTAAAATGTAAACATAAAACCGGCTTTTCTTCATATTCCATACTCTCACCATCAAGACACAATGATAATATCACTTGTGGGTTAATCCAAAGTAATACAAATAATTGCGGAGTTGACGTCAACAAATACTTAGTATTGCAACTTTTAGCCCATCGTTTGAACAAGTTTTTGTTCAATAGGCAGGTTAGCGAACTGTTTCATTACCTTAAGAAATATGTTCACAGCATAATTAGCAAGACCACAGACCACCTAACGAAGTTTCACACTATCAAGCAGTTGTAAGTTAGCACAACCCTTATTGGTGAATGCTACATAAAAGCAGCTGAACGAATAATATCACCGTGTTGTCAGCACTCAGCACTATAGGTACATGCTACAAAATCCCACACTTATTAATTATTATGGTTACCATACTAGAATCTAGATTAAAAGATAATACAGTGGAATGTCTACTATTTCTCTATTTGTAACTAGCCAATTGCTAGAGCAAAGAAAAGCACAGAATGCACATATACATTAGATTAAAAGTTTCGAGTTTACCGCCATTCTTTTGTGCTTCTGCAATAACGTGGAGAGCAAGAGTAGTCTTGCCTGAGGCCTCTGGGCCATACACCTCTATAACACGTCCCTATAAAGAAATGGCATGCCACTTTTACAAAACAATATACATCATTGCAATAGAACACCAGAAACTTGACTAGTGGCTTTAGCTAAACATGAACACAACTATTTTTTGGGAGTTCCGTGTAAACACTGTATACATTATTGTGTTGATGTTTTGATGCAAACACATCAACACAGAAGAGCTTCTTCTTAGAAGAACTCTGTCACCTACGATGCACGAACACGCCTCAAAGGTGGCGAGTACGTGTCGAACACGGACACAGCTCGGACACATATGTCAGGCGCATGTCTAAAATTGTCCCCATGAAAAAAATTAAAATCAGACACGTATTGGCTAATTGGGCCCAGTACATTCGGCCTAGTACACGAATTAAAACAGTAGCCTAGCCCATTTCATTGGCTTAACAGTTAACCCTAGCCCTCCGGTCGACGCATCGGTCACTCCATTCCCCTTTCCCCTTCGACGTCGCCCCTGCAGCCCCGACCCCGACGCATCCATCTCCTCTCCAGCCACTCCATTCACCTGCTCCGGCGGCGACCAACGGCCGACGGCGACCCCCTCCTTCCCCGACCCCGATGCCGCCCTGCTGCTCCCCGACGCCCCTTCTCCGGTTCTCCCCGACGCCGCCCTGCTTGGCTGCTTCTCCCCTTCGACGCCGCCCTGCTGATCCGGTGCTCCTTGCTCGTCCTTCTCCTCGACGTCCAAAGGTAACCGATACCGAGTTGCTGACCCCCGATGCCCCTTTCCCTCACTCTTGCTATCAATAATCTGTCATGTCGTCATGTTGTCATGGCCCTCATGGTAATTACGCTGTATCTGGTTTAAACACTGAGTAGTATGAGGTGTTGTACTTGTTTTAGGAATTTTGGTCAGAACTTAACAAAAAAAAAATGTGCTTAATAGGGGGTGGAAATCAGGTTGATTGTGTCAGTCCAGATCTGAAATCACCTTTAAAAATGAATCCATGCTGAATATCTACATTGCTCAGATTCAAACACATATTAGTTGCTTGCTGGATACATGAATTTAATATTGGATTGAATCCCAGTATCTATATGTTATCACTTCAGTCTATGCTAATTACTCACTTACCCAATGAAGTTGCACAAGATTTATTATTATTGGTAACTAGTTTTGCTTGAACATGATTAGGAATTGGTACTTAGGTGTTAGTATGTTACATTGTTACTTACATTTACTAATCAAGTTTTTTTCTATTCACAGGTTAAAGGGATTCTGAATTTCTGGTATTAATATGTAGTTATGAAGTTATGATTTATGAAGAACCGAAAAGACCAGGAGCCGAGGATCATCTTTGAGGTACATATTCCTTTTTTACACTTTCTGTTTGACAAACATGTAGAAAAACATTCAATAATACATATATATATATATATATATATATATATATATATATATATATATATATATATATATATATATATATATATATATATATATATATATATATCCCGTAATCCCGCCGAGTCTTAAGAATAGTTACCTGCCTCAGAATCGAAATCCCGATGAAAAACCGGAGAAAATTCGCAAACCGAATTTTGAACTGTGGTTTCTGGAAACCGGAAAAACCAGTTGAAAAAAACGGAAAAACCGACCGGAATTTTAAATCAGAAAGTGTTCAATGAAGTGCATATTTAGCTCATACAACACGTAATCTAGCATATTTAGCTCATACAATATATAATCAAGCATATTTAGCTCATACAATACGTAATTTAGCATATTTAGCTCATACAATACCTAGGAAGTGCATTGCGCATTCAAAAATTCAAATTCAAATTTTAAATTTTCTCGACCAGATCGCTTCACCGATCGCCACCAGAAATCCAATTATCACGGAACCCAGTGAGAATCGCCGATTTTTTCCTCGCAGGTCCCCTGTCACCATTTTTTAGAAAATGGCGAATCCCGTGTCCGACACACGTGTCCGCGTCCGTGCATCCTAGTCTATCACTGTGTAGGAAAGCATACCTTTGGAAGCCCACCGATTCCCAATGCCAAATCCAAAGAGAAAGACCCGGTAGACACAACAGGTACTTCTCTATGGCCTTCAGTACGGCCAAGCCACATTATTGCCCCCTTCCCAAATGCAGATGTTATTTGATCGATGGCCTGGTGTAAAGCCAAGTCTTTCTTTGACAGATTCTCCTCACCAGAGTCAGTTCCACTTGACTTTGACTTCTTTTTGGCTAAGTAGATAATAAGAGAAGAATCAGTAAATGATTCAGTAGGTAGTGGTAAATGGTAATGAACCATAATGGAAGCAAAAGAAGAAATCATGCAGTGCAATTTCATAATAATATGATGGTATGGCGGTGCATGTAACAATAAGAACAACGAAATTAAGCAGATTCCAATCGAACCACATGTTGCAATATTCAGTATATATGGTAAAGATGTGCCAAAACATAAGAAGAAATAGTGTATATAACCTTTAGCTGAGAAATCTCTGCAATGAAAAGTGGAGCCACAGAACCCTTGCCTATAGCTCTGCATAAATATTAAAGCATTAGCAACAGCATATCAGAGTTTGTAGACCATTGATTCACATGAATGATGAAACCGTTCCGACATTAGCATTCTTTTCTAGATCACCAGGAATAGTCACCTTTTGAATTCTAGTGCATTTATCACATTTCTTCCAGTACTTTTTTTAAATCCTAGTGCGTGTATCACATTTCTTGCAGTAATTTTTTTAATCATAGTGCATACCGGTATACAACTTGGCAGGATAAAGACGGCACGGAACTGTATTGTAACCTGAAGACAGACAGTGAAGACTAATCTAGTAATCTAAAGCGTATAAGACTCGTTTAGCATGCCATCAAAGGTTAATCTAAAGCAAATAGTATTTGACGCAGTACGAGCAAATCGCAGTTTCATAAGACAAGTGGCTATACCAAGCAGGGGGGCGATACCTTAATCGATCGCTCTAAGGAAGTGATTAAAACGACGCCATTCGGTGGCATATAGCAAATTGACGCGGACTTGCGGGTTTGCACAGTCGGAAATTGAGATTAAAGTGGAAAAACCAGCGCCCAAAAAGCCCAGATTCCATATGCAAACGATCAAACCCCGAGACCAAACTAGGGTTCTGACTCGCAATCAGCAGAGTCGGCGCACTAAGCTCAACTCGGAACACACCAACGGGATAACACCCCCCCCCCCCAAAAACACACACACACACACACACACTTGAACACAGTGGAGAGAGAAGGAGAGTTCGACCTCAGGGCAGGAGGAGGCGGCTGCGGCGATGGCGCGCCGCAGCGAGGCGCGCCTCAGGAGGGCCGCCATGGCGGCAGCGGCGGCTTCGTCTCCGACCCCTGGAGCCGCGTGGAGAAGAGGGGGGGCGACTCAGGGGTGGGGTGGTGGAGGGGGGAATAACATTTGTCATATTTTAGTTTGGCACTTAATAAATAGAATTTTTTATTATTTAACCTTTTTTAAAATTTTATTTTAAAGTTAACCTTCCGCGCAGTTTATTTTCAATTCTGACCCTTTTGGTCACGCCACCACCCGTAGTGTGACCAAACAACACTGTCACGTCAGCCCGTATCTAGGCAATCTCTTGTCACGCCACCACACGTGGCGTGACAGTGTTGTTTGGTCATGCCACAACCAGTAGCGTGACAAAAAGTGCTATTTTGAGGATTTATCCTGATGCGTGACAGTATTATTTTATCACGTCACGGGTGGTGGCGTGACCAAAAAGGTCATAATTGGAAATAAAGTATGCTGGAGGTTAACTTTAAAATAAAATTTAAAAAAAGTTAAATAAAAAAAAGTTCTAATAAATACCACAAACTTGGTAATAGATAATATGTCACACCTTTCCTTACTCTTTTTTTAAAATCATTTTCGGGTTTTAAAATCCATTTTCATATCTTTTGGCCATACCGACACGTGAAATAAATATTTTGACCCTCCACTAGTCCTCCCCCGAGTCTGTCGTTGCATCCTCCTCTCTTGCTTGCGCCACCGTTGCTCACCACCTTCCAACTGTCGCCGTCCTCCCTATCGCACCCCCTTCTCCACTCCTCTCCCCTCACCTCTTCGCACCCGGCCCCACTGCCTCCTTTTCCTCGTGCGTTGTCGTTAGTGACTTCCCGTGCTGCCCACTCCCCTCACCCTTGCTCCACCTCCTCCTCATCCTCCTCGCTATGCCCCCTACCTCTTCATGGCGCCACCGTCTTCTCCTCACTCCACCTCCGCATCTCCAGAAGTCGCGGCCTCCTCCGCGCTCCTCCTATTCCGTCGCGCCTCCTCCTGCTCCTTCCTCTCCACAGGCCGCCTCCCCGCGTCACTTGCAAGCTCGCCTCGAGCTCACGCCGCTCCTTGACACCGCCGTCTTTCCCCCCTTATTAGCGTCGGGTGGGTGGGAGGAGTCAGTGGGACGGCAGCGGTGGGAGGAGGCATGGGGTAGTGCAAGGGAGGAGGATGCGACGCCGGACTTGGAGGAGGAGGACTGATGGAGGGGCAAATTAGTCATTTCACGTGCGGGTTGTGGCCAAAAGAAATGGAAATAGATTTTAAAACCCAAAAAATAGTCAAAAAATAATAATAAAGGAGGCAAGCGTATCATCTATTACCGAGAAGTTTATATATTTTATTAAATACCAAACTAAAATATGGCAAATAGCCAATTCCCTCTTCTTCTTCTTTGCCACCTTCATTCCTCGTTTTGTTTGTGATGCCGACATCCCTAACACATATGCATCTTCTCCTATTGATGGTGCGACACAAACTAATAAGGACATCCCTACGACCAGTTCGGATGTCCCTACGATCAGTTCGGACATCCCTACGACCCGCCAAGACTCAATTAGGTCCAATGACCAGAGCTCGAACCAAAATTCTAAACCAACAGGTGCTTTTGTTTCTTAATGAATCTCCTATTAACTATACTGAAAATTGGCTACTACCTCATGCAAATACTTTGTGCATTCTTAGATTCGAACATTGTGAAGAGTTTGGATGCAAAGTAATGGAGGAGGACCTTGGAAGATCAAAGGAAGTCACCTTATGCTGTCAACTCACCCCGAGGAGGTCTCCAGGACCACCCCCGCGCGAGGAGGCCTTCCACGACCACCCAGAAGGTCTTCCAGGACCACCCAGGAGGTCTTTGGAACCTCCCTCCAGGACCTCTCTAGGACCTCCTCGGGACCTCCCTAGGACCTCCCCGGGACCTCCCTCCAGGACCTCCTTAGGACCTCCCTCTAGGACCTCTTCAGGACCTCCCCAGGACCAGTTCTACGACACTCGATACTCAACATGAATAGTACTGGTCATAGATAAGTTATCGTATATATCTTTTAGTTGGAATAGTTGTGATCTTTCCATAACTGTATTAGAAAAGAATCTTTGTACGATGCGTGAGTTAGAGATAGAATCGGCATTAAGCCATGTGTGAGTCGGCCGCACCCTTAGGTGCCAATATAAGGCCAGGGCTTTGCCCATTGTAAAGAAGGCCAGTTTATGCATAAGATTGAAACATAGCTATTGCTTGTTCTTTCAAACCAGAGTTCATGCGAGGACTTTGAGAGAGAATTGAGTGATCCATTGGTTCATCTTACACTTCAAGATCAGGCTGTCGTTCCATTGGGAATTGGGGGCTTGGCGATCGTCGCTAGTGGTCTCGCGACGATCATCTATCCGGTGTGTTTTGGGCGATATCCAAAGAGTTGAGGGTTCGTGCATTGGCACGAGGGTTCAACTAGCGACATCGACTACTTCGCATCATCTATCTACGTTTCTCACTGAGAAGATTGGGCAACCCTCTTATCAGTTTTCCTCCGGTCTGCCAGGCTCTGAGCCATCTCCCCTTCCCATTCTCGTCTCGGGTTTCGGAAGAGCGCTACTTGGTGTCACGACCGACCTCGGAGAGGTGAGCGATCCAAGAGCACCCGAAGGAGGTCTTGTGACGGCCCGAACCTCTGGAAGGTCCCAAAGTCACAACTGGACCCAGGATCACCCAAAGGCACGACCACACGGTCGGACCCAGGAGGTCCCGAACCTTCTGTGCACAATCGAGCTAGTCCCAAGGACCAACAGCTAGCTCACACAGTGAACAAAAATAGTAACATCCATCAACACATCTTTATTAAAATAACAACAGAGTTGATTACAAAAGGGGCCATACAACCGACAAGAAACAAATACAATGGAAGACCAAAGTAGTAGACCACACGACTTGCCACAGGCAGTCGTCTGGAGGGCTCAGTCTAGACGTCCTGGTCTTCGGGCTCCTCGCAGACCTCCTCTCCTGCTCAATAAGAATCAAGCAAGAATGAGCACAACAACCGTGCTCGCAAGTTACACCCGTCAAGTAACAGATTGGAATGCATTCATACAAGGATATCTCAAAGGAGGTCTTATATAGTTGTCTTTGCATAAAGCCAAGTTTCTTTCCAAATACATGTACTAAGTTCCAAAGCAAGTGTACAATAACTAAAATTCATTTTCTAAATTTCAGTTTTATAGTCGGATAACATTCATCAACAAGTGGTGAAGGATACCCTCCCATCACAAGGCTACCAGCCCGAACCCATTTGGATAGACATCCAAAACCATTTCATAAAGCATTTTGAAAACAAAACCAAAATCTAACTTGGAGCAGCTTTGCTAGCTTGTCCATGACCGTGGATACAGCTATTTGAATAGTTTTACACTCTACAGAGGTGTACAACTTTACCCACATGACACGACTTCTCTAGTTTGTTTAGCATCCGTCGATACCACCACTCACTATCGTAGGTAAGTGGTCTAGAGCACGTGACAAGGCCTTTACAATGTGACATTCCACCGCAGTCCCCCCTCGCTAAGGTTTCGCCCCCTTTGGGCAACAACCCGCTGGGTTCATGGCCCTCTCTTGCGCCAGGTGGGAATAAATAAAAGTAGGTCGTCAAAACACCCACACAACCGAATAGAACGACCATGATAGAACGTTGCAAATTAGTTAGTCAGGTCCTCCCCCATTTCTGGATATGTGGTTGCATGGTGAGGCATAGCAAAATACACTCGAAGACCGGTCCTTAGCTGACTTGGGCGACTTCCAACAACCCCTGGGCCTCAACCCTAACAAGGTTGAGCCCGTGCATCAACATGCACCCTCCAAACAACCAATTCGCCCAAGTCCAAACCAATTTTTATTTTGCTTTGCTTTTCAAAAACATTTGCAAACTTCCACGAACACTCAAGGTCATGGTTAAAACAATTGACAACATTGGTCTTTTGGCAGTAAAACTCCCAAATCAAGATTTTTGGTCTAAGCTTGACTAAGCATAGAGTTTTGAAACATGTTAGTTCATACTAATGTACCAACTAGCGCTTTACTAAGGTGACAAGGAGAGGTCGAATCAATAACCAAGTTTGGATGTACAAAAGGAACTAGGAATAACTGTGAAATTAAGACCGGGATTTAAATTACTTGAATTCAAATAAGCATGCAATAGTAATTTAAAACAGAAATAAAATAATTTGAGATACTGGGTTCAATATGATCAAGAGTGTAACTTGTCTTGCTCGAAAGCTTGAAGGTCCTGTTCTTCAAAGTACTCGGGCTCTCCTGAGTCGTCGAATAAAGACCAAATAAAAACCAAATGAACTTCAAAACAAACCAACTAGAACCAACATCAAGAAACTTAAATAAAAATGGGCCCTTCGGAGGAGGTCCGACGGGTCGGAAGGAGGTCCAACGAGAAGGAGGTCGAGGGAGGTCCTGAGGAAACGACAAAAAGGATACAGGAGGTCCTGAGGAAATGACAAAAAGGATACAGGAGGTCCTGAGGAGACGAGAAAAAGGATACAGGAGGTCCTGAGGAGGATACGACTACTCAAAGTGGTCGTACGAAGAATACAAAGGATACGACTATGCAAACAGAAGTCGAAAAGAATACGATCACAAGAATGTAGTCGTAGGAACAAGGGAAAGAACAGGGCACGGAGAGACTCACCAGGACATAGAGAGAGGGAGGGAGAGAGAGGAAGGATAAGACTGGAGGAGGACGACGGTGGCGGCGAAGACGGCGAGGCGCTTCGGCGAACTTCTTGGCGATGAGGTGGTTGAAGATGGCGCAAGCTTCAGCAGACTCCTTGGCGACAAAGCTCGAAGCACAGAAGAACTGACAAGAGCAAGGGAATTGGCAAACAGTGATGATAGAGGACTGCTCAGACTTATATAGCCAGGGGAGAGTCACTGGAGGACCCAGAGGTGCACACGATCGAAGGCACGTGTGACAGGACAAAGCATGTCGAGCAGGTGAAGGAGATGATGGAAGCAGGTAGGGGAGGAGACAAGAGGGGGAGTAGGGTACTGCTGAGGCGTCAGCATTTAATATGACACAACGACATTTAATATGCCAGGACTATTGCGTCAGCAGTGACACAACGAAAGGAAGAAGAAGGTGAGCAGGACTGACAAGTAGGGCCAGTCAACACTTGGGAGGGTGGTCAAACCAGAGGGAGGTCGTGACCAAAGGGGTGTCACGTGACCAAGGGGAGGTCGTGACCAAAGGGGAGGTCACGACTAAAGGACGAAAAGGGGAAGTCGTGACCCAAGGGCGGTCACGACTAAAGGACAAAAGGGGAGGTCGTGACCTGAGGGGAGGTCGCGACTAAAGGACAAAAGGGGAGGTCATGACCTGAGGGGAGGTCGCGACTAAAGGAAAAAAGGGGAGGTCGTGACTCCAAAGGGAGGTCGCGACCCAAGAGGGTAGTCTTTGCAAAAAGACCAAGAGGGAGGCCCAGACGGAGGGAGAGGTCCAAAAGCAAGGGAGATCTGGACAGAGGGAGAGGTCCAAACGCAAGGGAGGTCTTGACCCTCGGATCCAAACGAAGGAAGGTCTGGACCCTCGGATCCAAACGAAGGGAGGTCCAAAGAAGAAAGAACTAGACCGAGGGGAACACAGAGCGAACAGAGAAAGGGAAACAACACCAGAGAACACTAACGAACTCCAAAAGAAACCAACTATGGATTAGTTGAAGTTTGATTTAGTCATATTAAACACCTTAATTCCAAAATCTCAAGTTAAGCTTTAGAACTCTCATCAAAACCAAATGGTTCTTTTTATTTTAAAAACTTCAAAAAGACTCAGAAAAACCGGGATGTTACAACTGGTCGGCACGATGGAACGCTGCGGTGGTCAGACGTGAGCCCAACTCAATGTGGAGCCCACTTGTCAACTTCTCGGAACAAACCTACGGACCTGTGGACACGGTCCATGGGAGTCTCGCTTTCACAGCTAGTTCCACTGCGAGTGGATCCACAAGAGACGGTTTGCGTTTTTAGAAGGCCCAAACATGGCAGAGCTTGTACACTAGGCCCATGAATAAGGAATCCACGAACACGGCCCAGCTTGTCTAGCCTCTTCATCTTCCCAGCCTTGCTGTTCATCGGTCCATCCTCTTCCTTTCCTCCCCAAGTTCCATAGGCCCAAGAAACAAGACTCGACTCTTTTTTTACTTGAAATCAATCGGTCTCACTCTCTTCTCCTCCTCGACGTGGGATTCGCGTGAGTTTATCGTCTTGTCCATGATTGGAATACAATCTCGCTCAATACCTTGCCCAGAATCACTAAATCCAGCCCCTGGTTTCGAGCCTTACTTTGAGTGAGATCCAATTCTTGCGTTCTGAGCAGCAAGAAAAGGGAGCGTTTTTCATGTTCATCTCCCCTCTTCTCACCCCTCTTGCTCCATCGCCGATTGCTCCATGACATTCCAGATCGCTGTAATAGCACTGCCAAGTGGTTTCCTGGTACCGGATTTCCTCCTCTTTAGTTCTGTAATCTTTTGTGAGTTTTGGTAGTGTTTGGATGAGTGAACCCCGTGATCCATGTACCAGTCGGTTTGAGAAAAGGAGGCGTTCGTCCATTTGGTTGGGTGAACGGAACCGAGCCATCCCGTATCAGAGCATTCGATGAAAGGGAATATGTTGGGAAGATGTCACACCATTCCATTCGATGAAAAACGCCGAACGACGCGGTCCTGAACCTCCGTCCACTGTGCTCTCTCTCGTAGCGCTGCGCTCACTCTCCCAGAGCTCCCCCTATCCTCTTTCACGGATCGACGACACCGCCCCTGGTCACTGCGCCGCTGGCTCTTAGAGATCCCGAAGGTGCCGCCTCTCCTCGATGTGAACTGCTTGTGCTCTCGGAGATCCAGAAGGTGCCGCCCCAGCTGTGATTTGCCATCTCCTGGTTCTTCCCATCCCGGTCTACCTCCCCTCCCCTAACCCGGTGTGAATTTGTCACGGGATCCGAAGCTATGCCCCGAAATCGCACGTATTTTCATCTGATTGGTGTCTTTTTTGGTAGATCTAGCCGGTGTAGATGTTTTTAAGGGAAAAAATGATAGATCCCCGTTGTCCTGTACTTCGGCATGTAGAAGAAATATTAAGTTTGCATTGTTGTTGTTGCTTCCATTTCTAAATATTTGTTTGCTATTGTTGGGATATCTGTTATAGGAAAAATAGCTTGCACATGTCCAGAGGCTTTGAGTCTAGGGGAAAAATTGTTTGCACCTGAAAAATTGATTATGCATCAACATGTGTAGTGAAATATTGGCAATGTTCATGCTTATTGTTTGTGTAAGTTAACTGAAATGTGCAAATTTTGCTCACTGTGCTTTGAGACTTTCGGCCATCAACTATATTTAGAATCTTCTTGTCCTAGGCCAGGCTTCTCTCTGATAAAAACTACCAGCATCTGAAGTCTGAAGATTCAGACTCAAACATATGCTCCAATTTTATGTGTACCTAGAATGCATCAATAGTACATAGTTGATACATATATGTTGGCTATACTCGAGACTTCCTTGATTAGTACATATTATGCTTTCATTTTTTGAATGTATTGAATATTCATGTGAATGTATGGTCGCATAGTCAGCACTAGAATATTCGTAACATAGTTAGTACTATTATGATCTGTAGATGGACAAGAGGAGGCTTAAAAGGAGAAAGCTGTTGTTTTTTGGCGCTGCTGCATATGTGGCTACTTGCATGACCATTTTCTACATACGGTCTAGACTGAGGAATAGGAGGGACTGTATTACATATGGCACTATCGAGGATAGGGATAGGGTTATAATTGATTATCTGAATAATGAAACCATTGGTATCAACACAATTAGGCTTAAGCGAACTTCGTTCTTTCGGTTGTGTGAAGTTTTGAGAGAGCGATCCTTGCTTCGTGACACTATACATGTATGTGTTGAGGAGCAAGTTGCTATGTTCTTAAACACAATTTGGCCATAACTTAAGAAATAGGTTAGTTGGTGCCAATTTCACTCGTCAGGTGAAACAGTTAGCCGATATTTCGCACGTGTCCTCCATGCCATAGGTGAGCTACGAAATGAACTTCTTAGGCCACCTTCTTTGGAGATCCCAAGCAAAATTACCGGGAACCCAAGATAGGATCCATTCTTCAAGGTATGATAGCTAACAAGTATATCTCAGGGACTGTTGGGGAGCATTTGTTGGTTACTAATTTTTCTCTATTTCTTTACCAAATAGGATTGTATTGGATCCATTAATGGTACACATATAAGGGCTTCTGTGAGTAAGTCTATGGAGGCTGCATTTCGTGGTAGGAAGTCATTTCCTACGCAAAATGTCATGGCAGCCGTAGATTTCGATCTTCGTTTCACATATGTGTTGGCTAGTTGGGAGGGGACAGCTCATGATGCTACGGTGTTAGCTGATGCCATATAGCGTGAGAATGGGCTATGCATCCCTGAAGGTAAATATCATCTTCGTAGCATTATATGTCCATACTGAAAAATCAATGTCATCAATGTGTTCGTCATCTCTTAGGGAAATTCTACCTAGTGGATGCTGGATTTGGAGCCAAGCCTGGCTTCATCCCACCTTTCTGTGGTGTGAGATACCACTTGAATGAGTAGGGGAACAACCCCCCCCCCCTGAATGACAAGGAATTGTTCAACCTTAGGCACTCCTCTCTACGAGTAAGCGTAGAGCGCGCCTTTGGATCTCTCAAGAGGAGGTTCAAAGTCCTCGATGATGCTGCTCCATTCTGCCCCTTCTCAACTCAAGTTGATGTCGTCATAGCTTCCTGCATCCTGTATAACTGGGTTCTTTCTCAAGGAAGTGACCAATTCGTTCTACCGGAGACTTTTTGGACACTAAATCCCCATAGGACAGTGAGGGAGCAAGCTATTGATCATAGCGCCATGGTTGACCAAAGGCAATCTCTTGCCAATGCAATGTGGGAAGCACGTCAAAACTATCGGAACAATTAAATATGTAATGCACGTAATGGTGATGAGTGATATGGGAACCTATTATTTGTGATGAGTTGTACGTGAACCATGTATGGACTTATTAGAAATGTTTTATGTCACTTCTTATTTTTCGGTGCATTCTGTGGTTCGTAGGAAATGGACTCGGAACATGGGGATAACATGGAGGGTAACATTGGTGGTGGGGTTGTTTGGACAAATGCAATGTCTGCATTTATGTTGACCCACTTGGCTAATAGAACATGCACTGGTTTCAAGAAAGTGCACCTCAACAATTGTGCTAGGGCCCTGAATGACCATCTAAAGGTGGATGTTACTGGAGATCAGGTTCAAAACCACCTGAGGAAGTGGAAAAAAATTTGGGCAAAGATAGGCAAGCTCCAAAACTTAAGTGGTGCTCTTTGGGATGAAAACGCCTGCACTATCAGGCTTGAGCATGGACATTACACTAATCATGTCAAGGTAATTTCTGTATGTTCATGTCTATCAAACTGATTTTCCTATCATACCTAGTTTCAAATCTACTTTATTGTCTAGGATCACCGCAGTGATGCTGACTACTTGAACACTCCCCTTGAGCACTATCATGAGATGGCCACTATATTTGGGAATAGCATGGCTACCGGAAAGTATGCAAAGGGAGCAAATGACCCTATTGGTACAGATGTTAACGAAATCTCGGATGATGAAACACCAAAGGCTCCAACTAATGATAAAGGTAAAAGAGCTGCTGGACATGGTAGTGTCGAAGTGGTGACAATGTCCACCACATGTGGAGGTGACTCATCGGCAAGTAAACCACCAAAGAGGGCCAAGTTATCTATTGATGATGATTTGTATTCTTTCATGACCATTGGCATAGAAAGGCTTGCTAAAGCTATTGAGAAGGCCGGTACTGCAGATACTGATGTTCCTGAAGACCATTGGGACAATATGATGGATCTCCCGGGATTTGAGGAAGCACATCTCACGCACTACTATGCTCATTTGTGTGAGAATGTTTCTCTTGCCCGTGCATTCAACAAATTGAGCTTGTCAAACAAGATTGTTTGGGTTGCTAAGTACATTAGTAACAATAATATCTGAACTAGCTATACCCAATTGCAGCAGGACATATTTTGGTGTCAAGGAGTCAACCTATGTATGCGGTTGTAAACCTATTTATGTTGTTGAAGTATGACTAGTGTGATAGTCCCTATATATATGGACTTCTTTTGTATGCCAATGTTGAACATCTCTCTTGTCTCTGCTTGTTTAAAAAATATGTCTCTTTTGTCATAATTCCTTTTTCTGTATATTGTGATACATCGACAATGCATGAAACTCAGCTCTTCTGTGAATGATGGAGTAAATGCTAATAACAAAACATGATGACAAGAGATTCATTCTCACTTGAAAAGAAACTCCAAAAGAAAAACTAAAGTAAATGCTTGTAAACAACCCTGAGAAATAATTTAATCAAATACTAGATTAATTACCTTGAATTAAAATATTTTTTTGTCAAATTTTTAGAAATCAGTTTGACTTTAAGAAATTTATATGTCCTTATTTAAACCCAGTCGGTTAAGAATTTTAAATTAAGTATTTGAATCGCGAACAGTAAGTTTTCATAATTTATATGGGATCTATATCATCCTAGTAGCTTCTCTGAAAAATTTCATATTTTTATAATTTTATTTGCTATTTTTAACTCCATAGTCAAACCTGAATCATTTGAGTTGCGCGCGAGCCGTTCGATTTGAATCGAACTGTCCAGGTCGTTTGGGCCGTTCGGACCGTCCGAACGACCAACGCGATCTGGACCGTTAGATCTTAATCGGGCTGTCCACATAGATTGGGCCGTTCAGACCGTCCGAACAACTCACTGAATCAGGACCGTCGAATCGCGATCGGACGGTCCAAAATAGAATAACTTCATAAATGCATAACTAATTCAAAGTAACTCCAAATCAAGTGAAACCAATTTTGATAATTATTTTTAAGTGAACTTTAATTTGGAATAGGTTTCAAACTTATCTCTATCCCAAAAAATATAGTTTTTGGAAATTAATCCAAAACCGATTTTTTTTTACACCACAAAATGCTTTTAACTTTGCAAATTTATAACTAATTCATGTGAATTCCAATTAAGGTGAACCAAGTTATTTTGGTATTATAATTTTATTTTCTATTTATCTATGTAATCCTTATCTCCACGACTGTTCTACAAAATTTCACCAAATAATTAAAATCGGATGAATAATAACCGAAGTGTATTTTCCTGCTTTTTTGCAAAACGTGATTTTCAAACTACTACAACTTTCACTTGCTAACTCCGAATGGAATAATTCTTTCACCTAAAATCATGACCTAGCTACTGTACAAAATTCTTGCATTTTTCAGCACTTTGAATTTTACGGTATTTTTCGGTGTTTCCGGAAAATGAAATATATTTTAAATAAATAAAATAAACTTCAATTAAATTCAATAAAAAATAATCAGGATTGCATTCTCGGACAACTGAAATTTCACTTGCGTCACTTACGACTGCTCAAATATAATGAGAATTGTCAGAATTACTGTTTGAAGGGTAAACTCACCACCTCTAGTGAGAGGGTTACCATACCCCACCTTTATCCATCAAACCAAACAAAATCTTGTATCATCACGTCCAACCAACCAAACACCTTACTTATACCATCTCATTCAACTTCATCCCATCCATCATGTACCATCCCATTCCATCTAGGGGTGGGAATGGATCGATTAGGAGCAAACCGATCATAACCCAGAGCGCCTGAGTGATATTCTTAGGGTCATGGAGCGATCCATTCTACGTTGCCTCTAAGGCCCACGGTATCCATTGGTTTATGAGGGTCGGCCCTTTTGTTGAACATTGATCTCTTCACAGGAAAAAAGAACTAAACATTGGGACAAATCATGGCTCAACAGAGGGAACTATTACAGAAATGATCATACAAGGCATCAGGCATACCAGCAACCAAACCATAAAATCACAATTCAAACTACAGTATATCACAATCTCAAGCACGTGCTCAGTTCGCTACCCAAACCAACGGGATCGAACCCTTAACACCCATCGGTACAGCTTGTAAGCACTCAAATCGCAAGAGAGAACTCGAGCCGCGAATCGCATCCAGCAATGTTCCGCACCAAATTGAGCCCAAACCCCGTCGAATCGAATCGAGATGGAGAGGGTGCCGGAGGGGTCGAGAGAGCGCAGCACTGATGACGGCGGCGCCGACGCTACTGGACGTTGCTCTCCTCGACGAGGATCTCCATGGCCTTGAGGCAGAGCGTGTCAAGAACTAAGAAGATCTGACAGAAAAAAAACTGCAACTTCTCTCTGTGAAAAGGGTAGGAACGATGAAGCAAAACCCTAGACTACTTTACTCTATGAGAATGGACTAAGAATATGCTTCAATCCCTGTCTGTTTTTACTCCAGAGCGGGCTTAAATATCCAAAGTATTACAAAGTGAGTGAAAATGTAATCGAGTTAAACTCAGACAAAGCAAACGGTAAATAAACAGAGAACGACAACTCATTGACGTCAACAGGTTGGTCTCAGTCTTCCGCATCTTCCTTTTGTGCCGTTGATCTCCTCCAAGTAAACTCCTACGGTTTGGATGTGAATCGGGCACCAATACTGAAGTCGACGAAGCGTTGCATTGCTTGCCGATCATCGTAAATCTCTGAATATTGAACTCCAACTCATCTCTCAACTCAAATCGTTTTACAATCCTCGACATTTCCCTTCAACTTTATCCTTGTCCTCAAGGATGGAAGCTCGAAAAGTCTTCAGATAAAGGATGCATCCTCCCAAGTCGCATCAGTGATATCCAAATTCTCCCATTACACAAGCCATTGAACCACAGGTTCATTACCTCTGGGAATTACCCTCCTTTCAAGCACTGCAACAGGACCAATCTTCACTTTCCCATTAGGACCGACCAAGGGTAACCCAGGCAAAGGAACAGCATTCCCTCCTACATGTCTTTTTAGTTGACTCACGTGGAACACCGGATGTATATGAGCGTCATCAGGAAGTTGTATCTTATAAGCCATTCTTCCAATCTTCTCCATCACTCGAAATGGCCCATAGAACTTAGCCCTTAGCTTCAAGGTTCCTCTCAGTCCAAAAGCATTTTGCCGGTATGGTTGCATTTTCAGATATACCATATCCCCAATCTCAAAAACCCTCTCTGTTCTTTTCTTGTCAGCAAAATATTTAGTTCTTCCTTGAGCTTGATGTAAGTTGTCCTTGATCAGCCGCATCATATCCTCCTTCTGTTCGACTATTACACGAGCTTCATCTGAAATATTGCAAGGAATAGATAGCTCTCCAATCCGAGGAGGATGATAGCCATACAATGCTTGAAATGGAGTAATTTTCAGTGAGGTATGATAAGAGGTATTGTACCACCATTCAGCAAGATTCAACCATGTCATCCATTCTTTCGGTTCCTGAAATGTCATACACCGAGATAGGACTCTAAGCATTGATTAACCTGCTCGCTTTTGACCGTCTGCTTGAGGATGGTATGCGATCTTGAAACGCAATGAGACCTTCAAAGTTTTGAATATCTCCCGAAATAACTTACTGGTAAACACTCGGTCTCTGTCGGTCACTATAACAATGGGCATTCCATGTAACTTGAATATGTGATCCATAAATAGTTGAACTACTTGCTGAACAGAATATGGATGAGACATCGGAATAAAATGAGAATATTTAGTCAATCTGTCCACCACTACTAGAATGACATCCTTTCCTCTTGATTTTGGTAGTCCCTCCACAAAGTCCATGGAAATGTGGGTCCAAGCCATTTCCGGCACTTCAAGTGGGTCTAACAGTCCTGGAACGTGTATATTTTCAGATTTGGTCACTTGACAAACTGGACAAGTGCTGATCATATCATCCACCTCTTTGTGAAGTCTTGGCCAATAGAAGAGCTTTTTCACCCTGTGATACGTTGCTCTTTTTTCCAGAGTGACCTCCAAAAGCTGAGGAGTGAAAGCTAGATAATATATTCTGTCTCATGTCATTTCCCTTGCCCACAACAACTCTGCCCTTGTATCTGATCAGCCCAGAATTTAGAGAGTATTCAGTGGGTATGTTGGTCTGGTGTTGCAATTCTTCCAATAGTCTTTGACTAAAATCATCTCCCACATAGCTAGCTTGAATATCTCTAATCCATTCTGGTAGTAATGTCACAGTAGCATTGCGCACTAATGTCTCGGGATGAATCGCTATATGTTTCGGATAATGCATCTGCTACTACATTTTCCTTCCCTTTTGTATTCAACAAAGATAGTCAAATTCCAATAACTTGAGCAATAGTTTATGTTTGAATACCCTCGGGAGTCTTTGTTGGGAGATATACTTTAAGCTTTGTTGGTCAGTTTTAATGATCAGACTGCCTCCCAAAAAATAGTGTCTCCACCTCCTAAGAGCCTCCAAAATGGCCATGGCTTCCTTATCATAAATTGATTGGGCTGCAGATTTGATTCCCAATGTCTTGCTAAAATATGCTATAGGTTTCCCTCTTTGCATAAGTACTCCCCAATACCTCCCCACATGCATCTGTTTCCACCGTGAAAGGTTGTGAGAAATCAGAAGGATAAGATCGACATTCACCATGGTTTTCTTGAGAGACTCAAAAGCTTCAAGATGTGGTGCTTGCCATTCTCCAAAGATCTTTCTTCAATAAATCAAAGAGAGGTCTGCAAATCTGACTATATCCTTTAACAAACCTCCTATAATATCCTGTTAATCCCAAGAATCCTCTAAGTTGAGTTGTTGTTTGGGGTTTTGGCCAATCGTAATATCTCAAATCTTTTAGGTCTCAGAGTAACCCCTACTCCACTGATAATATATCCCAAATACTCCACCTGTTCCACCGCAAATACACATTTGTTTCGTTTGGCTGACAGTTGATTCTTCTTCAAAATATTCAGCACAGTTTGCAAATGATCCACATGAGATTCCAAATCCTTACTGTAAATCAGAATGTCATCGAAAAAGACAAGTACAAACTTCCTCAATTGCTTACTGAATATTTGGTTCATTAGTGCTTGAAATGTAGCCGGAGCATTAGTTAACCCAAACGGCATAACCAAGTATTCATAATGCCCAAGATGTGTTTTGAATGCTGTTTTTATAACATCAGCCTCATTCATTCTGATCTGGTGGTACCCCGACCGAAGATCTAACTTGGAAAATATATTAGCTCCATGGAGCTCATCCAACAGATCCTCAATGACCGGCATGGGAAACTTGTTTTTAATAGTCATCTTGTTTAACCGCCTCAGAATCCACACACATACGCCAAGATCCGCCCTTCTTCCTCACCATCATTCTTTGGAGAAGAGTACGGGCTTACACTATTTCTTATCTCCTTGTTTTCCATCAATTGGTTGATTATTCCTTCCATAGCTTCCTTCTCGATGATGTGGAATCCAGATGGTCTCGAGGTTTGGAGGTTCGACACCTTCCTTAAGGTGAATAGAATGATCACATTCCTTTTTGGTGGTAGTCCATGAGGCTCCATAAATACTTCTTCATATTGATTAAGTACTTCTTCAATTTCCCTTGGCAACTTATGGTCTCCAGGTTCAGAATCTCCTTGTACCATCTTAGCGTGAATCATGCAGCCTATCACTCCTTTTCTAGCCATTTTGCCAAGTTTTGCCACACTGATTATACATGGTCTGTTGGGTTCAGTGAAGTCTCTGAACATGATAGTTCTTCCTTTCTTGTTGATTGACAACTGCCTTTTCTTTAGATCCAATACAATGGGGCTATGCTCATATATCCAATCTGCTCCTAAAATAATATCATAACTCCTCAGTGCTAGCAACCGAAATGAACCTTCAAAGTGATTACCTTGAACCATATAGCTTTGATTCTTAACCACAGCATCTGTTTTTAGTTCCCCTCCCCCAGCCACTGAAACTATCTTAACAAGTGCTGAGCTGCATTTACATCCACTTTTTATGGCAAATTCATGATCCATGAATGAATTCGTGCTTCCACTATCCACTAATGCAATAGCCCTTTTCCCCCCAATAGTAGTGACTAGAAAGAATGTAGCTGGACCAAATGTTCCTTTTGCTGCATGTTGTGACAGCTGCATCAACTCCTCCTTGGGTTCTGAATCATTATCTTGCTTGGGACTATCAGGTGCAATAGTATATCCTTCCTCTGTGCTAATTTCTTCTTTTTCCTCCAGCGCACCTTCTCCATCTTCCCTCAACAGCAAGGCATGGATGGCTTTCTTTACTTTACATTTGTGATTTATAGACCATGGTTCTTGACAATACCAACATGGTTTCCTCTCTCTTTCGCCATTGTTGTTTCCAATCTTGCTGGAAGTGTTTCGGTCTCTACTGGACTGCATGGGTTTTGGGGCTGCCTTGTTTTGAGAACTACCTGAGCAATTGAATCTGTTTTTGTTGTAGCCTCCAGTTTGGTAGAACTTCTTAGCTACGGCTGATTTTTCGTAAATCCTCGAATACCAATAAGCTTCTAGTAGTCCTTGTGGTCTCTGTCCACTCACATCATGCTTGATCTCAGCTCTCAATCCCCCAATAAAGCAACTCATCATGAATGCTTCTTGAATATAGGGATGATCTCTCTTCACTAATGCCATACAATCTTCAAATTTATCTATATACTGAGATATCAGAAGCCCCCCTTGTCTCATGTTCTGCAGCTGCTCCACTGCATCATGTGCATTAATATCAGAAAACCGGTCTGCCACCATGGAACAGAGTTGGTTCCAATTCAGGATTTGCCATGGAACTCCTATTCCCTTTAGCCACTTTGCTGCTCTCCCTTGGAAATGTGATGTGGCTAGATTCACCCACTGTTCTAATGGTGTGCCTGACAAACCAAAGAACTGCTCACATTGTTTAAGCCATTCAATAGGATCCTCCCCATTAAAGTAAGGAATCTCAAGCCTTTGCCCTTTTATCACTGCCTCAGCATAATAAGTTGTGTTTCCAGCATTTCCTGAATGATGAATTCCTTGAGAATCAACCTTCCTAACTCCTGTAAACTGAGTCGGGTTACCCCTATTCAAGTATTGGCCAGTGATATAATTGTACTGATGGTTGTTCAAGAAAGGATGATTCCAGTTGATGCCATACGGGTTCCCCACTTCACCTTGCTGTACACCTTCCCTAATCTGTGTTTGTATGTTTGTCTCCTCATAAGTTATATCTGCTTGTGTGGTTGTTCTAACTGCTTGAGTGTATATTGGTGGTCGCAGCAATGTGACCATGTTGGGCTCAATGTAAAAGTGAACATCAGTTGTTTCTCCCCAAGATAGCAAACCGCAGACTACTCACAAGTTGTTCACATGAACTGGATTAGAGAAACCCTCACCTCCTATTACCCCTGTTGGTTTTCGACCCAAGTTTGTAGATAGAGAAGCCTGTGCACTTACCTCACCAAGAAGTTGCGGCATGCTAGTTCCTCCTGATCGGAAAAGCACAATCTTTTGAGAAGAGACTTAATCTCGGCCATTTCTTCTTTCATTCCCTTCAACTCAGTTAGCTCTTCCCTGATCGCCGCAACTTCTGTTCTTGCGTCAAAAGTATCGTCATCTCCCGCCATCCTATTCTGAGATCGGGTCTTCACTACCATGCAACCAGATTTACAGAACTGATTTGAGGAATATTACCAGCCTAGCCCACTTTCCTCCTGAAGATCCTTCAAGCGCCAGATCTGATCCAGTTTGGGGATTTTATAGCAATCGACCGAAGTCGTCGCCAACCTTCACTGATCAGCAACTCCACACCAAGAATCGAACATTGCTCTGATACCTTTGTCAAGAACTAAGAAGATTTGACAGAAAAAAAACTGCAACTTCTCTCTGTGAAAAGGGTAGGAACGATGAAGCAAAACCCTAGACTACTTTACTCTATGAGAATGGACTAAGAATATGCTTCAATCCCTTTCTGTTTTTACTCCATAGCGGGCTTAAATATCCGAAGTATTACAACAGAGTGAAAATGTAACCGAGTTAAACTCAGACAAAGCAAACGGTAAATAAACAGAGAACGACAACTCATTAACGTCAACAGTTGGTCTCGGTCTTAGATCTTCCTTTTGTGCCGCTGATCTCCTCCAAGTAAACTCCTACGGTTTGATGTGAATCGGCGCCAATCTCGAAATCGACGGTTGCGTTGCATTGCTCGCCGACTCTCGTAGAATCTCTGAATATTGAACTCCAACTCATCTCTCGAACTCACTCGTTTTATCTCGACACCTCGCCTCCTCCGTCGTGATCGCTCACCGCCGATCTGCGGTCCCAGATCCGACGTCCCCATCGCCGCCTGACGCCCTCCTCTCTCCCTCCTCCTCGAGCTTCTAAAAGCTCGAAGATGCGGCCTTGGCCTCGTCCTACCGCTTCGAAGATTCTAGGGTTAGGAGGACGTCTATCACTCTATTGAATGAACTAGAAAGACGAACTATGTAACTTAACGCTATCTCATATCTTTGCAGAAGTGTCCGATGTTTCGTGGTTTGACATTGCCGCCATTGAAAGAAAAACAGCCATGGGCAAGAAGGGTTTTGACTGTGTTGTTCCTAGAGCATCGAGGACGACAATCCAAATCTACCTCCATTTCTCCGCAAGCTTTTCAAAGAGGTTTGTAGTGTTTGCGCCTCTGGAAAACGAACTTTCCCGCACTTCTTTGATGACTAGAATTGAAAGAACGCTGAATGAATGGAAACATGAATGATTATTGCAGCGGGACGACCGCAAAGCGAGGTGCTTGTTTCACCATGACACCAATTCCTGTGAGACCAAGGTTTTACATTATTCTCCAATTAACTGCACGGACATCTTCTGGTGATTTGTTCTTTTAGCTGAATCTCCTGCAATCATGCAACAGGTGCTACCAGGTGAACACAATGCTAATAGAAGGACGTGACCAGAAGGAGCGACCGACTGAATTTGGAATGAAACAAGTCCTCCAGCCTTTTGATAGTGGGAAGTTCAATTTCACAAAAGCTAGCCCAGCAGAAGTGATCTTCAGATTCCAAGAAACTGAGAATGACTGTGCACAGTATTTTGGCGATACTCCCCATACCATTGCAGCTTCTCCTAGCGCCATTTTGATCAATGTTAGTGGGTCTCCCTCTCTCATAGTTTCTTCTACTCTAGTGGAGTGGAAGTCTGATTTATTTTTGCCACTCTGTGTGACAGGTGAGTCCAATTGGGTACTGTCATGTGCTTTTGACCCCTTGAATCCAGAATTGCTTACCACAAATGGTTGATCAAGAGCTTCTTACTCGCCATGTATGTTGCAAGGGAAGCAAGGGATCCCTTCTTCAGAGTTGGTTATAACAGTCTGGGTGACTTCGCAACCATCAATCACCTTCACCTCCTGGTTAGCCATTCACTACAACTTTTCCTAAATATTTCAGTGTCCTATACTCTCCTCACTCTGACAATTTGATTGTCAAGCATACTATCTGAGAGTACAATATCCAGTTGAAAAGGCACCTACAGAGAAACTCACAACCTTAGGGAGTGGTGTGAACATTGTTCAGCTGGTGCAGTACCCAGTAAGTGGTTTTGTATTTGAAGGTGGGGCGGGCTTGGAGGATTTGTCAGATGTGGTTTCCAATGTCGGCATCTTCTTGTAAGAGAATAATAGACGTTTCAATGTTCTTATCTCTGAATCTGGCTAGAGAATTTTCCTAATACCACAGGTACTCCCAAATGCCAATGCAACCTCAGTTGTACTAATTCTGAAAAATGTTCATGCTCTAGCAGTGGGTTAACAACTTAACATTCGTGTCTCCCCAAAACGATCGATCAGTGCCATGCTGAGAAGCAGGTCCTCAGAAAGGCGAGCCGAGAATTCCTTGACACGAGAATAAGTCCAGCAATCTGGGAGCCCAGTGGCCATTTGGTACCGAAGAGGAGGAAGGACTATGATGAATCGTCTGAGGCAACCTTATGCAGATTTTTTGGTTGAAGCATCTGTCTGAAACAGAATTCCAGGAGTTGAAGAGGTGCATCTTGGAGTTCCTGACCAGTGCTGTTCCCAAGGAGAAAAGGTGAAAACCAATTTTGAGATACTGATCAGCTCTTATTATGTGTACTAATTATGTTGGTCCAAATCTGTTTTTTTTTAATGCCCGGGATTTTACCCTATCCGGTCCGCGTTATAGAAGAAAGCACCATAAAGCCGCGAGGCACCACGAGAGTCAGCGCTCAACCGTGGCGGGCTGAGAGCCTATAGCTCCCCTCATTTTTGCCAGTTGAGCCCCAGCTCAGTCCTCCAACCTCTACACCCACACACCCCCCCACCCACACCCACACACACACACACCCACACACACACGCACCCGGTGAGGCACCTGGGCGAGTCACCACTCGAATCCAGGTGGGTGGCTTGGCCCCAGCAAAAGCTCACCAAGTGAGCTAAGCTCACTTCTCGTTGGTCCAAATCTGTTGTGACTGCATTTCATCTGCTGTCATTTGAGCATGCATCTCTGCATTGAGAATCATCCTTTTCCTCTATCCAACTTTAAAAGTAAACTTAACTGTAGTTGTATCCTTCGTTGAGATTTGAGAATTGTGTTATAATGGATGTTAGTGGTAAATTGCACCAATGTTCTCCAGCGGGAACTGAGCCATTTTAGTTGCGTCGATACTATCGAAGTTTCAGATATCATCATCTTTCACCGTGCCTTAACCGCGGACCTCCCTGGTGTAGCACAGCCTGTGTTCTGTGGTACGGTTCAGCGTTCGCTATGCAATATGTAGCTTATTTTCCTTTCTCTTGTCGAAAGGCCTATTATCTCAGTTGGTTAGAGCGTCGTGCTAATAACGCGAAGGTCGCAGGTTCGAGACCTGCATGGGCCAACACACTTGATCTTTTCTTTTTCTGTAAGGTTTATTTATTTCCCCGTACTTCCTCTGTTTTTTGTCCAGTAAGCCTGAATTTTGTTTTCGTGCTGGCAGACCGAGGACCCAAAAACCCAGCGTGAAGTAAACGCAAGAACAGGAGCGATGATTGATCGATCGATCCACAGCTGGAGACGGAGAACTCGTCGACACGCTGCGTCAGGAAGGAGAGCACTAGCTCGGGGGTTGAGTTCTTTGAGCCGCTTGCGATGAGATTTAGTTCTCGTCGCCGATATCTGCCGCGCTTAGCTCACATCATGATTCCCGAGTTCTGACCATCGCGAAGCTCCCCGGTGGGAAGGGGATCCTCTGCATTAGCTATAGCTAATGACATACATTAGGTCGTTCTCTTCGATTGGTTGTTTGATCCAAAACAAAACATAGAGCTAGGGGTGGATATCGAGCCAGGTAGTCGTTTTATTGAGCTTTTCTCGAAATTGATATAGTTTGATTTAATATCATTTTATTTATAGTTTGAAAGTATTTTTTATGACCGAACCGGGCTAGAGTGAAATCCAATTTCATTCGAAATTGGCTCATTTCAATATTTGACTAAATAACGAGTCTAATTTGAGCAATTCTGAACCGAGTCAAGGAGCCCCACTAACGAGCTTTTTTTCTATCCCTACATAGAGCTAGCACTACAGTACCCTAGAAAACAGTGAAGTTGCTATTAGGTCGTTCTCTTCGGTCATGGTTGTCTGATCCAAAACAAAACATAGAGCCAGCGCTACAGTACCCTAGAAAATAGTAAAGTCGCTATAACGATATTTTTGCTATTATACGGTTACCTGATGCTATTTGTATAGATTGAATCACTGTTCAAACGATGTTTTTCTATAGTGCAGTGGAGGATCTAGATCCCCTTGCACTGATCTTGTCCACGCACCGGCGGTTTCCTGGTAGATATTTTAGTTCTCCCGTTTCTTAGTGTCACTGGTCAAAGCTAGGCTAGTTGATCAAGGGACACACTATTCTTTCGCGACACTGACACTATCATACTAGCAGTACCGTGAGTGTGATTCTTTTGCCGGAGTCAGATCTGTTTCACCAACGGCCATCCTACCAGTTAAATGAAGCGAAAAAGGACACGAGGGGACATGGGCCACGTCGCCCCGATTCCCTTCTCCCATTCGATTCTACGATGCCTGCCTCCGCGTGCGTCCGATATTTTTTTTGGTTTCACGTGTATGCGATTCCTTCCCTTCGTCGCTTATACCTCTATTCTGAGCTCCACGCCCAGCCAAATCCCTTCCCCCTCCACGGCCAGCCAAATCCCTTCCCCCTCCACGGCCGGCCAAATCCCCTCCCCCTACACCCGGTGGCCGCCCCCTCTCCTTCATCCCCACGCCTCTCTTCCCCAGCCGATGTCCCACGCTCGCCCCCTCCCCACACCCGCCTGACCAAGACGCCCTCCGCCCCCCGGCTAGCTAGCCTCCCCACGCCCATGCCCGTCCGTCCCTCCCTTCACCCTTAAGTGTGGGACTCTTTCCCTCCGCCCCCACGCCCGGCCCCCTCCCCTTCGCTCCTCCACCTCCGGCTGTGTAACATCCCAATTTTTCAGAGCTTTAAAAGTCTTTTGAATAGTTGTAGTGAGAAAATTCACCATCGGGATTTATTTGTTTTTAATTCAAAAGCTTAATATTGGACTTTGAGTAACAAAACAATTTAATATGATTAAAGTCAACATGAACAATAGTCAAAACTATTTTATTTGGATTCTATGAGCTTGGTTATATTTTTTGGAATTTTCTGGAATTTTTCCATGTTCATTTGCTATTTTCTATTGCCATTTGGAATTTTTGCTACTTTATTAAAATGAAAAAACTAAAATAAAATCTCAGATTTCTCTTGGGCCGAATTTCCTCCAATCCGGCCCAACCCTATTATGCTCCTGGCCTTTTTTTTTTCCTTGTAGACGCATCTCGTTTTCCTTGTGAGCCACCACCTCCGGCCCGTTTTTTCTTTTTCATGCGTGCCTGAAGCCGCGCCTTCCTTCCTCAGGCGTCAAGCGGGTGGGGAGGGCGCCACGCATCTATCGTCAACCTCCGGACTCTTGGTCCGGAGGTTTCACAGCCGCCGCCTCTCGCGTGGAATCCACCCTTCCGGAACCCATTTAAGGAATCGATCGCGCTGTTTTCTTTGCCTCGCCTCCTCCTCAAAACCCTAAGCCGCCGCCACTGCTTTCGTGCTCGTCCTCGCCGAATTTCTCCTAGAAGCCCCTTACACCGCAAGCTTCCTCACGGAATTCCTCACCGTCCGAGCCTCTTCGCCCGAACCACCACCTCCTCCGGGTTCGCAAGGGTGAGAGCTTCCTCGTGCTCCCCTTCAATTCCTTTGGGCGCACCCGAATCGCCGAATCCACCGTTCCCGTGCACCTCGCCGCCGCCAAGGTCGACACTGCCGCCGTCTAGTCGCCGCCGGAGCCGAGCCACCACCGCCTGGAGCTTCGCCGTGCTTCTGGGATTTCGTTTGGGTAACTCACCACGTCCTTCTCGCCTCCGTTCTTCCTCGCGCAGCTCAGCCCTCGTCGCCGGCCATGGCGCCGCCCTTCTCTATGTTGGCCTTTGCTGATGTGGCGGCCAAGTCAGCATCCACATAGGCGCCACATCGCCTTTTTGCCCATGTGGCAGCCCGGTCAACGTCCTTGTCATCGGCCACTTGGCACACCCACAGATCCAACCCGATTCAATCCACGTAGACCTAGTCCACATACACCCTATCTATGCCATGGGTCCCACCGACAAAATCAATTTCGTTAATTCTTTTTCACTGATTTTCCATTCTTTGATGTCATCTTTGGCGTCATATATCCTTTTTCCTTGAGAGAAATAAATCGAGAAATCCATGAATTTCATTATTTCATGTAATTTCAACATTCAAAGCCCATATCTTTTGCATCCTAACTCCAAATTCATCCATTCAAATTTCTAAAGTCGTCTAAAATCCAGATCTATCTATTGGAGATTTTTAATTATTTTATTGGAGTTATTTGCTTCTGTTATTTATTTAGTTTGTTTGTTTGTCTCGTTTGCGAGTAGACTTGTTATTTGTTGGAAGAGTTGAAGAAGAAGGAGCTTTCAAGACCGGGACCAATACCTAAACTTATTCCAAGGCAAGCTATGCCCTTGACCATTTTGCTTCCCGTTTTATTAAAGTATTTTAATTCAAATTACTGCATCTTAATTCAAGTATTTATTTAAAAGCTTTTGGGTGTAGATGTAAATCCCTAATTGTTATGCCTTCCTTGTAAATTGCTATGTCTAAATTCTTTGTCACCCTAGTGATATTTAGTTGGTATATTGTAGCACCAACGTGGGTTGGTTAGTGCGATTAGATTGCTTAGCCATGCCACGAATCACTTGTCATGTAGATTGCTATTATAATTTGATTAAGTGAATATGCAACTATGTGATAAAAGCTGTGTGCACTTGTGTATTGTGAAGCATGTGTTGCACTTAAAACCAAGCTGGGTGGGAAATGATTTAGGCGAGGCAAGTGGTGAATCTTGTGTGATATGGTGGGTCAGGTGCTATTTTGGTGGAGCTGTGTGCATGGGTTTGATAAGTTTGTGTGCATAGGGATTGTGGTAATCTTGCCTTGGTCAATTAAGGACCTCACCATGTGCGCCATTGAACCGAGCCCCACAATGCGACCACATGCTGTTATGGGGCGGGCCTAGCATAGTAAGACGAATGTCAAAATGCTTTGTTATGATTAGTGCTAGCTACACTAATTGTATCTTGTGGGTAAAGTGTACAACCTCTGCAGAGTGTAAAACTATTGAATAGCGGCGTCATGATCATGGACAATGCTCGGGATTTCACACTAGGGGTAGATCTTCATAAAAGCGTGTGGGAAGGGAGCCGTGTGGTTTAAATCATCGACTATGTGCTAAAATTGTCTAGGCTTTGTGTGCGTCTTTGTGAAATAAATTGTTACACTATTATTGTCTATTTGTTTTGCTGTTTCAATCTATTAATTGTATTCAATTGCAAAAGTCGCATTTATGCAAAAGAGCCACAGAATGCCTTTCCCTTGTAAGAAGCCAAAGATGTATATTTTGCATCTCGTGGTGTGGCTTGCGATGCGGTTGTGTACTCACGCTTGTTTTGACGAATCAAGCGAGGAGGAGTCTTCACCAAATTCGAGGGCGAGTATCTTGAAGGTGCTGATCGTGAGGTCTGGATCGATCGGTTACTGTGGTGAATCGATGGGGCGCCACTTGCGCTGCTTCATTGCCGTTTATTTTCCTCTGTTAGCCTGCGTGGCTTGAATAATTGTAAACTTCGACCTTAAGGTCAAAACCATTATTTATTAATCAAAATTATTCGTTTATGCTATTATTAAGCTTGTATGGATCGATTTCCACCTTTGTTATCCTTTGTGTGCACTAAGCGTGATCTGGGCTAGTCGTTGAACCTGAAGGGTCTGAATTGTAATTTCGGGTCCCGGCGAAGTGGTATCGAGCCATCTTGTTCGTAAGTCTAGACCTTAGTTAGATCGGCCGTTTAAATGTCCAAACTATTTTCTAAAAGAAAATTTATCTGCAAGACTAAATTAAGCGCTTAACTCCTCTCATATCTCTCTCGACTCATCTATTGCTATAATCTCTCCTCTTTTCACTATTTAAAAACTTGGTTCTTACCTTTTATGCGCTGGACAGATGCCGTACCTTGAGACCTTGGAGATCGCAGCGGAGGACTTGCCGCAGAGCTATGGAAGCTGCTGCAGACGCTCGGAGGCTTTGATCGCCTGATGTACCGTGGGCGGCGAGTACATAGTCAATGGGCGAGATCGTGGTTTGGTCTGCCGCCCTAACGGTCTATGCTCGGAGGAACACTAGAGGCGGCACAACCCTTGGACATCTCGGTCAGGAGGATCACCTTCACGAGGAATCCAGAGTCATCACGCTGACCATACTCCGAGTCTGCCACATCTCGCAGGAGAAGCGCAAAACTCTTGTCTTCGCTACCATCCTGTAGGCGCCGGGGAGCTATCTGCGCTTTCGCGTCTCTGACGGGAAGGCAATGCCACAATAGTGCATCTTCTTGCGATTCAATGTTACTCGGAGGAGTCAGTCCTTGGAGATGGCCGCCATCGGTGAGTCGCCTATCGGGCTGGGAAGAAGATGAGGAGAGGATCGCCGCCTTAGAACAAGCACTCTACGGTCAACATGAGATCGAGGATGATCAAGAGGAAGATCCGGAAGAACGAAGAGGATCAGGAGATTAGGAGAATCCAAAGAGAGGTTACACGACTTGGGGACCAGCAGAGCTGCCTGACAAATGGAGGAGCCACCAGACTGCACCCAAAGATACTGCTCAGTTGCACCGATCCGGGACATCGTAACCGATTCATGAGGATGCCCGCTCACTTGAAGTCTACACCAGGCGGGGCGTCGCCGTGGCTTTGGAGGCTTTCTCGAGTAGTAGTTCGTTTAAGTTCCAGTTTAGTCGAGCTTAGCGATTTCCCTTTGAGTCACCATTTAGGCGGTAGCTTGTGTGCTTAGGTTAGCTCTATTTTCTTGTGTGCAAGTATGAGTACGCAAAGGCCCTTAGGCATTTGTTGCGACCATGCTAGTAAGCTATTAATAAAAGGTTATTGCATTGAGTTTCTTGAGTCAGGTTTGTTGGGTTTAATCTATTCCCTGTCTAGTTCTAAACTCATCTCGTGCTTGCTACCTTCTCTAACCTATGGAACTTCACGGATGGTTCGGACTAAATCCAGCTACGCAAGTGGATCCGGCACCCAAAGACAGATGATAATCAAACCCCGCGAGGACAAGCCACCCCAAGCACCACCCCTTGACTTGCAGAACTTTGGAGCCTTTATGGCAGCACAAACTCAGATGATGTATACAATGATGAACCAGATGCAAGCCATGAACAACAACAACGGAACAATCGTCGGGGAGGCCCTGTCACTCGGGGTTATCGGGGACCATCAAGTTGGTCAATTCATGAGGACTCGTCCGCCAACTTTCTCTGGACATGTCTCACCAAGAGAAGGCGATGATTGGCCAGCGTAATTGAGAGGAAGCTGCGATCACCCAATGCGGCGATCGCGAGAAGGTTTTGTATGCCACCCATCGGATGGAGGCATAGGCTGCCGAATGGTGGGAGAACCTGCAAGGCGCATGAGGCACCGAGAATATCACATGGGAGGAATTCTCATGACCTTTCGCCAATATCATGTACCAAGGCATTATGGATCTCAAGAAGGATGAGTTCAAGCTCTCAAGCAAGGGGTATGTCGATGTTGACTACCTAAATAAGTTTTCTCAACTAGCTCGCTATGCTCAGGAGGATGTCGCTCTTGTGACAGTCTCGCCGAACCGCTTCTTGAAGGGTTTGAACTCGGGACTACAAGTCAATCGCTTGCCCACACCTTCCCGGTTTCGAGTTGATTAACAAAGGCGTTGGTTATGGAGGACAAACGCAAAGAACTGGAGGATCACCGCAAGCGTCGGATGGCTCAACAGGGAAGCCACCAGCCACAACAGCAGAGGGCAAGGATAGTGCCACAGCAGTTTACTCGTTTCGAGCCGCAGAATTCGTTCAGGACACCTGCACCGCCTTCAGCACCTCGTCCTTTTGTTCAGAATTCTCGCAACCCCACGACAGTCAACCCCACCCTAGGAAACAACAGCCGGCAGGATGGGACAAGAGTGTGTTTGATTCTTGTCAACCAGGGCATTCATGTCGGTGTCCTCAAAGGGACTATCACTCCATCGCTTCAACCTAGGAGCAACACCGCCAAGACCCGGTCTGAGAACAATCAAGGAGTTTCTCGGGGAACGATCGGCCAGAGGGGCGCCTCGATCCGTTGTCGAGGTCGTGTTAATCACGTCACTCTAGAAGGAGCCGAGAAGCACCGAGACGTCGTCTTGGGTAAGTTCCTAGTAAATTCAATTACTGCATCCGATTACTTGATTTGATTAGGATTCGCATTCGTTTGTTTACGAGTTTTGCAACTAAGAATAAGTTGGAAGTTATGCCTCTTAAGCGTACTCTGTTAGTCCATGCGCTGGAGCGAGCTAAGTTCTAATATGGGTTGTTTAGGGCTAAGTTACTCATAGCCGGAGTTGAGTTTCTCGCTAACCTAGTGTCGAACCCGGAGCGAAGGATCCCGAATTCTCTGTGTTCATACATTAGTCGGGATAGCTAATGTACACAATCAAACAAAAGTGATAATCAAAACATATCACGCATTTTATTAATATTTATTCGAGTTTATTACAAAGGGCACGAGGCCAAATAAAGTAAAACACAGCGAAGGTATAATAGTAGTAGACCCAGCGATTAGCCACGAGTAAATGCGAAGCCTGACCTAAGCGTCAAGATCCTCACCGTCTTGGTAGATATCTTCTCTGAATAAAGATTATTCACAAGAGTGAGCACTACTACCGTGCTCGCAAGTTACACCAATATGGAATTGATATGCATGCATAAGGTAGACAAAGGATCTTGGCAAGGTTATTTTATGTAAGCGGCGGTTTTAATTTAAATAATCATATTAGATTACAAAGCCATTTTATACAATAATCTAAATCACCATTCTAAATAACAATAGTTTATGGTGGATAACCTCCATAAAAGATGATGGATATCCTCCAATCACAATGGCTACCCGCCTAATTTTCCCACAGGACTATCCATCCCGAAATTATCTGTTGAAATCATTTTAAAACCAAAAACAAAACTAACTCGAGTGGCTTTGCTAGCATGTCCATGACCGTGGGCGCGCTATTGAATAGTTTCTACTCTGCAGAGTTTGTACAACTTTACCCACACGAGATATTATACTCTTTGTGTCGGCCAATCCACGCTTCTAAGGCGTGTGTGAACAAACATCACAAGGCCGTTACAATGTTCTACCTCAAAGTACTTGTGCCCGCTAAGGTTTAAGCTTCCATTGGGTGGCCTGTCCTCAAAAAACCCCTCTTGCGCCAGATGGGAAAACTGTCTGCAAACACCCATACATACAACATAGCACAAATAACTAAGAGGTATTACAAATTATTTAGCCAGGTCCTGCCCATACAGGACATGTGGTTGTACGATAAGGCATAACAAAATGCGCTCAAAGACCGGTCCTCAATTTGACTTGGGCGTCATTCAATTAAAACCCTGGGTCTTAATCTTAACCAGACTAAGCCCGTGCATAAACCTGCACCCACCATTCATCCTTTTCGCCCAAGTCCAAACCCTTTTGATTTTATTTCTATAAAACCATCTTTACAAATTCTCTATGGTAAAACAATACCATAGTTTTAATTTTCAGCAAATTTTATTGAGTTGGCTAAAATTCTCCCAAAAACATAAATCATGATCTAAGTATTTGCGAAGCATTTGATTATTAAACATAATAATTTATCTAAAGTGACAAAGGAATGACATGGCAACATCAAAATTTGGCATACAAGGATAATAGGAATAACTAATTATTTAAGCGAAATTTGAAATACTTGAATAAAATTATGCATGCATTTAATAATTTAAAAACTGAATTTAATTAACTTTAAAATAATAGGGGCAAAATGGTCAAAGTATAACTTGCCTTCGTTGCGATCTGGAAAATCTAAGTCTTGAGAAGTATCAAATTCCAGGAATCGTCAAAGTCTAAACGTGAAAATAAGGCAAATCAAATAAAATTCAAATAAAACTCAGAAATACAAAATAAACCAAGACTAAATATAATAATTTTATTTTATTGAGCTAGATAATCAAATTATAAAATTTTAGAAATTTGTTTCACTAAATTTGGAGTTAGGATTCAATTATTATGAATTTTATAAATTTTAACCTAAATTTGATATTTAAAAGAATTCTAAATTCTAAAACAGAACTAAAATGAACTCTAAATTGAATTATTATATTTTATTTAGTTAGATAATAATTTTCTAAAATTTTAGCAACTTGAATCATCTAATTTGGAGTTATAATGCAAAAGTTATGAATTTTACAATTTTTAAACTAAATCATTATTTAAACAATTTCCTGAATTATTTTTCTAAAGAGAATTCTAAATATTAGCATGATGACGTCAGCGATGATTTTCGAATTTAAATGAATTTGAATTAATTTTCCGACAAAGGGGCCCAGTGACATAGGCTCGGCTCACATGGACCATGTCCACGAGCCCCAGCCCGGAGGGTGTCTTTGGTGTGGCGATAACGAGGATGGCGTGGCCGCCACGCTGCTGCCACGCCGACCCGGAGCTGAGGTGGCACCTCGTTGGCGCCGAGGTGGCGAGCCTCGTCGGCTCGGCGGAGCGAACTCGGCAACACCCTCGCCGCGCTTCTGGCGCCACGGCGAGGGGCGCGAATGGGCGATTCGAGAGAGGAGGAGCTCACGAGTACCATGCTCACTACCTTAGCGGCGTGGACCGAAACTTCGGCGGCGACGAGGTTTAGCGGCGGCGTCTGGCGTCGAGGGCGAGGTGCTCCGGGGTCTTGGGGCAAAATGGGTGCATGACCGCCGGTGTCATGATGATCTGGCGATGTCGAAGATGAGGACGACGGGGTCGGCGGGCGTGACCTCGCGGAATCGAAGAATTTCTTGCCGGTGGCCGTGAAAGCTTGAAATTCAAAGATTAGAGGAAAAGAGAGAGGCGGCGAGGGCTCGGGTCGAGAGTAGGGCTTCCCGAGGCTCCCTTATATAGGGGTCGGGATGGAGGAGAGGAGGATCGAACACAATGGCGGCGGCGTTTATGGCATCTGGCCGTTCGGTGAGATCGTGCGAAGAAGGGAAGGGTGGCGCGATCGGGTGCGGCATTGATAAGCGACTTAGCGAGTAAACGTGAGTGGAGAGGGAGGGATTCATGGGTAGTGGAGCTCGGCGCAGCCTTTAATGGCGTGAATGGCGGCGAGAGGAAGACGGGACGGAAAGAAGAAGGGTCACGGCCGTAGGATTTCCATCAAGGGTTGAGTCAAACCAAATCGTGTGCGTGTGTGGACCGTCGGATTAAGATCCGACTTGCGGTAATAAGAGGGAGGCGGATTGAGTGGCGGGCTGGGTCAGTGCATCGCGTGAGTAAATGGGCGAGCCAGTTTATTAAAAAATCTGTTTTTTGTGATTTTCTTTTCCTTTTCTATTTTAATTATTCATTTTAATTCATTTGACTTTAGAATATAGCAAAATAATTCCAAAAATTCTAGAAAAATTCTCATAAATTATTAGAGACATTTTATACTTAATAAAATTATTTCCAACTTAAACTTGATAATAAATTTTGTAGTTAAATTTATTTTAGCCTTTACTAATTAAGAAAAAGTTTTAAAAATTTGAATTTCCACAAAAATAAATAGTTTTAAATTTTCTCTGAAATTGAAATTTTGGGCTGTTACAAACCTTCCCCTTAAAGGAATCTCGACCAGAGATTGATTTAACCAACAAGAAGATGGGGATACTCGCCTTAAGATCTTCCTCTCGCCTCCCGGTGGCTTCACTTTCAGGTGGTGGCTCCTTGAACTTTATATGATCGGATGATCTTGCTCACAGTAACACGCTCTGCGGCGTCTAAAATCTTGATTGGTTGTTCTACATAAGTGAGGTCTTCTTGTAGATCGATACTCTCTAAAAGAGTCGATCCTCTGGCACTCGAAGGCACTTCTTTAGTTGTGACACATGAAAGGCGTTGTGTCTTTACGAGACAAGGAGGTTGGCGGTTCAAGCGATAAGCGACTTCACCTCTTTTTGCCAAAATTTTGTAAGGACCCACAAATGCAGGTGCGAGTTTTCCTTTGGTTGAAACCTTCTTACTCCCTAAGTGGAGTAACTCGAGATAAACAAAATCTCCTATTTCAAATGTCAATTCTCTTCTTGATTGTCGGCATAACTTTTACATCGGGTTTGAGCTACTTTCGACGTTCTCTTATTGCTTTAACCTTGCTTTCAGGCGTCTTTGATCAATTCCGTCCAAAGAATTGGTGCTCTCCTACTTCATCCCAAAGGAGCGGAGTTCGCATTTTACGCCATATAAAGCTTCAAATGGAGACATCGTAAGCTAGCTTGATAGCTATTGTTATCTGAGAATTACGCAAGGGTAGATTCTTGTCCCAACTTTTTCCATAATCTAAGGCACATGCTCGAAGCATGTCCTCAAGAACTTGTTGACGTTACTGTCGACCATCCGTCACGAGGGTGATAAGTTTGATCTTGAAATTGAGCTGGTTCCTAAAGCTTCATGGAGACTCTTCCAAAATCGGGATGTGAATCGGGAACCTCTATCGAGACAATCTTTTTGGGTACACCATGTAAACAAACAATCTTGGCCACATATAATTGGCTAGTTTGCTACTCGATAGGTGGTCTTGATTTGGAATGAAATGGGCCACTTTGGTCAATCGGTCAATTATCACCCAAATGGAGTCACATCTGTTTGGGTCCTAGGAAGTCGGTAATGAAATCCATACCAATTTCTTCCCACTTCCATTCGAGAATCGATAGTGGTTGCAACAAACCAATGGGTCTTTGGTGCTCTGCCTTAACTTCGTTGACATATATCACAATGTCACGATTTACTTCGCGATTTCTCGCTTCATCTTGACCCACCAATACTTCTCCTTGAGATCTGGTACATTTTGGTACTTAGGGATGAATGGAGTAGGGTGATTCATGAGCTTCTTTTAGAATTGATTTTAATTCCTGGCGATTAGGCACACAGATGCGATTTTCAAACCATCTTGTTCCTTGCTCATCCTCGAGAGAATCACAGGGCTTTGCCTCTTCTCATATTCTTTTGATTTCTTTGATGTCTTCGTCTTCTAACCTGCTTTTCTCTAATCGACTCAAGAGTGGGTTGAACTTCAAAAGCATTGACACATCCTTGGTTGACAATCTCCAGATTTAGATGCTTGATTCTTCATACAATTCGGTGATTTTTACGAACCGGGATGGTATTGCATCGCCTTTCTACTCGGGGCATCTGCAACTACATTTGCTTTACCCGATGATAATGAATTCCAAGGTCGTAATCTTTTATCGGCTCTAGCCATCTTCGTTATGCGAGGTTGAGTTACGACCGAGTAAAAATGTATTTCAGACTCTTATGATCCGTGAAAATCTCACAATGGTTACTAATGAGATAATGCTTGCCAGATTTTGAGCATGCACAATTCTTTGCTAACTCGAGATCATGAGTCGGATAATTTCCTTCGTGTGGTCTTAATCGGCGAGATGCATAAGCCACTACTTTACCTTCTTGCATAAGTACACATCCAAGTCCTTGACGGGATGCATCACGTAAGATTTCAAAGTCCTTATGAATATCGGCGAGATAACACCTTGGTGCAGACACTAATCTCTTCTTGAGTTCTTGGAAACTCTTTTCACGAGCCTCTGTCCATTCAAACTTTTCTCCTTTTTGAAGTTGAGTCATGGGTCTTGCTATCTTGGAGAACCCTTCAATAAATCTGCGGTAATACCCGCTAATCCAAGAAACTTCTCACCTCTGAGGCAGACTTGGGTTGTTTCCAATCCATTACGGCTTCAACTTTGATCGGATCTCTGCAACTCCTCCTGTGACACAATATGTCCAAGGAATGCCACTTGACTTAGCCAAAATTCGCACTTGCTAAATTTGGCATAAAGTGATTTTCTCTGAGTTTTCCCAAAATTATTACGAGATGATCCTCGTGTTCTTCTTCATTCTTTGAATAAATGAGAATGTCATCGATGAACACAACCACAAACTTATCCAGAATTCCATGAACACTTTGTTCATCATATTCATGAAATAAGCGAGGCGTTTGTCAAACCGAACGACATCACTTTGTGAATTCATCTGATCCATATCTGGTTGTGAATGCGGTCTTGGGATATCTTACGTGCGATCTTGATTGGTGATAGCGGATCTCAAGTCAATCTTCGAAATACACTTGCTCCCTTTAATTGATCAAACAGATCATCGATCCTAGGTAGCGGTACTTATTCTTGATTGTCACTTCATTAAGTGATCGTAATCCACACACATTCTCATACTATTGTCTTTTTTCTGACAAAATATCGACGCTCCCCAAGGTGATGAGCTTGGCCGTATATAACCTTTGCTTTTAGTTCCATTATCTGTTTTTCATCTCTGCCAACTCATTGGCCAGGCATTACTGTAGGGTCGCTTTGAGATTGGGGCGGTCCTCGGAACTAAGTCAATTATAAATACTACGTCCTGTCGGGTGGCATCTTAGGAGTAGTTCATTAGGAAAAACATCAGGAAATTCTTGTACCAATTTGGTATATCTTCAAGCTTTAACTCTTTCAAGTCGGTTAGAACCGATCTTCCTCGGTACTAGTCTTGGGCTTGAATTCCACCGAGATTCCTTGCTTATTGGTAAGAGCAATAGACCTATTGGCACAATTTATTTGTCCTTGATTCTTGGCTAGCCAATCCATTCCAAGAATCACATCCAAACCTTGAGAATGCAAAACTATCAAATCTGCTAGGAAGGTTACTCCAGATATTTCAAGGGTAAGGTTTGGGCAAAGATAACTAGTTCTCATTTACGAGCAGGGAGTGAATTATCATAGGATTATCTAAAGGAGAGATAGGTAACCCATGTTTTCCCACAAATTTATTGGAAACAAAAGAGTGCGATGCTCCGGAATCAAATAGAACTAATGCTGGTACTGAATTGATTGGAAACGTACCAAGGACGACATCCGGTGCTGCTTGAGCTTCCTCTGCGGTAACGTGGTTCACACGTCCCTTCGTATACTGGACTGCCGGCTTTTGATTGCCACCGGTGGCTGGAACTCCTGGTGCTGGCCTAGCAGGTGGTGCACCTTGCAGCTTCTTAGGGCATCTGTTAGCATAATGCCCGTCTCGTTCTTGATGGAAACAAGTCACCCAGATTCTTGATGAAATCGGATTCTTCTGCTGAGACTGACCTCCAGTTGAGTTGCTACGGAATCTGAAGTATTGGGTATTGTGTTGGTCTTGGAGCTCACGAGTGTGGAAGATCAAATCCTCCACGCCGTTGGTGGTGAGTCAGTAACGCGAGGCTTGGGTTGTCCTCGACATTGTACTTCGAAGCGCCATCCTCCGCTAGTTCTCCATCTGCAGATGTTTGGCCTCTGGCGCTTTATTCACTAATCGCTGGAAGTCGGTGTAGTCATTGGAGACCAACCGGTGAGATCTCATCGTTTAAACCATCCATGAACCTTTCTGCCTTTCTTCATCACTAGCCACATCTGTTTGGGGCATAGCGAGCAAGTGGTTGAATTTGTGCGGTATTCCCCCTTGTAAGGTTGCCTTGTTTGAGTCGTGGAACTCTTTCTTCTTTAGGGTCATTATCCTCAAGGAATATGTGCATGGCGGAAAGCCCGCACAAACTCCTCCCAAGAGATAGTCTGCGCATCGGCATGGGAGATGTTATAGTTATCCCACCATTACGATGCGGGACCGGTGAGTGATGAGAGGCAAACAGACTCTCTCACGATCGATACATTGAGTGATATCCATTTCTTCCGATAGCACGGATCCATCATCGGCATCCATTGGCTCTGGCTTTGCTTTGAGAAGGTCGGACGACACGCATAAATTCGCCATGGTCAATCTTTGTGCGGTGGAGGTGGTGGTGGTGCTTGGCCGTCTTTGCTTGGTTGATGTTAATGGATCGAGCTAATGAGTCTATCGATGTGTCGATTGGCCATCATCCGCGCCAATCGTGCCCTTCACGTGGAGGAGGTGGTTGCGGACGGGGTTTTCTGTGTAATCGTTTGGATTTCCTTGGCCTTGAGCGCTACCATCACGGCGTGTGGTAACCATCTGTGGAATCTTCTAAAGACTCGTAATAGAGTATAGAAATAAAGTTCTAAGGAATAATATTTTTAACAGCCCAAGAACTAACAAGCACAAGACAAAAGAACCAAATTTTGCCAAAAATAGTCCTTTTATTATTTTATTTTATTGTTTGATTATGGCTATCACAAGAGACATTGATAGCTCATAATTAGCATCTAACGATCATATGAGATACTGACTAAGGTGTAAGAGGGTATAATCGGCTGCAAGTACTACCCTCTCTGCCTTTGTATATAGCCACTCTTCTTCCGCAAGCCAAATTTCTTACGCATCTAGCGGTCATTACGAGTATTCGCAGCTTCATCCAGAGTGTTCCCAGAGGCATAATCCATTGCCTTAGACAGTCCACTTGGTGAGTAAGCTCAGAGAGTCCTCATACTCAGCAGATCGAAAGGTGCTATCCAAATTTAGCCGGAATGTGCATGGGGTGGTAGTGAAACTTGAGTCTTCAAAATAATTGTTGTAAATGTGGCGTGGCGACGTGTTGCCTCTCCGCTGCATCCTCAAGTCCATCAACAAATTATCACGTCTCACCGGGCGTCGAAGATGTGGTGGTTTGTGTTTGGTTGAAGGTTGGCGTGAGGATTACTTCAAGTCTCCAACGCTCTTGGTTCCCCTTTATACATGTACCCTTGATAAGTTGGTCTCTGGTTGTAACCTAAGTGTTGCATCATCTTCCATAGAAGTGCTGACCAGGTGTCCGTGAAAATTCCATGGGAAATCCGGGTTGGTTGTTCACCATCTACAATTTAGAGAATAAGATGAGTTGATAACCATTTTAAAAAGAAGTGTTGAGAAGACTCTTGAATAGACTCAAAATATGTTTAGTTTTTGAAAAATAAATCCTTAAGAAAATTCTAAAGCCACGACCTACGATCGATATGGCTCGATACCACTTTTGTCGAACCCGGAGCGAAGGATCCCGAATTCTCGTGTTCATACATTAGTCCAGATAGCTAATGTACACAAAAAACAAAAGTGATAATCAAAACATATCACGCATTTTATTAATATTTATTCAGAGTTTATTACAAAGGGCCCGAGGCCAAATAAAGTAAAACACAATGAGCGAAATAATAGTAGTAGACCCAACGATTAGCCACAATAAATGCGAAGCCGCAGCCTAAGCGTCAAGATCCTCACCGCCTTGGTAGATATCTTCTCTGAATAAAGATTATTCACAAGAGTGAGCACTACTACCGTGCTCGCAAGTTACACCAATATGGAATTGATATGCATGCATAAGGTAGACAAAGGATCTTGGCAAGGTTATTTTATGTAGCGGCGGTTTTAATTTAAATAATCATATTAGATTACAAAGCCATTTTATACAATAATCTAAATCACCATTCTAAATAACAATAGTTTATTGTGGATAACCTCCATAAAAGATGATGGATATCCTCCAATCACAATGGCTACCCGCCTAATTTTCCCACAGACTATCCATCCCGAAATTATCTGTTGAAATCATTTTAAAACCAAAAACAAAACTAACTCGAGTGGCTTTGCTAGCATGTCCATGACCGTGACGCGCTATTCAATAGTTTCTACTCTGCGAGTTTGTACAACTTTACCCACACGAGATATTATACTCTTTGTGTCGGCCAATCCACGCTTCCTAAGGCGTGACAGAGCAAACATCACAAGGCCGTTACAATGTTCTACCTCAAAGTACTTGTGCCCGCTAAGGTTTCGCTTCCATTGGATGGACTCCTCAAAAACCCCTCTTGCGCCAGATGGGAAAACTGTCTGCCCGACACCCATACATACAACATAGCACAAATAACTAAGAGGTATTACAAATTATTTAGCTGTCCCCCCATACGGGACATGTGGTTGTACGATAAGGCATAACAAAATGCGCCAAAGACCGGTCCTCAATTTGACTTGGGCGTCATTCAATTAAAACCACAGGTCTTAATCTTAACCGACTAAGCCTGCATAAACTCGCACCCACCATTCATCCTTTTCGCCCAAGTCCAAACCCTTTTGATTTTATTTCTATAAAACCATCTTTACAAATTCTCTATGGTAAAACAATACCATAGTTTTAATTTTCAGCAAATTTTATTGAGTTGGCTAAAATTCTCCCAAAAACATAAATCATGATCTAAGTATTTGCGAAGCATTTGATTATTAAACATAATAATTTATCTAAAGTGACAAAGGAATGACATGGCAACATCCAAAATTTGGCATACAAGGATAATAGGAATAACTAATTATTTAAACAGGAATTTGAAATACTTGAATAAAATTATGCATGCATTTAATAATTTAAAAACTGAATTTAATTAACTTTAAAATAATAGGGGCAAAATGGTCAAAGTATAACTTGCCTTCGTTGCGATCGGAAAATCTAAGTCTTGAGAAATATCAAATTCCAGGAATCGCCAAAGTCTAAATGTGAAAATAAGGCAAATCAAATAAAATTCAAATAAAACTCAGAAATACAAAATAAACCAAGACTAAATATAATAATTTTATTTTATTGAGCTAGATAATCAAATTATAAAATTTTAGAAATTTGTTTCACTAAATTTGGAGTTAGGATTCAATTATTATGAATTTTATAAATTTTAACCTAAATTTGATATTTAAAAGAATTCTAAATTCTAAAACAGAACTAAAATGAACTCTAAATTGAATTATTATATTTTATTTAGTTAGATAATAATTTTCTAAAATTTTAGCAACTTGAATCATCTAATTTGGAGTTATAATGCAAAAGTTATGAATTTTACAATTTTAAACTAAATCATTATTTAAACAATTTCTGAATTATTTTTCTAAAGAGAATTCTAAATATTATGCATGATGACGCGTCAGCGATGATTTTCCGAATTTAAATGAATTTGAATTAATTTTCTCGGCAAAGGGGCCCAGTGACATAGGCTCGGCTCACATGGACCATGTCCACGGAGCCCCAGCCCGAGGGTCTGTCTTTGATGTGGCGATACGAGGATGGCGTGGCGCCACGCTGCTGCCACGCCGACCCGAGCCGAGGTGGCACCTCGTTGGCGCCGAGGTGGCGAGCCTCGTCGGCTCGGCGGACGGAGTTCGGCAACACCCTCGCCGGCGCTTACGCCACTTGCGAGTGGTGCGAATGGGCGATTCGAGAGGAGGAGCTCACGAGTACCATGCTCACTACCTTAGCGGCGGCGTGGGACCGGAAACTCGACGGCGACGAGGTTTAGCGGCGGCGTCTGACGTCGAGGACGAGGTGCTCCGGGGTCTTAGGGCAAAATGGGTGCAGCAGACCTGTCATGATGATCTGGCGATGTCGAAGATGAGGACGACGGGCCGGCGGGCGTGACCTCGCGGAATCGAAGAATTTCTTCTTGCGGTGGCATGCGACAAGCTTGAAATTCAAAGATTAGAGGAAAAGAGGAGGCGAGCGAGGGCTCTGGGTCGGAGAGTAGGGCTTCCCGAGGCTCCCTTATATAGGGGTCGGGATGGAGGAGAGGAGGATCGGGCACAGCTGGCGGGGCGGCGTTTATGGCATCTGCTCCAAAGTGAGATCGTGCGAAGAAGGGAAGGTGAGCGCGTCAGTGCGGCATTGATAAGCGACTTAAACGCGAGTAAACGTGAGTGGAGAGGAGGATTCGTGGGGTAGTGGAGCTCGAGCGCAGCCTTTAATGGCGTGAATGGCGCGGCCGCGCGAGGAAGACGGGGACGGGAAAGAAGAAGGGTCACGGGCCGTAGGATTTCCATCCAAGGGTTCGGAGTCAAACCAGCGTCGTGTGCGTGTGTGGACCGTCGGATTAAGATCCGACGGTAATAAGAGGAGGGAGGCGGGATTGAGTGGCGGGCTGGGCTGTGCACGCGCGTGAGTAAATGGGCCGAGCCGGTTTCGGCCCAAGTACTGTTTTTGTGATTTTCTTTTCCTTTTCTATTTTAATTATTCAGTTTAATTCATTTCAGCTTTAGAATATAGCAAAATAATTCCAAAAATTCTAGAAAAATTCTCATAAATTATTAGAGACATTTTATACTTAATAAAATTATTTCCAACTTAAACTTGATAATAAATTTTGTAGTTAAATTTATTTTAGCCTTAACTAATTAAGAAAAAGTTTTAAAAATTTGAATTTCCACAAAAATAAATAGTTTTAAATTTTCTCTGAAATTGAAATTTTGGGCTGTTACACCTAGTTATTCTAGACACCCAAACCATAGATGTAATCCTTGGCATGGATTGGTTAACCAAGCACAAAGCCGTGCTAGATTGTGGTAGAGAGTCATATAATCGAGGATACCAAAGGAACAAAGTGGAGTTCTAGCTACCTCGGTCGTAATGGGCATTTGATAGTCAACTTGACCTTAAGACCGTTGAGTTGGAAGATGTGCGGTCGTCAAAGAGTATCCAGATGTGTTCCCAGAAGAATTACCAGGAATGCCACCGGATCGTGACATCGAGTTTGTCATCGATCTAGTACCAGGAACAGCACCCATCTCGAAGAGACCTTATCGGATGCCAGCCGATGAGTTGGTAGAGATGAAGAAACAGATAGAAGAACTTTTGGAGAAAGGTTTTGTGAGGCCTAGTTAAATGCGCCATGGGGAGCGCCAGGTTTTGTTCGTCAAAAAGAAGGATGGAAGCATGAGAATGTGCATCGACTACTGAGCTCTTAATGAAGTCACTATCAAGAATAAGTACCCATTGCCCCGGATAGATGATCTGTTTGACCAGATGAAAGGAGCCGGAGTATTCTCAAAGATCGATCTGCGATCAGGTTACCATCAGTTGAAGATTTGTCCCAAGGATGTACCTAAGACCGCTTTCTCAACACGGTACGGACATTATGAGTTCCTAGTCATGTCCTTTGGTCTGACTAATGCCCCTGCTTATTTCATGAACATGATGAATAAGGTATTCATGGAATATTTGGACAAGTTTGTAGTTGTATTCATCGACGATATTTTGGTTTACTCCAAGTCAGAAGAAGAACATGCTTTGAACATTTGAGATTAATCCTAGAAAAGCTCGAGAGAGCATCGGTTGTATGCTAAGTTTAGCAAGTGTGATTTACGGAAAAAGGAAGTGGATTTCCTTGGTCATGTTATGACAATGCGGGAGTAGCAATTGACCCCATAAAGTTAAAGTCAGATTACATTGGGAACAACCCAAGATCACTACTCAGATTCGCAGCTTCTTGGGATTAGCGAGGATATTATCGCCGTTTCATTGAAGGATTCTCATCGATTGCTAAACCTCTTACGCAATTGTTGAAGAAAGAGAAAAAGTTTACTTGGACCCCAGCTTGTGAAGAAAGTTTTCAAGAATTGAAGAAGCGTTTGACTTCAGCCCCAGTGCTGATTTTGCCAGATATTCGCAAGGATTTTGATATCTATTGTGATGCTTCGCGTCAAGGATTAGGGTGTGTCCTGATGCAAGAAGGAAGAGCTGTAACTTATCGTCAAGGCGATTAAGGCCTCATGAAGAATTACCCTACCCATGATCCGAATTAGCCGCAGAGTGCATGCTTTGAAGATTTGGCGTCATTACCTCATCGAGAATCGCATGCGAGATATATACTGATCACAAGAGCTTGAAATATATTTTCACTCGATCGGATCTGAATATGAGATGAGAAGATGGCTAGAGTTGATAAAGGATTACAATCTCGGAATCCATTACCATCTGGTAAGGCCAATGTCGTTCTGGACGCCTTGAGCCGTAAGAGCCTTCGCAATGCTTTGGAAGTGAAAGAGCCTTGTTCGTAACTTCAAGAGGAATTCGAAGTGAAGCTAGAAGTAGTGTCTGAAGGATTTGTGGCGACCTGGAAGTGCGATTTACTTTAGAGAAGCGATTCGCCAAGCTTCACCAGAAAGACTCGAGTTCTCCGACATCAAGAAGAAGATGATGAAGGAAGTTCAAGGACTTCACGGTGGATGATCGAGGCATCTTGTGGATCAATAGACGTGTCGTGTCCCGGATATTGATGGATTAAGACACTAATTACGAAGGAGGCCCATGACTCAAAGTATTCGATTCACCCGGTAGTACTAAGATGTATCGGGATGTTAAGAATAAGTTTTGGTGGCGAATTTGAAGCGGACGTCGCGAGTTTGTTGCCTTGTGCGGCGTGTGTCGAAAGTCAAAGCAGAACATCGAAGCCCGCAGTCTGTTGCAACCCTTGAAGATTCCAGTGGAAGTGGGAGGAAATCGGAATGGATTTCATTACGGTTTACCCAAGACTCAATCGGGTTATGATTCGATTTGGGTAATAGTGGATCGTCGACTAAAGTTGCCCATTTCTTGCCACCAAGACCACGTACTCAGAGATCGTCTAGCGAGCTATATATGTCAAAGGTTGTCGGTTTGCATGGGGTACCTAAGAAGATAGTGTCGGATCGGGATCTCAGTTCACCTCCGATTTTGGCGAGTTTACATGAAGCCCTAGGGACTCACCTGAATTTCAGTACTGCGTATCATCCCCAGACAGATGGACAGACTGAAAGGGTTAATCAGATATTGGAGGATATGTTGAGAGCATGTGCGCTAGCAAATGCTACCCGTTGGGATAAGAGTTTACCATATCGCGAATTCTCGTACAACAACAGTTATCAAGCTAGTCTGCAAATGTCACCGTTTGAAGCTTTGTATGGTTGTGCTCAGAGAACCCGTTGAATTGGTCAGAAACAGCTGAACGTTCGGTCTTTGGTCCAGATATTATTCAAGAAGCAGAAGAGCAAGTATCCATGATCAGGGAGAGGCTAAAGATAGCTCAGTCGAGGCAGAAGAGCTATGCCGATAATCGTCGTCGTGAACTCAGTTTCGAACGAGAGGATTTTGTGTATCTCCGAGTTACGCCCCTCAAGAGGTGTGAAAAGGTTCCATGTCAAAGGGAAACTTGCCCCTCGGTATGTTGGTCCGCTCAAAATTTTAGAACGCCGTGGAGAAGTAGCTTATCGATTAGAATCGCCACAATCGCTAGCAGGAGTACACGATATCTTTCACGTCTCACAGCTGAAGAAGTGTCTTCGTGTGCCAGAAGAACAAGCCCCGTTGGAGTCAATTGAACTGAAGGAAGACCTCACCTACAAAGAGCAACCGGTCAAGATTCTGGATGTCGCAGAACGTCGGACCAGAAGCAAGACGGTTCGTTTTTGCAAAGTGCAGTGGAGCCACCACTCAGAAGGTGAAGCAACGTGGGAACGTGAAGAAGAGTTGAAAGCCGAGTTCCCTAGCCTTTTCTCCAACTAGCCTGAATCTCGGGGACGAGATTCCTTTAAGGGGGGAAGGTTTGTAACATCCCAATTTTTCAGAGCTTTAAAAGTCTTTTGAATAGTTGTAGTGAGAAAATTCACCATCGGGATTTATTTGTTTTTAATTCAAAAGCTTAATATTGGACTTTGAGTAACAAAACAATTTAATATGATTAAAGTCAACATGAACAATAGTCAAAACTATTTTATTTGGATTCTATGAGCTTGGTTATATTTTCTGGAATTTTCTGGAATTTTTCCATGTTCATTTGCTATTTTCTATTGCCATTTGGAATTTTTGCTACTTTATTAAAATGAAAAACTAAAATAAAATCTCAGATTTCTCTTGGGCGAATTTCCTCCAATCCGCCCAACCCTATTATGCACTGCCTTTTTTTTTCCTTGCTGGCAGATCTCGTTTTCCTTGGCAGCCATTCCCACCTCCTACCGTTTTTCTTTTTCAGTGCCTTGAAGCCGCGCCTTCCTTCTCGTCGTCGTCGCAGCAGGGGACCGGGGGCGCCACGCACCATCGTCAACCTCCGGACTCTTGAGTCCGGAGGTTTCACATGCGCCGCCGCCTCTCGCGTGGAATCCACCCTTCCGAACCCATTTAAGGAATCGATCGCGCCGTTTTCTTTGCCTCGCTCTCCCTCAAAACCCTAAGCCGCCGCCACTGCTTTCGTGCTCGTCCTCGCCGAATTTCTCCTAGAAGCCCCATGACATAAGCTTCCTCACCGAATTCCTCACCGTCCGAGCCTCTTCGCCTCAACCACCACCTCCTCGGGTTCGCAAGGGTGAGAGCTTCGTGCTCCCTTCAATTCCTTTAGGCGCACCAATCGCCGAATCCACTGTTCCGTGCACCTCTTGCCGCCAAGGTCGACATCGCTGCCGTCTAGTCGCCACGAGCGAGCCACCACCGCCGAGCTTCGCAGCTTACGATTTCGTTTGGGTAACTCACCACGTCCTTCTCGCCCGTTCTTCTCGCCTTTCAGCCAAATGCCGCCGCCATGGCGCCGCCCTTCTCTATGTTGGCCTTTGCTGATGTGGCGGCCAAGTCAGCATCCACATAGGCGCCACATCGCCTTTTTGCCCTTGTGGCAGCACGGTCAACGTCCTTGTCATCGGCCGCTTGGCACACCCACAGATCCAACCCGATTCAATCCACGTGACCTAGTCCACATACACCCTATCTATGCCAATGGTCCCACCAGACAAAATCAATTTCGTTAATTCTTTTTAGCAGATTTTCCATTGCTGATGTCATGCTGGCGTCATATATCCTTTTTCCTTCAGAGAAATAAATCAGTAAATCCATGAATTTCATTATTTCATGTAATTTCAACATTCCAAAGCCCATATCTTTTGCATCCTAACTCCAAATTCATCCATTCAAATTTCTAAAGTCGTCTAAAATCCAGATCTATCTATTGGAGATTTTTAATTATTTTATTGGAGTTATTTGCTTCTGTTATTTATTTAGTTTATTTGTTTGTCTCGTTTGCGAGTAGACTTGACTTATTTGTTGGAAGAGTTGAAGAAGAAGGAGCTTTCAAGACCAGGACCAAGACCTAAACTTATTCCAAGGCAAGCTATGCCCTTGACCATTTTGCTTCCCAGTTTTATTAAAGTATTTTAATTCAAATTATCGTGCATCTTAATTCAAGTATTTATTTAAAAGCTTTTGGGTGTAGATGTAAATCCTAATTGTTATGCCTTCCTTGTAAATTGCTATGTCTAAATTCTTTGTCACCCTAGTGATATTTAGTTGGTATATTGTAGCACCAACGTGGGTTGGTTAGTGCGATTAGATTGCTTAGCCATGCCACGAATCACTTGTCATGTAGATTGCTATTATAATTTGATTAAGTGAATATGCAACTATGTGATAAAAGTCAGTGTGCACTTGTGTATTGTGAAGCATGTGTTGCACTTAAAACCAATCTGGGTGGGAAATGATTTAGGCGAGGCAAGTGGTGAATCTTGTGTGATATGGTGAGTCAGTGCTATTTTGGTGGAGCTGTGTGCATGGGTTTGATAAGTGTGTACATAGGGATTGTGGTAGTCTTGCCTTGGTCAATTAAGGACCTCACCATGTGCGCCATTGAACCGAGCCCCACCTGCATTTACCACATGCTGTTATGGGACTGCCTAGCATAGTAAGACGAATGTCCTAAATGCTTTGTTATGATTAGTGCTAGCTACACTAATTGTATCTTGTGGGTAAAGTGTACAACCTCTGCAGAGTGTAAAACTATTCGAATAGCCGCGTCCGGGTCATGGACAATGCTCGGGGATTTCACACTAGGGGTAGATCTTCATAAAACTGTGTGGGAAGGGAGCTGTGTGGTTTAAATCATCCGGCTATGTGCTAAAATTGTCTAGGCTGTGTGCGTCTTTGTGAAATAAATTGTTACACTATTATTGTCTATTTGTTTTGCCTGCTTTCAATCTATTAATTGTATTCAATTGCAAAAGTCGCATTTATGCAAAAGAGCCACGTAATGCCTTTCCCTTGTAAGAAGCCAAAGATGTATATTTTGCATCTCGTGGTGTGGCTTGCGAAGCGGTTGTGTACTCACGCTTGTTTTGATGAATCAAGCGGAGGAGGAGTCTTCACCAAAGATTCGATGACGAGTATCTTGAAGGTGCCTCGATCGTGAGGTCTGGATCGATCGGTTACTGTGGTGAATCGATGGGGCGCCACCGCCGCTTCTGTTTCATTGCCGTTTATTTTCATCTGTTAGCCTGCGTGGCTTGAATAATTGTAAACTTCGACCTTAAGGTCAAAACCATTATTTATTAATCAAAATTATTCGTTTATGCTATTATTAAGCCAGTATGGATCGATTTCCACCTTTGTTATCACTGTGCACTAAGCGTGATCCTGGGCTAGTCGTTGAACCTGAGGGTCTGAATTGTAATTTGGTCCCGACAGTCAGTTGTTTCCCCACGCCTCACCCTCTCCCACATTTGCGTCCAGCCGCCCGCCCTCCCTCCCTCCCCCCACGCTCGCTCTCGCCCACGCCCGCCCACCGCCCACGCCACCCGCCCACGCCCTCCCCCCCGCCCTCACGATAGTACTCCTTCCCTCCTCCCCATGGCCCCCTCACCTTCGCTCCTCGCCTCGTGCCTGCCTCCACATCTCGCCCCCTCTCCCCACATCCGTGCCCAGCCGCTGACAGTGTGCTCGGCCCCCTCCCCTCCGCCCCACACCTGGCCTCCCCCCTTTGGGCTTTGGGCCGAGGTGTACTCGCCCTGCTGCCATGGTACCGACATCGATCACCGCACCGGCGATCCCTCCCTATTTCTGCTGCTGCTCTACTCTCAGATAAGTGTTAAAAATACTTCCCCTCTCTCTTCCTCTCTTCCCTGCAGCTATTGTTTCCCCGTGTCTTAGAAATTGATTTGTGATGATATGTTGTAGATTAGTAACATGTCTAAGTGCTCTAGCTTGATTACCGTGGCTTATGTAGTCAGTTTTGTGATGGTGTAATTCTTCTGTTTAGTCATTTATGATTATGCATCGATGGAATGTTGAATGAATGGATGAATGTATGTTTGAATGGATGAATGATGCTACATAAATGCCAGATGGTGATTTAAGCATGGGTCCTAGGCATGCTTATTGATGGATTATAGAAGGTCTTCCTTCTGGTTAGATGGTGATTTAAGCATGAGTCCTAGGCAGCATAGATGAAGAGATATTTGGAGTGCTGCTTCAGTTTTGATGTGTCCCTAAAAAGAGATTGCCTTTGGTCTTGAATTTTTTAGTGAGAGAATTTAGATCTGGGTGCGTCAGTATTAAATTTTGGTTAGGTTAACAATTGTCCTCAATTTTGGTAATTTACCTGTGAGTTTTAAGCTGTTTGAAGTAGCTATTTGGTTTTTAGTGTGTGGTGAAGAGACACTATCTTATTCACACAGGCCAAAAGGATTTAATTTGTCCACATCCAGCCTGTGGTGAGGTAATTACCTCATCCCTCTATAGATTTACACCTCGAGGGCTTCTCATAGAGTTCTTACTTTCTACTGCATTGTTGCATTTTTGCTTTTAATCCTCACCATATAGCTTCTACGTTCAGTTATCCTTTCCAAGCCAACCTTCGCATATGTTGTGTATAATGGTGCACAATTGTACGTAGTGCGATGCCGATTCCATCTAACTCAAGCTGTTTTGCTGATTTAATTAGTTGAATTTAATGAAACTTCACCTGATCTGTCCAGTACTTTGTACTATATGTTTATACACTCAATTGCTAGACACCCAAATTGTTGTGACTTTTGGAGCGATGGCTTCCAATGTACACATCCACAAGTGATTAGTTTGAAAAGAAAAAAAACATAGATGTGTGCCTTTTTTGTTGGTGAATCTTTTGGCTACGGTTTATTTGCATGTTCCAACAATAAACAGAATTTTCTTTTCAATCAGGTGGTACTGCTGTCCTATATGATCATAAAGTTGTCAGCAACTTCCATAAGTATCACCATAATTGGAAGAAAAAGAAGGATGTCCATATTGTCCAAGAGGCTCATGAAAAATTAGAGGCGAAACTATGCAAAAAAAAAAAACAAATTGCCTAGCTGGTGATAGTATCCCCACCATTATTGTTGATTTGTGTCATTTTGTAGATTAGTAATGAGGAAAGAGTTCATGTCTATTATGCTCGAGGTGAGGATGATCCAAATTTCTTTCGAAGATGCTACTGGTTACTTGACAAGTAAAAGTCCAACTCTATAGTGCCTTTTCTTTGCAAGATTCATTTACATCATTTATTGTAACCTATGGTCTTATATACACATAGGCCATGCTCTTTTTAGTAGATTGTCAGAGTAGTTTACTTTTCTGAGATCAATCTTCGACGAAGCTTCAACTAAAAATTGAAAAACAAAATATATGTTTATTGTTCCATATAAACCTAGCTTAGCATAGTCAGATTGAACACATCTTAGTCTATCTTGCTTTTGTCTATGCATCATGTATCAGATTGTACGTTGCCAACTACCTTCACAGTCCAACGTAATCCAAGACAAAAAAAAACTATATATACATGACGTTTACTACACGCACGCTGAAGCACGCGCCGAGCTCTAGTTACACATGGTACACAAGCAATATGCTTGATTTGAACCCCCGAAACAGACTCTGTACTAATACGTAATCAATAGCGGAGCTAATCCAAGCGTACGACGTGCACTGTGCAAGAGTCAAGAGTGGGAGCAGTCTATAGTTCATTACGAGTGACTGCCTCTACTACATAGAAACATCTTGTACACGATGTCTGGTCTGGCGACGAATGGACCTTTGCATGGCCTTCAGCTACAACATCTATTGTGTTGTGTGGATGGTTTTATACCGTAGAACATGATGTAACTCTTGATCTAAATCATCGCATTTCGATCAATCAACAAGAGATTGTGGATATCATGGGGATATGCTCATGATCTTAGGATGATGTTACAATTGGTAATGTCGTTTTCGGTTTGTCGAAACACGCGTTTTCGTCGAAGTTTGAAAAATTTGTCGAGGCGGTAGCGGTCGACCGCCACGGCGTGTCGAGTGCGGCGGGATCGAGCCGCATTGTGGATCTTGATCGAGACTAAGTATGCGGTCGGGCCCGCCATTCAATGGCGGTCTGATCGATTTTATGTTGTCCATCGGCCTAAGTGGCGATGAGTGTTGGGTTAGGTCAAGTTCATGGGTTTCTTGGCATATATGTTGCATGATGCATGTTTTGACTAACGTGGATCAAGTTATGAAGAACTTGTTCCCGGAATCGATTTCTTTGTCTATTGTTGTGTAGGTTGCTTGGAGCTCAACGACGGTCATCGACGAGGATGATCGGGACTAGGCTTGGAGAGCTGAGGTCCAGAACGATTGGGGATGCCAGTTGGGGTCAATGGAGTCAAGCATGGCGCAAGAGGGACAAAGGTGACCGAACAAACAGTTCGGTGCGACGGGTTGGATCAAACGGCGCGGGGGTCGGTGCAAGTACCATGGTGGTTTCGGTGGGAGCCGGATGGGAGAGACTTGCCGACATGATGAGAGCCGTTGGATCAACCTACACGTCGAAACATGGAGGTGCTCCACAAGAAGGGGGGACGCGGTTTTTAAAAAATCGAGAAGGGGTATTTTGGTAATTTTACCAAATACTGCCTTGGTGACCTTTTGCCAACCCGTGGCACAAGATGGCACATGATGAAGCGGATTAGGTCAAGAGGAGATGAAGACAGCGCTTAAAAATACGTGTGTGTGTGTGACCCGTTTGTGTGTGGGCCTTAACGGGAGCCCATTAGGGTTAATGCTTCTAGAAGATCTAAGCCTCCACTATAAATAGAGGAGGGAGGTGGCTGCACCCCCTTCAACCCTTTCATTGTTTTGACACCCTAGTTTGCTTAGGGAGAGGATTAGTAGAGGTTAGGGTTCTAAAGAGTTGGATTTGATTTCGTGCTCATGTATTGAGTCTTTGTCCTACATTGATGGAGTGGCTGTAAACCAATACCATATCAAATCAATCCGAAGAAAGTTCTCTCAAAGATGAGTTCATTTGCTTTCTTTCTCTCTATTTGATGATTTTGAGTCTTTCTTTGATCCGCGAGTTTTTGGTTGGTTTCTTGCCGTGATCTAACTTGCTGTGACATGTGGGAACCCATCTAGGATCATCTTGATCATCAATCACCCACGAGCAAGTCTCTATATCATATTTCGATTTTGGCTCGGTTTTGGAGCACTTTTCGTTCAAACTGAAAAATATAGGAACTTTGGCATGGATCTCTATGATCTTTGATTGAAATAGGTTTCTAATGTCTTAGAGAAGGTGTGTCTCAAATTTCGTGGAGTTTGGCCTTACGGATCAAAAGTTAGACCGATTTGAGTTTTGATTTTCGAACTGTTTGTCTTTGTTCATCGTGCTCGAGTCGACAAACTTTTGCTCGAGTCGTCAGGCCCTCTGGATTAGGGTTTGTGTTTCTCTGTTTTGGTCTTTTGCTTTGGGGATTTTGGATTGGATTCAATACTAGTCTTTCGCTGTACTGGTATATTGGTCTTCATAGCTTCCATAGCTATTGGAGTGAAATTTGTGTTGAATTTGATCAAAGTGAAAAAGTGAGCATGCTCCTATTCACCCCCCTCTAGTCGCCTTTTCGGTCCAACAAGTGGTATCAGAGCCCGGTTAGTTCAATCTTGATCTTAATCGGTCACTGAACTTGGCGATGGATAAGTACTCGGCCAAGCCGCATGTCTTCGATGGGCTCGACTATGCCTATTGGAAGAATCGCATGCGAGTCTTCCTTGAGAGCGAAGGACAAGCTATATGGGAGGTTGTTCGAGTCCCGCTCGTTTTGCACGAAGTTGCTTCGCTGGCTTCAGCAATCCTTTTGGCTAACAACAACAAGCCAAAGAATCTTCTATATGCTGGGCTTGGTAGACAAGAGTACGATAGGATTTGCAACCTTGAGACCGCACATGAGATTTGGCACACCCTCGAAACTTACCATGAGGGATCGTCCCAGATCAAGCAAGTGTGTCAGACGGTCTACAAGCGAGAGTATAACAAATTCGAGATGCGTCCTGGTGAGAGCATCGATGATATTTTTACACGCTTTAACAAGGTGATCAATCAGATGAGAGCTATTGACATTGAGTACTCTCAATCTGAGAATGCCACTCACCTCTTGGCTGCAATCAACACCAAGGAGTGGGAGATAAAAGGCTACTGCTATTGAGGAGAACGTCGATCTCTCTAATCTCACTTTGGAGCTGCTTTATAACAAGCTCAAAACTCATCAGATCAAGAGAGGTAGTCTTCCTAAGAAGGATAACATGGCTTTGATGGCTGATCCTCTCAAAGGGATTCCTGATGGTTTTTCTGAGTCTTCTTCTGGCTTTTCTCTTGCGTGTTTATCTGCTGTTCAAGGAGAAGAGTTTGAGAGTCTTCCTGAGGCTGATTTAGCTCTTTTAGTCAAGAAAGTCACACGGGCATATAAAAATATTAGAAACAAGAAGAGAGGTGACCCTGTGACATGCTATGAGTGTGGAGAGCTATATTATATCCGGGCAAACTGCCCTAAGCTGAAAGGTAAGAGCAACCACAAGGAGGAAAAGCCAGTTTGGAAGAAGCCTCAAGGGAACAAGCCCAAGTACAATGCTGCCAAGCTCATAAAGGCCGCTCACCGGGTCCTTACCACTTTTGGAGAGCAATCCATGAGCGATGTGGACTCCGGGAGCGAGGAGGACAAGGAGGAGGAGTTCCCTTAAGACAAGAAAGGGAAGGCCAAAGACTTCACCAGCATGTGCTTCATGGCCGACTCCGTCGACATCGATGCCAACGATGAGGTACCTCTCTCTTATGATGTTCTTTCTGCTAGATGCGACAACATGTTTGAGCAACTCGTGAATCAGGATAAGGCATTAGAATTTACCATGGCTAGGAATAAGGACTTAGAGTCACAAGTAGACAATCTGACGTTAGAACTTGCAAATGCTAAGACTCTTGAATCTGATGAATGTTCTTCTTGCCATGCTTTACATTCTGAATTTGCTAAACTGCAATCTGCTCATGATATTGCTTTGCATCAACTTAAAAATGCTAGGACTGAGCTAATTGATGTCAAATCTGCTCTCTGTAAAAAATGCTTAGAGTCTAGCAAGTTGGATGCTTCTGGTAATGTTAAATATAGCTTTTGCACTTTCTGCATAGAACGTGAACATGAAGTTAAGGATATTTTAGAAGCAGTTAGAGCTAAATATGCCAGGATTAAGGACACAATTGAGTCTACACCTTATGCCTCACGTGCAGCCTATAAGCTTGAAGTTGCTCATCTTAAGGAGAAACATGCTAGAGCCATTAAGGCCAAAACTTGTGAATCATGTGTTAACTTTGGAAAAGAAAATGCTTACCTTAAGGACACATTAGAGAAATTCTCTCAAGGTAAGAAACAGTTAAACATAATTCTGGACACGTCTAAAACTCCTTATAAGAAGCAAGGTTTAGGATACAACTCTGCACAGGACACATCCAAACCTAATGTCATTCAGGTCTTGAAAAATGGCTTAGTTGAATTCAAAACCCAACCTGCAAAAACTGTTTTTAAATCTGCAGGGTTTGTCCAACCTTCTTTTGAGGCAAAAGGTTCTTCTCCCAGTGGTACCAATTACCATTGTACCTATTGCAAGAAGAGTGGACATTTGGTAGAGTTCTGTTGGCGTAGGTTAAAAATGCTAGGAGAAATATTGCTAGAATTTTATCTCATCAACCTAGAGCTTTTATGAGACATGGTCACTTAGAAAATAAGAAACCTGGACTAGGATTTGTTTCACATGCTTCTCATGTTCCTAGACATGATGCTTCTCATGTTAAAGTAATCACTGCTCATAATAGAACTCCTAATAAAATCAATGATAGCACTTCTACTTTGCATACTACTCACAGGCGTGTGTCTCAGTACTGGGTTCTCAAGTCGCTTTTAACTAACCCCAGTATTGAGACACATCGTTATTTTGTGCCTTGATTTTTCAGGATCGCTGCAGAAGGAGGAAGAACATGTGGCTTGTCGACTCCGGCTGTTTACGTCACATGACCGGAGACTCAAGATGGTTCACTTCCTTCACGCGGTCGACGGGTGATGACTTCATCACCTTTGGAGATGATACACAAGGGCGAATTGAAGGAACGAGATCAATCAAGGTGAATGACAGATTCATCTTGAAAGACGTCGCCCTTGTGGACAAGCTAAGGTACAACTTGCTTTCTGTTTCGCAGCTTCTTGATGATGGCTACAAAACTCATTTTAAGAAAAATGCTTGTCGTGTGCTTGATTCTGCCAGTGAGCTTGTTTTTGGGATTTCTAGAGTTGGTAGAATCTTTGGAGCTGATTTTTCTGAATCTCTTGCCGGATCTCTTAAGTGTTTAATTGCATCTTCTTCTGATGTTTGGCTTTGGCACCAACGTTTGGGGCACATTGGTTTTGATCATCTGACGCGAGTTAGCGGTCTTGATCTCATGAGAGGTTTGCCTAAACTCAAAGCCATCAAGAATGCTGTATGTGTGCGCTGTAGGCATGGCAAGCAAGTTGCCGCCTCACACCCTTCATTGACTATGGTCATGACTGATAGACCAGGACAGTTGCTTCACATGGATACTGTTGGTCCTGCTAGGGTTCGGTCAATCGGTGGCAAATGATATATCCTTGTCATAGTTGATGATTTTTCGAGATACTCTTGGGTGTTCTTTCTTGCTTTGAAGGATGAGGCTTTTGATCACTATCATGATCTTGTTCTTCGTTTGGCCTCTGAACTTCCTGGTGCCTTGAGAGCGATCCGCAGTGACAATGGCACGGAGTTCAAGAATGCTTCTTTTGCCTCTTTTTGTGCTGAGCGCGGCATTGAGCATCAGTTCTCTTCTCCACACGTCCCTCAACAAAATGGCGTTATGGAAAGGAAGAACAGAACCTTAGTCGAGATGGCTAGGACGATGCTAGATGAGTATAGCACACCGAGGAGGTTTTAGGCCGAAGCTATTGCTACAGCTTGCCATATTTCAAACCGTGTCTTTTTGAGACCATCTTTGGGCAAGACTTCTTATGAGCTTCGATTTGGCAGAAAACCATCTGTTTCTCACTTTCGAGTCTTTCGATCAAAGTGTTTTATTCTCAAGATAGGGGACCTAGATAAATTTGAATCAAGGACTGGTGATGGTTTATTTCTGGGTTATCCTGCTCATTCGAGGGGTTTTCGGGTTTTGAATGTTGAAACTAACATTATTCAGGAGACATGCAATGTCACTTTTGATGAGACTAGTTCTGGAGCTAGATCCGATGTTTCAGGTAACTTACAAGTGACATAGAGCATTTTTGTTGAAGAAGATGAGGATGATTTCGATATTACTCCTTCACCTGCTGCTGATGTTCCTATCCAAGCTCCAGAACCTGCTACACTGCTTCACCTCCAATTGAGGCTCCTGCTGCATCTTCATCATCAGCAGTACCTATGGAGGTTGAGGAGATGATATCTCCCCTAGGCACTCCACTGCACATTCAGAAGCAACATCCTCCAGATTAGATGATTGGTAATCTTCATGAGCGAGTCACTCGCTCCAGGTATCATGATCCGAGTCTCTTTTCTCATTCTGCATTTGTAGCTTCTTTTGAACCCCGCGATATATCACATGCTTTATCTGATGCTAGCTGGGTCAATGCCATGCATGAAGAGTTAGAGAATTTTGAAAGAAATAAAGTATGGAACCTTGTAGAACCTCCTAGTGGTCATAATGTAATAGGAACCCGTTGGGTTTTCAAAAATAAGCAAAATGAGGATGGTTCTGTGTTAGAAACAAGGCTGGGTTGGTATCTCAGGGCTTTAGCCAGGTTGAGGGGTTAGATTTTGATGAGACGTTTGCTCCTGTTGTTAGACTAGAAGCCATTTGCATTCTTCTTGCATTTGCTGCATCTAAAGGTTTTAGGTTGCATCAAATGGATGTTAAGAGTACTTTTTTGAATGGTTTTATAGAGGAGGAAGTGTATGTTAGGCAACCCGCTGGGTTTGAGAATCCCAAGCACCCAGATCGTGTTTACAAGCTATCCAAAGCCTTGTATGGTCTTAAGCAAGCACCTAGAGCCTGGTATGATAGACTTAAGACCTTGGCTAAGAATGATTTTGAAATGGGAAAAGTTGATAAGACTATTTTCATTCTTAGGCATGTCAATGACTTCCTGCTTGTTCAGATTTACGTGGATGATGTTATCTTTGGTGGTTCCTCTCATGCTCTTGTTTCCAGTTTTTCTGAGACCATATCCAGGGAATTTGAGATGAGTATGAAGGGCGAGCTCAACTACTTTCTGGGGCTTCAAATCAAGCAATGCAAGGAAGGGATCTTTATCCATCAGACTAAGTACACCAAGGATCTGCTCAAACGCTTCGAGATGGGTGACTGCAAGCCGATCGCCACTCCTATGGCGACTTCGACTGCTCTGGATCCAGATGAGGAAGGAGAAGTCGTGGATCAACGTAAGTACCGCAGCATGATCGGCTCTCTTCTGTACCTGACAGCCTCAAGACCGGACATCTACTTCGCGGTCTGCCTCTTTGCGAGGTTTCAGGCGTCTCCGAGGACTTTAAATCGCCAAGCCGTTAAGCGCATCTTCAGATATTTATACTCTACCCTCCAGTATGGCATTTGGTATTCCTGCTCTTCTTCGTTGTCCATTCGGGGGTTCTCTGATTCTGATTTTGCGGGCTGTTGGCTAGATAGGAAGAGTACCTTGTGGATATCATGGGGATATGCCTGAGATCTTAGGATGATGTTACAATTGGCAATGTCGTTGACGGTTTGTCGAATCACGTGTTTTCGGCAAAGTTTCAGTTCTGTCAGGCTTCTGGCGGTTTGACCAGCCATTGTGGCGGTCTGACCGGCCATGCCTTGACTTGGTTTTTCTGAAATGAGTCCTTTGGCGGTCGACCGCCAAAGTGGCGGTCGAGCCAAACAAGTGGAGCGATCTCGACCGGCTTTGCTTGAGCGGTTAGACCGGCTATTGTAATCACTGTCGATTTTGGAGCTGGGCCAAAAATAGAAGGTGTAGGCAAGTGAGAAGGTGTACGCACTTGGTCTCATAATTTTGGAGCTTCGGGCAAAAGTTCTATTGGTTTGAAAATTCCAAGATGGGTTTGATTTCGAGGATGGAATTTTGGTTAAGTCATGGTGGCGGTCAAACCGCCCTTTGGTGGCGATCGGCCGGCGAGATGGTCGAGGCCGGCCAAGGTGGCGGTCGGCCGGCCAGATCTGGTTAAATCGTCGCCGTGGCGGCGATGTTTGCTGTTAGGTCAAGTTCATGGGTTCATTGGCATATGTGTTGCATGATGCATGTTTTGACTAACGTGGGTCAAGTTGTGAAGAACTTGTTCCGGATTCGTTTGCTTGTCTATTGTCGCGAGTTGCTTGGTGGTCAACAACGGTCAACGGCGAGGATGATCGGGACTAGGCTTGGAGAGTGAGGTCGAGCGATCGGCGATCTTGGGTGAGGTCAATGAATTCAAGTGTGGTGCGAGAATGGACAAGGGTAACCGAATCAGGCGATTCGGTCGATCGTTGATCAAGCGGCGGGGTCGGTGCAAGTGCCATGGTGGTTTCGGTGGGAGCGGATGGGAGAGACTTGCCGACATGAAGAGAGCGTGATCAACCTACGTGTGGGCATGGAGGTGCTTCACGAAGATGGGACTCGGTCTTTGCAAAAAGATCGAGAAGGGGTATTTTGGTAATTTCACCAAATATCGCCTTGATGACCTTTTACCAACTCACGGTGCAAAGATGGTGCAAGGTGAAGCGGATTAGGTCAAGAGATGAAGACGGCGCTTTAAAACGCGTGCGTATGTGTCCCGTTTGTTTTGGGCCTTAACGGGAGCCCATTAGGGTTACTCTTCTAGAAGGTCTAAGTCTCCACTATAAATAGAGGAGGGAGGTGGCTGCACCCCCTTCAACCCTTTCATTGTGTTTGAAACCCTAGTTTTGCTTAGGGAGAGGATTAGTGGAGATTAGGGTTCTAAAGAGTTGGATTTGATTTCGTGCTCATGTATTGAGTCTTTGTCGTCCATTGATGGAGTGGCTGTAAACCAATACCATATCAAATCAATCCAAAGAAAGTTCTCTCAAAGATGAGTTCATTTGCTTTCTTTCTCTCTATTTGATGATTTTGAGTGTTTCTTTGATCCATGAGTTTTGGTTGGTTTCTTGCCGTGATCTAACTTGCTGTGACATGTGGGAACCCATCTAGGATCATCTTGATCATCAATCACCCACGAGCAAGTCTTTAGATCATATTTTGCATTAGCTCGGTTTTGAACCTCCTTCGCTCAAACTGAAAAAGATAGGAACTTTGGCATGGATCTCTGAAATATTTAATTGGAATAGGTTCCTAATATCTTTAGGAAGGTGTGGTTCAAATTTCGTGAAGTTTGACCTTACGGATCAAAAGTTAGGTCGTTTTTCGTTTGGATTATCGGGCCGATTTTGTGATTTTCTGTTCATCGTCAGAGCGGTCGACCGCCCATTCCGAGGTCGAGACCGCTAGGCAAACCGGTCGACCGCCTGTGAGAGGTCGACCGCCCAACACTTTGAGATTTGAGTTTTGGTTATTTTTGGGTGTTTTGCTTTGGGGTTTGGATTGGATTCAATACTAGTCTTCCTTTGTCTTGGTATATTGATCTTCATAGCTTCCATAGCTATTGGAGTGAAATTTGTGTTGAATCCACCTTTTGTGAAAAAGTGAGCGTGCTCCTATTCACCCCCCTCTAGTCGCCTTTTCGGTCCAACATACCTCTAGCACTTGTCATTTCTTAGGCACATCTCTTGTCTCTTGGTCTTCTAGGAAGCAGTCTTCTATTGCACAATCCATCATGAAATTTGAATATGTAGTCAGCGCTAGTTGTTGTAGTCAGATTTTGTGGATGGTGTCCACTCTTAAGGACTTTGGGTTAAATTTTGCTAGTGTTCCTCTTTTCTGTGATAACACTTCTGTCATTAACATTGCTAAAAACTCAGTGCAACATTCTAGGACCAAGCACATAGACATTCGCTATCACTTCCTTAGAGGCCATGTTGAAAATTGTGATATTGTGCTGCATTTTGTGGAGTCCGAGGCTCAGTTAGCCGATATCCTCACTAAGCCTTTAGATCCAACAAAGTTTGCCACCTTGAGGAGTGAGTTAGGGGTAATTTATCCCTATGGGTTGGTTTGAGGTGGAGTTAGATCTTTTCTTATTTTACCTTGTTCATTTGATCTTTTCTTAATCTTCTTTTGAACTTTTTGATCATTTTGATCATTTTAGGCTTTTTGAGCTTTTCTTGCATCTCATTGTACCGTATTGCATTCATATGAAAAATCCAAAAAGATGCATTGTAATATAAGCTTTTCTGCTTATCTTTTAAAATTGATGAAGCTTTGCTTATTACCCTTTGGAGCTTTAGTATTTCAATTCTTGCTCAATGCCATGTCTAGTTCTTTGACTTGCTAGAATTATCATGCTTTCACATGTGTAGCTAAGTCTTTGCTGAATGAGTTAGAACTCTAAAAAACAACTTGAACTAAAACTACAATTTGTGGATGTTTTAGCTAGTTGCGCAATTAGTGCTCCTTTTGTGACATTGGCCCTGTCAAAATTGCTTTGTTGGCTCTTGAATCTAAAATTGATCATTACTTGACCTTCTTGTCCTTCTAAGAATCTAAAACTGCTCTTGTGAAAATAAAAAATAAAAAATTAATTTCAAGATTGTCTTATGCTTAAATTGTGCCAAACTACTCTCATGAGACTGCATGTCAAAGACATGAACTTGGAGATAATTTAATGATCCAGACGATCTCATGGGGACTGCTTGTCAAAACTGACATGAACCTCAAGATTTGTCGTCCTGGTAGAAGCTCAGGAAGAGTTTGTGGATGGCTCATAGTCCAGGATCTTCTTCACTAAGATATACCTTTAATCAACTTCTAGTCGAAGCGTAGGAAGAGTTTGTGGATGGCTCCTAGTCCAGGATCTTCTTTACTAAGTGAGACCGTTAGTCAACTTCAATATTCATTGCAAATGAAAATTTGTTGAAAAATGGGTGTTTTGAGAAAATTGAGCAAAATTATTCATATCAGGACCTGTTTGTCTCTTAATGTGATCGTTGTTAGTTTTTTTTATCTCACATTGATATTTTGACATGGCCATTATCATTTTAGGATCCCTGTTGATGAACTTGCTAAATTTGAAGCTTTGCTTAAGTTGATAAAATTCATTGCGTTACTTTGAGCCTTCTAGCTTAGCTTTGATATATATGTCTTAACATGATCTTGCTAGCGCTTTCAGGCTTGATATGTTCTTGTGCAATATTAGAAATGCTAGCTTGTTCTTTTGGGTACTCTCCAAAGCTTCTTGTAATCAAAAATTGAAAAAAAAAAGCCACTCCATTGCATTTCATGCATGCTCCTTCTTATGCTTTTTCCTCATTCTGCATTTGTTAACTCTAGACGAGAGGAAGGCGTGATTCCTTGATGACTCCATTGTCAAAGGTGGAGAAGATATTTCAAAGTGTGTAAAGGGGAGAAGTTATAAAAATGCTAAAAGGGGAGTCTTTTGGAGAAATTTGGAGAATTTAAAATTTTCTGAAATCTGAGGATCATAGTGAGGGGGAGTTTCTTATTTACATTCTTATGATCTTATTGCTATTTCTGAACTTGAATTGCAATTCTTGCACCTCACAATGATCAAGGGTCAAATTAGACAATTGTTCTTTCATATGGACCTTAAGTGAGATTTTGACTCTTTTATGAAAAATAAAGCTTTCTCGCTTTCTTTTGCCTTATCTCACTTACCTATGCTATTCTGAAGCTAACTTGGTCATTTCCGTTGCTTTCTCTTGCATTTGGACCAAGTTGTGCCTGTGTGCAAAAACGTCAAGTTTTTACTTTTCAAACCTCAAAATTTGCATTTGTGGGAAATTGCCAATGTGTTCATCAAGGGGGAGATTGTGGATATCATGGAGATATGCTCATGATCTTAGGATGATGTTACAATTGGCGATGTCGTTTTCGGTTTGTTGAAACACGCGTTTTTGTCGAAGTTTGAAAAGCTGTCAGGGCAGGCGTGGTCAGACCGGCGTTGTGGACGCGGTCAGAGCAGGCTCCGTTCAGACCGGCCATTCAATGGCGGTCTGACCGATTTTATGTTATTCATCGGCCTAAAGTGGCGATGAGTGTTGTGTTAGGTCAAGTTTATGGGTTTCTTGGCATATGTGTTGCATGATGCATATTTTGACTAACGTGGGTCAAGTTGTGAAGAACTTGTTCCCGGAATCGATTTCTTTGTCTATTGTTGTGCTGGTTGCTTGGAGGTCAAAGACGATCAACGGCGAGGATGATCGGGACTAGGCTTGGAGAGCTGAGGTCCAGAACGATCGAGAATGCCAGTTGAGGTCAATGGAGTCAAGCATGGCGCAAGAGGGACAAATGTGACTGAACAAGCAGTTCGGTGCGACGGGTTGGATCAAACAGCGCGGGGGTCGGTGCAAGTACCATAGTGGTTTCGGTGGGAACCGAATGGGGGAGACTTGCCGACATGATGAGAGCCGTTGGATCAACCTATACGCGGCGAAGCATGGAGGTGCTTCACGTAGATGGGACTCGGTCTTTGCAAAAAGATCGAGAAGGGGTATTTTGGTAATTTTACCAAATACTGCCTTGGTGACCTTTTGCCAACCCGCGGCGCAAGACGACGCATGATGAAGCGGATTAGGTCAAGAGGAGATGAAGACGACACTTTAAAATGCGTGCGTGTGTGACCCGTTTGTGTGTGGGCCTTAACAGGAGCCCATTAGGGTTAATGCTTCTAGAAGGTCTAAGCCTCCATTATAAATAGAGGAGGGAGGTGGCTGCACCCCCTTCAACCCTTTCATTGTTTTGAAACCCTAGTTTGCTTAGGGAGAAGATTAGTGGAGGTTAGGGTTCTAGAGAGTTGGATTTGATTTCGTGCTCATGTATTGAGTCTTTGTCCTCCATTGATGGAGTGGCTGTAAACCAATACCTTATCAAATCAACCCAAATAAAGTTCTCTCAAAGATGAGTCTATTTGCTTTCTTTCTCTCTATTTGGTGATTTTGATTCTTTCTTTGATCCGTGAGTTTTTGATTGGTTTCTTTCCATGATCTAACTTGCTATGATATGTGGGAACCCATCTAGGGTCATCTTGACCATTAATCACCCACGAGCAAGTCTCTAGATCATATTTCGATTTTGGCTCTGTTTTGGAGCACTCTTTGTTCAAACTGAAAAAGATAGGAACTTTGGTATGGATCTCTGTGATCTTTCATTGGAATAGGTTCCTAATATCTTAGAGAAGGTGTGTCTCAAATTTTGTGAAGTTTGGCCTTACGGATCAAAAGTTAGATCGATTTGAGTTTTAATTTTCGGGCTGTTTGTGCTGTTCATCGTGCCTGAGGTCTGACCGCACTTTTGCCCGAGGTTAGTCCGGCCCAAGGTCAGACCGCACTTTTGCCTAAGGTCAGTCCGGCCCTCTAGATTAGGGTTTGTGTTTCTCTGTTTTGGTCTTTTGCTTTGGGGATTTTGGATTGGATTCAATACTAGTCTTCCGCTGTACTGGTATATTGATCTTCATAGCTTCCATAGCTATTGGAGTGAAATTTATGTTGAATTTGACCAAAGTGAAAAAGTGAGCGTGCTCCTATTCACCCCCCTCTAGTCGCCTTTTCGGTCCAACAGAGATACCCTTGAACGCGAATGATCGGAACCGGACGGTCCCACCCCATACCCTTTTTTAAAGATAATATTTTTTAAAGGTAATTACAAAAATAAATAGTCGCCCCAAAAAAAATACAAAAATGTGTCCCTGTCGCCAGTTCAACTATCGACATGAACATGAACGTATCGCCAGTTGAACTGGCGACATGGACCCTATTGACCCCTATCGCTGATCCAACTACCTATCGCCAGTTGAACTGGTGACAGGAAGTTGAACAGTTCTCCTAACTGGCGATAGGTATCTAGCTATACTCCCCCCCAAACAAAAAAAAAATCGATTCATAATTCATTTTAATTCCAGAAAAAAAAAACAAGAGAGAGAAGGGGAGAGAGAGAAGAAAGGTAGCGAAGCTCTATTAGTTCGTCACAGAGGAGAGGTTGTCAGAGCATCGAATCCGATCGTGTCGGGACCCAAAAATACAATTCTCGGACCCTCAGTATATCTTGCACTAGTCCAGATCACGCTTAGTGCATACAAAGGACAACATCGGTGAAATATCAATTCCATATACAAAGATAACTAATAAATAGGCAAATAACAATAAACATCGAGTAAAGACCTTAAGGTCAAAGCTTACAATTAATGCCTCGTAAGGCGGAAAGCTCAATGAAGGCTGCAATGAACGAAATGGGATAACTCGGTGAAGCCCATCCATATGCCCACAGCAATCCAATAAGGGTCGCGATCTAGTTCTCCACGATCCTTGAAGTAGGCCTTGTTGGCTGGCGATTCCTTCACTTCTGCTTGATTCGTCAAAGCAAGCGTGAGTACACATCGTACTCGCAAGTCATACCACAGAAATGCAATTTATAGATGCGGGCTTATTCCAAAGGAATGGCATTACGTGGTTATTTTGCGTAAATGCAACATTTGCAATTGAATACAAATAATAGATTGAAAGCAAGTAAAACAAATAGACAAGTAATAATTTAATGATTGATTTCACAAAGACACACACACCTAAACAGATTATTCACATAGCCATATGATTTAGACCACACACTCCTTCCCACACGCTTTTATGAAAATCTACCCTAGTGTGAAATCCCGAGCATTGTCTATGATCATGACGCGCTATATTCAATAGATTGTTTAACACTCTGCGAGTTTGTACACTTTACCCACAAGATGTAATCAATCGGATCGGAGTGATCACAACAAAGCATTTCGAAAATTCATCTTACTATGCTAGGCCTGTCTCAAAACAGACATGTGGTTGTCAGAGGGCTCGGTTCAATGGCGCACAAGGTGAAGTCCTTAATTGACCAAGGCAAGACTTCCACATGCCAACTAAACCACACACCACACAGATTATTATTCACACAGATCACACAGATCACACACCACACATCCACCAATTCACACACCACCATGTCACACAGTTTCCACCAGATTCACAGATCCACCACTTGCCTCGGTCTAAATCTTTTCCCACCCAGATTGGTTAAGTGCAACACATGCCATAATAGCACACAGACACACAGTTTTATCACATAGTTCCATAGTCACTTAGTCAAGTTTATATTTGTAACTACATGAGATGGTGACTCGTAGCATGGCTAAGCAAACTAATCGCATCTAACCAACCCACGTTGGTGCTACAATAATACCAACTATTAAATAACCAAGCTAGGGTGACAAAAGATTATGGCATATCAATTAGACAAGGATGTTATAACAATTTGGATTGTTAACTAAACCCAAAAGCATTTAAATAAATACTTAAAGTAAATGCAATAATTTGAATCAAGATACTTTTAGAACACTGGGATTCAATATGATCAAAGGTACAACTTGCCTTGCTAGCAATGACGATCTTATTTAACTTTAATCTTCTACTTCCTTGATCTTCCACTCCTTCTTGATCAGCACTTCTCACGGTATCAACGTCTACTCGCAACAAGCAATTAAACCAAATAAATAACTAACAGAGAACAAACAAACTCCAAAAATTAAATAGTAAACTCAGATAAATAGATCTAGAATTTAGATGAATTTAGGAATTTGAACGAACTCAATCGGAGTTCGGATTCAAAAGATATGAGCTCTGAAAGATCACATGAAATGATGAAATTGATAGAGAAAAGAATATTCGAAGAATATTCTTTCGGATTAAATAAAATAAAAAGAATTGGATACTTACAAGTGGGGTCCACTGGTAAGTGAAAGAGGGAACAAAGGCATTGATTGACATGTGGGACCAACTGGATAATTGAACATCAGAAATTAAATTAATTTCCGAAAAGGAACTGTGGATGACAGGTGGGATTGACTGGTATTTATGAATTTCTAGAATTAGAAAAATTCCAGAAATATGGTAGAGAGAGCGACATGTGGGACCAATAAGATAAAAGGATTTTCAAGAATTAAATTAATTCCCGAAATAAGATTAGGGGTTGACATGTGGGCCACTGGTCTATGGACCAGGTCCACAGAGATATGCTAGTCCAAGGTGGACCAAGCTCATGGCTAGGGTTTGACCAAAGGTTGACTGTCATGCGGGACCCACATGTAAGAGAGAGAGATAATTAGGGTTTCTAATAGGTAGATGATATGTGGGGTCCACATGTAAGGGAGATGAATAGATATATTGTTTGAATTAATTGAATGGCAAGAGGGCCACACATCAGAAGGTCAGACAAGGAAAATGCATGTGTTAGCGCACATACACACATCTTGTACTGACATCTACTTCATGTATGCATGGTCCAAGAAAGCACAGATCGAACTAACAGAGGAAAACATAGAGCACCTGCGTTGCTTGGACTCCAGAGAAGAAAAACATCAGAGGAGCATGTTCGGCCTGATCCATGCCCATGGTGGCGTCGGCATGCTAATAGGAGAACTGTTAGCAGGCAAGCAAGGATTAGAGAAAGAAGTATTTGCTCATGGACCCACGTGGAAGAGGGGAAAGGAGAGAATCGACAGGGAAACAACCAGAGGCAAACGAACACCAGTACATGACCGAAAACCTGCTACAGGGAGCAGAAGCTTCGGCCGGTTCATGTGCATAGGGGCAGCGACATGATGCTACAAGAACAACAGGTCCTGGCTGGCGCATGGGACATGGAATTGGCAAAGCAAGTTGGACATACACGAGAGAGAGAGGCAACCAGCCACAAAGCCCTAGAGATGCATATGTTCGTTTTGGACAGCACAAGAACGAAGCAAAAGAGATGAAACGCAACAATGCAAGGCTGATTTGGCGCATAGCGGCAATTAGCATGGCACAAAGTGACAGAGAGATCTATTAGCCTGCATGCAAAAGCTTAGAGAAAGACAGAGGAGAGGGATCACGCTTTCAGGCATGAAACGCATAGAACAGAGAAAAACTAATAGGGAAACTGGAGCTGTTCAGCCTGCAATGGCGCATCATGGCATGGGATGCAGATTTTGAGATCTAGATGGCAAAGCAAGGGCTAAACAATGAATTAATAGAGAGCATGTATTAGAAAAAGAATTACTACATGCATTGGTTAGAAACAACAGAACCGAACAACATACGTATACACATACATGAACAGTGCGCACGGGGTGGCCGGCGGTCGGAGGCGACGCGGCGGCGGCGAAGGGGCAAAACGGAAAGGAAACGACGAGGCGGAGATGATGACGCGGTCCAGACATCAAGATTCGGCTCCATGCGACGGCAGCGACGCGAAGAACGGCGACCACGGCGGCCTCACGGACGCGTAACTCTTCCGGCGATGCTCTGCGAAAAGGGAGGTGAGCACGGCGTAGAACGCGGCGATGCGAACCCAACGGTGGTGGAGTTGAAGGCAGGGGATCAACGGTTGCGGAGTAATTGGCCGGAGAAGGACGACGTACAAGAGGCGAGAGAACGCTCGATTCTCAGCGCACGGTGGATGAAACTTGAATCTAAAAGAGGGGAAAAATAGGTATGAACGAGGGGCATGAGATGACGCGATCGGATTTTAGAAAAACTCACCGGGGAAGCGAGAAGCTCGACGAACGTCATGGCTCGACATGGCCGACGGTGCTCCGGCGATCTTCGGGCGAAGGGGAAGGAAGCATGACGTAGAGGACGACGACGCGAAGCCAACGCCGCAGACGGTTCGGCCGGAGAACGTTGGACGAAGGCGCAGTTCGTCGGAGAAGGATTTCGGTTGAAGCTCGGTTTTCTTCAGATTGCGACGAAACTAGATTGATTCGGAGAAAACCAAATCAGGGGATTGGGAGAGGAGTTCAAAATGGACGCGTGAGCGTAAACGGCTCGCTTTTATGTGCATCGAGGAGAAAGATATGGAATTTTGAAATTTTCAGTTGGAACGGACGGAAACTTCGGCCGGCGAATCGTTCTGTTCGTCCGAGGAAAACGATGACGAACAGCGCCTCGCGAATACTGTAGCACATTGGATCCAGATGAACAGTGCCCCGACGGTTACTGTAGCAGTGCGGCAGGAGAGAGAAAACAGGATTTTCGATTTTGGAAGTTTGAGTGCCTCACGTACACGCAAGAATTTCTGATCGGTTTGGCCGATCCGTTGAGATCGTGGATGAACAGTACCCGACGGGTACTGTAGCATACGGCAGGAGAGAGAAATAGGGTGATTTTCGGAATTAAAGAAAATCCCAAAAATCAAGGAGATCCAAATAAAAAAGCAAACAAATCCAGAAAAATCTCAGAAAATACCAGAAAATTCCTTGGAACACAAGGAAGCTAAATAACACAGGTTTTTATTTAAGTGATGTTTAGATTAGTCAAATTAAATATTTTCATTTTAGGAAATTCCTGGTTTAAGCTTTATTAAATCAAATAAAATTGGTGAAATTTTCCAGGGACCTAAACTATTTAAAATATTTTTGAAAACCCAAATTTTGGGACGTTATAGATCAATCATCTTGCAGGTATATTTTTTGAAACTTTGTACATTATGTCAAAACCTTATCGGTTAGCAAACAAAAAAAGCGACATAGAATTGAATAGATTAGATAAATATAGTCATATTGTGTAGTACATATTTTAAGTTGTGTAGTAGGTAGTTAGAGCGCAATGCCGGAATCAGAATAATCCCAGCTTTATTTAGCCCCCTATTTGTGTGCGGTAATTATATTATTATTGCGGGAATTGTATTTTAAACTAGAAAAATTGCATGACACATTTTAAAATTATATAAAAAATTTTGGAGTAGCTAAGTAGGGTTAGAAGAGCAATGAGAATAATTGCAGAAATAGTCAAATTATATAGTTCGTCGTGCACATGTTATGAATGTTGCAGCACTCGAACGATTTAGGATAAATTTACAGAAATAGGAAGACGGCTATTATAAATCTGTAAAAAATGTATAGAGTAGCTAAGTAGAGTAATTATTTACCTTCCCATTTGTGCGTGGTTATTATTTTGTTAGTGCGCGGTAATTATTTTGTTAGTGCCGAAAATGCCATTTAAACTAGAAAAATAACATGACACATCTTGAAATTATAAAGAAAATAAGTAGTTGCTACATAGGCTACGTAAAGATGCATGAAAAAAAATTATGAACTTTGTTTATTGCTACATTTTCAGGTATGGCGGACACAGGCCACTAGGAATTGCTTGACACGGCGATTGACGCGCATCACCGTAGCAGCCTCAATACCATGCTCCCCTCGGAGGGTGAGGCGCTGATTGAGCTTGGCGCGTTGCGGCTGCGCACGCCCATCAGGGCATGGAGGCTGCACTTAGACTAGGTTCCGAGGTACGTGCAATTCTAACCTTCATGCACTCAATCGCGGTCTGACTACTTTGTGTGCAGTCACATTTGTTCTTAATCGTTTCAACGCAGGTTGAGAGCGGCAGGCCTCCTTCTACTAGCGGGATGATGGAGGCGACGTGGAAGGACGACCAAGACCGCGGTCCTGGTCATACGTCTAGGCATTTTCCATACGATCGGGCCCTGCTGACAGCGCTGGTTGACCGCTAGAGGCCAAAGACGCACATGTTTCACCTTCTGTGCGGGGAGATGGCACCAACCCTTCAGGATGTCTCCTTCCTGACCGGCTTGCCCTGCATTGGCTTCCATATGGCGGTGTATGACATCCCAGCCACGTGACGCACAGACCTCCTAGCGAGGTTCTATGATGTCTTCTTGCCAGCAAGTGGGTATCTGAGTTGACAACCCGCACGAATAACGTTGAGGTGGATCTGCCAGTTCTACGTAAGTCTTCATAACTATTGTCCTCTCGCATCAATTCATATGTGAACCTTACTAACGTGTACATGTCTTCTTGTGGCCCGAGCGTATGGCGGAGAATCCAGGGGACGTCATTATTAGGAGGCACTTTGAGGCCTACCTGCTGTGGCTATTTGGATGGGTCATGTTCTTAGGGTCCCACGGCGATAGCATCAACAAGCACTATGTCCCAGACGCGCACATGAGTGGCGGACTTCTTGGTGGATGAGATCGACCCTCGCGCACGGGGTCCGCCGTCTTTGTGTCGACGTACCACACCTTTGTCGCGACGCGTGCCACCGTGCCCAGGATAGCTCCATCCTCTCCGAATGCCCACTACTTCTGCAACGGTGGTCCTTCGAGCGCTTCCAGGTCGAACGATCACAGCTGGGCTTGGGAGCGTATGCAGTCAGCTTGTACGCCCAGGACGACGACGTGGACCAGCCGACCATGGGCACAGTGTGGTGCCGCCGACGAGTTAGTTTCATGATCATTTATTATTTTTTGTATTGTAATTACAATTTCGTGTGCTAAGTTTCCGGTGTTATATTGCACATATCACTTACACGCTGATCACTTCGCAGGGGTCCTACCCGGAGTATGTTGTAATGTTCGATCAGCTGATCGATGACCGCGTCATCTGGACACCGTACACTCAGGAGAGGGTGAACGCGTGCGCGCCCGAAGGACTGTCGAGCCTGTGTACGCGAGACTACGTATACTGGAACACATGGAGGGCCTTGGCGCATGATGTCTTCGTGGAGGAGTACTAGGTGCAGCGGGTCATGCGCCAGTTCAGCCTGCGACAGGAGGTCCCAGCCCCTTGGGGGGACGTGGGTGCTTGCGCACGTCCAAGCGTAAGTTCATGCTTTACTTCTTTCGTACAATGTGCGTTACGTGCTGACCAAATAATTGTCTTGTTGTCCATAGGTACACTAGGAAGGTAGTACGTGGCACGATGTCCTGGTTGGACAAGATGTTCCCTTGGGTTGAGGCTTGGAGCGGCGCGCTGCGACCTCATCCAAAGTGCGAATGATCCCTCGACCGAGACGTACCCGCCCAAATGGACTTTGCTTTTCACTGCTCCGTACGTATTGAACGATCCTTAATTCATATTTAATTTGTCAGATTTAGGTTTTCAACTTGTTCATTACTTGTGCAGATGGATCTACACCGGAGGTTCTCGAGTTAGCAGCCTGCGCGCAGCACATGACGCTGGTGGACACCAGATGGGTCCTGCAGCATATCATGGAGGCCTCGAGATGAGGCATCCATATCGCGACTTGTCACACACCGAGGGACTCGGTGGACTGACCAGTGCGAGGACGAGGGGTCAGCCGAGGTGGTTCATGGCCACGGGCTCCTGCCCCAGACGTGGTGGGCATGTCGTCGTGGCATCGTGGTGGGAGCATCGCGGGACATTTTGAAGGTGAGCATGAGACATTCACTTCCACTTCTTTATTTCAAACCACACAAGTTACTAACGGTAATCTTCTCTCGCAGGTCCTGTGCTCCATCGACACGCGGGGCAGGAGTACACAGAGTCATCGGGGCACGGCTTCGTGCCACCAGGTATGACCACCCTGCTTGCTTGCGTAACGTCATTTTTCATTGTTTTCGCCATGATTACTTGCGTAATGTAATGCTTCTTTATTTCGAACCCCACTAGTTACTAACGTCAATCTTCTCTTGCAGGTTCTGAGCTGCACCCGTACGCGGGGGCAGAAGTACGCAAAGTCGTCGGGGCATGCCTTCGGGTCACCAGGTATGACCACCTTGCTTGCTTGCGTAACTTTCTTTTTTGTGTCTTTCGCCATGATCACATGTGTAACGTAATGCTTCACATAATCGGCTTGGGAGGACGATTCATTGTTGCACGACGGGGCACACCTCGGGGACTTCTTCATGGACCGCGTGACACCCAGTTCTCCGTGGGCGCTTCTCAGCTGCACGGTGCGCCGAGATCAACCCAACCGACGCAAGACCCCCCCTCAGGCTACTCGCGCCTGTCGGGCAATTAGGCAGCCTGATCCTCTAACGTACTTGGACCATCGCCGGACGAGGCCAGGGGCGACACGCGGGGGGCGCCCCAAGAGGGCCGCCAATAGATATTTGTTCCTCCAAATATCAGTCATGCCATGTAAATATTAATTTCTGTACAACTATTATTATGCTAGTCTCGTGTTTCAATATCTCCTTTTTGCTTGAAAACCGTAACCACGTGTACGATTCTACATCGGGACACCCCACAACACCCTCTTTCTACGCCTTCACCCCCCTCACTTTGCGCAGCGACGTGACCCAACGAGTCGGCTTTGCGCATCGACGTGACCCGATGAGTCAGCTTTGCGCAACGACATGACCCGACGAGTCGGCTTTGCGCAGCGACGTGACCCGACAAATCTGGGTTGCTGCCTCACGGACGCGAATTTCCCTCAGTCGAATTACAATTCAACCGCGTACGCAGCGCCGGCTTGGCATATAAGTACTACTCCTTCCACGCCGGGTTCTCCTGCATCCAGAATTCAACACAATCTTGCTTAGATGGACAAGCACTGGGAGAAATTCCGCGAAATGCAAATGAAGTATATGGTCCAGGAGGAACAAAGGGAGTGTGCCAGGAGGCCACCTCCCTGCAATGGCGCCGCCCCCGTAGCAGCAACCCCTACCAGAACATCACAACCGAGCGTTCGCCGCAACACCCGCTTGAGGGGGAGACGCCGCCCCTCTGTTGGTGCATAGACAGATGCAAGTTCTTAAAGTCCAAGCACCGGCTCATCTTGGGCATGCATTACTGGGGTTGCGCGAATTACTCCTGCGACAAATCCTGATCGTCGTTGGGACACGAGCCGCTATCGGCAGCCGGTAAGGACAAGTAGCAGTATGTTCCTCTACCATTTCTCTTTGGAAGTCCGCACTAACAATCTCTCCCGTTTACCCGTAGTCCTCGGATCCGCTATGTGGCTACCGCAAGTGAATCGACCTAGAGATCCACCCACACGACTAGTGGACTCTCCACTGCGACGAGTGGGATGCCAACAGGGACCGCGAGAGGAGGGAGAAGGAGCGCCGCACCGAAGAGCACAACCAGCGTATCTGGTGGGAAACGCAGGCCCATCTTGAGGTGTGCAGGCGCCAGGAGCGCGAGGCTCGCGAGAGGGAGCGCGAGGAAAAGAGGGAAATGGCGACCGAGGCCAAGGCGGCTGACGATGAGTACAACGCTGAGCTCGCAAGGAAGGGCAAATGGCCTCGGTCTACGCAGTAGTCCGACCCTCTTCGTCCATATGTCTCATGTATTTCTAATTCCCTAAAGGCATGCGTGTACCGTCCTTAGTTCGTTAGTCTGCGTGCCATATAACCCCTCTTGTCGGATCAACTGTCATGTTGTTATCGTTGAACCATTTCTCCAATATTGTGCACCGTGTGTGAATTCTCTAGCGCATCGCAATATAACTTACCTTTCTACTTACGAATCATTAATACCTCAATCGTCCTCACAAAATTCTCTAGCGCATCGCAATATAACTTACCTTCCAGCTGGCGCATCGTTAACATATTTCGTACCATTCAGAATCTTCGGAAATAACAAACACACCAAATTGGGGGGGGGGAGTCCTGTCATCAGTTCAAATGGCGATATCTCCCCGTCGCTAGTTGAAATAGCGACAGATAGCTATCGCTAGTTCAAATGGCAACATGTAGCAGTCATAGGGAAGCATGACCCTATAAAAACCTCTTGAAACCCTAAAATTTGGCACATGACTCACTTTTATTCAGAAAAAAAAGAGAAGGAGAGAAGAGAGAGGAGTAGAGGGGAGGAGAGAAATTAGCGAAGCGTTGCCCGTCCGGGAGCTACTAATCTGGGCTGCAGACATTGATAGGCTCAAGGGAAAGGTTGGCCGACGACAGGTACGGCGCATTAGGAACGATATGGACGAAGCAGAAGTCGGACGTCGTACGAAGAAGTGCTCCATTTGTAGGGAGTCTGGACACACCTTCAAGAAATGCCCCATGAGAAATCATCAGGACGAAGGAGAGATTGACACTCTGGACTTCACCGCAAGGATCTCATCCGGTCGCCCGACTCGAGACAATCCACATGGGGGATGTTGAGATCGCAATCATGAGAAAGCACGGACAATAGTAATATGTTATTGCCAATGTTCTGAATTATCATTTTGATTTGAAACAAATTAAGTGTATCATTCTGATTTGAAACAAATAGTATTATGACGTTTTACTAAATGTTATGTAATATCAGTGTAATTTGTCGTAGTTTTGATAGTAATGGAAAATTCACATTTGTTTCTTACATAATATATAGTGCATGTACATGACCAAGTGTATGAATTCCTGGGCGCATCGCAATATCACTTACCTTCCTACTTACGAATCATTGATACCTCAATCGTCTTCGCAAAATTCTTCAGAAATTCACCGTACTAGAACAACATACGACGATCACAAAATGTTACCGCGAGTCTAACAGATTTCGTACCGTTCAAAATCTATAAAAATCACAAACATACCAATCAGTTTAGGGTTTAAGGTATTTGTCGTGTCGTCAGTTGAATTGGCTACATGAAGTTATTTCTGTAATTTTTTGGAACGACTATTTATTTTTGTAAATATTTTTTAAAATAATAATTTTTTTTTAAAAAAAAACCTGTCCCTGCGTGGACCTCGGCAGCCGCCACGAAAGAGATATCTCGTTGTGTCGATGGAGATTTTTTTAAAAAGTTGTGTACCTTGGGTGGAATGATAGATGGATCCGCCCGATCGGCAAGGGCAATAATGTGAAATCAACCGAGATGTCGCTAAATTAATTATTAAAAACCTATAAATAAACTGGTGTAATTTGTAATTAGTTGGACTCAAGCTGTAACATCTGGTCACCATATGGATGTCACACACCTTTACTCTACTTAATGGTGATGATGAGTCTCTCCTCTACCATCTTCCCTCCTCACCTTTTAAGATGATAGAATATTCATATATGTATACATACATAAATTATAGATAATTAAATTATATGTGTTTGTGATTTATGATAAGATTATATATGATTTATTAATTAGATGCAAATTCTATATGAAATTTCATTTATAGAATAATTACCTTATCAATATTAGATTTCTAAGTTAATAACTTGTTTATTTGAGAAGGGTTGCAACGAGCACACGCAATCGGCTATAAGTGTAGATATTTGACCGAGAGTAGAGAAAATTTAGAAAAACAATAAAGATGAGGCCCCACCGCGACATCTCGAGTGGGCCCAGACTATCAGTTCCAACTACCTCATGATCATCATGCATTAATACGGGTCGGGATTAGTTAGACACGTCTCTCTTCTCATCCTCTCTACCTGTGTGACTGTGTCCTCTTCTCCATCCTCCAAACACTCCGACCCCAGCTTCCCTTGTTCCCCACAACAAAGGAAAACCCCGAAAGGCGAAGGCCACCAAACCCTCACCTCGCCTCCACATCCCAATGGCCGAGCAGCAGCCGCTGCCCTCCGGGATCGACCCGCGCAGCGGCTTCTGCCCGGCCACGCGGACCTTCCACAGCCTTCGCTCCCCGGCCGCGCTCCCGCCGGAATCGCTGCCCACCACTGCGGCCGCCTACGCCTTCTCCCTCCTCTCCTCCCCGCTCCCCCACCGCCCCGCGGTCGTAGACGCCGCCACCGGCATTGCCGTCTCCTTCCCCTCCTTCCTCGCCGCCGTCCGCTCCCTCGCCGGCGGCCTCTGGTCCTCCCTCGGCCTCCGCCCCGGGGACGTCGCCTTCGTCGTCGCCCCCTCCATCCTCGACGTCCCCGTTCTCCACTTCGCGCTCATGTCCATCGGCGCCGTGGTGTCGCCCGCCAACCCGGCGTCCACCCCCGAGGAGTACGCGCTCCAGGTCAGCCTCTCCAAGCCGGTCGTCGCGTTCGCGGCCCCCGAGGTGGCGGCCAAGCTGCCCGGCCATGTGAGGTGCGTTGTTATCGGGTCGGATGCGTATAAGGGGCTGGCCTCCGCCGGCGGGGAGGCGGCGCCTCCCACGGTGGCGGTGAAGCAGTCCGACACGGCGGCCGTGCTGTACTCGTCGGGCACGACCGGGCGGGTAAAGGCCGTCGCGGTCACGCACCGCAACCTCATCGCTCTGATGTGCGCGCACAGCGAGAACCGGGAGACGGTGGCGAAGGAAGCCGCAGAGGCGGACGAGGAGCCTCCGCCGCCGGCGGTGACGCTGCTCCCCCTCCCCCTGTTCCACGTGTTCGGCTTCATGATGGTGCTGCGATCCGTGTCCATGGGGGAGACGGCCGTGCTCATGGAGCGGTTCGACTTCGGCGCCGCGCTGCGCGCGATAGAGCGGTACCGTGTCACGCTGCTGCCTGCGGCGCCGCCTCTGCTGGTGGCCATGACCAAGTCCGAGGAGGCGCGCCGCTGCGACCTCTCGTCGCTCCTCGTCATTGGCGTCGGCGGCGCCCCACTCGGCCGCGAGATCGCCGAGCGCTTCGCCGCCGTCTTCCCCAACGTGCAGATTGTTCAGGTTAAGCATCCAATTCCATGCACGCTGCAGGATAATACTGAACCTCTTGTGCGCAGTGCAAATTCCTTTCTTTAATCCAACGAATTAACGTTTGCACTATTCAATATGATTACAGGGCTACGGTCTGACCGAGTCGTCTGGCTCAGTGGCCTCGACGGTCGGGCCGGAGGAGTCGAGGGCGTATGGGTCGGTCGGGAAGCTGGCGTCCCACTTGCAAGCGAAGATCGTCGACCCGGCCACCGGCGAGGAGCTTGGGCCAGGCCAGCGCGGCGAGCTCTGGGTCCGGGGCCCAGTCGTCATGAAAGGCAAGTAGTAACTGCCATCAGCAATGTGAAGGAGAGGGCCTTTTGTTAATGTGCAAGTGAGCAGCACGTGCTTGCCTGCCATGTGAACCGGATCTTCTGCATTACCGCAGAGGGAGGTTTGCGCATAGTAAAACGAGTCTGCTGTCGTAGCAAAGTAATGATTTTACTGTAGAGCCGAATTTTTTTTCTATTTCACAGATACTGTATTACTGGATGTGAGCCGTTAGAGTCCGATAGGACAGGACTGTTAGGAGAACTGTTCATCTTTGCGTTTAGTCTAATGCAGAGGATCTCATTCTGCGTGGCATGTGCTTTATGACGACTATTGTAGTAATTGTTGTAGTTGCAGAACCTAAACATTTGTCCAGCAAAGTACTGGTGGTCCGTGCGGTACTAGTAGCGATTTCAACAAATCTTCATCCCTGGCAGCGATGCAGGGAGTCAGGGGCGCTTGTTCTGCTACTTGCTGGATAGTGATGCCAGTGATACGCAGTTCGTAGTTGTTTATTGAAGTCGTTTGTTAGTATGGAGGCATCTGCTACCAGCCATGCGTCCAACAGTTTTATATAGAGAACCAAAATGCTTTTCATGCTTTGTAAGTGACGTAAGAACTGATCTCAACATTTAGTTGGTCTGAAACGTCACCGAACCATCTTCATCAGATTAGTTTTAAGATTCACTTAAAAATGTACCACTAGTAGTTTTTAAAAACTTAAGGAGATAAAAATTCCAAATAATTCTGGACAATATTTTCCCATTGTTCTGCATTTTTGCCTTGATTATTACTTTGGTTTTTGCTTAACTGTATCAGTCACGGGGATGTTTTTTCAGGTTATGTGGGTGACGACAAGGCCACTGCAGCAACGGTGGATCCAGAAGGCTGGTTGAAAACTGGTGACCTCTGCTACTTCAATGAAGATGGTTTTCTCTACATTGTTGATCGATTGAAGGAGTTGATAAAGTACAAGGGATACCAGGTACTGTAGCACAGAACTACAATTACTTTATCGTTGGAGAATTTCATCTCACAAGTTTCTATTTGCATGATACTGATATACATCTTATTTCAGGTGCCTCCAGCTGAACTGGAGCATATTCTACAATCTCATCCTGAAATGGCTGATGCTGCAGTTATCCCGTAAGTACCTTCAGTATAAACTGCAGTTAACTCGGGAAAATTCTGATGGATCATACATTCAAACAAATTCCGTACAAAGTTTCCTTCATCATGTAACGGTTTATAAGATGTTCCTTCTGTATGCACTACGCAGATATCCAGACGAAGATGTTGGGCAACTACCAATGGCTTTTATAGTGAGGCAACCAGGTTCAAACATTACTGCGCAACAAGTCATGGATTACGTGGCTAAACATGTACGTTTTTCCTTTTGATTATCTGAATGTTACATTCTACCCGATATAGTTTCATATTGAATTAAAGATGTCTGTCATAATCAGCTTTATTTTACTTTTGACAAGCAAGTTGAGCAAATTGCCAAGTTGAGTTGGATTTAGTTCTATTTTAGTATTGTATCGTTAGTGTACTGGCTCTTTGCATTAAGGATATTTTAACATTCTTTCCCCTGACGGAACGGGCAACACTGAAATAGTATGTAGCATATTGTTGCGTAGCTATGGATGGCAAGCTTAGTTTTCACTAATGATTTCATCATCAAATTCTATCACTGGTCCTTTCTATATGCACCATATTTTTGGAATCCTTGCTGTCGTAATTTGGCAATGCCTTACCACTTCAAACAATAAGTTCAGACCTAAATGTTCGCCTTTTGATAGGTTGCGCCCTACAAGAAAGTCCGCCAAGTGGCTTTTGTCGCCGCAATACCGAAATCACCTGCGGGGAAGATCTTGCGGCGGGAACTTGTGCAGCAGGCCGTGTCCATGGGTGCCTCCAAGCTTTGAGGTGTAATTTGCTGTGGAAATCTAAAAAGATTTTTCTTGTTATATATACTAAACTCGAGACGTGTACTATGCTACCCTGCTTTTCTAATTGATCCAGCTAATTCTTAGCTGAACAATTCGACCCCCAAATGCTCATCCTGTTTCCATGTCAACACTGGGTACTCTCTGCACAAAACAAATATTTGGGTGAAGAGGCTGCAAGAATTGTTCGTGCACAATCTGTTCAAACGCATCTTTTTTATGGACGATTAAAAAAAACCATTCTGGTATCGATGAATTTTACCTGTGCAAATTCTGGTATTCATCCTCCATGACATATTCCCCCTATGATGAACAACAAAGTTTTGCCATCTCACTAATAACCAAGTGCTCCTATCCCATCTCACTCGTCACTTTCCTCATCCACCACACGCCATAAAAAATTATTCCACGGCCCTCCTGGCTCCATGCCTCCATCTACAGGGCCGACGCAGCCTCCTCTCTTTCGCCGCCACAGCGGAAGTAGGAATTGTCAGTAGGTTGCCGCCTCTAAAGTAGCCGTGTTCTCACAGAGAAGACGCACTTAGAACAGGCGCCATCTCTCAGCTTCCATCGTGTCAGTCGAAACTGGTGTGCTCGTGTCCACATTGAAAACCCATAAACCCCCTCCTGCAAAGTGCAGTAGCCTGTACACCTACCGCCGAGGCCCAGCTGACCGCGATGCCATCGATCGCCGGCGGTAGAGGCTGGCGCCTCTTCTCCGCGGACCGGGGCATGATCTGGTGGCGCCGCCGCAGCCACCAGCGTCCGTTCTTCTCGTCCCTCGCTGGCGGCGGAGGCGACGCGCCGCCGCATCTGCCGGTGGTCATCGTCGGAGCTGGCCCCATCGGGCTCGTTCTCTCCTTCCTCCTCACCAAATTCGGTAAGCGACGCAAATCTCCACATCTCGGTTCCAATTCGCGCTTCAGTAGGCGGCACCGTTGAGCTGAGCTGAAGATTTGACAGAGAACTGCGAAACTGTGGCAAAAGAAGTGGTCTTTGAGGTGTAGAGTACTAGTTAGGTGCTCGGTGGATCGATCGGAGCTCAATTGATTAAATTCACAAGAACTCGTGGAGGTTATTGTCTAGCTCGGCTGCCATTGATGCGGCTGTTCGTTTTATTGAAATCTTGCAGGCATCAAATGCACGGTTATAGAGAAAAGTACGGAGTTCACTCGGCACCCCCGAGCGCATTTCATCAACAACCGCACTATGGAGGTGTGTTTACTGCTAAGTGCATTCCGGCATTGCCATTTTCAGTTGTAGTATTTTGTACTTTGGACGGTGGTTTAATAGGAGGGGTGGTATTAGCAGATCTTCCGCAAATTGGACGGCCTGGCTGGGGACATCGAGAGGTCTCAGCCACCAGTGGATTTGTGGAGGAAGTTCGTGTATTGTATTTCACTCTCTGGTCCCATTCTTGGTTCGGTTGATCACATGAAGCAGGAAGGTCGGTTTACTTCTTTTCATGTGAGTGTGTGATCTTTTTCACCTCTCTACATAGATCGATCAGCTGACGATTGTTTTGTGCAGATTTTGACAAGGTCATTAGTCCTATATCGGTTGCACACTTCTCACAGTACAAGTTAGTGGATTTGCTACTCAAGAAGCTGGAAGGCATTGGCTTCCGGACATGTTTTCCTGATGAGATTTGCAGCTCAACTAAAGATTTGGTGCTGGAAAACAAGATATTGATGGGACATGAGTGTAGTTCCATTCAACTGACTGACAAGGGCATTTTGATTGGAACTTCATTTAATAATGGGGGGAGGATGCAGGAGAGAAAGCTTCACTGTGGCCTTCTTCTAGGGGCAGATGGTGCTAGAAGCACAGTGCGCAAATTGGCTGGTATACCTATGAAAGGTGAAAGGGACTTGCAGAAACTGGTCAGTGTGCATTTTCTGAGCAGAGATCTTGGAAAGTATTTGTCTAGTGAGAGGCCTGGAATGCTGTTCTTTATCTTCAACCCTGATGCCATTGGTGTACTGGTTGCACATGACCTGGAGCATGGGGAATTTGTATTGCAGGTATTTCAGATTAGCAGATTATCATGCTTACTATGCCTTTTATGATGTAAGAAGTAGAACGATTGGTGTGAAATTACCTAGTGCTTTATCTGTTCGTTAATTTTGTCTTCTATTTTATTTCCAGATTCCATTTTATCCTCCTCAGCAGATGGTTGAAGATTTCAGTGCTAAGGTGATTTCAGTTAAATATTTTTTCTTGATTTTAATTCATCAGCATTTTTTCGCCTCATCACTTGTGTTAGTTGTGTACATCTAGTAAAGTTTATTTTCTGGGCCCAACTATGTATAGACTTGTATTTCTGAAATACCTTCTGCCGTATTCTTGAAAGAACTTTTTTCTATTTGCCTGCTATTGCATCCTTAGTATTGAATATGTTATACACAGGTGATTCTGCAGAGTAAATTTTGTGGCTATATTTACATCCCTGCTTTTTTTTGGGTATGTTTTTCTTTTGTGATTATAGGTATGCGAGCAAATTATTGTCAAATTGGTTGGATGGGAGCCAGCAGATGTTCAAGTTTTAGACATAAAACCATGGGTGATGCATGCTGAAGTCGCAGAGAAGTACATTGGCTGCAACAATCGTATAATCCTTGTTGGTGATGCTGCTCACCGTTTTCCTCCTGCCGGTGGTTTTGGTTAGTGGTTTATTTTCAATGTTGATACTAAAGTGCATTTTGAGTTTCTTTATTATGCATCTGAAGCTCAAAAGGTATAAAGAAATGTGCACTTGCTGATTTCTTTTTGCAGGAATGAACACTGGTGTTCAGGATGCACATAATTTGGCTTGGAAATTGTGTTTACTGCTGAATGGCATTGCTGCACCATCAATAATACAAACTTATGAATCAGAGCGCCGACCTGTTAGATTCTTCTTGCAGGCTTTCTGTCCGTTCAATTTTAAGATCCCCTTCACAAAGTTAATGAAAACATGCATGCTTGCTCATTGCAGGTTGCCATTTTTAATACAGAACTTAGTGTGGAAAACTTCAAAGCAGCGATGTCTATTCCTGCTACCCTTGGTCTTGATCCAACTGTTGCAAACTCAGGTAAGATGTCCTGCTCCTGCAAGATGGTCGTAAACTCTTTTGTTCTTTTCTTTTTCAAAGTAAATATTGACAACATGTACAACTGTGCTTAAGTCACTGTTGAATGTGAAGTACATTGTAACTTGCCCCTTGTCATTATCTCATTGTATGTACCCTTTGCATGCATTTGTCAGTGCATCGAGTAATCAACAACAGCCTAGGATCAGTCATTCCAAGAAATTTACAGAAGGCGGCTTTGGAAGTATTGTTTTCCATTGGTCAGGCACAACTATCGGACTACATTTTGAATGAGAAAAACCCCCTTGGATCCTTGAGACTAGCAAGATTGAGAAGTATTCTTGACGAAGGGAAAAGTCTACAGCTGCAGTTCCCTGCAGAGGATCTTGGCTTCTGGTTAGCCTCATAACAGTGAATCATTCTTCAAAAGAACTCCAGTTTTTCTCTCTTTTTTTCAGTTTAGTTGATGGGACAACATGAGTAGATCACATACCTCTGGCAATAATGCTACATTCTCAATAAGTATAATCAAATATGCAAAGTTTCTAACATAGATCTATTCTGTCCACTTTCAGCTATGAAAAAGGAGCCCTAGTTGTTGAAGATTGTGCTGATACCACTCAGCAAGCAGAAAAACCGAAGCATTCTAAGAGGTCACCAAGAGACTACATCCCATCTGCTAAGGTTGGTTCACGGCTGCCACACATGCTAGTGAGAGCACTGCCCGCTTCAAGTGAGGTTTATCCCTTTGACACCTAATTGGTATATGCATTTTTAGCCATTCCTCTATTTTTGTGCTAATTGTGACAGCGATGATCTCTTGCAGGGTGTGTGCTCAACAATCGACCAAGTAAGCGGGGATAAACTTGAGTTTGTTCTCATTATCACACCACTGAAAGAGTCTTATGAGCTTGCCCGTGCTATGCTGAAGATAGCAGATGAACTTAAGTTGTCAGCCAAAGTATGTGTTATATGGCCACAAGGTTCAGTTGATACAGAAGTGGAAGGGAGCAGATCTGAGTTGGTACCCTGGACAAACTATGTCGATGTTGAGGAAATACCTAGGGCATCTGCTACTTCATGGTGGGAGATGTGTCAGATAACTAGGAAAAGTGTAATTTTGGTTAGGCCTGATGAGCACATAGCATGGACAGCAGAATCTGACATGGTGAGAGATGCGGATTCAGAAGTTAGGAGAGTCTTTTCTCAAATTTTGTGTTTAAATAGGCAACAGGTGTAAATGTGTAATAATGTGCAAATTTCCATTCGGTAGCTAACTGGGTTTGAGTGTCAGTAACTAAGTATAGCTAGGAATCTCAGTTGCACGATGGTACATTACAGAGCAACACAGAGTTGTGATGCATTTTGCAAAGAAACATGTACATGACCACCAAATTGTTTGTTGAATTCTTCTACCATATGTTGATAACCTTGAAGTACGTTTGACCTGAACTTCCAGAGATGTTACATCAATGTGAATAATTTTTTTCTTCAATACATGATATATGTAGATAACTTGGCTGTCCAGTTTCTTGTTTGTGTTACAACATTTCTGCTTAGTCTGTTCAGCTCAGCTTTCACCTGGGCCAGGGCCTCAACGTGTTGTTGCAGTATTCCAACAGGAAGCTTGTAGGCCTGAACCTAAGCTCCACAAGATGAATGAGAGCATTTGGTTTTGATTTGGCCATTTTTACCATTTACTGAAAGAAGTTAAGTTTGTTCACAATAGAGTTGCATTCGGAGTCAAATTAAAGTAATTAATCGTCGTGTTGTTGAACAAGTAACATTGAGTTCAAAGTCATGGTCTGAAGAAAAAGATCAGCTTCTTCAGGGGAGTAAAATATATATGGACTTATGAAACAACAAAATTAGCCGTCACCAATCATCATTGAAACAACATTTTAGATTTCACCAGAACAATGAACTTATCGAACAAATATTATGTACATCAATCCCGAGAACATCACCCTGGACATACAATCATATGCTATCAAAACTTCATCAATCTTCAACCGCACTACAGCACAGCATTACAAATCTTACAGATACCTAGGGTGACAGAACACTAGAGAAGTTTCTTCTCAAGTCCCTGAAAAGGCTAGCAGTTCTCCTGCACCTTCAACACAGCATCATACAACACTTGCCACTGCAATGAACAGTTGCCTTGCTGTTGCTATCATAAACCCGAGCAACGCACCAGCCACAACCTGGGAGCAATTTAACACCGAACAAGTTAGCAGCATACAAAATGGCTGCTTGTGATGAAAAGCCACAAGCAGATAGCAGTGTTGACGAAGCTGCATGATGTGATATGTGATAAGCATGTGGTGCTATGTAAAAGGGGGTCTGATGACATGGGGACAGTCAGCTTGAGGTTTAGTTGGCATCCACGTAAGCACCATGCCAATATGTCATCACTTTCTCTCTGTTTTTTTATGGATATATGCCGTCATTTTCAATCTGCCAAACTGCGATAAAATGATAAATGGAAAGGACATTTGAGCAAACCTGGGTCGGAGTATGGCCTAAAAGTTCACGTAATGGCCTTGTTTCGGACAAGGGATGTTCTGAAGGAAGTTCACAGACTATTTGGTTCAACACCTGAACATAGGAGGAAAAAGGACAAGTTCAGCATAGCTGCATAAATAGTGCAGTTTACTTGTGTCATAGTAATACAGTCAAATCTAGTACTTAGTTTTAAAGATATCCCCTAATGATATTTACAAGTTGTTGAACCCACAACAGAGATGACACACACAAACAGTTGTTGCATACCTCTGCTTGTTTTCCAGCATGCAATCTGATACCAGAGGCATCGTACATCACCTGCCAATCAAGTCACAAAATGGATATTTCTGAGACCTCGCCATTTTGGATCAACATAAAGGAAATAAATATATAAACTTTTGCACAATGCCTACACTCAACATCATAATGTCCAACTCAAGATAGAAAATTGTGTCCAGGCAACACCATTTAAATGCTCATTCTCTTTAAGATCAGGAAGCAAGAACTTATTTGAAAGGAAAAATGGCATGATATGGTAACCTACCACACTTGCGAATATTGCTGCTGTCGCAAAGAGGGCGCTGCCAAAGCCATCTTGGAAACCAATTGCTACAGCTAGTGATGTAACCGTCGCAGAATGCGATGATGGCATGCCACCGGAGCCGACTAGCTGCTTAGGATCCCATCTGTTCTCCTTGTACCTTCGTTTCAGAACCAATACACATTAAACTTGTCGCAACATTAGCATCTGTAAAACACATGTCGAGAGTTGAATCACAAAATAAGGAAACAAGGATCCCTTGATGAAATAAAACTGCTGAAATGAAGCACATAACAGTAAGATATGCATGTCCAAGGTTCTAGGCAAGAGAAATTTACGGTACAATCTACCGGTAGTATATGATGCTAGTATAAATCAAATATGATCATTGATTTGTTAAGGGTATAATAAACTTTTCTTTTCATTTATAATTTTTCGTGAGGGTATTATGGACTTTTCTAACTAGGGTTGAAAATATTGCTCCTGTGTCATGTAATCCCTATTTGAGCAATTACAATTATACCCATTGGGATTCTACTACTCATACTACCGGATGTAGTATAACTAAATCCTAAGTAATCTGAACCATTGACCCGTATTAAATTCAATGTACCGTAAAAGAGCTCCTAAGCAAAATGGATTTTTTATGTGTAAGCGTCACAAGCACTTGGGTTCATATCCTCTGCCATTGGCTCAAAGCCTCAAACGGCGAAAGAGTACCATAATACCATTCGAAGCCCCATGACCATCTATCTAATTGGAAATTGAATAATCAGAATAAAGGCAGATTGGAAATTCAAATCCACAATATTTTGTGAGAGAATTCGAATTTCCCAAATTTCTCACTCGTATTCGTCCTGTATGATTTTCTGATTGAACGATCAAGGTCCTCCGAACGGAACATGCTGTTTGAAGTGCGCTATAGACATTGTGAATTCCGGAACCATAGGTTCACCCAGCACGAATCAAATGCATACCATGATCTGTGAATTCAATTGTAACCTAGCCAAGCATTGCAGCTGAACAAAGCAAAACGCCACCCCAGAACAACACAGACCCACCAATTCTCTCGTAATTTGAAGAGATCACAGCCAATTCCTTTCGTTTCCAGCTCAATTCCCCCAAAAAATTCAAGAAATCCACGAATTCATCATACAAGAGGCCATTACATTCCCAATCTACCGTTCCTCTGACCAAAAGAAAAAGAAAAGAAAAGAGGAACCAATGCTTACGATCAGATCAAGAAACGAATGGGAATTCCACCAGACCTCGACAAATCCCCACGCGATGCGAGACAAACAACGTCAAGACGCAATTTTGACCCACGGAATCGCACGCCTGACGGCTGGATCCCAGGAGCCCACATCACGCCCGACCCCGATTCCGCAACCGAACACCACAAGACGAAGCGGGAACGCGAGGCAAAGAGAACAAGAGAGGAGTCAGTTACCATGTGACGAAGAACTTGATGGACTGGGCGACGGCGAAGCTGAGCACGGCGGTGAAGAGCGGGTAGTTGTGAAAGACGGCGAAGTAGGAGAAGCCCGCGGCCGCCGACGAGGAGGCGGCGGCGACATCACCACCACCACCGTCCCCCATGGTTTTCTTGGCTCCTGGACGGTCTGGCTAATCCTGGTATACGTCGTAGGTGTATACTATATTTATAGCCCGCCTCCTATGCTAAAATTCTCCTCCCTCTGTGCGCTGCACTGCACCAATGGCGAATTCTACTCTGTTCTAGTATTCTATTGCGAGATTTTCTTTAGGCAATATCGGTTTGACACCATCGTAAATACCGCGGTTGACTTTAATAACACTGTATTCTCTCGGTTCAGTTTAATACCACCGTACATTCTCTTTGTTTTGTGAAATACCACGCCCGTCACTTCTCCTGGTATTGCCGTTAGCTCCCATATGAAATGACCAAATTACCCCCCAAGAAATAGGTTTAGCCTTTAACTCCCATATGAAATGACAAAATTACCTCCGCCAAATCCACATCCATCACCAACACCATCCCCTCTCGAATGCCACCACCATAGCCCGCAGCGTCCCTTCCTTCACCGCCTTGCCGTCCATCCCCTCTTCCTCCACCTCTACGCACCCCTTGCCGCAGTTCACCATCACCCTACCTCCCTGCGCTACCATCTTGCCCATCCGTCGCCAAGTAGCCGCTTCTTGGAGCTCCAGTAGCACGCTTCCGTTGGCGAACAGGTCCACCAGCATGCTGCCGAAGCCCCTGGGCACGGTCTCGGCCTCGAGCGTGTCACCGACATGGATGAACAGGCTGTCGGAATGGTTCTTTTCGAGCTCGGTGAGGTCAAAGAAGTTGTGGGCGACGACGAGGACGGCAGGGTCGACCTCTGACGGAGAGGTCCGGGAATAAATGGAGGAGGACGCGCGCGACGGAGCCTGCGCCGAAGCCGAGGACGATAATGTCATGCTCCCGCCGGCCATGGTGGACCTCTCAGACGCGGCGCCTGCGAACGCGCCGCAGGTGAACACGTGGGAGACGTCGGCTGGGGAGGACGCGGCCGCACCAGTGCGATCGCGATCGCGAACCGCCGTTTAGCGGAAGCGGCGCGCCACAAGCGGAAGCGGCTGCGGCAGGAGCAGCTAAGCGCGTCGGCGTCCTTCTTCGAGCGGTCATGGAGCTCCAGGAGAGCCTCCATCGCCAGTTCATCGACACCATGGAGCTAAGGAAAATACAGAAAAGATCCATGGCCATGGATATGCACATCAGAATTAAGAACAATGAAGGCAGCACACGCGAATGGGAAGAGAAGAAGGAAACTAGGTGAATTGGATCGGATCGGACCTTGAAGTCGCGGCTGTTGACCTTGGCGAGGCCGACGGTGGTGGAGTCCTTGATGGCGACGCACGCCTTGCACCAGCTCATCTGCATCGACGCCGTGCCCATGATGCCCTCCCTTCACACACCAAGGAGGCGTCGCCGTCGCCGGCCGGCCGGCTCGCTCCGATCGATCCTTCGGTGTTTGATTCCGTGCTTAGTCGTCGTCGTGAATCGTGGCTCGCGAGTGGTGACGGGTTAGATAGGCTAGAGATAACAGAGAGGTCACGGGCTTGGTATTTCGTGGAACGGAGAAAATATATGATGGTATTAAACTGAACCGAAAGAATACAGTGGCATTAAAGTGAACCGGCGTATTTAGGATGCTATCAAACCGATTTTGCCTTTTCTTTATTGCTCTCCCCAGCACCAGTCGCACGGAAACGAACACTCCTATGTGAGATCGCCTTCCTATGGGTTGCTCTCTCTCTCTCCGAAACTATATTTATTTCTCTACGTTGGAGAATGGAGGAGGGTTGCCGATTGGACGGGAGGTATCAAAGGGGAAGCCTTTGGCCGAATAATATGCCGAGCAAATTACGATTCAACTGCTGTTCCCGCGAATTATTAGCGTGAATTTTGTCCTGTGCTCGGTGCTCCTCCCCTGTCGTAGATCCGGGCTCAGTTTAGTTTGCCCCTTTGCGTGCGTGATTGGCAAAACTAACAAGAACGGTGACTTGAGTTTACGGTGCCAAGACACAGACGGGTGAGTGATGCTCACAGAAAGTACATGCGCTGCGGTGGGGTATTGCCGTAACGCTTCAAACGGTGTGATTGTTAAATGTTAGGTGATACTCCAGTAGAGTTTTTCCACCGGAGTAGACTTGGAATTTCTACTGAAAAAACTTGTTACAATACTTACCTCAAAATTTATGAAACTTTTGATGGTTAAGATAGCTGCATGTACTCGTGTGTACATAGGGTTTTGTATTTTTGAAATTCAAAGGAGGTAAAAAAGAAGAAGAAAAACCGGCCCTGTTTATTTCTGATGTACCTGATACTAGAGTGTGGGGTGGTGTTATGTACTTCTGTGCTCCACATGCCAAACAAAGTCAAAAGATGCACACTTTACATGCTGATACTGGACATGTCCGAGTCCCTGATTTACTGTCACTGAAAAATGAATCATGCAACACATAGAAGAAGGGACACTTACCCGAACACCAGTATAACTGTTAATGCAAGATGCAATTTAATAACTGGAAAATGGAACCAAGGAAAGGGACGTGGAACTAGCGGCCATTCTTGCACAAACATTTGCAGTCACGCAACGTCAAAAACAAACACAAAGCTTCACGCATAAAACAGAGAGATTATTATTAATAATAATAACAGTCTGTAAGCGTAGCTAACTCGTCTGGTGTTGATCAAATCGACGAACCCCGGGTCGCCCAAGCAAAAATGGGTTCAAATGCAGAGTAAGGTCAACAAAGAGTACCAGATTTGGTTTATGCTTTCTGTATTCACCGGTGGTCTATAGATCCAACCATTCTATTATACTCTTACTAGATTGAGGGCTTGTTTAGGAAGTCTATTCTCGGTCGGGATTCATGTGGATGGGCCGGTGTCGATGATCTAAAACCGATCTTATGTATGATTATTTGATTCGGGGGAACTACTAGAGATAAAATCACACAGGGATTTTATACAGGTTCGGATCTTCTCTGGAGATAATAACAACCCTACTCATGTGCTAGTGTATTGAGTATGCTGTTTACAATCAAGAGGAAGACTAAAACCTAATGTCTTGTGCTCTAGATTACTCTCTCGATCGATCCGTCCCTTTTTGCCTTCTGATTTCAGCCTTTATATAGCGTCCGAAGAGGTGACAATTCCTCCGGGTGAAGAGGCACCTCAACGTTCCAAATGATGAACCACTTGATAGTGGTTATCGTTAAGGACGTGGCACCCCCACGTCGTCAGGCAGTTATTGTGAGAGACAGAGGTGATTCATGTGGTTATTCACAGAGAATTACAACGTATATTAAATACTCCATATGTAAAACACGGCGTATAAGACTTCCTAATCGACTGGGCCCACATGTCTATTGACTCCATCGATATAAGGTAGTCGTAACTGACTAGATTGTGGATATACTTACGACCACAAGGTGCTCGTAGATAAGGCTCACAACCTAAGGCTAGTCGTAGAAAAGCTTACGACTAGAGACTAGTCATAGAAGAAGCTGACGACTAAGGGGTGGTCGTAGTAGGACTTACGACAACTCGACTAAGTTCCTCCCTTACAAATGGTAAGTGGTATATATATGGGTAATATAAAGATATTGTTATCTATAATAAGAATTACATATGAATAATTAAATGAGGATTATTAGATCCTCGTCATCTAGCCTCCCAGCTTCAAGTGAAAATAACTTACTTGGTAAAGGACTCATAGAAAAGTGGTCGGAAGTAAAATCTTTTCAAGTGGTGTTTCATTTGACCAGAAATAGACTTGATCAAAAAGGTAATTTCACTTAAGATGTAAGACATAATCGATTTTCCCGATCAGACAAATTAAAGAATTCCAATCGACTCTCACATACCTGTCTGTTGATGCGGTTCCCGAAGAGGTGGCAACTGTTGAGTTCCCACGATCTTTAACCCAAACGCACGGCTATAAAAAATCACCACGGGCGTTACTTTAGGGTTTTTATTTTTCCCCGATCGCTTCAACTATTCTTCGAGCCCTCGTTCTTCTCTGTTGCCAACTAAATCGCGTTCACTCTTGAAACCTTTCCAAACCTAAGACCACCTCACTTAGAGAAGATGACTGGAACCACTTCTAAGTGGGCGGAATCGGAGATGGACAAGGCGAAGATGAAAGCTCTGGTCGTCGCTGAGAAGATTCCGAAGAAAGAATTTGTGAAGTGGATTGAAGCGGCTGGACAACATTGGCCGTCAGGAGAAATCGGCCAGATTCCAGTCTTCCAAGCGTACTGTGAGTGTGGCCTCCGATTGCCCGCTTACCAATTTCTCACACTTATACTCGAACGTTTTGGAGTGGAGTTGATGAATCTTGTTCCTAACTCCATCACAATGCTGATCGTGTTTGTGTACTTGTGTGAGGCTTATCTAGGGATTCTACCAGACCTGAAACTCTTCCATTACTATTACGGGATGAGCAGGGAGTTATGATCTGAAGCTATACGACGGGAAGTTGAAGGAGTACATTCAGATGTACACCCGGTCATCATGGCCGGGATGGAAGAAGAAATGGTTCTACTGGAAAAGGACCAGCGAAGACAGTCTCTCATTCGTGGGAAAAGCCGCAGAGAAGGGCTCTTCCTAGGATTCGATTCCCAAGGACCTCAACTAGATCACCCTACATTCAAGCTATCAAAGACTTGAAGGAAGAGGGGTTGACCGGATATCACGTGGTGAAAGATTTCATCATGCACCGCATTAGCCCCCTGAAGAAACGAGCACATCCCATGTGGAGGTACTTAGGGGATAAGGATCCGACTAGAGACTTCGAAGAAGGTAAATAATATTTCAACTCGACTCTTCTGGTTAATTTTGAGCTTGATTGTTGAACATTTTATTTACCCGTGCAGGCCTCTCACGAACGGAGATTGACACGCGAGACAAGCTCGTTTGTGAAAAAGCTCTGACACCTGACACAGTGGCTCCTTGAATTCTGGCGGTCGTGTCCGCAAAGGAAAAGGAGGAACACCTAAAGGTAATCGAAGATTGATTTTGTCTTTAGGGTCTTCGTAGTCGTAGAAAATGACTACTTAGTAATGTTTTTTTTTTCTGATCTTTGCAAAAAGTAGGCATAGAAGACCGTCAAGATGACCAAGAGGTTGAATTGATGGTTGTCAGAAAAGAGGCGGAGGAAAGCAAAGCTCCTCCAGCCAAAAAGCGTCGACTTGTGAAGGTTGCTGACAAGGTAGTTGGAAGCTCAAGTTCAGATCCACCTCCGACCAGTCCCTTCAGCAAATTCTTTGCAATGTAATTGCTGCAGAGAAGGCGAGCCAGTTGAATTGCCTGCTCCCAAAGCCCCCAAGACCAAGGTACCATTCTACTATGACAACAAAACCTTTTTCAGTTTTCGCTTCTCGTAGCATTGCCAAGCAATTAGAAAAGGAAAACTGGAAGAGTTTTGTCTCTTTTGTGAAGGAGACTGCTGCATCAGCAGAAATCATGGTCGAGACAAGTGCTGCTCCTTAGGTGGTCGAAACAAGTTCTGACTACCAAGAGGGGCAGGAAGCTTCGGGAGCTTTGGTTCTCGTTCAAGACCTACGACCAGACGTGGTCGTAGAGGTACCTCACCAAGATATTTGACCAGACATAGTCAAGGAAGCCCCGACCTCTCAATCTCGTGGCACCGAAAGCCCCCCAAGGGCTTAAAGTGTTGTGAGGATCGAGGTGGTCGAAGATAAGAAGAGAAAGAGACATTTTCTAGGGAAGGTTTCTTCTGGATTCACAATCAAAGCCAAAAGGCCAAGGTATGTAAAAAAAAGCAAAAGCATAATAATAACGTTTATCTTTTGTTCTTTTACACTCATGTCCTGTTTTCTCTTTTTTCTGAAATTTCAGTCCTGCTCCTCTGACACCCGAGAACGCTTCTATCGAGAAGTCCGCTGCTATTTCTTCTGCAATCAAAGAGATAATAGTAGAAATGGTCAAGGGATCGACCACTGTCTCTGTGGTGGAGGAGGGCACTGTCGTTGAAGCTGTTGCATCCACCGAAGTGGTCATAGATGGAGAAGTGAAGACGGCGGAAGATCTGGTAGTGACGATGATTGGTCTGGTTATTGACGATATCAATAATCGGACAAGAGACTTGGTTCTTCGATCACCAGAAGCTCCCAATCAAGACGGTGGAGGGACCTCCGGCCACCGTGCCGGGATAGAAGTCGTAGAACACGTTCCTCCTGGTCCTCAGGAGGAGTTGCTGATGGAGTCACCGAAGAAGAAGAAGAGTATGTCAACTTCTTCTTCGAGTTCTTCGGCTCAACGACCATTGTGGGATCCTCTTCATTCAGATCACACAACCGAGTCCCTCACCCTAAGGGCATTCCTAACATAGGGAATATCTTTGACGACGAGCGTCTTCAAAAGGTGTGGTGGGACAAAGTTAAAGAAATCAATGAACTCAAAGACCCCTAGAGGGTATTTGCCAACTTTGCTCGATCGAGCATTAATGTAAGCATCTAATACCAAACATTTCATATTTGGTTTTTCTTGCCTCTCACTATCTTTCTTTATTCAGAGAGCTTTGGAATAAATTATCACTGTTGGTGAATACAACTGACAACTTGTGCTGCTAAGACAGCAAAAAGCTAAACTCTATGAGCAGGCAGAAAGAAGGTAAGTCATCGTCATATGTAGTCTTTTGAATTTTGACTACTCGTACAGTTCTCATGTGGACTTTAACCCATGCAGGTTTAAAAGCGGCGAAAAATCTTTGGCTGATTCACTTGACCATGAAAAAGTCGAGTCGAAGAAGCTACGAGAAGAAAAAGAGGACCTTTTGAAGGAACTTTAGAAGGCAAATTCTGTAACTCTAAAGTTGCAGAATGAAATAAACAGTAAGTTTTGAAGTTAAGACTACTTATGATAATGATCTTCTATTCTTTTTTCTAACTCTTGTTTCTTTTCAGAAAAAGAGGTCGAAATGGGTAAGCTTGAAATCGAGGCCAAAGAAAAGGCCTTGGTCGTTAATGAGCTATCCCGTATTGCTAAAGAAAAAGGCCAGAAGATGAAGTCATGGGAAGGGCAATCTGTGAAGAAAGATGCCTCCCACAACAACGAAGTCAAGAAACTTGACTCTCGACTAGCAGGTAAGTAACTCTTTACCTACGACCAGTGTTGCTTACTAGTGGCTAATGGATATGATTCTGACTGGTCGTACTCTATTTCAGAGCAAGTAGTCGAAATCAAGTGACTCCACGAAGCTTCGACTCATAGTCAGGAAGAGATGAAGTCAATAAAGATCAACCGTTAAGACAATGTATCTCTCCTGAACAATGTACTTAGTTGATTTGGTGCTAAGGAGGTGACTCCTCTTGAAGACACCATGATCGCCCATACGAGTGCCATTGAAGAGCAAGTAAGAGCTGTAGAGGAGCTGATAGCCACTCTGAGGACCAACCAGGCGGACTCGATAAGAGAGGTAGTCAAAGGTACAAAAAGCTATGCCTTGGCAAAGCTTAAGGCAAATGACTGTAACCTTAACCTTCAACCAATCGAAGCCGACTTCGACTGCTCTGAAACAGAAGAAACTCAGCTGATTGAAGAAGTGAAGCCAGTCAGCCACAAGGTCACGAAGGAGATGCAAATTGGATCTCCTTCATAAGAGTAGTTGTAGTAGGAATCTTGTAAAGACAAGCTTTTGCTTATGAATATATATATATATATATATATATATATATATATATATATGTTTTTTTGTAAATTATCTTGTCGAGTAGTTAGTAACTCATAAGATAAAAATTGAAAGAGAAAATTGAATTTAAGACTAAAAATTGAAGTTATATTAATAACTTTATCATAACCCCAAACTATTTGCTTAGTTTATTTAGATAAACTAAGTAAATAGTGCGTATAAGGATTTGCTTAAAAAAGCAGTTTGTCCAATTGCTGTTGTCGATCTCGATTGTCATGTTCTGGTCGTAAGAATTAGTAACAGATGTACACTAGGAAGTTCTTTCTAGTGGACAGCACCACGTGCAAAGAGAAAAGACTTCGACCAGTGAATCTACGTTCTCCGACTATAGTAATCAAATCAAGAGCGTCAACATGAGTGAGATAAACTTTTCGGGGTGCCTTAAAAATTCTTTCAACCTTTTCCAGTAAATTCAATTGGTTTGCACTGATAGCAAGAGTTAGAAACAGTACGAAGCAAGGAAGTTTCTTCTAGTGGGCAAGACCACATGCAGAGTGGAAAGACTTCGACTAGCTGTTGTGTCTTTCTCCGACCAGCGTGAACATATTGAGTGTACTAAAAGTAGTCGAACAAACTAGAAAAGTATACTCCACTTAGATGATTTTTCAAAAGTAATAAAGAAATAAACTAAGATTAAAAGAGTTGGCTTGAAATTTTTTGACCAGATTTGTTGAACTCAGGCTCTTTGTATTGGTAGCAAAAGTTAAAAACGAGTCGACCCTAGGAAGTTCCTTCTAGTGGGCAAGACCACATGCAGAGAGGAAAGACTTCGACTAGATGATATTACTGTCCATTCGACCAGTGTAAAGAAATATCGAGTGTTGAAAAATGATCGAAAAATCATCAAAACATTACTCAAAAGTAAGACAATAAAGATTGAAAGAACCTGAAACTTTACTGAGAGAATGAGAGGTTACACATAAAATGTGCGTAACTGGTCGATATTCTAAGAATTAGAGAGGACTCGGTCATCTTCCATTGCTAGTCGTACCGAACCTGGTCGCGTAACTTCGACCACAGTGTAAGGACCTTCTCACTAGGGGGAAAGTTTATTCCAATTAGACTAGGATTGAATCTTCTTCAATATCAAGTCACCTACAGCAAGGCTACAATGTTGGACCTTACGATCGTAGTATTTGCGCAGGGCTTATTGGTAGACTGCTGAAAAGATTAAGGGTTGATTCCGCTTCTCTTCGAGTAGGTTGATGTTATCCGCTCGAAGTTGTTCCTGGGTAGAGTCGTTGAAGGTTTTGACCCTTGTCGACCTAATATTTAGTTCTGGTGGAAGCATAGCTTCAGCTCCAAAAACTAGGAAAAATGGTGCTTCACCTGTAGCCCGATTAGCAGTCATACGACCAGCCCATAATACTAAGGGTAATTCTTGTACCCAAGCCCCTGAGCGCTTTATAAGTTGATCGAAGACTCGAGTTTTGATCCCCTGCATAATTTGGCTATTCGCTCGTTCGACTGCCCCATTGCTTTGTGGGTGGGCGACAGAGACATAACACAACTTGGTACCCAATTCGTCGTAAATTTCTTGAAATTTTACGATCGAAAATTGCTTACCATTGTCTGTAATTATTCGACTGAGAACACCAAATCGAGTAATCACACTTCTCATCATGAACCTTTTTGTGGCTTTCGTTGTGATCCCAGTCACAGGTTCGGCTTCAATCCATTTTGTGAATGTATCAATAGCCACAAAAAGGAACTCGAAGCCCCCTAGTGCTTTTGGGAACGGTCCTAGAATATCAAGACCCTAGGTCGCAAAAGGTCATGAAAGAGAAATAGTTTACAATGCCTGAGCCAGTTGGTGTATTTGTCTGCTATGAAGCTGGTATTATACACACTTTTTAACTAACTCTTTGGCACCGTAGAGGGCAGTCGGCCAGTAAAAACCTTATCGAAAGGCTTTACCGACCAGCGTTCTATAAGAAGCATGAGTTCCACAGATACCCCCGTGTATGTCATGAAGGAGATTTAATCCTTCTTTCTGCGATATGCATCGCATGAGTACTCCTTGAGTACCTCTTTTATATAGGACTCCTTCGACCAAAGTATACATTTTGGCTTTACGGGATAAATGATCCACCTCGAGATCATCATCGGGTATTGTACCCTTCTGAAGATACTCATAGATGGGATTCATCCAGGTATCCTCGTATTCTAGAGAGGCTGTCTCAGTAGGAGGTGTCCCTGGTGTTTCGACTAGAAACGACTTCTAGAGCTTGATGAACCACGGAGGTCCTGATTTGGCCCGATCTTTCGATGAGAAGATAAATTTGGTAGAAATAGCTCAACTCTCACGATCCTATCTACAAACTCGCAAGGCTGAAAACCACGCAATCGCTGAACTGCTCGACAATTCGTTATCAACCGTGCACGAATACCCGGAAGACCTGATCACGAAGATCAATTCCTGTATACATCGAAGAAGCACGCAGGAACGAGATAAATAGCAATCTAAAATTACGAATAGGAATTAAGATTGTATTGATAAGTGGGGTTCCGAAGACAATGTCACTGTTGATCTTACCGAACAAGAGGATAAAGTATAAAGCAGCAAAGCTAAACTTCAATCAACAAAACTCATCAAACCCTAAGGGTGGCGGCCACTATGTAAAGGAGTAAGAGAGGGCAGCGGCCGTGGGTACTGTTCACGTGTGAACAGTACCACATGAACAGTGCCAAACCCTAGGTGTCCAACCCGAATTACAAGGCCTGTGGCTCATTAGAATAGGTGGTGCAACACCAAGTTCCTTTACTCAAATATGACTAAGTGTTAGCCTAAGCAACTTGATATATAGTCGTCATGCTAGATTTGGCTAAGCCTCAATATAGAAATATCCATTCGTCATATGATCATCTCCATGCTTGGTGCTGCCATCATCTCCATTTAGCTTGCCTCCTAATCCTTGATTTCTAAGTAAAATAATAGCACTTACTTTAGGCAACATCATAGAGTTCATAGAATATGGATGCACTCTAAGAAACGAAGTCACCTAATAATTTAGTTAGCGAGCACGTGCTTTGGTAATTGGTCCTTGCACATCAGAAGTACTAGGGATGGTTGTATCAGTGGAAGGGATGTCCTCCTCACCATCCCCTTCTTGAATTGGAATCGTCCTTGACTCAAGGTCACCTTCTGCTCCCAAGTATGGCTTCAAATCTGTAATGTTAAATGTGAGGCTAACCCCAAAATCTGCAGGCAGATCAAGCTTATATGCATTATCATTAATCTTTTCTAACACTTTAAATGGACCATCAACTCTAGGCATCAATTTTGATTTTCTCAAGTCAGGGAACCTATCTTTGTGCAAATGCAGCCAAACAAGATCTCCAGGTTCAAATGTTATTTCTTTTCTACCCTAACTACCCGCAAGTTTATATTGTGCGTTAATTCGCTCTATATTCTCTTTATTTGTCTCATGCATCTTCAGAATCAATTCAGCACGTTGTGTAGCATCAATATTTACCTTTTCCGAAGATGGTAGAGGTAATAAATCAATAGGAGAGCGAGGAATAAATCCATATACTACCTGAAAATGGCACATCTTTGTGGTTGAATGCTGCGAACGGTTGTAAGCAAACTCCACATGACGTAAGCATTCTTTCCACATCTTCAAGTTCTTCAAAACAACCCTCAACATAGTGGACAATGTCCGGTTGACAACTTCAGTTGATCCATTTGTTTGGGGATGACATGTAGTACAAAACAGCAACATTGTCCCTAATTTAGCCCATAGTGTCCTCCAAAAGTGACTCAGAAACTTCGTATCACGATCTGACACAATTGTATTGGGCACTCTATGTAGTCGAACAATTTCTTTGAAAAATAACTCAGCAACATCTGTAGCATCATTGCTCTTATGACAAGGTATGAAATGTGCCATCTTCGAAAACCTATCCACAACAACAAAAAAACTATCCATCCCCCTCTTTGTTCTAGGCAGTCCTAAAACAAAATCCATAGAAATATCTTCCCAAGATATGTTAGGAATAGGAAGAGGCATATATAAACCATGTGGATTAAGACGTGACTTAGCTTTGTGGCATGTAGTGCAGCGAGACACATAGTGCTCAACGTCGTGCCTCAACTTAGGCCAATAGAAGTGATTGGTCAAAACATCCTCCGTCTTCTTGACACCAAAATGTCCCATGAGTCCTCCATGCGCCTCTTGTAACAACAAAAGACAAACGGAGCTAGCTGGAATGCATAACTTGTTAGCACGAAACAAAAATCCATCATTCACAACAAATTTATTCCAGTTTTTGCCTTCTTTACAATTCTGAAATATATCTTTAAAATCATCATCATGCACATATTGCTCTTTAATTGTCTCTAAACCAAAAATTCTGAAATCAAGTTGAGATAACATGGTATAACGATGAGTTAAAGCATCAACAATAACATTATCATTTCCTTTCTTGTGTTTAATGACATATGGAAACGATTCAATGAAATCAACCCATTTAGCATGTCTACGATTCAGATTTGATTGACTACGAATGTGCTTTAATGATTCATGATTAGAATGTATAACAAATTCTTTGGATCATAAATAATGTTGCCATGTCTCTAATGTCCGAACTAAAGCATATAATTCCTTATCATAAGTAGAATAATTCAGACTAGGCCCACTTAATTTCTCGCTGAAATACACAACGGGTTTACCTTCTTGAATAAGCACACCTCCAAGTCCAATTCCACTAGCATCACATTCAAGCTCAAAAGTCTTATCAAAATCAGGAAGTTGGAGGAGTGGTGCATGTGTAAGCTTACCTTTCAAAATCTAAAACGATTGTTCTTGTGTAGGGCCCCATATAAAAGGAACACCTTTCTTCGTAAGCTCATTCATTGGTGCTGCAATGGTGCTGAAATCTTTGACAAAGCGTCGATAAAATCCAGCAAGTCCGAGAAAACTCCGCACTTGTGTGGATCGTGTTAGAGTCGGCCAACTCTGATCTGACTTCGATCTTGGCTTGATCAACCTCAATACCCTGTAGAGTAACAACATAGCCAAGAAACGATACTCGATCGGTGCAAAAGGTACACTTCTCAAGGTTACCAAACAAATGTGTATCACGTAGAGCATTAAAAACAGCACGCAAGTGTTCAAGATGTGTCTCTAATGTTTTGCTATAGATCAATATGTCATCAAAGTATACCACCATAAATTTTCCTATGAAAACACGCAAAACTTCATTCATTAATCTCATGAAAGTACTAGGTGCATTAGTTAACCCAAAAGGCATCACTAGCCACTCATATAATCCAAACTTAGTTTTGAATGTTGTTTTCCATTCATCGCCTAATTGCATGCGAATTTGGTGATATCCACTACGCAAATCAACTCTGGAGAACACAGTAGAGCCACTTAATTCATCAAGCATATCATCTAGCCTAGGAATAGGATGACGATATCAAATAGTAATATTATTGATAGCTCTATAGTCAACACACATACGCCATGATCTATCTTTCTTAGGTACCAAAATCACAGGGACAACACAAGGACTAATGCTTTCGCGTACGTACCCTTTGTCAAGCAAGTCTTGTACTTGACATTGAATTTCTTTAGTCTCTTCGGGGTTGGTTCTATATGGCGCACAGTTGAGAAGCGAGGCTCCTGGAATTAAATCAATTTGATGTTCAATCCCCCCCGAATTGGAGGCAGCCCCGGGGGTATGTCACTTGGAAACACATCAGCAAACTCCTGCAAAATGTGAGCAACAACAGGAGGCAAAGAAGGAGGTATATCCTCAAAAGAAAATAAGGCTTCTTTGCACACTAAAGCATAGCAATTAGATTTGCTATCTTCCATCTCACAAATATCAGACTTAGTAGCAAGTAAAACAGAACCTTTCAATTTAATTTCACCTATCCTAGCACTAGGTTCTTTCTTCTTCGGGTGCATAAGTTCTTTAGCTATAATTTGATTTTCACTTTTGCTACTCTCCTTTTGTCTATTAGCTCTCTCTAATTCATCCTTTAAAATGGCTTCAAGAGACATGGGCAGCAAAGTGATTTTCTTTTCTTTAAACATGAGAGTATACTTATTAGTTCTACCATGATGCACCGTATCTTGATCATATTGCCAAGGTATACCTAACAACAAAGAACAAGCTTGCATAGGTACTACATCACAATCAGCATAATCATGATAAGAATCAATAGAAAAATGTACTATCACAATGCGAGTTACTTTTAGCTTACCATAATTATTGAACCATTGAATATAATATGGATGAGGGTGCTGTTGTGTGGTTAATGCAACAATTTAGCAACCATGTCCATGCTTGCCAAATTGTTGCAACTTCATCCATCAATGATCACACAACATGAACGTTCTTTGATGACAAGCTTTGTTTGGAACAGATTGTGGCATTGATTCTGCTCAGCACGCTCCATTTGTGCACTAAGTACACACTTCACTATAAGGCTTAAATACTCATATGAAATTTCATTACCATATTGTTCCTCGTCTCGCTCAGATTCTTGGTCATCACCTACGGGATCAGTTGCAAGCATAACATATTCTTCCTCAACATCACTAGCTGAAGTATACTCACCATTATTCTTTATCAAGAGAGCTCGCTTGCTAGGGCAATCCCGCATTATGTGTCCATAGCCCTTACAGCGATGGCATTGTGTTTCTCGTGCTATACCCGTTGAAGCAACAGAAGATGAACTTTGTGCGGGGGCTTGTACCATGCTCTTGCTCGTTTCCAGTGCACGTGATGGTGTAGTGGAAGTAGATGGACGCCGGCTGTTGGAGGAGTTCGTAGGTGCAGGTGTTCGGCTGGAGGGAGTAAATGGTGCTCTTGATTGCCCTTGAGTTGTGCGGCCTACAAAAGAACCTGTAAAATTTCATTTGTTTCTGAATTGACGTCCCTGTATCTCTCTCTTAGCTTTTACAAGTAAGATGAAACAAACGAGTGATATAATTGTTTTCTTTATAGTCAAGTATGTCCTGAATTTCACTTCAAACCTCTCAGAAATCTAGCCATCTTAGCATCTTCAGTTTCTTCAAAACCACAACGCAACAAATCAGTTTGTAATTCTTGATAATAATCTTCTACAAAACTACTACCTTGTCTTAAGCGTTGTAATTTATTAAGCAAATCACGAGAATAATATGAAGGTACAAATCTATACATTATTGCTCTCTTCAAAGCATTCCATATTCTAGGTATGTTCTGATTAGTACGACAATATTCACTCTACCAAATAGATGCAAAATCAGAAAACTCACTAGTAGCAGCCCTAACTTTCTTATCTTCAGGGAATCCATGACAAGCAAAATTTTGTTCTACAGTAAACTCCCATGTGAAATAAGCATAAGGATCATATTTTCCAGCAAAAGGAGGTATAGTGAATTTAATTTTACCAAATGCATCATTATGGTCATGTACCTCACATTGATTTCTTCCCATACCATGACGATTGTGATGAAGCGATGATGGTTGCGATCATTGTGAACATTGAATCTATCAGTTTTCGTATCAGCAGTGTAGTTGTTCATGTCTTTTTCTTTCACCTCATCTGCCCAAGAGCGGGCAGCAGGTGGTGTGCGGTGAGCAGGAGGATCCTCCACTCTTGGCTCACCCTAGGCCGTGGTTTCAGCAAGTGGCTGACGTTCGAGGAGCGCAACGCATGTGTGGAGCGCTGCGAGGTTGTCGTTAATCTTATCCAAGGCATTGTGAACGCTCTCATCGAGTGAGTGCTCAATGTGCCGCACGAGCTCTCTCGTGCGAGGTGTGAGAGATCCCTCACCCGCATGCTCCAAAGAGTGGTCATTGTTGTTTCCACCATGTGTAGATCTGTGTGACCCTACCATCGTTAGTAGAAAACAAAGAACAAATTACAGTGTATATGTCCATATCACCTACTAGGTTTTGGCGTTTCAACAATTGCTCTCTCACAGCGCCTTAACTATTTCTTACAAGTTCTTACCAATGCAGCAAGGAAGTGGTACAATCGATAACTGGTTCATGATACTCTCACTTGTGATTAGCCCAACGATTGCAAGGAACGAAACCCGCTGAGTTAGTAGGAAGTGGAGCTCGAAAGGCTTCAATATGGTAGCAAGGATCAGCAATAATCAAATCAGTTAATGCAAGTTAAAAAATTATTCAAAGTACTAATCAATGTTGCTGACTCTAGCCTAATCAAAGCTAGCTAATCAAAACCCTACTAAGAGAAGGGTATGTACGCATACACAAAGAACAATGTGACTTGATGTAAGCAAAGAAAAATCTCACACCAAGTTCTAGGAGAGATGCTAGACAACTAATCAAACTTCTTTCTAACGGCACAAGACTGTTCACACCATGTAGAGCACAAAAATCGGGATAACGTGCAATGTAAACAACCCTCTAGTTTAAGCAGAAACAACAGCTAGTCTTGAGAGATAAAAAAGCAAAGTTTTATATGGCTTATATATGCTAGTTTCAAAGGTTTCAATGAGATCTAAAACTTTGCAGTTGAGGTGAACCCCAAATTCCGAAGGGAAGATCGAAAGAATCACCAAAAACAGAAACCGAAAATTTACAACGCGAATTCGGGGCTGAAGATGGCTGATTTTGGGGATCTTAGAGGGCAACGAGTACAAGTGGGTTGTTTGTACTGGATGCATGTCTCCGTTAGCTTTCCAAAAAGTCTGAAAACGTCAAATTCTGACACCGTATGCAAAAGTGATGCCCGTTTTACTGAAGGTATCTTGGAAACGGACTCGAATTCATTTTAGCCTCAAATTGAACAGCTATATCTTTTGATCCCATGGTCAAAACATGCTCAATTTTTTTGAGGAAGCTTGTGGCTATATGAAGAAGGGCTCCACTAATTTTCACAAGATTTAGCAATGGTTTGATGCACTTTCCAAATTTTGGAAAAGATGGACTCTCTCTCTCTCTGTTGTTTCTTCTGTTTTTTCTCCTCTCTTTTTTTCACTTGATCCCGAAATCAACTCTCTTTTTCTCTTCCTTCTTTTGCACAACTGAATTCAACATTCCTTTTATTCTCTCTTGCAAACCGAAAATCAATCTTAGGCCACACCGAATTAGGGTTTCCTTCTCTTGATAAACCGACACCAATTGGCCCTAGGGTTTCCGACTTATTCTCACTAACGAGCGGTGGCGGCAGGAGCCAAGGTGGTGCGACAGAGGATTTGTGGTTGCTGCGACCATGGTGGCAGGGCTCTTTGGGTGCCGCGGCCAGAAGATGTTGTGGCGGCGGCAGAGGACTGGATAGGCGCGGCAGGAAGGTTGTGGTGGCGCGGCAGGGACGGGTAGTGGTGGCAGAAGTGGAACACAAAGATGAAGCTAAGCTAAGGAACACGAAGATCAAACTAGACAATGATGAACTAGACTCTTAACTAAACTAGAAATCAGCAACTAGACACGACGATGCAATAAATCATTCAACGAACAAACATCGAAAAGAAAAATTGCAATGGCTCAAAGGGCTCGGTATGGATGATAGATGCAAAAACATTTTGGGTAATTTTCTGGACTCTAGGTATGAAAACAAATCTACTACTAGAAAACTGGAAACTCTCACCGATCAACTGTAGCTCTGATACCACTTGATGAACCACGGATGTCCTGATTTGGCCTGATCTTTCGATGAGAAGATAAATTCGGTAGAAGTCGCTCAACTCTCATGATACTGGCTACGGACTCGCAAGGCTCGAAACCACGCAATCGCTGAACTACTCGATAAGTCGTTATCAACCGTGCACGAATACCCGAAAGACCTGATCACGAAGATCAATTCCGGCATACACCGAAGAAGCACTCAAGAACGAGATAAATAGCAATATGAAATTGTGAATAGGAATTAAGATTATATTGATAAGTGGGGTTCTGAAGACAATGTCACTATTGATCTCGCCGAACAAGAGGATAAAGTATAAAGTAACAAAGCTAAACTTCAATCAATAAAACCCGCCAAACCCTAAGGGTGGCGGCCACTATGTAAAGCTAAACTTCAATTGGATTAACCCTACTATTCTTTTCGCTATTTTGCAGTACCCCAGATTACATCACGCCGGACACACCACAGCTGGCGAGCGGTTTCGAGGCCAATAAGGTGAGAAAGACTAGACTCTTATTTGGGTGATTGATTGGAGTATGCCATGCCGAGCTCCATTATATTATTTCACTGATTTTTGGGGGTTATCTACAGGAAAATATTCCTTGCCCCAAATCTCTAGAGAAGTCAGTGAATGCTCAGAGCAAGAGGTACAAGAGAGGTGAGAGTGTGACCCCCTCGAATTGATTCCCAATCGATCTGAATGCATCATCATATTTCTGCCACAAGATCCAACTATTGATTGGAAATCCTCGCAAATTCCTAAGTTTGATGTGCTTGCTCTGTTTCCGTGTTCATCTATAAATGAATGAATGCCAATCCTTACAGATTGTCCAACAGGCTCTGGTCGACAACTTGCAGATTACACCAATCCAGTGGGGTGGTCTAATTCGAGATGATTCAGAGGAAGAACAACTGAGACAACCTAGTTTGCAAAAGAGAGGTAGCTATGTCTCTCAATCAGCAGTAGCTCTACGCTGCTGGGTCATGCCTCCACCATGTATCAAGAACCCGTACCTGAATATGGATCCTCGAATAGATGATGATGTTTTCTGTGGGAGGCAATACAAATCATCAGGTATCGTTTATGCATTTTTATGTTATCAAAACATGTTCATTTCCATTCCCTTCAAACTATCATGTATCTGTTTGTTAGGAGTCATACTTGTAAGGCTAACATGTAATCACAACATGTCTTTTCAGCCTCAACTTAATCAAAACATTGATAACTTGCAGGGTTTTCTCCTTCAATTGGTGGTGACGGTTTTTCATGCTACCGGACTGATTTCCATGAAATTGAGGTATGCTCTAAATAGATATTGCTTATGTGCTCACATTCAGGTTGTATTCTTCCCTTTCATGGAGGTTTTGCCATTTTGGTCACTAACATTCTTAATTTTCAGCAAATTGGCTGTGGCAACTTATTGTGGAAAGATTTGTTGTAACCTCTGCGTTATTGGCATAGTCCTACTTATTATGAACTTTCAATAAATATGATCTGTGTGGAACAATGTAATTAAAACTCGAACCTCCTGTGTCATTGTTTTGTCTCATTTGTATGTCTCAAATGTTGAATTTGCGACCTTATTCAAGTACTAGGATTTTCTGGTAAATTCAAGTACCTCCTGTGCCCTTTGAATTGAGGTGCATCTCTTAATTTCTACTGATTGTGATGTCAAATATTTGTATAGTATATCATTCATTTAAATGTGTATGCTTTAAGAAATCTATATTGTATAGTTCCATCAATGTTTAATTTTAGGGTCAATCTGGTGCAAGTTTATCAATTTTGTTAGGGCATTATGCTTCTATGGTTCGACCAATTTTATCTTTTATTGGCAAACAAAACTTAATTAAGAGCTTAGTTGATCTATTAAGATGTTAAGATGGCAAAAAATCACTTTCAGTTGGCCTCATGATATGATCTGACATTCCACAAATCTATTTTTGTAGGATGAGATGATGATCGAGGCTGAGATCAACTGAAGCATGGTCATAGAGATGATTCGCTGCTGACTACTGCTAGACAAGTCTTTTGTGTGGCTAACGACCTGCTACTTACTTAGCACTTACTATTACTACTTGTGTACTTGTGCTACTCCTACTAGTGATGTACTTGGCTATGACTAGTTGAATTTTGGACTGAGTGAGAGTTGTGGCTTGCTACTTGCTAATTAGTAGTTACTACTTACTTAACTAGACTCTGTCATGTACTTGCTACTTGCTAGTTACTACTTGCTTAACTGGCCTTTGTTGTCGTGTGATGTATTTAAATTTGCTTGTTAAACTACTAATGTAGTTGTATTTTGGACATGTAGTATGGTTGATTGATTTTTATTTGTGCGATATATATGGTTTCTGTTTTCACACAATATCCGAATAAGTATTCGTGACCGAGACAATCTGTATTCGGTTCGGCATGTATTCGTGACCGGGACTATCCGTATTCGTATTCGTATTCGTATCCAACACTATCCGTGCTCGACTCCGAATCCGAGAAAAAAATATGGAAAGTGTACGGAATGAGCAATATACGTCTGTATCTGCTCCATTTGCACCCCTAGATAAGAGAAAGTCCCTTAAAAAGTAAAAAAAAAAGTTTCCCCGTTGATCCTTTGCAAACCGACTAGCATCGCAGTACACTGTTTTTTTAGAAAAGGGAATATTTATTATTCCAGCCTCTGCACAACAAGATGCATATGACTAATCAACATATCGCAGTACACTGTACGCTGTTATAGTTGCAACCAGTGAGTCGATTTAATTCAATTGAGACTTGCTAAGCATATATATGTCCTGTCGTCTTGGAGAGCTTAAGAGTAGAACTTGAAGCTCTTGGCGTCGAGGATGATCTGCCGCAGACCTCCGATGGGGGCCAGCAGCATCAGCAGCACTCCGATCACGATACAGACCTGACCAAATTAAACAACGCAAAAAGAAATTAAGAGCACGATCAAATTTATTTGGTACTTTATTCCATGCACATATCACCCCAAGAAATTAACCTCAGGCTTGTAATTGGAGCAATTAGTCGACTGAAAGTCTGAAACTTACCCAGTTAATGCACCATGTTATGCCAAACCTGTTGGGATTGCGCACTATGAGCCAGATTATGCAAGGAAGCTGAAAAACCAAAGAAAAGAAAAGGATAAGCAAGCAATCCAAGGCAACCGATCGATCGATGTGATCCAGAGTGAAAAGTGATCGATCTTACAAAGTAGGTCGTGGGCGCGAACGCGAAGCCTCCGAAGAATCCGAGCAAGCCGTCGAAGAAGGGGAAGGTCATGCCGATGAACATCGTCAGCGCTGCGCATTTCATCGTTCAGAAGTTTCAGTAATTCATCAGTGTGTCAGTGTGTGCGCGTGGTCTTACGTACGTACCGACGTAGGTGGAGCGGGCAGCGAGGCGGAGCGGGAGGCCGGGGCGGAACTCGAGCTTCTTGACGAGGACGGTCTCGATCATGTCGAACACCGGCATGGCGTACACCTGGTAGCCGCCGACCACGTGGACGACGACCATGATGTTCGCGATCGCGATGAGCCACCGCGGTTTCTCGAGGGTGATGAGCACGTTGGGGTCGACGGAGCTGCCGAAGGCGTGGTACCCTGCGATGGCGACGGTGAAGTAGCAGAGCGCGACGACGGCGTAGGCGACCACCACGCCTCGCCACATGGGCTTCTTGGACGGCCGCTCCGGGGTGGACGGGATGGTGGCCTGGATCTCCAGCACCACGTTGTGCCCCGCGAACGCGAACGCCACCGCGCCCAGCGCGTTCAGCGCGCCGAACACCCGCCCCGCTGCGCTCGTCGCCCTCAGCCCGTAGTCCGCCGCCGCGGCCCCCGCCGGCGCGGCATGGACCGCCGATGTCAGGAACGCGATCATCGAGTAGCAGATGGACATGACGGCGGCGGCGGCGGAGATGGCGGAGATGGAGCTGAAGTTGGGGAGCTGGCTGAGGGGGAAGTGGACCGAGCCGAAGATCATGATGAAGTAGGTCAGGCGGATGTCCTTGCAGCGGCCGCCGCAGACGAGGTCGTGGAACTTCTTGAGCGAGTGTCCGCCGGTGACCATGTAGACGATGTCGGTGCCGACCTCGACGACGAGCTGCTGAGGCACGACGATCCAGAGTCCGAGGTGGTCGCCGAACGCATGCTGCCCCAGCTCGTGGTACCGGTCGAACCGCTTCCCGGGCACCATCTCGTGCATCTCCACCATCTGCCACAGCGTGTACAGCGTGATCACCCACGACGACACCATCACCACCATGCCCGGGCCCCTGCACGCATCCACGCAATGCATTTGTACTGACGGACGGACGGTAATACAATTCCATGATAAATCGCGCGGTGTTTCACGCATGGACAAATACGTACCACCCTAGCTGAGACATGGCGAACGGGAGGCCGAGCACGCCGGCGCCAACCATGGCGGCGACGTTGTGGAATGCCGAGTAGTACCACTTGGCGGTGCGCGACGAGGTGATGGGGAGCCAGTCGTCGAGGTCGACGTTCTTGGGCTTGTGGTCCTCCCGCCCCTCCTCCGCCGTCTGCACGTACTTCTTTGTTGAGTCCGACGACATCTTCAGTGTACACAGTTCGCCGGCCGGCCGTACGTCGCCTTACAACTAGCTAGTACTACTGATACAAAAAAAAAATTGTGCGCAAAAGCATAATAATCTTGGCCCTTGATCGCAATAGATCGAGGGTGACCATGCATGCATATACTAGCATATATATACAGAGAGTGGCAGCAGCACGACAGCTACCACGAGCAAAATTTGCCGGACGGCCGGGACGCCGCCCTTTGGGCAGCGGTTGTAGCTATCTTATCGCCTCCGTGCACAGATCAACACGTACGATTGCTTATCAGCCGACAGGATGAGATGGATTTTAGTTTGTCTTAATGTCGATCGTACACACACACACACACACATATATATATATATATATATATATATATATATATATATATATATATATATATATATATATATATATATATATATATATATATACTTACTGAATTATACTGATGGATCGACACGAAACATGTTAATTGGTTCGCTATTTAGGAAGGTCAGGATTCGGTGATTCGGGTATACTCACTAGAGACAAACAGGTAGCGAGATCATTCATGCGAATCAATGCAGTAATTAACCGGATCGGACGGATATAGTAGCTACTAATCCATGATCCATTTATCCTAGTAGTATGCAGGTGATGAGATGATCCTAAAAACTAATTAATGAAGAAACCATTAATACGCCATAAGTATGTAGGTACCCGGTTGCATTTGCCGTCGGGGCTGCTTTGCACTGCCATGGCGCCTGAGCTCGACATGGCGGTGGCGCGCGAGCTCTCCTTACCCGGCACTCGTCGGCGGCGAGCGAGCTCAACAAATTATGCGAGTCCAAGAGAGAATTGATAGAACAAGCTAGCTAGGGCGTCGTCACACGCGTACATACATGCTTATATGCATGTGGAGAGCGCTAGCACGACACGTACAGATCGTCCAGTAGCTGCGCTAGGACGCACGCACGCACGACTATTTGACTTGACTTTTCGCAGACTAATTAACCACATGCACCTTCAAGAGTTTGAAAATTCTTTTTTGTCTATATACGCGCGTGTCCGGCCAGGAATGGGGTGGCTAGCTATTTCGTGGCGGTACCGAGTTGTGTTCTTTTGGTCTTGGACACGAACCATGTAAGTCTAGTATGACGGATTAGTAGCTTTCAGACAAGTTGACTTTGACAAAAACGAATTGTAGAAAACCACGCTATTTTGATAAAACTATCATAAAGCTACACTTTTAAGCAATATTTCAGACAATCACACTTTTAAGTATTACCGTCATGTCCAATGGATCGGGCCCACTTGTCGGTCTCGTAAGCCTATCTTGTTTTAGTGAATATGCTTGTGAGATCGACGAGTGGGTCCAATCCGTTGGATGCTTAAAAGTACAGTTTTGTGAAGAAAAAAAATTAGGAAAAAAAATCTATTTTACAACCCTGAACTTTTCAAAAAAATCCAGAAATCAACCATAAACTATAAAAAAACGGATATCCTGCACCCTCAACTATCAAAACCGTTTATTTTACCCCCTCAACCCAAGTTGGACTGGTTTTGGGTGACATGGCACTGATGTGGCCCAATACAAAACGGTTTTGACTGAGCTACAATGCTTCTTCTCCCCCAAATCCCCAAATCGAGCCGAAACCACCAATGCCGCCGCCGAGCAAACGACGCCGTGAGTTGCATTCTGCCACCGTACCATGCACGAAGGGCCTCCAGATGAAAGATCGTCTCCGCGTGCACCACAAATGTGGCATGTACATCGACAACACGCCCCTCCCTGATGACGCGCTCGCCAGCATCTTCGTCGAGTTATTAGACGCAACGGCCATCGTCTGCTACGCAACCACGTGCAAGCAGTGGGGGCGCGTCATGGCAGAGAAGGCGGTTGCCGTCTCCCGCTCCCTGCCACCCCTCGGTCGCTTCCTCCCCCACCTCACCATCGAAGTCTTCCACCAGGAGTACGACGGGCCCACCGCGCGCTCAGGGCATCACGTCGGTGCTACAGCCGCAATGCATCGCAATGGCTTTCTTGGCTCTCGGCGTACCTGCATCAGCTCGCTCGTCGACGACGCGGGCACGGTGGCAGATGATGGTCTCTTGGATTACTCCCGCCCAGTCGCGTACCGCAACGGCCAGGGGCGGAGCCAGTAGGGATGCCGGGTATGCACCGGCACCCCCAAAATTTTGAAAACGCAGCAGAGTTCAAATCTTCAGCAGTTCATATTTCATCCCAGCCCAATTGCTAAATCACTAGGCCCAGCCGGTCCAAGTCCTCTCCTGGTCTCCTCATCTCCCCATTCCCCAATCGGCCAATCCCCAACCCTAATCTCTCTTCCCTACTAGCACTCCCCACTCCCAGACGGTCGACCCGATTTGGGAACCGAATTATCAAGGAAGCAACAAGACCGGAGCAAGTGAGGCCGCCAGAGTAAGCGCCAGACGTCGCGGTCGGCCGTCGGCGGCAGGCAACATGAGAGGAGGCTGCTGCCACGGCTGCCGGTTGAAGCTCGGAGGCGGAGGCCGGGTCGCCGAGCACCGCTGCAGGCACGACAAAGCGGCAGCGCGACAGCGTGGGAGCAGGTGCCAGGATGTCCCCAGTCGGCCGTCGGCGGCGCGTGGCACGGGAGGGTGGTGCGTAAGGAGGCTAGGGGCGCTGGGCCGCTGGTGCTCGGCTAGAGCGGTGGAGCCTAGTCTGCCTCTGCCTCACCGCCTGACCCCCCTGGTCGCTTGGAGCGTTGCTGCGTTTGCCGTTGGCCGAATGCCTGAATGAGTAAATTACTTGGAGTTGGACTGTTGAGCCTCTTTTCATATTTTCTTGGTATGTTTGTCTTATTGTCTAGTTGTCTTGATAGTTTATAGTTGATAGAATGAATGAATGATAGACCATTAGACCATTGATCATATGGTAATATGGTATGCTATGTTTGTCTAGTTGTCTTGATAGTTCATAGACCATCAGAATTCAGACCATAGGCTGCATAGCTATTTAGCTAATGTAGTAAACTAGTAATGTACTAATTTAAAAATCTTGTTATGATATGTCAATGTAGATTGTAAAGACATGAAGAGGAATAGAGACATCCTTTCTTTTTTTGGGGATCGCAAAGCGAAGGCAAAGAATATTTCATCTGTAGTCACATTTATTGAGAGGGAAATTTTCTTGAAGGTTAATGAAGATGATGCAATGACACATTTTCAAGGCATGAAACCGCGTAAAGTAGTATTATAATTTTCTTTGCATAGCTACATATTTTGTAATTTTATATTCATGTAAGACCCTATTTGAACTATTTGCATTGTTTTTTTGACAAATTTAGAACCTATGTGTTGGATTTATGATGTTATGAAATCATTGTACAAACTATAGAATTATAAGTGTGAATGTGCACCCCATCATTTAATTTCTAGCTCATGCAACAATGTTGCCTCGCCTTGGAGCTCAAGGCGGGTGGCGCTGCCGAGGAGGCCGGGCCAGCGAGGTTAGGGCCAGCCTGCGCCAAGAGAGGCCTGGCCGGCAGAGTTGGGGCCACCAGGGGGGGGCTACGAGGGCGCTGGCCTGTGAGGGTCATGAGGAGGTGTGGATTGAGAAAGAGAAGGGCGGAAGAAATAGGACCGGCAAGCGGGTGGCGCGGCCGATGGAGGCCGGAGCCGATGGGGTTAGGGGCAAGAACCAAGGAGGCCGGGCCAGAGAGTTAAGGCGGTGGGTGGGGCTGCGAGGCGCTAGGTCGGGGAAGAGGGTCACAGGAGGTGTGGGTGAGAAGGAGAAAGGAGAGGAAGAAATAGGATGAAGAAAAATATGATGTGGACTTGACGTGGATGTCCACGTGGCACCACGTCACCTAAAACCACCTCTGTTTGGATTGAGGGGGTAAAATAAACGGTTTTGATAGTTAAGGGTGTAGGATGTTCGGTTTTGTAGTTTAAGGATTGTAAAATATACTTTTTCCAAAAAATTATGAAGAGAGAAGTGCGGTTATCTGAAATTGTTGCTTTTAATAGTGTTAACAAGGTATGGTAGCGTGATTCTGTGAAATTTAATGCTGTACGTTTCTTCTAGACCAGGTAGGCCTCCCTACTAGGCCAACTAACATGGAGTACCGTGCTCCGCCGCCGTCTAATTGAGCAGTTTACTTCTCTACGTTCTCAGATGGGCCTAAAAGCATCGCCACTCTTGGCCCACATTCACCAAGGCATTCGACTACTCGAGTCCTATCACGCAGCGACCCACGTCCTCTCCTCCTCCGACTGTGAATAGTTCACTGTCCCGTTGTACGTCGCCTTACTTACTGCTCCAGCAAGGCTTCCTAGCTAGATCACTACTTGTAGCTAGTACTGGCTGCAAACTTTTGTGCGCACAACGGCGAAAGCATATATAATCTTGGTCTGATCATGCATGCATAGCACGTATATATAAAGTGTGTTTGGTTGCCTGTATGTCTTTAGTCTATCACGTATGTGTCATTCAGGCTGAACCTAGTCAGACCGAGTGGATGCAATGGTGGGTTGTTTGATTGCATGTTTCTGTTGAGGCAGGCTATGCTGAGATGCTATTTGATTGTCTGCATCTGACGGAGTGTGCTCGCCTCTTTAGCGGGTAGTGAGAATACCTATGTTTAAGTTGGATAAAGAGAGAAAGAATGAAGGAGAATGGCACGTGGGGTCCAGTGGTCATTGGGACAAAGAGAGAACGAACAGAGGAAGAAAACAGGGGAAGTTGGGATGGTGCGGCGGCCGGAATGGAAGAAGATGACGAAATCCGGCGTTGTGTTGCGGAAATCAAGAAATTGATTTAGGGGAATGACTCAAGAAGGTATAGACACACGATATGATGCACTCAAAAGTGCGAGAAATGGTACGAAGCGGCGTAACGGCGAGGGGGGGGGGGCGGGGAAGAAGCTCCTCGCGGCGACGATGGTGCTCTGGGTAGCGCGGCACGAGCATGCACGGAGCGGGAGGCGAGCGGAATCCGTGCATTGACCAGCAACTGTATGAGCTGAACCTGGCCGAGGAGCGAAGCTCGTATTGCATGAGTTAAGCCAGGCTCATTCACTCAACCAGGCTCTAGAGGGAATCTTGTATAAGTTGAGCCAGGCTCACCCACCCGATCAAGGAACAAAACATCTACTCATGTGAGCCAATTCTACGCAGATAACCAAACACACTCCCAGAGACACCAGCACGAGCAAAATTCGTCGTGCATTTCGGTGTAGTGGTTATCTTATCGCCTCCGCGCGTGCAAAGATCAACGAGATTTCTTAATTATCAAGTAATAGGATGATATGGATTTTAATTTGTTGTGATCGATCATACTTTTACCGATCGAATTAATGCTGATCGTTTGACACGAATCTTCGTTCACTATTTAGGAAGGTCATGATTCGGTTATTCGGATATATGTACCCACTGGAGCTAGCTAGGTAGCGATCATGAGAGCCAGTGCGCTAATTAACCGGATCGGACCAATCCATTATCCATTTATCCTACTAGTAGCAGATGATCTAAAAATTAAAGAGGCAATTTGCTCGGTAACACTACATAGATACTATGAGTTGAAAAATAACATCAACGTGTTACTGACATGCGACCCTATGGTCCACCTGTTATCGTCACATTAGATGTTATTTTCTAATTTATACATCATTGCAACATTACTGTGCAAAATTTCCCAAAACTAAATGAAGAAATAATATGAAGACATGTATACCTTGCTGCATTTGCCCGGGCTGCTTTGCACTAACCTGGCACCTAAGGTCGGCATGCTGGCGGCACACACGAATGAAACGCGCACGCTCATACATATATCCGTGGGAGATGAGCGTGTGTGTGGAGGGGTGGATACCGAGCCAAGCTCTCGTCTTAATGAGTTTTCTCTGAGATTGATACAGATTGATTTAATATCATTTTATTTATAGTATGGAAGTATTTTTAAAATCGAACTAATGAGCCGAGCCGTTTTAGAGCTACATCCAATTTCATTAAAGGTTGACTTATTTTTAATATTTAATCAATTAATAAGTGTAATCGGAGCTCCGAGCCACAGAGCCCCCACTAGCGAGCTTTTTGTGCACTCTACGCTTGAGCATCAAGAAGTAGTTGCTAGCACGTACCACGGTTTGACTAGACTTTTCGCCAACTAATTAAGCACATTTCCGCGCACCAGCAAGCGTGGGAGGGGGCGTCTCCAGACGGAACGCCAAGATTCCCCTTAATCTATCGTTCGATCGATCCAACTTTCGAGCTTGAATAATCTTTTGTCTACATATGGGCGTTTCCTGTCGGGAATGGGATGGCTAGCTATTTCGTGGTGGTACTGAATTCTGTTGCTTTTGGACGCGAACCATGTAAAATTGTAAATCTAGTATAATCTTAGTGTTTTGTTTTCCCCTGCCTTAGTTCTTATCTGGTTAGGATTATCGCCGCTGCGACCCGGGCAGTTAAGAGCATCTTCAATAAGTTAAAGATAATTTTGTCTCTAACATATGCTACATTATCTTTAGAGACAATATCTCCAATAAATAGTCTCTAGCATATTCTTCAATATTTATATTTTATAATTCTTCTTTAAAACGGGTCTACATATAAATAGAGTAGATCAATCTATCATGTCTTGTTTCGTATTAACGACAGTTTTTTTAAGGAAGAGATGACCTATACTCTCTTCTATTTACACGATTTTGTTAACATGACATAACCAAGAGACGGTAATGAATACACTGTTGAAGATGCCCGGAAGGGTAAGCCTGATTTACTTCTCGTCCTTGGTCTACGCGCATTTGGAGATCCTTTCCAGGGGTTCAGAACCTAGAAGGGGAAGATGGATGATACTTGGGAGCGAGTCCGGCAGGACTCGAAATTGGACAGAGAAGAGATCGCGCCGGATTAGATCGACTTTCTTCTTGAAGATTTGGATCTGCGCGATGAGGAGAGTAACGACATCGTCCTAGAAGAAGATACCGAAGAGTTGATTTCGCATTCCAAATGGATGGCAATTGCTTCGGTCCATACGGTCTAAGAGAGCGCTTGAAGCGGGGCCCTGGATTTTCCGGGGAAACACTTATGAAGGAGAGTGTGGGTAAGCAGCTTGCACGGAGAATTGGGGATGCGCTGAAAGTTGAGGTAGATGAGGATGGATGGGGTTGGGGAAACTTTCTTCGAGTACGGGTGAATCTGGACATCTCTAAGCCCTTGATCCGTGTGCTTCCAGTGTCGTTGCGACAAGGTGCCCGGGAGACTTTTAAGGTTAAATATGAAAAGTTACCACAGTTTTGTGCAAAGTGTGGCCTACTGGGTCATATTGTTTCGGAATGTGGAGACGGAGAACATGAGAGGAGTTCGCTCCAATATGGAGATTGGCTGCTGGCGTCTCAAGATAAGAGAGCTAAGCCTCGAAGTGTAAGGCCGGGAGGGAATTCGGGGAATTCTACAAATAACCCAACCATGAACACCTCAAGTCAGACACCTGGGAAATCTACGTCTCAAGAGGGAGGCAGTTCCAATGCGGGTAAGATGGAAGCAAGTTAAGAACTTGTTGAGGATGCACAGAGCCCTTTGAAACTGAGAAGGAAACCATATGGGACTGGAAAAGGAATGTGTTAGGAAGAGGCTGTCAGAGGAGTTTGAAGAGAAAAATGAGCCAATTAACTACTCGGTGTTGTTGATCCACCATGAGTTTGAAGGAGGTGTCAGATGTTAGTTTGTATAGTGTGCTTGTTGCATATTTACCTACTTGTATATTTGGCCTTTTGGCCCATTGGAATATAGGAAGGTCCCATTCAAACAGCTAGATCAGGAAGATAGATAATAGATGAATTTCTACTGTAGATCAAGTATCCCTATGTCTCTGGTCTAATCACTACCGGACTCAGCTTCTTTGCCGAGTGCAAAAATATTTGCCGAGTGCCAAATATCGGGCACTCGGCAAAGAGCTATTTTGCCGAGTGCCGCACTCGGCAAAGAAATGCACTCGGCAAATAATAACACTCGGTAAACAAACGCTTTGCCGAGTGCCAAGCACTCGGCAAAGGAGGGCACTCTGCAAAGGCGGCCTGAGGTCACGGCTCCCGGCCGTCAAATTTTGCGGCGCCGCCGTTTGGCACTCGGCAAAATAAATCTTTGCGAGTGCGAGCGATAGGCGCTTCGGCAAAAGACACCCTGCTAAGTCTTGAGTGCTCTCTGGCACTCGGCAAATTTGTTTTTGCCTCCAAATTTTTTGTGCAGCCCTCCTCTGATGCCACTCTATGTAAAATTTGGTACATTTTGTGGCTTTTGTTATATATAGTTAATTTATTTCATTTACTATAATTATTTGGAAAATGCAAATTTGAGCTGCGTGCATCGAATAATGGAATTTAATGATTCAAAAATGATAGTCATGTTATTGAGTGTAGTGTGAGGCCGTATCGAGAGCGGACCGAAATTTGAACATCTTGTTGTGAAACATGGCCAAGTGAACTTCTTGGTGAAGTGTTTTAAATTCTATAAAAAGCAAACAAAGTCTGAAAATTATGAAACTTGTGGAGATGTCATGATATCATATGTGGAGGCTGTGATAAAAATTTGAGAAGGTTTCATGCACGTTGTCACGTACGATGCTTTCAAACCAGGACATCTCCATCTCGATACTTATATAACAATTGGAGATGTCCCGGTTTGAAAGCATCAGACGTGACAACGCAGTAACTAAACCTTCTCAAAATTTTATCACAGCCTCCACATATGATATCATGACATCTCCACAAGTTTCATAATTTTCAGACTTTGTTGCTTTTTATAGAATTTAAAAACACTTCACCAAGAAGTTCACAAATATGTTTCACAACAAGATGTTCAAATTTCGGTCCGCTCTCGATACTGGCCTCACACTACACTCAATAACATGACTATCATTTTTGAATCATTAAATTCCATTATTCGATGCACGTAGTTCAAATTTGCATTTTCCAAATAATTATAGTAAATGAAATAAATTAACTATATATAACAAAAACCACAAAATTTACCAAATCCTAACATAGAGTACCTGGTATCAGAGGAGGGCTGCACAAAAATTTGGAGGCCAAAAAAAAGAACGCTTGTCGAAAGTGCTAGCCACCAAGACTCTAAGAAGTGTCTTTTGCCGAGTGCCACACATCCGCACTCGGCAAAGGGTTTTGTTTTTTTAAAAAATTCCTATTTGGTAAATTCGTGCTGAGGAGCACGCGTCAAAGCTTTATTTTAAAAAAATTAGCGCTTGCCGAAAGTCTTGATCGGGGCACTCGGCGAACTTGGCTCTTTGCCGAGTGCCTCCCCGATCCGACACTCGCAAAGAAATTAAAAAATAAAAAAATTAAAATTGTTTGCCGAGTGCGGATCGCGGCACTCGGCAACCTCCTCATTATGACTTAGGGCTGCGCCATCGCACACACGCACACACGCACACACACTGCCGCCGCTGCCGCACCGCCATCGCCGCCGCCTCGCCTTTCGCCTCGCCGCCAATGCCACGCTGCCGCCGCCGCCGCTGCCGCCAAGGCCCAGCATGCCGCTGCCGCCGCTGCCGCCGCCGCCCGCTCGCCGCCAGCCAAGCCAGAAAACCTAGCGGCGATCCTGTTCGCTGTCGCTCCACGCCGCGCTGCTTCCACGCCGCGCCTCCCGCCGTCCGTTGCCCTCACTTGCCGCCGGTCGCCCTCCGTTCCCTGCGGCGCCTCCTCCGGCCTCCCCGAGCAGATCCAACCTCCATGGCGCGACCTCCCGTTCCCTGCGGCGCCTCCTCCGCCTCCACCCGAGCAATCCGGCCTCCACGGCGCCCGCCTCACCTCCTTCCTTGATCCGAAGGTACATTCACGCACACCGCCTCCGCCTCCTCCTTCTTCTCTTGACGCTCCGAGCCGCCCAGCGCCATGGTGATAAGAGTGGTGATGAGGCATCGCCCGCTTGTCAAGAACTAGTCACTACTCACTAGTGAGGTTCATCGAGGATCTTTATTTAGGGCTTTGATTCTTGATCCATTATTAAATTGTTACCGATCATATCATGCCTTTGTAGTATATATGTTGGAGTGATTACCATTAGGTCTCTTGACTTATGTGATCAATGGTTTTAGTTTTCATATATGAAATTCAGATGTTTTTGGGTAGAAAAAAACGACATGAATCGAATATGGTCCACTCTTGGGTATCTGAATCTCACTACAAAACTTCTCAAATATATCTTGAATATTAGGTAGAGGAGAAGTGTAACCTATCCTTCGCCTTATCCTAAATCCTTGCTAATATGGTAGGCATTTCAAAGTTATATATACTTCGACAATATTCAGAAAGTTACTTAGATAGCCGCACATAACCTTTCAAGAATACATTGGTGTATGCTGGGGCGAACGTGAACATTTCGAGTTATACTCCAACAATATCCATATAGTTACACAGATAGCCGAACATAATCTTTCAAGAATTCATTGGTGCTACCGACAAGCTTATGCATTTGGTTATCTAGCAAATAATGGAGTTCATGACCCGCACCGAGAGCATGTCGGGGTTTTAATTGTTCAAATTATTAGTGTCTCGATGCCATAAGGTCAAGCCTCTAGTGTACAAAGATGGGCTATATGATTCAAGTAAAAGAGAGCACAAGAGATCAAAACTTTAGTAGCACATTGCATGCTCCTTTTGGTGTGAGTAGTACAACCATTTGGACTAAGATGGAGTACACTATTGTCTCGAGCAAAAGATGAGGGCATTTGCTACCCCTCCAAAGAATGATATGTCTCGTAAATGCTCCTTCCCACCGCCGAATTGGCCTGTCACCCTTTTACCCAACTTTCTCTTGGCCCCTACTTTTGAGATGGGTTTTTAAAAGAAGCTAGGTGCAAAAGGTTTATTTAATAAGAAGATTACATCACCGATCGCTAAGCGAAGAACAATTTGTCATGCCTATGAACCCTACACCAAATCGTATGCCATGACATGTACGAGCTTTAGTTTAGTGGCAATCTCGTATATTGTATCGCTACCTAAATCTCGTGATGGCCTTGCTATTCCTTTGTAGTTTTTATGCATGTTTGCCATTTTTGGCTTTCCTTCTTCAGGGTTAATTTTAATACACAATCACAATTTGCACGAAAAATAGTCTTGCAAGAGGGTTTATTGAAATGGAATCATATGTTAATATTCGCACATTGATTCTCGTGATATTGTTCTTGCAATCGTCATCCAAGATTTGCAACCTCTTTGTATGGTTCACCCTTCTAGCTGATTAAAGTTTTATTTCATGTCGTATTGGACCACAAAAATATATAAGGGTGGCATTCTCTAACATATATTAGTTTACGCTCACATCGTATATACGACAGTGGACATGATTAAAGATAATAGCTTGAAAATGACACTAAGCAACCTGGAATAAAAGAATAAGACATGTCCTTCTAAAGTACATCATTTCATACATGTCAGTACAAACAAGGCAAACATACTCCAAGATCGAACATGATACTAACACATATTCAATTAATAGGACTTAAAAACAATGAATAAATAAAAATATGGAAAATATCTCATGCAGACTTGTGTTCATGTGTAATGATGTAAGTTTTCCATGTGGTGCGTTGGATCAGGATGGATGAATCAGATTTGCAGAGGCTTTATAAATTACGCCGCCCTCAAATTTCAATAAATTGGTCCATCAATTATTTGCTGACAAGCTAACTATGAATTAACCATCAATTTTCATCACCTTTGAGTTACTTCTGATATCGATAATTGCTGTGTTCACATTTCACAAGCAGTGCCGCAAATGCTGAAATGTTAATTGAAATGTTTACAATGACTATGAAGTAACTTTGGATGCCTCAACATCTATAGAAATTTGTTGTTAAATGTTGCTAAATATTGTTTTATGTTTCTTTTTTTGCAGAGAAGAGCCAGTCGGAGCGGCGCCGGAGTACCTCGGCGACCCCGATCGCCTTCCTCGCCGCTGCGGGTCTGCCTGCACCGCGTCGCCTCGCCACTGCACCGACCCGCCACGGCCCCGCTAGCCTGACTCCACCACCGGCCACCCTAGGTATAACCCCTCTTTCCGTATCATGGTCGTAGATCACGTAACCCAGTTAGGCGTCTCCCGTTCGAAAGAGATACGGTTGGAAATATGCAGATATTTCCATATCTAAAACCGTATCTGTTTCGAATTGTCCACGTTTTTGACAGCCTCATGGATGCGTAGGTGGGGTTAGTTTCATGGTTCTGCTCCGATCCGAGACAGTTTGGCATCATCTCCTGTTGTTCTCCGGATACACACTCTCCTGGCAGACGTGTATTTGGAGAACAATGAGAGGTGTCTTCTTAAATTATGTCTCGAATAGGAGTAGAGCATGGAAACTAACCTCATCTACGGATCTCGCGATGGATTAGGACCTATCCTCACCTATTAGATAGTAGGAACGTCGTGTAGATGCAATTGATGTTTATATTACTCGCCGCTATATATGTTAGAGGATGGAGGACCGTGAGTGGATGTACACGGGCCGAGAAGTCGAGTGATTACACCACGGAATGGATGAACAAGACCGATGCTTTCTTGAACTGCATTTGGCAAGGTCGCTAAAGGACATTGTCTAGTTTTGTGTCCTGCAACAAATGTGGAAACAGGAGAAGGGTAAACAAGGTGGACATGGGTAAACATCTTTTGAAGAATGGATTTACGCCGACTACACCGGTGGGTCCACCATGGTGAAGCCCATCGTATGAGAGAGGAGGTGGTGAGACCACGCGTCGAGGCTTATGATGTTGATGCCGGGTAGCGTACATGTTAGATGACTTTCACCAAGGACAGCTTCGATGAGGGACGTGAGAAGGAGGAGATGGAGGCACCCGACAGCGTTTCTACGACATGATGGACTCGCACGTAAACCCCTTCACGATCGGTCAACGGTGTCTCAACTGGATGCCATTGGACGCTTAATGGGGTTGAAGTCCGAGTTAAATCTGAGTCGAGAAGGCTTCGATAAGATGTTGGCCGTGATTGGCACCCTGCTTCCGGAGGGCCACATTCTGCCAAAGAGCATGTACGAGTCACGGAAACTCCTTCGCACTTAAGATGCCGTATGAGCAGATACATGCTTGTTCGAAGGGGTGCGTCCTATTTTGGAAAGAACACAAGGATGCAAAGCACTGTCCAAAGTGTAAATCCTCCAAGTACCTAGAGGTAGACTCTGGTGATGGCCAGAAGAGGCAGCTTACGATCCCCGTGAAAATCCTACGGTACCTTCCGTTCCTACCGAGGATCCAACGGCTATACATGACCGAGGAATCCAAAATGATGACATGGCACAAAAATGGCAAACGGTACAATCCTCGACAAGATGGTACATCCATCCGATGGTGAAGCATGGACCCGCTTTGATGACAAACATCGTGAGAAAGCGATGAGGCTCGCAATGTATGCGTGTCGCTACCGGCAACAGATGGGTTCAATCCTTATGGATGATGGCTGCCCCATACACATGTTGGCCCGTGTTCGTTATCCCCTCAATCTCCCCGGCGTCTCCTTTCAACGACATAACGATTCTTGTCGTTGATAATTCCTGACACCGGGGAGTAATATGGGTGTGTTCATGGAGCCCGTGTTTGATGAATTGGTCCGTGCTTGGGACGAAGGGGTATGGACATACGATCGAGCTACAAAGACAAGCTTCAAAATGCACGTTTGGTACCACTACTCCTGCATGACTTCTGGCGTATGGGTTATTCTGCTGGTGTGTTCACGGAAGTTCCCATGCCCAATATGCAAGGAAGGTGTGAGGTTCATTTGGTTGCACAAGGGTGGCAAGTACTGCTGCGTTTGACGGACATCGTCAATTCCTCCTCTTGACCATCCATTCGGACAAGACATCAAGAACTTTCTGAAAGGTGTCGAGTGATGCACCATGCACCATGGATGATGATCGGTGCCGAGGTTCATGCTCACATAGATGCTCTCGTGCCCAATCAAGAAGGTGGTTTTGTGGGATATGGTGAGCAACATATGTGGACTCATAAGTCGGGCTTGACGAGGCTCCCTATTTCGATGACCTTCTTCGCCACATAACATTGATGTAATGCACATCGAAAAGAATGTCGCCGAGGCACTTTGGGCAACACTCATGGACACCGAAAAGTCTAAGGACAACCCTAAGGCTAGAGTGGACTCGCAGCGTTATGCGATAGACCAAATCAAGAGATGCACCTCCTAGTCGCGGCAAGACATGGAGAAGGCCTAAGGCCAATTCGTCTTGAAAAAGGACCAAAGGAGGAAGTACTTGAATGGATCCAGACGCTAATGTTCCTCGATGGGTATGCAATGAATCAAGAGGGAGTGAACTTAGGCACTCTGCGAATCAGCGGGATGAAGAGTCATGACTACCACATATGGATTGAGCGGCTTCTTCGGCGATGGTTCGAGGCTATGTCCTCGAGCATGTCCGCAAGTCTTTGGCAGAGTTGAGCTATTTCTTCCGCCACTTTGTGCCAAGGAGCTATCTCGGACCGTCATTGATGACTTCAAAAAGTGGCACCGTGTTGCTCTGTAAGTTGGAGAAGATCTTTCCACCCGGCTTTTTCTTGGCGATGCAAAGATTTGATTGTGCACCTCCGTATGAGGCATCGTATGGGGGCCGTGCAGAACAAGTTGGTGCTATCCAATCGAGAGATGTCTCAAGACTCTTCGCAAAAAATGTAGAAATAAAGCCAAAAGTGAGGCTTCCATTGCGAGGCATACATTCGGAGGAGGTGTCAAACTTCACAGAGAAATACTACATCGAGAACCTTCCTAGCGTTTATAATCCACCCCTCGTTACAATCTTTGGCGAAAATGAATCGAACCTCACCTTTTCCAAGGGCAACTCGGGCGCAAGTGCATCGACCACTAAGCAATTGAAAAATGAAGAGTGGCGCAGTATCATGCTATATGTGTTCACCAACCTTGTCGAGGTGCAGCCGTTCATTGGGTAAGTTCTCAACGAACTTGTTTCAATACGCCGTCACTCCTTGTTTCTTCGTCCAACCCCCTTGTTTCTCGTTGGTACAGGGAATTTCTTCGTCAATCCTGGCATGAATCAAGGGATCCTACCCCGCAGGAAACTGATACCCTTCTTTCACAGGGTGCGGGACCAGGGAGCCCCGATTTCATTTCTTGGTTCAAACAGAAGGTACTGTCCAATTTAGCTCGTACTTAGTTCGACATTCCAAGTTGATCGTACGTTCGAATAATATAACGATCTATCCTGCTTGAGCTTGCATGCCCAAACCGATCGCCTATAAGTGACGAGTTGAGACAAAGTTGCAAACGGTACGTGTCGTTAGGGTCAAGTCATTTACCTTATGACGTGAATGGATATCGCTTTCACAAAGACAAGTTACGAAAGCGAGTCGGCCCAATCGAAAAACCACAAACAATGAGTTTTTACGCCCCAAGACCGATGGCCTCGACTATTATGGAAGAATTGAAGAAATCTACGAACTTCTATTTTATGGTTCCAAACCTCTTAATCTGTCATATTCAAATGCCATCGGTTTCATCACGAGTAACGAGACGAACCCCTAAGCTTGGGCTAGTCGAGATTCGACAGGATTCCGTCTATCCAGGAAAAGATGTCTACATTGTGGCTCAACAGGCCGTCCAGGTTTATTATACGCCATACGCGTGCCAAGACAAAGAGCATCTTAAGGGTTGGGCTATTGTGCACAAGGTATCGCCACACGGTAAACTACCTGTCCCAAACGATGAAGATTACAACTTCAACCCAAACACATATGATGGAGAGTTCTTTCAAGAAGAGGGGCTACAAGGGAGGTTTGAGATAGACTTAACCGAAGCGATAGGAATGGAAGTAGACAATGAAAGGGTTGATGACGAGGACGCTGGAGATGAGGTGCGATACGTGAAGGACTTACAAATGCTTGAGCGATTACGTTTAGGCAATGACAATGAAGACAACATTCCTCCTTCGGATAGTGTTGATGATTTGGACAATGTTGATAGTGATGACGATACCTATGATCCAAATTTAATCCCAATCATGAAGATTATTTCTAATACATGTAATACTATGTTTTTTATAATTATGTTTTGTTCATACTATGTTTTTTGTAATTATGTTTTGTTCATTTTGCATCTATTTCTAATTACGCCTTGCTTATTCTTTTTAATTGCGGTGAGTGAACAAAGATGGCGGGCGACTGTCAGAGGGACGTGTCTCGCTTTACGAGACCACGACCATGGAGGAGGAGGTGGAGGGGTCGGACAGGAGGAGGAGGAGGAGGACCGCCGGCCGCAGGAGGGGGCCGTCTCCTCCCACGCCGCGTGAGGACGTGCTGGAGGAGGAGGAGGAGGAGGAGGAGGAGGTGGCGCCCGTGGACGAGTTGGCCGAGGAGCTGGTTCGGCAGACGGGCGAGGAGGAGGGGGCGCACGAGGACGACGAGGAGGCGGTAGGCACGGGTTCCGCTTCCTCCTCTTCCTCTTCGAGTGTCTACTTGCGAGGTCCCGCGAGCCTCCTCAGTTCTCGTGATCCCGACCGACGCCAAATGATTCGCCTCAAGGGCAAAAAGTAAGTAACTTTAGATGTTGTCACCACTACTCATATGATATGTTGAAAAAAGAGAAACTAATAATTTTTCTTAATCACTTGTGCAGAACCGGGTGGTTGTGTCGTGGTAGCGCCGCCCGCCAATGGCATCCTGGGTCTTCGTGCGAGCAACACTACCCCAAGATTATCACGTCGCCGAAGACGGAGCCGCCTACTCGTTTGACCACTACGCCTTCGCCCCGGCGCGAGTACCTCAACAAGGCGGCGCGTGAAGGCGGAGTTTTGGGTAAGTCTTCCTCGCACAACATTGCTCAATACATCGCATTCATTGGACTTTTCTTGAAATAATGAATGGATACATCGCGCTTGTATGCGCACTTATTTCAGATCACGGTGAGGATTTGAGGCCGGCGGACGGTGGCTACCAAAGCACGTAAAAACTCATCACCGACATGCATCATGAGGTGCGATCCAAAGCCATCGTAACCTACCACGGGTCGAAGCTTGAGAGAAGGTCACCAAGAAAGACGCAAGAAAACATGACGTCGACCGGGACCAAGACTTTGAGGTAGATGAAGAACATTAATATTGATTCGCTTTTGAGATTAAGTACGTTTAATTTGATCTTCTTATATGTCAAATACTTGATGACGTGTAGATGATTCCCCGGTGGTGCCAATCGATCCCGAGTCTTTGGCGATGATCGTGGACAAGTGGTTCACGCAGAGTATCTCCAGATGCACAGTGATGCCCGGACCGCTGCTTGATGATGCAAGGTCCAAAGACACCATCAAGGCAACCGCAACCTCTCCGCATACAAACAAGCATGGGTACACGAATTCATTTATCTATTGTGACGCTCAATTTCGCACGATTTCTAATTATCTTGTTTGTCTTTCTCGCGATCGGCGTCACATAGTGGCCACCTTGCTCGGACTTCGGGCATGGTGTATGGCCCACAAGGGCAAGGCGACGTCCGACGCCTCCTTCAACTCGAGGACCCGCCCAGCGTACACGAACCCGCGGCCCACACCCGCATTAGTGAGTACACGTCGGCGGCAAGGTCGACCCATGGGCCGAGCATGATCCGAGCACCGGGACATTGATGGAGAGATCGCCATGAGGGTGGGACAAGGCAAGAAGCATGGGCGGTTCGGCTTGGCGACAAATTTCATCGACACGCGCCTCTACTCCATCTCTCTCCCAGATCCGAGCACGAGCACGAGCGAGAGCCCGCCATACGCCTGACGGCAGCCTCACACAGACAAAGACCGGTCGACGACTCGAGGTTATTCTGTTTTACTCGTCAGACATTGATCTTTACACACCTTTATTAGCTTTGCATTATCAAACATTGGGTGAAATATTGCAGTCCTACCGAACAAGAAATGAGGCAACGTCGGAGCCGGAGGCCGAGCAACAGAGGATGGAGGCCGAAAGCAGAGAGGATGTCGGCCACCGAGGCCGAGCAGCCGAGCAGTAGGCCCAGACGCAGAGGTCAAGCGGACATTACGGAGTTCCTACAAAGTCTTGGGCAACATACGGGCTTATTTGTGCGGTGGTCATGTGGCTCCACCTCCGCCTCCGCGTCCTGCAGCTGCAGCTACTCCTGTGAGTATGAAAGTTTTTTTGCTTTCGCTTGTGCTTTGCTTGTATGACCTCTACCTTCCTAGATTAGGTATCTAATGTAATCTTGTCTCACATGCAATCTCTTCTCCTTTGTGCAGCCTCAATCGGCGGGTTCGAATAATCCACCTCATGCGCCTCCGAATGATGCAGCTTTTCCTTCACCACAGTCGCAGTGGCCACCTTCGAGATGAATGGTAGTTACTTGTGATGCACTTGTCGACTGTGATGAACTTGTGGATTTGTTTGGATGGACTTGAGCACTTATTGTTATATATGTGATGGATGAGATATATATGTGATGGATGTGATAAATATGTGATGGATGAGATATATATGTGATGGATGTGATATATGTTTGGATGGATTTGTTTGTCGTGATGGAATGTAAAAAATAAATAAAAAACGCAGTTTTGGGTCACTTTGCCGAGTGCAACACTCGGCAAGGACCCTTGAAGTGCCATGATCATGGCACTTTCGGCAAAGCCGAATATGGGCGGTTGAAAGCCCGGTTTTCTTTTTTGAAAGTGCCATGACCATGGCACTCGAAGAAAAAATTTGTCGAGTGTTGCACTCGGCAAGTGACCCTTTGTCGAGTGCAACACTCGGCAAGACTCGCAAAGATTTTTCAAAAAAATTGTAAAACTTTGTCGAGTGCCGACCATCCGACTCTCGGCAAAGAAATTTTCAAAAAAATTAAAAATCTTTGCCGAGTGTTGGTAGGGTTGGCACTTTCGAAGAAAGCGCCATCAACGGGCCGGCGCGTGGATCGTGCCTTTTCTTTGTCGAGTCGACTCAAGACTCGTAAAAAGCTTTTACCGAGTGCCCGACAAAGGCACTTTAAGCAAGGTCGCTTGTCCGATAATTTTTTTTCCGAGTGCCCTTTGTTGAGTGTCGCGACTCGCAAAGCTTTTGCCGAGTGCAAAAGAAGCCTTTGCCGAGTGCTCGAGGCACTCGCAAAGAGCCGAAACCCAGTAGTGAATCTTCAACCACTAAAGCAAAATTTCCTTGTTTCCTTGTGCTGTCTTATATTCCAGTGAAGTAAGCCTTATTAGTTATTTCTACTCTGTTAGGGTGTTGATATATACAAGTCTAGGTGAGGTCGAGTAGGTCGATAGTTGCTTGATGTTTCTATGTTAGCTCCAGTTGATGCCTGCCCTTTGACCTTCCCACGAATTCCATCACCAGCTTTGAGAAAGCCGATGATTCATCTCTAAGGAGATTTTCTGGAGAATCAAACTCTAGTATCTTACCTGCAGTAGATGGTGAGAAAAGATATACCTTTGTTAGATAACATAGTTTGTTAGAAGTGCCAACTGAACACCCAAAAAATATTAAGAAAACAAAACCTTATGAGTTTTTTGAGGCTTTTTTTACCTTCACCGAGTACAAGAACAAGATCACTGTCAATCACAGTGGGGATCCTATGTGCAATCGTAATGACTGTGCAATTGTTTGTTTCTTGCCTTATAGTCTTTTGGATGATATTATCAGTTGCAGTATCAACTGATGCTGTGGCTTCATCCAAAACAATTATTTTCTTTTTCATTAGCAGTACCCTGGCCAAGCAGACAAGTTGTCTTTGCCCCACACTCCAGTTTCCTCCATCTTCATCAACTGCAACATAAAAAGTCATATAACTGGGCCATCTTGAGCAACGAATTTGGAAAGAACATGAGAACCAAAACTACTGCAAGGAAAGATAGTTCCGTATACCTGGTGCATCTAACCACCTGTTGTCTTCTCTGACAATCTCCTCAAGGCGGCACTTACGCAGAACCTGAAAGATGAAAATCCACAGAAGTTAAAGACTTTATAAAGGAAACTATCTCTAAGCTGCTGATTCAAGAACATGCATATCGAAACTGCTTTCCTAAGAATCCGTTACATTGTATAGATGCTAAGAAGCTAAATGCATTTTCATGTAGAAGGGCCAGCACTATAGATTGTCTACCTCCCATATTTCAGTGTCCAGATGCTGTTGTAGAGGGTCCAGGTTTGTTCTGACAGTCCCTTGGAAGAGAGTCGGTTCTTGTGGTATAATACTTAATCTAGACCGCAAATCATGCACCCCCAAAAGTGATATGTCCACTCCATCTATGAGTATATTTCCTGCAGATGGTTCGACAACCCGAAACAAAGCCTGGATGAGAGTAGACTTCCCACTCCCTGTCCGCCCTACCACCCCAATTTTCCTTTCTCCAGGAAATATGCAGCTTATGCCTTTGAGCACCATGGGCATGTCAGGGTTGTACTTCACTTGAAGAGCATCGATCTGAATGGTTCCGTACCATGGCCATGTTTCTCTTGGTCTACAGTCCTCAATCACTAAAGGGGCCTCACTTGGTATGTTTGAAAACTGCAATATTCTTTCTACCGAGATCATCTTGTTCTCAACATTGCACAGGTTCCATATAACCCATGCTTGTAACACATTAAGGTTAAGGCCATAAGTAGCTGCAAGGCCTGCAAGGCCTAAAGGAGAAAACCAAAAGGAGTTATTGTTTCTAGCAATGCGTTTTTATTAAAGCTGTATAGAATCATATTTTTAGATATTAAAAAAAAACCTAAAACATACATCTGTATCTGCAAACCTTGTTTTACCAATAACAAGAAGCAGGGCTATAGATATAGGTTGAAGCTGTTAGATGCGAGTACTGTTTTTTTTTTATGATAATACTTACTTGGATCAATAGTATTCCGAGGCAAGGACACAAGGATGACTAGCATCATGAAGAAGACAAGGTTGAAGAGGAAGTTGATTCGGACACATAGCCATTCAATTGTAGCTGAATTGTGGAAAGTGATGCGGGAGTAGTCATCAATTAGTGCAAGGCTCTTTCTGAAGAACCTCTCTCCCTGATTAAAGCATCTAATGGTTGCTGCTCCTGATACAGTCTCTGAAAAATGGTGGAGGACTGGAGCTTTTCTGATGCCAACCATCCTTGCTAGCTCTATAGCTGAACTGATGTAATAGCTCTACATAAAGTTTTACAAATTACTAGTGTGCATTTTTAAGTCTGAGAAAAGCAAATTACAATGAGTGAAGCTGTACCTGATACCAAGTGGAGATAGCAATTATTATTATGAATAAAATGAATATGGACCAAGCAATCTGAGACATAATGATAATAATACTGAGGAGCTGAATTAGAGCGAATATCAGCCCTGCTAGCCTGTAGGGAATGTCCGTGTCAACTGTGCTTTGATCTGTTGAAGCCTGCAAACCAGATAAACTAAGCTGTGAGAACTGAAAGGAAGGAGAGTAATCGTTATGATCTTCCAATGGAGAGGTTGTTGACTCACCCTATTGAGGATTCGACTTGATGGAGTGGAATCAAAGAACTTGATTGGTGCTCGGAAAATATTTCTGGCCATGCCTAAGAAGAGCCGCTGAGCAGTTTCAATGGCAATCGTTGAAAGGACGACAGCTCTTCCCAATATAAATGCCGAGCTTCCTGCAGATAACAGCACAAATATACCAATCATCTTCTCCCTGCTTACCTGTTCCTGTCTCTCTGCTGCCCATGCAATCCAGTAGTTGCTACATATCTGCAATCCCTGGAAAAGGACTTGGCATGCAAGAATCACAGGAATGAGAGCCCCGCTGTATGCAGAGGTGACAAACTTGCGGTAAATATCCCATTTTACTCTTCCAGATTCACGCTCTTCCTCACATTCCCTCCCTATCACATGGTGACCTGATTGTATTTCTGTGAGTTTTATCTGTTTCTTCTTGTGTTGTTTGCTTTTAGTCAAGCCATGTGCTTTTGCAGGGTTGACCTGACTAAGGGATTGATTGTGTGCAGCCATTTGCTTCGAGAGCTCTCCATCTTTGTCTGCTATCAGATCATCATATTTTCCGGATTGAACAATCCTTCCATCTTTCATGACCTATAAGTGACCACTCACAAACATCTGTTAGAATTGTAGAGCTGTACATGTATGTTCTTAGTAATTAGCACGAAAATGAAATATGACAGCATGAGCAGCCGTTCTAATTAAGATATTTGCAATGTTATTTATTCTGTTTGGGCCTAAAGCTAACAATGTACAACTTTTATTTTCAACACAAGTAAAAACTTGTTGCATATGGAATTCGATTGATATCTTACCAGAACAAGATCCGCATGTTGCAAGAACTCTAGCTGATGGGTGACATACATGACTGTCTTAGACGGCATTAGTCTCATTATGCATTCCTGCAAGTAAAAATTGATGAATTGATTTCCTTTTAAAAATTAGATAAATTTGTTGGTGATCATCTCAATAATATAAAGTAGGCCATTTGCAGTTACTAATGAGAATTTCGTACTTGATGCAAATACTTGATTGCTTATAGATAATTCAAGGATTACCCAATAGGTAGAATATGTAAGAGTTATCTTTTCCTGTTTGATTATGATTCCCACTTTATACTGTAATATTGCAGTACATTACATTTGAAGCTTATGAAAGCTAAACTGTTGCAGATTGCTCATGTGCTGTACCTTGAAGAGGTGTGCTCCGGTGTGTGCATCCACAGCACTGAAGGGATCATCCAAGAGGTAAACATCAGAATCACTGTACAATGCCCTGGCAAGCTGAATCCTCTGCTTCTGGCCGCCACTTAGGTTAATGCCCCTTTCCCCTACCACAGTCATATCTCCATTGGCCCATAACTCCAAATCTCTGTCCAAAGCACACCCTTGTAACATCTCCTCATAGAAGCTCCTGTCCATAGACTTCCCAAAGAGCACATTATCCTGAATTGTCCCGGTCTGAATCCAAGCACTCTGCGGGACATATGCCCTCGACCCGACAACTGTTGTTTCTGCACCGCTAACCCTTGGAATTTCCCCCATGATGCTGTAAAGGAGGCTTGATTTGCCTGAACCTACTGGTCCGCACACCGCAACCTTGTGACCCTTCATGATGCTCACCTTGCGGTCGATCTTGAGTGTGAACTTCGTCTTCTGCAAGCCATTGTCAGCTTCCCAACTGTACTCCCCTGGTTCAATTTCCATTGCACCAGCCATAGCCAAGTCTTTTGTTCCAGATCTGTTGACATAGCAACTTGGCTTCCCCTGTTGGTCTTCTTTGATGAACTCTTCAATTCTATCAAGAGACACTTTGGTTTGTGTGACCATTGACACGAGCTCCGGGAGGTTGTAGATTGGGTCTTGGAGGATTCTGAATGTGGCGAGGGCTGATAGGACTGTTCCAGCTGACAATGGCATCTCCACAAGAATGCAGACACCGAAGGTGACAACCGACACCAACGTCGGTGAGGCCCAGAACAGGAAGGCTATTGCTGAGCATGTGTAGAGATACCTCCTGAGCCATCCCCTCTCCACATCCCTGAGCTTCAGAAGCTTGTCCAAGTAGGCTGTCTCCCATGCATGCAGCTTCAAGATCCTCATGCTCTTCATTGCCTCGGCCATAGCCTTTATGCGTGAGTCCTTCGCCTCCATTATCTTCATGTTGAGGTTCTCCTGCGACTTTGCCAGTGGTGTGTTGCTCACCATCACCAACACTGTTGCAAGGACTGCAGACAGCGAGGCCATTGCACCAAGACAACGGTAGAGGATGGCAAGCGCCAGGGAGACTTGCAAGGGCAGCAACCAAATTCCATGGATGTACAAGAATAACTCACCAACTTTCTCAACATCGACATCGAGGAAGTTCACAATTTTCCCTGTGACTGTGCTCGAGTTCTTCATCAGCAGGGACTTCTTGTAGATGGACACCATCAGTGCTGCACGCACCTGGAATCCAATTCTACGGGCGCCAAAGTACCACTGCCGCTGTGAAAGTGACTCCACTGTCTTTGAGGCAAAGAACAGACATGCAAGCATGTAGCCACGGTCATGGCCCTTGTCAGGGTTCTTGTCAGAGAGTAGCTCCACTAAGTAGGTGATCAGGACTGGCCCCATATAAGAAGCAACAGTGTTAAGGCCTGCTAATGAAAGGCAAGCACTATATTAGTAGTTTAGGAGGACAAAGGCTAGCTCTATATTTGAAAATTTTCAACGGCTCACTGACCTGCAAAGACTGCATTGACAACCAAAGGTGTCCAGACAGCGCAAATGATGGCCCTTCGCAGTGGCATTGGCTCAGGTTTCTGCTTGTGAAGTGTCTCTTGAAGCAATGAATACGACTGGTCTGCCGTCTCAGACTGTGGGACAGATGGGATGTGCTCGAGCTCGAGCCGCACCTTGTGTCCTTTCTCAAAGACTGGGGTTAACCACTGGAATGTGAGTTGACTCCACCACCCGGAGTTGGAGAACCTGTCTCTGCTGCTGTCATCAGGGTCTTCTCTCACGAGCAGAGGTTGGTTCAGGTCTTCTTGGTTTGCTTTGGAAGGCCTCATAGCTATTGCAACCAAGCAGATGATGGCGCAGAAGGGAAGTGAAGTGAAATTGACGACAGTTGCAGAGGTGAAGAGGTGAAGCAAATGCAGTGAAGTGAGGAGTGATTCTGATAAGAAGCTGAAGAACCACCAAGAAACAAGAACTGCAGGCCAGTTGGATACAACTCCTGCACCTTCATGTTTACAGTAGAGCAAGAATAGAGTCACCAGAAGCCATGAGGCTGATCCAAAGATCAAGCCCAGGGAGACAGTTTGGTGCTTCCAGACCCCAAGAACAGAAAAGCCAATATGCGACAGCGAGATTGAGGCATTGCAGAGTGCAATTATCTGAGCTGGTAGTAGGGCTGCCCCTTTTCTCTGTGCCGAAACCATGACGCCATGTCCTGCTTCTTGATGTCTCTTCTTCAGTTTGATAAACTCTGCAAGGATCCAAACCACCAAGATAGCGAACGCTGCTACGCGGACATAATCCAAAACTTGTAAGCGCTCCTCCATATGATGCTGAAATCACCAGAAAGTGGCAGAGAGCAATAAAACGCTAAGATGACAGGAATTGCCCTGTTACAATGAAGCAAGACAGAGTGGAGGGTTGAGACAAACTTGAGCAATAGAAGCAGAGTGGGAAGGAGTAGAAAGGCGATAAGAGCAAACCAAAAGGAGACTGCCAGGCCAGCACATGACTTTGAGGCTTCTGGACTTGGGGTCTACTCTCTTAATCGGACCTGCAATCAACTTATACACATCAAGCTTTTTTAAAGAAAACGGATGCACATCAAGTTTTGCGCTGGTCTTTTTAAAGTGATGTCCAATGCTACTGCCTACCTAAAAAATTCTGGAGCAACGAAGAATCGAACGGCGGATATTGGATTTTGCACCATGCATCTTGATTATATTTGTTTGCTGGTAATTAGCTTCTACTCTTTTGGCATAAGAAGGACAAGGTCAACATCATTTTAGTATCCATGTCCATGGTGCCTGCAACTGTAGCATCAGAGAACAAGTACAAACTAGAACTGGTAACGTTGCTGATGAGTGATGAGTATCAACTACACTAGCACTAGCGCTTTGGCATCTAATTTTTCTCATCTTGCCCGAGAATATTTCCGATATTAGCAAATCCATATATATCAAAATGTACCAATTATGTCGTAGGGGTAGCCTACCGATCGATCCCCACGACCTGACAAGCACCACAGCCCCCCCCCCCCCCCAAAAGGGGGCCCAGAGGACACGCTAGAGGCCCGAGGGGGCCCCCAGAGGACACACCAGGGGTCCCCCAAGGGGGTCCAGAGGACGCAACAGCTACCTCGGAGAGGGCCCAAAGGTCACAAGGGTCCTGGAGGGAGCCCCAGGGGCACTTCGCTGGATCGCCTCAAGGCAACATAGGGGCGCGAAGTCCCTCGGCTCGGAGCCGCCCAGCAAGATGTGAAGGGTGAGAGGATCCCGTTGGGCCGGGTGCACTAGCCATGGTAGACTGGGTCCAGGAGGGTCCACCACATGATGAAGACTACGCGTAGGGATAGGAAAAGCCCCTGCAGCCCCTACCCGCAGGGGACCTTTTTAGGGGTAGAGCTGTAATCTCTTATCCCCTTCTGTAAGGCTATAAAAGGCCACCTTCCCCCATGTAATAGTCAGGACCGAATTTTTCGGGCAAAGCAATATACGCATTCCACCTAACAACGGGTCCCCTCTACGAGGACTCTCCGGTCATTCCTAGGCATCGGGGGGCCCCCCTCTCTTATTGTTTAGTCTTTTTCCTAGGACAGTTGGCGCCGTCCGTAGGGATAAGCAGGAAAGCTACGAAGCCCGACTCCGAAGCACCAGCATAGCCCCTCAGAAGAGGGCCAAGCCCGAGGTCTCAACAGCCGAGGTAGCCGCGACCCCTAGTACCCTGAGGGCCAAGCGAAGCAGAACCTCCGCAGGAGCGGCGTCTCCTGCCCAATCCGCAGAGGAGGAGATGAACAACTCCACGCACAGAGATATCGTCGAGAGCGACACCCGGCCCAGCGAGGCATCCCTCCCCATGAACCACCGGGCAAGCCTATCACCTAGGGCAGCGGGCGTAAGCCAAGAGTCATACGAAGCCCTTCAGGGAGAACTGGCGGACCTTCGTAGGGAGATGGCAGTCCTCCAACATACGCTGGAGACTGCCCTCGCAGCCCCGCTCCGACCCTTGCCAACCACCGAAGCGGAGGCCACCCCTTTGGCTCTAGCGACCGCGCCTCCCGCCCGGCTGCTCTGCGGGGACCCTAGCTCCCCGTTGAGCGCCGGGTTGGAGACGGCCCGCTGGCCACAAGGCTTCAAGATGCCGGAGGTCACGTCCCTCGAGGGGTGCACAAACCCTGTATAATTCCTCCGGGTGTATGAGACCGTTATCGAGGCTGCTGGAGGAGACAACATCACGAAAGTAAAATGTGTCACCCTCGCCCTCAAGGGTGTAGTGCTGACATGGTTCTTCACCGTCCCCTCCCCCCCTTCGCTCCATATACGCGTGGGAATAGCTACGGGACCTCATCTGCAGCAATTTCCAAGGAAATTACACGAAATCGAAGGACGCGGGGCACCTGTTCACAGTAAAACAGACCTTTGGCGAATCCCTCCACAGCTTCTTCAAAAAATTTACGGAGGTAAAATGTCAAGTGAAGAGTGTTAATGAAACCACCGTTATAAACGTAGCCACGTATGGGCTCCAAAAGTGCCCCCTGTTAGAAAAACTGGCCCACAAACCTGTCCGGACGGTGACAGAGATCTTCTACAAGATGGAAGAGTACGCCCGGGCGGAGGAAGATAGTACTCAGAGAGACGCAGCCCCCGCTGCCCCAACATCCACCTAGGGCGCGCCACCCGCGAAAGAGGGACCCGCTGCCGTCGCGGCCGGGGCACCCGCCAAGCTGCAAGCCAACGTCTACCGATAAAAGGGTCGAAACGTCTATCACATAGACGGTGGCCGGAAGCCCCTCACCATTTTATAATCTCCACGGCAAAGGGCCACACACGACCAGCGAGTGCCACACCATCGTGGCTATGCGGGACTACATGAACCGCGGCAGACAACCGACCGAGAATGATGATAGGGGAGCGACCGGCAACCAACTGCCCGCCCCACCACCGAGACCCCGCATAGAAGGAGGCCACAGGGAGCACCAGCAAAGGATCATCAATATGATCGTCGGAGGATCCTCGCTCGGCATGGCCTCCAAAAGACAACGCCGTGCGTACGCTCAACAGATTCACCACCTCGCAACATACCCTGCATCAAGCCCACCTCGCTACGCCAAGATACCAATCTTATTCGGCCCCGAGGATGCTCAGGGCGTGTATTTCTCACACCAGGACTCCCTCGTCATCTCCGCTAGCATCACGGATTTCGAGGTCAGACGCATCCTCGTCGACGGAGGAAGCTCGACAGACCTCCTATTCGCAGAGGCCTTTGACAATATGATGATCCCCTCATATCGCCTATCACCCCCAGGCATACCCCTGATAGGCTTCGGGGGAAGGCCCATGATGGCCTTAGGCCAAATTGACCTGACCGTCTCATTCAGTGATGACTTCGCATCCCGAACAGAGGTCGTCACGTTTGACGTCGTTCAAATGCCCTACTAGTACAACGCCATCCTCGACTGGGCCACGCTCAACACCTTCGGCACCATAGCCCACCACAACTACCTATGCATGAAGATTCCCGCACTAGAGGGCATTGTCACGGTGCGGGGGGACCAGGACCTCACAAGGCACAAAGAGCTAGAGGCACTCTCGCCAGCCTGGCACATCCACACCGTCGGGCCAGACAAGAGTGACCACACAAGCCCGCCCTCATCAAAGCAGGCGTCGAAGCCTAAACAAGAGGGATAACTCCAAAGAGTCCCCCTGTAGGAGGCTTCCCCGGAGAAAATGGTGGCCCTCAGCGCAGAACTCTTAGCGGAAGCTTGCGAAGCCATCCTCAAAGTGCTCCGCAGCAATGCGGACGCCTTCACGTGGGGACCGGAGGACATCCCCGGAGTAGCTCGAGGGACCATCAAACACCGCGTGGCGATCCGAGGCGATGCACCCCCGAAGAAACAAAAATTGCGGCGCATGTCGGTGGAGCAACTAGAAGCAGCAAAGAAAGAGATTGCTAAGCTTCTCAAGGCGGCCGTCGTCCGAGAGGTCAAACACTCCGAATGGCTAGCTAACCCCGTCTTGGTACAAAAAAGTACCAGCAAATGGCCCATGTGCATCGACTTCACCGACCTCAACAAAGCATCCCCAAAAGACGATTTTCCATTGCCCCGCATCGACCAGCTGGTGGATGCCACCTCGGGCTGTGAGCTCATGAGTTTCCTGAACGCCTACTCCGGGTATCACCAAATATTCATGGCCAAGGAGGACAAGCTGAAAACCGCCTTCATCACCCCTTAGGCTAGATCGACCTGGCCGTCTCATTCAGAGATGACTTCGCGTCTCGAACAGAGGTCGTCACGTTTGACATCGCTCAAATGCCCTACTAGTACAACGCCATCCTCGGCCGGGCCACGCTCAACACCTTCGGCGTCATAGCCCACCACAACTACCTATGCATGAAGATTCCCGCACCAGAGGGTATTATCACAGTGCGGAGGGACCAGGACCTCGCAAGGTACACAGAGATAGTGGCACTCTCGCTAGCCCGGTATGTCCACACCGTCAGGCCAGACAAGAGCTACCACACAAGCCCGCCCTCATCGAAGTGGGTGCCGAAGCCCAAACAGGAGGGACAACTCCAAAGAGTCCCACTGTAGGAGGCTTCCTCGGAGAAAATGGTGGCCCTCGGCGTAGGGCTCTGAGTGGAAGCTTGCGAAGCCATCCTAAAAGTGCTCCGCGGCAATGCAGACGTCTTCGCGTGGGGACCGGGGGACATCCCTGGAGTAGCTCAAGGGACCATTGAACACCGTGTGGCGATCCGAGGCGATGCACCCCCGAAGAAACAAAAATTGCGGTGCATGTCGGTGGAGCAACTAGAAGCAGCAAAGAAAGAGATCGCTAAGCTTCTCAAGGCGGGCGTTGTCCAGGAGGTCAAACACTCCGAATGGCTAGCCAACCCTGTCTTGGTACAAAAAAGTACTGGCAAATGGCACATGTGCGTCGACTTCACCAACCTCAACAATGCATCCCCAAAAGACGATTTTCCACTGCCCCGTATCGACCAGCTAGTGGATGCCACCTCGGGCTGTGAGCTTATGAGTTTCCTGGACGCCTACTATGGGTATCACCAGATATTCATGGCCAAAGAGGATGAGCCGAAAGCTACCTTCATCACCCCTTAGGCCAGATCGACCTGGCCGTCTCATTCAACGATGACTTCACATCCCGAACAGAGGTCATCACGTTTGATGTCGTTCAAATGCCCTACCAGTACAACTCCATCCTCGGCCGGGCCACGCTCAACACCTTTGGCGACATAGCCCACCACAACTATCTATGCATGAAGATTCCCATACGAGAGGGCATTTTCACAGTGCGGGGGGCCAGGACCTCGCAAGGCACACAGAGCTAGAGGCACTCTCGCCAACCCAGCACGTCCACACCGTCGTGCCAGACAAGAGTGACCACACAAGACCTCCCTCATCGAAGTAGGCACCGAAGCCCAAACAGGAGGGATAACTCCAAAGAGTCCCCCTGCAGGAGGCTTCCCCGAAGAAAACGGTGGCCCTCGGCGTAGAGCTCTTAGCGGAAGCTTACGAAGCCATCCTCAAAGTGCTCCACAGCAATACGGACGTCTTCGCGTGGGGACTAGAGGACATCCCCGGAGTAGTTCGGAGGACCATCGAACATCGCGTGGCGATCCGAGGTGATGCACCCCCGAAGAAACAAAAATTGCGGCGCATGTCGGTGGAGCGACTAGAAGCAGCAAAGAAAGAGATCGCTAAGCTTCTCAAGGCGGGCGTTGTCCGGGAGGTCAAACACTCTGAATGGCTAGCTAACCCTGTCTTGGTACAAAAAAAGTATAGGCAAATGGTGCATGTGCGTCGACTTCACCGACCTCAACAAAGCATCCCCAAAAGACGATTTTCCATTGCCCCGCATCAACCAGCTGGTGGATGCCACCTCGGGCTGTGAACTCATGAGTTTCCTGGACGCCTACTCCGGGTATCACCAGATATTCATGGCCAAGGAGGATGAGCCGAAAACCGCCTTCATCACCCCTTAGGCCAGATCGACCTGGCCGTCTCATTCAGCGATGACTTCGCATCCTGAACAGAGGTCGTCAAGTTTGACGTCGGTCAAATGCCCTACCAGTACAACGCCATCCTCGGCCGGGCCACGCTCAACACCTTCGTTGCCATAGTCCACCACAACTACCTATGCATGAAGATTCCCGCACCAGAGGGCATTGTCACGGTGCGGGGGGACCAGGACCTCGCAAGGCACACAGAGCTAGAGGCACTCTCGCTAGCCCGGCACGTCCACACCGTTGGGCCAAACAAGAGCGACCACACAAGCCTACCTTCATCGAAGTAAGCACCGAAGCCCAAACAGGAGGGACAACTCCAAATAGTCCCCCTGTAGGAGTTTTCCCTGGAGAAAACGGTGGCACTTGGTGCAGAGCTCTCAGCGGAAGCTTGCGAAGCCATCCTCAAAGTGATTTGTAGCAATGCGTACGTCTTCGTGTGGGGACCAGAGGACATCCCCAAAGTAGCTCGGGGGACCATCGAACACCGCGTGGCGATCTGAGGCAATGCATCCCCGAAGAAACAAAAATTGTGGCGCATGTCGGCGGAGCGACTAGAAGCAGCAAAGAAAGAGATCGCTAAGCTTCTCAAGGCGGGCGTCATCCGGGAGGTCAAACACTCCGAATGGCTAGCCAACCCCGTCTTGGTACAAAAAAAGTACTGGCAAATGGCGCATGTGCGTCGACTTCATCGACCTCAACAAAGCATCCCCAAAAGACGATTTCCCATTGCCCCGCATCGACCAGCTGGTGGATGCCACCTCGAGCTGTGAGCTCATGAGTTTCCTGGACGCCTACTCCAGGTATCACCAGATATTCATGGTCAAGGAGGACAAGCCGAAAACCGCCTTTATCACCCCCATCGGCACCTACTGCTTTACCCGTATGCCCTTCGGACTAAAAAATACGGGCGCCACTTTCGCCCGGCTCATCGCAAAGGTGTTGGTAGGCCAACTTGGCTGCAATATCAATGCATACGTCGATGACGTAGTGGTAAAAAGAAGGTTGGCGGGCTCCCACGTAGAGGACTTGCGAGAAACATTCGCCAACCTCCGGGCGTAGGGGATCAAGCTCAACCCCGAAAAATACGCTTTTGGGGTAAAAGTGTTGGAGATATGCCCTAGAGGCAATCATATAGATGATTGTATCACGTCTATGTTTATGAGTTGTTGAATAAGTGTTATTCTGTTCCTTGATTGAATCATCAGTTATAAAGATTAACAAGTATGTGACTTGTTGGTGAAGCTCTTTTAACTTATGATGATGTCATTCTAAAAGTATCCCTGGTCGAATGTTACTGGACGGGACACTAGTGACTATACGATCAGCACATGTATTGATTGATGACCATGTTTCATCGATCATGGATATAGGGATATCGAATCAATAATGTGAACACATATTGGAGAACATGGGGTTGGATTGACCCACCTTAAGACATTGTTGAGATTGTTATGATTCTATGTGTCGTCAGTTGGTCTCAAGCAATGATGATGTATAATCCTTAGACCTGAGATTAGCATGGTTCCCTATATGTGTAATAACACTCTTAGGGGTTGCCAAATACTACTCGTAACTGGGTAGTTATAAAGGTAGCTTTCGGGTATGCTATGAAACATGCGGAGGGATGTGACTGGTCGGATATGGGATTTGCCCCTCCTAACATAATAGGAGAGATGTCTCTGGGCCCCTCGTTGTGGTCAGATAAAGAAAGTGCATGGCCATACCACTAGTGGTCGAAGTGTTCGACCATGTGAAGTTATCCGACACTCGATCGAGAAAGTATTGAACAATCTATGGATGACACAACATCCACTACTACAAAACAGGCTATAGTAGACGCCCCATCACGCATTTCGCCCTTTGGAACCGCCTCGTATGGGTCCGTCCGACCTACGTGTGGCGCGAAGCGACCTATCACGACGGTATTTTTTAGAACCGCTCGTGATAGTCATCTATCACGCATTTGTTCTATTCACAAACCGTCTCGTGATAATCAGTTAATCACGCATTTGTTCTCAATAAGAACCGCTCAGTGATAATACATAGACGGTTATGAATAAGAACCGCTCAGGATAATTAGTTATCACGAGCGGTTCTAATTAAGAACCGCTTGTGATATCCTCGCTATCCTCTGCGCCAGACCGCCGCTCGAGGTTCAGGTCACGCAGCGGTTCTTTAATAGAACCGTCAGGAATGATCACTGACGGTTCTATTAAAAACCGCTGCATGATAGGTGCTATCACAGACGGTTCTTAACAAGAACCGTCTCTGATTGTTGGGCGGGAAATGAAAATTTGAACATAATGGGCGGGCTGCCGAAACTCGCTTTATATAACCTCCATCTCCTCCTCTGCGGTCTCTCCTCCTCACAGCTCATACCTCCATCTCCTCCTCTGCCGTTTCTCCTCCTCACACCTTGCGCCCCGGCCTCCGCCGAGCTTGTCGCCGGCGGCCTCCTCCAACTCGTCCTGGCCTCATCGTCACCGGCCTCATCCGAACCATCACCCCCGGCCTCCTCCACCTCGCCCCGACCTCGTCGTCACTGGCCTCCCACGACCTCGTCGCCTTCGGCCTCCTCCACTTCGTCGCCCCGGCCTCCCACGACCTCACTCTCTCTACTCCCCCCCCTTTGCTTTGTGATGTGGATTACTGAGTTGATGCTACTGTGATGTGTGTAGTTCATGTTGAGTTATTTGGTTTGGGCAAAAATATAGATGGTAGATCGCGCACCGTTCGGTAAAATCATCATAACTTTTGCATACGAACTCCGATTGCGACGTTCTTTGGCTCGTTGGAAAGCTAACGAAAAGCTCAATCCGAAAATCCATAAAGTCAAGGTCAAATTCTCTTCGCGAGGTCTCAAAAAAGTGAAAACCCCAAAAAAGGTCGTTTAGGGCCTCTAAACGGCCTCCGAAGTTTTAGCAGCCGTTTTTGGTTTTTTTTTGCCCCAGAAAAGGCTATCACAGATGGTTCTAAACAAAAATCATCTGTGAAAACTCATCACGCATTTCGGTTACAACAAGAACCGCTCAGAAAATATCATCACGAGCGGTTTGTAAATTAAACCGCTTGTGATATTCTCGATCACGCGGTTTTTGATGAAAACCGCTGCGTGATAATAGCCTTCACGAGCGGTTTCAACAAAAACCGCTCGTGATAACCGCCATTATCACGCATCAACAAATATAGACGGTTCGAAACCGTTTATGATGACGGTTCCAACCGCTCGTGATGAGGCTTCCTGTAGTAGTGATCTCACGTGGAGTTCAACCAGACATCGTGAGGCAAAGGGAGAATACACGAGTAGGTTGCTTAGTTCGATCAGTTACGGACTGGTCGTATGGAGATACGAGCTGGTCGTAGACTGGTCGAACGTAATCACAGAGTGATCGAAACCTGGTCGTAAGGAGTTACGAACTGGTCGTGACCAAATATAAACTAGTCGTATAGAGATAGGACCTGGTCGTAGATCATATTGCATTAACATTCATCTGATATAATTTGTGTGTATTCAGGAATCATTATGTCCTGCTAGGAACCGCTAACGACTTGTGGTCGGAAAGGGTTTCCGAGTCACAACTGATTACGCATGAACCTATAGGGTCACACACTTAACGGGTTGGAACAAACCAGTACGGATACGATTCGTCAAACGTGTTCGGATAGGATCTATCATGAGCACTATATAAGGAGATGCATGAGACTGTTGGGAAGGGGGGTGAACGTAACAGACAAGACACACGAAAGTCGTGAGTTGAGTTGTTCCATCGAAACCCTAGCCGCCATCTTCCTGAGAGCTCTGTCGTGTGACTTGGTGCTAGCACATCGGCGTACGGATGTTCCTTCCCTGGACATGTGGATACCGTAGAGGCGCTACTGCAGTTGCTGTTGCGCTTGAGGACGATCCGGGATCTTCATAAAAAACTACAGAGGTTGCTGGAGGAGACGATCGACTCGTGAGGACGCTGGACGATCGACTACGACCACTGCATTGACACGCCCTACGTTGGACCAGGCTGCTCCAACTCTTCTTCCACTGCTCTGCGCGTCTGGTGGTAATGATCTGTGATCATCTACTTGCTTGGTTTCCTGGTTTACGTGGTAGAAAATTTTGATTTATTGCTATCGTAGCCTACCCGTACCCCGACATAAAGCGGGCAAGCTCCTGGGGTTCCTCGTGTCCAGAGGCATCGAAGCCAACGCCGAGAAGATTAGGGCCATACAAGAGATGGAGCTCCCACAACAAATACCAGATCTACAAAGGCTGACAGGGCACCTCGCAGCCCTCAGTCGTTTCTTGTCCCACTCCACAAAGTGGGCCTTGCCCTTCTTTAGAACCATCCGGGGAACAGAGCCATTCCAATGGACGGACAACTATCAGAAGGCATTCCAAGAGCTAAAACAATATCTCACCCAGCTACCAAGCTTGACCAGCCCGAAGCAAGGGGCAAACCTCCTACTGTACCTCGCCGCCTCCTCATCGGCGGTGAGCGTAGTCCTTGTCCAAGAAAGCAACGGCCAACGCCCAGTATACTATGTCTCGGACGCCCTCTAGTGGCCAAAATCTGATACACAGAACTCGAAAAACTGGCGTATGCCCTACTCGTGGCCTCACGCAAGCTTCGACACTACTTCTTGGTGCACTCCATCACAGTCCTAACGTCTCACCTGCTAGCTTTGATGCTACGGAACAAAGATGCCTCCGGCAGAATAGGCAAGTGGGCAACGGAGCTGGCGCCCTTTGATATCTCCTTCGCGGCACAAACCACCATCAAATCGCAGGCCCTGGTGGACTTCGTGGCCGAATGGACCCCGCTTTTTGAAGAGCATCCACCCGCCGAAATCGAGCCTCCGTGGACAATGTACACCGACGGATCTTGGTGCACCACCGGAGCTAGCGCCGCGGCCATTTTGGTTGCCCCGGACGGACGGAGCGTGTCCCACGTCGCCCGCCTGGACTTACCAACGACAAACAGTGTCTCGGAGTATGAAGCACTATTGTTGGGCCTCCGCAAGGCAAAAGCGCTGGGAGCAAAGCGCATCATCATCAAAAGCGACTCCCGTCTCGTGGCAGGCCACTTCGACAAGTCGTTCCTGGCAAGGGGCCCCGAAATGGCCAGGTATCTGGGCGCGGTGCGAGTGGCTGCCAACCACTTCCTCGGCATCACCGCCCAAGCAATCCCAGGAGCAACGAGGCAGCGGACAAATTGGCAAAAATGGCCAGCTACGACGAAGGCCCCCCGCACGATGTCTTTTACAAGACACTTAGGGAACCCTCGGCGACGCCCAAAGCACAAGGGGCTGCGTCCGAAGCACAAGAGGTCACGCGCCTAGTGCTCCTGGTCGCCGGGACAGATTGGCAAGACATCATCATCAAGTACCTCGCAGGCAAAGAGCCTGAAGATGCGGCTGAAGCAAAATGCCTTCGTCATCGGGCCAGAAACTACCACATTATCGCCAGGGAACTCTAGAAGGGTGCGTTTGCGCCCCGTTACTGCGCTGTGTATCCCAAAAAGAGGGCATCCCTCCTAAAGGACATCCATGAGGGAGTTAGGGCTCCCTTGGAGCCCTACCTAAAAAGTATGGGAGCGGAGCGAGGCTTCGCCTCCCCCTCGCAAAGAGTTAGGGCTTCCCCGGAGCCCTACCTAAAAAGTATGGGGGACGGTGCGAGGCTTCTCCTCCCCCTTGTAAAGAGTTAGGGCTCACCCAGAGCCTTACCTAAAAAGTATAGGGGACGACGCGAGGCTTCGCCTCCCCCTCGCAAAGAGTTAGGGCTCCATCAGAGCCCTACCTGATGAGGACATCAACCCTTTGGATACGACCGCTACTCCACATACCAAGCAAGAGTTCAAGCTGGACACGTTCTGGAATCCAATTCGGCCTCCAGAGATAACACGGTCTCCCAGGACCACCCGGGAGGTCTTCCAGGACCACCCGGAGGTCTCCCCAGGACCACCCGGAGGTCTCCCAGGACCACCCGGGAGGTCCTCCAGGACCTCTGTAACATCCCGGTTTTCCTGAGCTTTTTTGAAGTTTTCAAAATAAAGAGAACAATTTGGTTTTGATGAGAGTTCAACGATTAACTTGAGATTTTAAAAAGAGCTTTAAATGACTAAATCAAACTTCAACTAAATAAAAGTTCGGTTTCTTTCAAGTTTGTTGGAGTTCACTTCTTTCTCTGTTCGTTCTGTGTTCCTCTCGGTCCAGCTCTTTCTTCCTCAGACCTCCCCTTCCCTTAGTCCTCCCTTGTGGTTTAGACATCCCTCTTAGTTTAGTCGTCCCTTGTGGTCTAGACCTCCCTTGTGGTTTAGAACTCTCCTTCGGTTCAGACCTCCCTTCGTTTGGATCCGAGGGTCCAGACCTCCCTTCGTTTCGATCTGAGGGTTCAGGCCTCCCTTCGTTTGGATCTAAGGGTCTAGACCTCCTTTCGTTTGGATCCGAGGGTCCAGACCTCCTTTCGTTTAGATCCAAGGGTTCAAACCTCCCTTCGTTTGGATCTGAGAGTCCAGACCTTCCTTCGTTTGGATCTGAGGGTCCAGACCTCCCTTGCGTTTGGACCTCCATCTCAGCCCGTGACCTCCTAGGCGGTCCTGATGACCTCCGGGTGGTCCTGGTCTTTTTGCAAAGACCACCCTCCTGGTCTTTCTGCAAAGACCACCCCTTGGGTCAAGACCTCCCCTTAGAGTCACGACCTCCCCTTTTGTCCTTTAGTCGCGACCTCTCCTTGGATTCACGACCTCTCCTTTTGTCCTTTAGTCGCGACCTCCCCTTGGTCACGTGACACCCTTGTGGTCACGACCTCCCCTTGGTCACGTGCGCCCCTTGGGTCATGACCTCCTCTTAAGTCACGACCTCCCCTTGGTCACGTACACCCCTTTTGTCACGTGTACCCTCTGGGTCACGACCTCATCTTGGTCACGACCTCCCCATTGGTTTGACCACCCTTTTGAGTGTTGACCGGCCCCATCTGTCAGTCTTGCTCACCTTCTCCTTCCTCTTGTCGTGTCATTGTTGACTCATTTGTCCTTGCGCATTAAATGTCGTTGTGTCACATTAAATGCTATCACCTCAGCAATACCTTGCTCCCCCTCTTGTCTTCTTTGGTACCTTCCCCCATCATCTCCATCACCTGCTTGGCTATGCTTTGTCCTATCACACGTGCCCTTGATCATGTGCACCTCTGAGTCCTCCAGTGACTCTCCCCTGGCTATAAAAGCCTGAGCAGTCCTCTTTCATCACCTTTTGCCAGTTATCTTGCTCTCGCCAGTTCTTCCGTATTTCAAGCTTTGTCACCAAGGAGACCGCTGGAGCCTGTGTCGTCTTCAACCGCCTCGTCGCCAAGGATTCGCTGGAGCGCTGCACCGTCTTCGATCGTCGTCGTCGCCACCGTCGCCGTCCTCCTCCAGTCTTCTCCGGCCTCATTTCCTCTGTGTGTGTGTGTGTGTGTGTGTGTGTGTCCTAGTGAGTTTCTTCGTACCCTGTTCCTTTCCATTGTTCCTCGCTGCGTAGTCGTATTCGTTCCTACGACTACGCTGCATAGTCGTATCCTGTTGTAATCCTCGTATGACCGTGTTGAGTTCGTACTGTTCTCAGGACCTCCTCCTTTGGACCTCCTGTCCTCAAGACCTCCTCCTTTGGACCTCCTGCCCTCAGGACCTCCTCCTCAAGACCTTCTGTGCCTTTTTGTCGTTTCCTTAGGACCTCCTCCTCAGGATCTCTCTTGACCTCCCTCTCAGTTGGACCTCCTCCCGAGAGCCCGTTTCTTGCTGTCGGCCTTAGTTCGTTTTGTTTGGAGTTTATTTGGATTTTATTTGGTCTTTGTTTGAGTTGCTTCGTTCTCTCGTGTACATTTCGACGACCCCAAGGAGCCCGAGTTCTGCGAAGAAGACCCTCAAGCTTTCAAGCAAGGCAAGTTACACCCTTGATCATATTGATCCTAGTATCTCAAATTATTTAATTTCTGTTTCAAATTACTATTGCATGCTTATTTGAATTCAAGTAATTTAAATCCCTGTTTTAACTTTATAGTTAGTCCTAGTTCCTTTGTATATCCAAACTTGATTATTGATTTGACCTCCCCTTGTCACCTTTGTAAAGAGCTAGTTTGTACGTTAGTATGAACTAGCATGTTTCAAAACTCTTTGCTTAGTCCAGCTTAGACCAAAATCTCGATTTGGGAGTTTTATTGCCAAAAGACCAATGTTGTCTAAATGTTTTAATCTATGGCATTGGGTTGTCGTGGTAGTTTGCAAATGTTTTGAAAAGCAAAGCAAAAAGGAAAATTAGTTTAGACTTGGGCGAATTGGTTGCTTGGATAGGTGCATGTTCATGCACGGGATCAATCCATTTATATGGTCAAGGCCCAGGGTTCTGTTGGAAGTCGCCCAAGTCAGTTAAGGACCGGTCTTCGAGCTGCATCTTGCTAGCCCCATCATGCAACCACATGTCTCGAGTATGGGTGGGATCTGGCTAAATAATTTGCAACGTTCCACCGTGGTCGTTCCATTCGGTTGTGTGGGTGTCTTGATGACCTACTTTTATTCATTCCCACTGGCGCAAGAGGGGGCTACGAACTCTGCGGGTTTCTATCCGCAGGGGGTGAAACCTTAGCGAGGGGGGACTGCGGTGGAATGGCGCATTGTAAAGGCCTTGGCATGTGCTCTAGACCACTTACCTACGGTAGTGAGTTGTGGTATCGATGGATACCGAACAAACTAGAGAAGTCGTGTCTTGTGGGTAAAGCTGTACACCTCTACAAAGTGTAAAACTATTCGAATAGTCGTTTCCACAGTCATAGACATGCTAGCAAAGCCACTCCAAGTTAGATCTTCAGTTTTGTTTTCAAAAGACCTCTTAAAATGGTTTTGGATGTCTATCCAAATGGGTTCAGGTAGGGAGCCTTGTGATAGGAGGGTATCCTTCACCACTTGTTGATGAATGTTATCCAACTATAAAATTGATTTAGAAAATAAATTTTAGTTATTGTATAACTGCTTTGGAACTTAGTACATGTATTTGGAAACAAACTTGGCTTTATGCAAAGACAACCCTATAAGACCTCCTTTGAGATATCCTTGTATGCATGCATTCAATCTGTTACTTGACGGGTGTGACTTGCGAGCACGGTTGTTGTGCTCACTCTTGCTTGACATGTTTGAGCAGGAGAGGACGTCTTCGAGAAGCATGAAGATCAGGACGTCTAGGTTGCGCCCTCCACTCGATTGCCTGTGGTGAATCGAGTGGTCTACCGCTGTCTTTTGTTCTCCGTTGTGTTTGTTTTGTTGGCCGTATGCCCCCTTTTGTAATCAACTCTTTTGTTAATTAATAAAGTTACATTGATGGATGTTACCACTTTTGTTCACTGTGTGAGCTAGCTGTTGGTCCTTGGGACTAGCTCGGTTGTGCACAGAGGGATTCGGGACCTCCTGGGTCCGACCGTGTGGTCGTACCTTAGGTGATCTTGGGTTCGGTCACGACTTTGGGACCTCCCTAAGATCCGGGTCGTGACAACCTCCCCTCTAGGACCTCCTCGCCAGGATCTCCCCAGGACATCCCTTCCAGGTCTTCCTCAGGACCTCCTCTAGGACCTCCTCTCCAAGACCTCCTTAGGACCTCCTCCAATCCAGGACCTCCTTGCTAGGACCTCCTCTAGGACCACTTCCCTACAGGACCTCCCTCCAGGACCACTCTAGGTCCTCCCTCCAGGACCACTCTAGGACCTCATTGGGGTCTCCTCAAGACCACTCCAGAACCAGTCCTACGACCAGGTCTTCGACCAGTCCTAAGACACTCGAGTACTAGTCGTAGATAAGTTATAGTATATATCTTTTAGATGGAGTTGATTGTAATCTTTCCATAACTGTATTAGGAAAGAATCTTTGTGTGATACGGGAGTTAGAGATAGAATCGACATTAGGTCGTGTGTGTGTTGGTCGCACCCTTAGGTGCCAATATAAGGCCAGACATCGCCCATCTAGTTCGGCGGGTTTTGTTAGATTGATTTCAGCTTCGGCTAGAAACACTATCGTTTTGCTTGTACGGCTAGTGCAACCAGACGTTGTCTTCAAGACCCCAAATTATACATCCATCTTTGTTCCTCAATTCCTATTCGCAATTTCAGATTGCTTATTTATCTTGTTCTTGTGTGCTTCTTTGGTATATGCAGGAATTGATCTTCGTGATTAAGTCATCCGGGTATTCGTGCACGGTTGATAACGACTTTTCGACCAGTTCAGCGATTGCGTGGTTTCGAGCTTGCGAGTTTGTAGCCAGGATCGTGAGAGTTGAGCGACTACTACCGAACTTACCTTCTCATCGAAAGATCGGGCCAAAACAGGACCTTCGTGGTTCATCAAGTGGTATCAGAGCTACAGTTCATCGGTGAGAGTTTCCAGTATTCTAGTAATAGATTCGTTTTTCATACCTAGAGTCCAGAAAATTGCCCAAATTTTTTTTGTATCTATCATCCATACCGAGCCCTTTGAGCCCTTGCAATTTTTTCTTTTCGGTTTTGTTTGTTGAACTTTCGGTTGCATCGTCATATCGTTTGTTGGTCTTAGTGTCTAGTTCCTTTAGAGTTTCGAGTTCTGCTCACGTTTGGTCTCACTGCTATGTTGGGTTCAATTCGCCACTAGTGGGGGAGAAAAGGAGGAGGACACCGACTTCAGCAAGGAATTGGACTCATCATCTAGGAAGGCTTTGCCCTAATTGGTCTCGGACACAGTTTTTGCCCCAAGGATCCAATTCAGAGATAGTCAAAACAACGTGTGTTCAGAAAAGAAAAGGAGAGCTCCCTGAACAATTCGGGGTCAAAAAAACATCGCTTAGGGCCTCAAAATGGGCCCGCAAACCGAGGAAAAAAAATCAAGTTTCTCGGAATTCGTTCAAAATTGACAGAGCCCCTTTACAAGTGATCCTAAGGTACCCCGTGAAGATGGCAGGAGGTCTTCCACGACCACCTAGGAGGTCTTTTAGGACTACCCGAAGGTCTTCCAGGACCACCCCGGAGGTTTTCCAGGACCACCTGAAGGTCTTCCAGGACCACCCCGGAGGTCTTCCAGGACCACCCCGGAGGTCTTCCGAACTCCGTGTGCGATGTTCTCTAGCTCTGCCGCACTGTGTTTTCGTTTGTGTTCTAGGCTCGCGTCTCTAATACGGTCTAGCCTAGGACCAACACTAACCGGCGTTGAATGATTTTTCAGCTTGCATTAACTGATTTGATTATTGCTGATCCTTGATACCATATTGAAGCCTTCCGAGCTCCACTTCTTACTAACTCAACCGGTACCGTTCCTCGCAATCGTTGGGCTAATCGCAAGTGAGAGCTTCACAAACCAGCCACCGGTTGTACCACTTCTTTGCTGCATTGGTAAGAGCTTGTAAGAACTTGGTATAAGCTTTAGTGTGAGCGACTGTTGAGCATCCAGAACCTAGTAGTTGATAGGGACATATACAATGTGATTTGTTCTTTGTTTTCTACTAACTATGGCAGGTTCACGGGATGATTATGAGATCGATCCATGTCTTCTTCAAGCCATTAAATGGGAGCGCAACAAAGTCCGCAGGAAAGATGCAAGCTTGAGCCAAGTTTCTCCACCACAGAAGGTATATGATCGTGATAGTACGTCCAGTAAAACTAATATCACCTCACCATCCTTTGCTGGTAAATTTGATCCTGATGCCTATGTTGACTAGGAGATAGCTTTAGACAAAGAATTTGAATATTATGAATGGTCTGATAGGCAAAAAATTAGAGCTGCCACTAGTGTTTTTGTTGAGGATGCAATACTTTGGTGGAAGTATTTATGTAGACATGGCAGAGTGCCTTAAACTTGGCATGCGTTAAAGAAACTTTTGAGAGATGAATTTGTTCCTAAATATCATGTTGATTATTTGTTAGCTAGATTACAACATTTCAAACAAGGTCGTAGAACTGTAAGGGAATACTATCATGAATTAAAATCTCGTTTGTTGCATTGTGGCTTAGAGGAACATGCTGAAGCTACAGAGAACAGATTCTTAAGTGGGCTTAATCAACCAATTCAGGATCTTCTTACTCACAAAGAATATGGTTCTCTCCGTCATTTGTTTATACTTGCCTGTAAGGTTGAAAGTCAGATTGAGAAGAAATTAAGAATGCTTGATGATAGGAAACATGAGAACAAGCCTGTGTTTGTGTCTTTTTCTATGACTAACAACTTGCAGAAAGTTGAGAACCATACCGAAGAGGGGAATGAGCTGATTGAGCCACTGACTCCATTGGTTGAGAAGGAAGATGAGGAGATGGATACACCTACATCATTTGAGGAGAGTCAAAAAGGTAAAGATCATGGTGCTATCATCACTCAAGGTGAGTATGCTTGTGAAGAACTACAATTGTCCACTGTTCATGCTATTTTAGAGCAAAAATTAGTGGAAAACAATTCTAATATGCACATGTTTCAAGTAGAGAATTCAGACTGTATTGACTTGAGTGCACCATGTGATAAAATAATTAAATTGCCTGCTGTTTTGAGTGTTTCCTGTGATGAGTTAATCACATGTAATGATCATGTGGAATTGGTTAGACATAAAGAAGTTTTGACTAGAATTTCTTCTGCTGATTCTTTATGTTACATTATGTTGGATTCATCTATGAAATTTTCACATGCTATGGAGAAAGTTTCTCAAATTGCATATTCAAAATCCTTGTCTAGTGCCTACACCCTTGAGTATAAGTTTAATTTGATTGAAGATTATGGTATAGACAATCAATTTCTTATTTATCGAATATGCATAACTTGTGATCACATGGATGAATTGAAGCTTGTTGTTTTAAACAACAATCCTTGTGTGCTAAATCTTGTTCATTATGAGAGAAAAATAAAATTTAGTGATCATCCAATGCTTATGTGGTCATCTCTTATTGCTTCATCTAGTATGGACAATCTGAATAAAGATGTTGACTTATGGAAGAACTTACAAATCTTTTCACCCTTGCTAGATAGATTTGCTATTACTCAATTGAAATCTGATTATATAAATGACTTGTGCTTTTTGAATTCAATTATTGTGTTGCCCATTCACAAAGCAATGAATAACTCTACTATATACTTCACTTATACTTGTAATTTGAGTTGCAAACTGAATGCTATGAGAAAATACCTTTGCTGATTTGATGCATGCACAATCACCTTTAATTTCCAAAGTTTTCTCTATTTCTTTGCCACTTGCTATTGCTAACATTTTGCAGAAAAATGAGAATGCGTTGCTACAAGTTTTAAAGCTTCTCTTGCCATTGGAGGATGAGCGTGAGTCGAGGACGACTCAAATGCAAGAAGGGGAGGATGATGAGGACATCAACCCTCTAGATACGACCACTACTCCACATACCAAGCAAAAGTTCAAGCTGGACACGTTCTGGAATCCAATTCGGCCTCCAGAGATAGCACGATCTCCTAGGACCACCCGGGAAGTCTTCTAGGACTACCCAGGAGGTCTTCCCAGGACCACCAGGAGGTCTTCCAGGACCACCGGAGGTCTTCCAGGACCACCTAGGAGGTCCTCCAGGCCCTCCCTCCAGGAGTTCTTTCCAGGACCACCTCGCCAAGACCGCACCAGGACATCCCCTCCAGGACCTCCTCTCCAGGACCTCCTCAGGACCTCCCTCTAGGACCTCCTCTCCAGGATCTCCTCGCTAGGACCTCCTCCAGGACCACTTCCCTCTAGGACCTCCCCAGGACCCCCTCAGGACCTCCCTCTAGGACCACTCTAGGACCTCCTCGGGGCCTCCTCAACCCTTAGGTGCCAATATAAGGCCAGGCATCGCCCATCTAGTTCGGCGGGTTTTGTTAGATTGATTTCAGCTTCGACTAGAAACACCATCGTTTTGCTTGTACGGCTAGTGCAACCAGACGTTGTCTTCAAGACCCCAAATTATACATCCATCTTTGTTCTCAATTCCTATTCGCAATTTCAGATTACTTATTTATCTTGTTCTTGCGTGCTTCTTCGGTGTATGCAGGAATTGATCTTCGTGATCAGGTCATCCGGATATTCGTGCACTGTTGATAACGACTTGTCGAAAGCGATTCAATGATTAAGTGGTTTCGAGCCTTGCGAGTTCGTAGCCAGGATCGTGAGAGTTGAGCGACTACTACCGAACTTACCTTCTCATCGAAAGATCGGGCCAAAACAGGACCTTCGTGGTTCATCACTACCTCAAAAATATGGGGGACGGCGCGAGGCTTCGTATCCCCCTCGCAAAGAGTTAGGGCTCCCCGGAGCCCTACCTAAAAAGTATGGGAGACGGTGCGAAGCTTCGCCTCCCCCTCGCAAAGAATTAGGGCTCCCCTGGAGCACTACCTAGGAAAACGTTGGAAGGCACGGCGGCAAAGGATTGTATGTTATTCATTACAAGCTCAGCATACACAACATACAACGGCCAAAGAACGCAACCCGTACAACAAAAATACAAGTACGCTTAGCATCGCAGTAGATGAAATACAACATGACCACATCAAGCGTCTACGGGCACAAAATCCCATGGCTCCGCACACAGCACCCATTTGAGCAGCTCCTCGTTAGACAGCCAGGTAGCCATAAACTTCAAGTACTCCCTCTCTGAGGCCCACTCGTCCGACGCGTTGGATGAACTTGTCGACGAAGCCTCAGGCACGGCAGGCGGGGGCAGAGGTCCCTCTGGCGCAGCCGTAACCTCCCTGCGCTCCTAGAAAGCTTGTATCTCTTCACACGCCCTCGCAACCTTCCTCGCGCGGAGGCGGAAAAACATTTTCATAGAACCATCTAGATTGGCCTTCTTCCAATGCTGCCACTTAGCGCCATGACATACGACACCTCGGTAACACACCTTTAGAGGCCAAATCGAGAGAAGCCCGGACTCGTCCTTCGAACCACGTGAGGGGGCGGAGACCTTTCTCAACCACTGCCCTATAGGGCAAGGCCCTCGCCCGGCGGTGCGGCGGAACAAGATCGGCCCATCCTGTGTAAAATAGAAACCAACAATATAAAACAACACACACAGGAGCAGCTGAGGCACTAAAGTCATCTCCACAACTTTTTTCCATTCATAAAACAGTTCATTACAAAAGTCAACCCCTCCCTAATGCCGCCCCAGTGCACACGATGACACCGATGCGAAAGAAAAAAAACCTAAAGCACGAAACAAAAGAACAACGCTTCACGAAGAGGAGCGGAGGGTCACACCTTGCTTCCGGTGGTGGCCCCCCACTCGCCACTCCGTCGCCATCCGTTGGACCTTTCCCTTTCCTCTTCTGCACCAGGGCTGCCCAGAGTGACTCCATCGTGGTGTCCCGACCACGTGGTACCTAAAAGTCCTGGGCAAGAACGTTGCTCGCCCTCTGCACCTGCTTCTAGCTAGAAGCAATCTCCGCTATGGAAGCCACGGGCACGGAGTGGGCACCAAGGGCGTCAACAAGCCCGCACCCAACCCATTGCAGAGAAAAGAGGGCTGCCATCCATGCCGCCTTCGCACAGTGATTGCCTTAGGGTGAGCGGCCGGGAGAAACACTTCCCCAGCACGATGGAGACGATCTAGTGTCGCATCCATCTGGTTGATGGTGTGCCTCCGGGGCGGAGGCATGGCGTCAAGCTCGGCCATAGCGCCCTCTGTGCATTCCATCGCCTCCCAGATAGCCAGTGACATGGTGACCGAAAGTTCCTGCTCCACCGCAACCTTTGCCTCGAGGACGACGCAAACACCTCACAAGGCCTCCACCTCCTCTTCCAGAGCGCGTCGCTGACCCTCTCGCTCAGCAACCCTTGACTCTAGCCCCCTCGCCTTCTCGGCAAGAGCCGAGCGCTCGGTGCCTAAGGATTCGCTCCGCGCATGCTCCGTGTCAATCCGCTCTTGGATCTCCGCATAGCCGCGCTGGATATCCCCCTCAAGCACGCATGATAGCATCAAGGTATGCGCAAAACACATTGTCAGTACTACAAAAGTAGGACAACTTCGGGCTTATCTAAACTTACCCTCGTGGCATTTGCCTCGATACACTAGAACATCCTCTCCGCGGGCATGCGTCGAAAGAGCTCGGACAGGCAGGACGGGGCGACGAAGCGAGCCACCTCCTCGCAAACAGCCGCCGCCCCAGGGTTGACCTTAAAATCTGGGGAGCACAGTGGACCAACATCTCGCGGTGCCCACTGCTCCGGATGCACCGACAGCCGCCTTGGCCTGCCCGGCGCCCGAGACACCCTTCGACATTCCAGCATCAGAGCCGTCCCGGTGCCTCCCAATGCCGGAGGCCCCAACGGACCCTACGACCCCGGAGACCGCCCCACCGCCACTGCCCCCTTCAACGATCCGTGCTGCGTAGCACAAGAGCAAGTTAGCCAAGTGCAAAAGAACAAAACAAGAGGGGAGAAAGCGGGGAGACAAAGCTAATCGATAGTGTCACGGGCAAAGGTGGGCTCCTCCACCCGGGTATGCTCGGTACCCCAGCCATACACCTGCGAAGGCATCCCAACAGACAGTTCTTCGAGGGGCATGCTCGCTATGCCAAACGAGCTCGCCACCACCTTCACAACACCAGCCCGTGGAGCAACCGCTAGCGACACCGACAAAGAGCTCATCGAGTTGCTTACTTCTTGCGGTGCCCTAGGAACTCGCGACACCTTCTTTGAAGCGGGACCCGTCACGTCCTCCCCGGCATGGCCGGAGCGATCCGCGTCAGCGATCCCAACGGCCCGCAGAGCATCAGATCTTGATCGGCTCGTGGCCTCCAGCCCTCCGCCACGAACTCTTTTTTCTTCCTGACGGATCCGGACGCTCCGCCAAGTGAACCGCAAGATTCATACCGGGGGCCCCGAAGGGGACCCGGAGGACGCAACAGGTGCCCCGAAGAGGGCCCGAAGGATAGAAAGGGCCTTAGAGGGAGCCCCGAGGGCACCTCGCGGGATCGCCTCAAGGCAACATAGGGGCGCGAAGTCCCTCGGCTCGGAGCCGCCCCGCAAGATGTGAAGGGTCAGAGGATCCCGCTATGCCGGGTGCACCAGCTAGGGTAGACCAGGTCCAGGAGGGTCCACCACGTGATGAAGGCTACGCGTAGGGGTAGGAAAGGTCCCTGTAGCCCCTACCTACAGGGGACCTTTTTAGGGGTAGAGCCGTAATCTCTTATCCTCTTCTGTAAGGCTATAAAAGGCCACCTTCCCCATGTAATAGCCAGGACCGAATTTTTCGGACAAAGCAATATATGCACTCCACCTGACAACTGGTCCCCTTTACCAGGACTCCCCGGTCATTCCTAGGTATCGGGGGGGGTCCCCTCTCTTACTGTTTAGTCTTTTTCCTACCACAAATTCGTTTGGAGAATTTTTATATCCTGTCAGCTAATGTGCTCTCTCTGCTTTTGCATTGAGATGATCAGAAAACCAATACAAACGCATCAAAATGAATCAAAGAATTGGGAACTCAGTGTTGATCCTGTCGCCAGTTGACAGGGACCCTCTCCCCCTCCTGTCGCTGGTCTAGCTACCTGTCGCCAGTTGAACTGGCGACAGGAACCTATCGCTTGTTCAACTGGCGACAGGAAGACTGACCCTATAAAATCCCCTTAAAACCCTAAAATTCAGCACATGACTCTTTTTTATTCAGAAAAAAGAGAAGGAGAGAAGAGTAGAGGGGAGGAGAGAAGCTAGCGAAGCGCTGCCCGTCCGATTGCCTACCTCTCAGGTAATTTTTTGAATTGAATGGATTACATAGTTTTAGATGTATAGTTATGCAATGCAGTATAGTTTTACATAATACTTTTCGGTGGGTAGTATAGTTTTAGATATGCGGTTAATCGTGGAAATGTTCTTTATGGTGCAGTGCGTCAAATATGTCTGACGTCGTCAATTTCAAAATTTACTATGGTCAAGAGACTATTATGGAGGGTCCCGAGGGGATTGATTTGTGTTATTTCCAATCGGCGATCATGCCCCTAGCAAGACCAGAGCAGCGTACATGGGGCGCTGTGATGCGGTAGTTGTTCCACACATTCCAAGTGGACCATGATGTGTATGATCTGAGATTGAGTTATCTTTCCCCACAGAGAGGACGGCTCACATATTGGGAGTTAGTGCAGCTTAAGAGACCAAATTCATGGCGGTCATATGTACACATCGTGAGGGAGGCAGGGTGGAAATTGGTCCTTCTGGTCCAAGCATATGCCAAACCCACTCCTCCACCCGCGACTGAACAAGAAGGGGGTGTTGAAGCCAAAGAGGAAGTCGGGGGCTGCAGCCTGTGCCAGCCACACACAATGGTCAAGCTCCTGAGTTGCCGATCTTTGCCGATAAAGACCTCATGAAATAGCTCCTATGGTCAGGCAAGGTAGTGGTCTTGCTGACGAGGGTGAGGAGGTGGAAGCCGTAGTGCAAAGGATGGATCTCAAAGACCGAGACTACATGGCATTGTCTGAAGATGAAGGTTTGGATGACGAGGATGACGTGGACCAGCAGGCGGTTCCATCCGACTGGAACACATACCAGTTTGACAACCTCGTCGTCACCGAAGGCTCCTGTGTGCCGTGGGAGTACGACCAGAGTGAGGTTAGGTTAGGAGCTATGTACAAATGCAAGGAGGCCGTGCAGGACGCGGTCAAATTTTGGGCCTTGTCGGTGCGGCGCACATTCAAAGTCGTCAAGTCTACCATAAGATTCTACGATGTGAAGTGCGGCATAGAGGGATGCCCTTGGAGAGTGCACGCATTTCAGCCAAAGTGGGACACCTACTGGAAGTGCTCTATAGTGGTCCCTCACACATGCGCTGCTTCAATCGGTGCAGCCCCACCGAGCCTCATCATCGCTTCATCGTCAACCTTATGTACAGTGAGATCATGGATAATCTAGATTTTGAGCCACGATCCATCATTCGGGCGATTGAGGCAAGGTTCCAATACACAATCAGTTATGCCAAGGCTTAGAGGGCAAAACAGAAGGCGTTGGAATTTAGGTGGGGCACGTTCGAGGATTCCTACCACAACCTCCCTGGGCAACTTCAAGTCATACAAGACAGAAATCCTGGCACCCATATCGACATTCAGGACGCCACGCACCCGAAGTGGGACAATAAGAGGGTATTGCAGCAAGCATTCTTCGTGTTTGGTCCATACATCAATGCATTCCAGCACTTTCGTCCAATCTTGTGCGTAGATGGCACATTCTTGACTGGGAGGTACAAGGGCCAGATACTGACTGCAATAGCGACGGACAGGAACAATCAAGTTCTTCCCGTGGCATTCGCTTTTGTTGAAAGTGAGAACACGGACAGATGGTTGTGGTTCCTGAAGAACGTGAAGATTACAGCAAGGTCGTCTCAACAGATGCCTCATACATGATCGGCATGTAGGCCTGCTGCGTGCAATAACCCAGCTGCAACAAGGAGAGAACGTACCACTTGCATGGCTGGATCTGCAGAGCGTGGTGCATGAGGCACTTGGGTGCAAACTTCTACAAGCGCTTCAAGAACAAAGACTTGATGAACTGTTCAAGCGGTGAGCAACCGTAACCGAGAGCGGAAGTTCAAACACTCGGAAGATTCGGATGAGCGCACCAAGACACACGAAGGGAGGCAGCGAGAAGGGTCACCCTGCGGACCGTGCCCCAAGTATTGCCAGAGATACCCACAGATGCTCCCGGATTGACGAGGAGGACGGGGGCACAGGTGAGATGCTTCTCGGACTGGATTGAGCACGAGCCTAAGGAGAAGTGGTCGCTGCTCCATGACAGGGGTGGTACTCGATATGGTGTCATGACAACTAATCTAGCCGAGGTGTACAACTAGGTCATACGCGGCGCAAGGTGCTTCCCTTTGGTGGGTATTGTGGAGGCAATTCTCCGCGGTATGACGAAGTACTTTGTTGACAGAAGCAACAACGTGTCGCTCGCTATAGCAAATGACAGAATACTCTACTCCGCCATGATCACCAAGTACATGAAGGAGAAGAGCAAGAAGGGTGAGATACACCGGGCATTCAAGATGGGGACAAGGGAGCTTCGCTTCGAGGTAATGTGCAGTGATAAAGGATGTCGCGGGACGAACCGCAAGAGGGTTACCCACGAGTGCACGCTACGTCGGGGTAGTTGCACATGCACTTGCAACAAGCCCCTTCTTCTACATAGGCCCTGCTCTCATGTCATAGCCGTATGTTCGACGGTGGCGCAGCATCCCGGTCAGTATCTCTCTGACTATTTCACCAAGGAGGCGGTGACGCAAACCTGGACCGCGGAGATGTATGGTTATGCTGTGGTTGGCCATTTCACTGGCCATCCGACCTGGGAGCAACTAATTTGGGCCGCGGACATTGATAGGCTCAAGGGAAAGGTGGGCCGACGACAGGTACGGCGCATCAGGAACGATATAGACGAAGCAGAAACTGGACGTCGTACGAAGAAGTGCTCCATTTGCAGGGAGTCTGGGCAGACCTTCAAGAAATGTCCCACGAGAAATCCTCAGGACGAAGGAGACATCGGCACTCTGAACGTCGCCACGGGGACCTCATCCGGTCACCCAACTCGAGACAGTCCACATGGAGGACGTTGAGGCTGCGACCAATGTTATTGCCTATGTTCTGAATTATGTTATTGCACGGACAGTAGTAATATGTTATTGCCAATGTTCTGAATTATCATTTTGATTAAGTGTTATGATGTTTTGCTAAATGTTATGTAATATCAGTGCGATTTATCGTAGTTTTGATAGTAATGGCAAGTTCATATTTGTTTCCTTAAATAATATGCAGTGCATGTACATGAGCAAGTGTATGAATTCCCGGGCGCATCGTAATAACACTTACCTTCCTACTTACAAATCATTCATACCTCAATCTTTCTCGTAAATTCTTCAGAAATTCACCGCACTAGAACAATATACGACGATCACAAAACATTATTACGAGTCTAACAGATTTTGTACCATTCAAAATGTATGAAAACCGTATATGCAAACCCGATTAGGGTTTCAATGTACTGCTGGCGATTCACTGGCGACAATTAGCCGGACCGGCATGACGAAGGGAGAGGGTCCCTATCGTCAGTTTAGGTTCGCCAGTTGAACTGGCGACAGGGACATATTTTTGTAATTTTTTGAGGAGACTATATATTTTTGTAATTATCTTTTAAAAAAATATTATTTTTTAAAAAATTCAGTGTTGCATATCAAGGGAAAAGATTATAACCAAAGAAAAGGTATACGTATATACTACATATTTATGTCTTTATCCTAATGCACTGGTCATGCAGCATGTTCTGAGATGCAGACAGAAGGTATGACAAGCCGGACATCCAATCCAAGTTGCCCACAGATATCAAATCTGGCAACGGCATTGCCACGCCGGATCATGAACTTTGGAGCGGCATCTCGGTGGCGGCGCAAGCCGCCAACCGTGTGCCTGTGCGAGCATGCATGGCTAGCCCTTTTGGCCGTAAGATCGAGCGCATGATCATGTAGCTACCGCGAGGGGCCAATGCAAGAGGAGGACGGCATGTGGACAGGAGGAGGTGAGCGATGTCAGACACTTACTCGCGTCCAATTCGGTTGGTAAGTGCCGTCCTTGTGGAAGAAGAGAAAAAGAAAAAGGTGTACTTGATCTTGTGTTCTGTTCAACTATCTCCGGCCCATCATTTTATCCTTGCGATCATCTTACATGTCTAGACCGGCCTCGCGAGATGGGTAGAAACATGCATGTTTCGTAATAGATGGTGATGGTGATGGTGATGTTGATCCGATGATAATGGCCTCTTTATTTCTTATCTAATTTCTTTAATCAGGTGCCTGTGAAGACGGTGGGAGGGAAGGATTCAGAGCGTACAAAACGGCGAATATTGTGTTTCAGCGTGGCACGCCGACACGTGGGCCCCACGTCAAAGCACGTGCGGGCTACGGCTTTCGCGTGTGTGTGTGTTCTCTCCAGATCTTACCGAGCACATGTATTTGATAACACTGCAAGCGGAAATTTACCCGTGGTTTACTCCCTCTAGCCACGAGTTTGTTTGGAAAGTCTATTCTCAGCCAAGATCTATATAGATAAGTCAAAAATTTAAACTAAAATATCGGTCTATCCATATAGATGAGCAGAGATATAAGCGTCGATATATGGGTGCTACTACAACTCGGACGTACGGTGGGAAGGCTTCTCACCGTACGGTCCTAATGCAACACAGAGAAAAGCCAGGTGAAACATTTTTTTGGCTTGCTGTGATGTATCAAATATTCATATGCAACACTGTCTCAAAATCTCAGGATCAAGCAAACAAACATCCTCATAATAAAAAATAACACAACTATTATCAGAAATTAGGCACACAAACACATATGGGGACGCCAAACATATAAAAAAAATGCAACATCTCATAATTTTGTATGCAACATTTTTTTCCGTCGTATGTAACAAATTTTCCCCTCGTGTGCAACAATTTTTTTCCACGATTGCAACAATTTTTTACCAGGGTCACAACATATCAGAGGGGGCGTGGCTACGACACAAATCGGGCAGAGACAGAGATCTCATTGGCCTCCGGATTCTGCCTCCTGGCGGATGAACCGCATCAGCACGGAGACAGGCCGGCATGGAGGGTGCCACACCAGCGGAGCCCTCAACGAAGCAGGCGGCTGCGGCGACGACGACAGCTAGTGGTGCTGAGGGAGCGGCGTGGGGGACGGGAGGGAGGAGGACGCTGTGGTGGATGGGGCGGGCGGCGTGGGCGCGAGCACGGGCGGTACAGCGGTGGTGAGGAGGACGAGCGCACGGTGAGGTGGGAGACGGCGAGTCAGCGCGGCAGCGGATGTAGAGGGAGTCGGCATGGGCGGAGGCAAGCAAGCGAAGAGAGCGATGAGAAGCGAAGAGAGCGAAGAGGTGGTGTGGTGGATGAGAAGCGAAGAAAGAGAGCGATGGAGATAAGAGCTGAGTGGATAAGAGTGAGTAGAAATAAGTGGATGAGAGTCATGAGATGCGTCCAAGAAAAGTGATGCTCTGGAAGTCTGAGTATTACTGTTACCCTCGATATATACATACCAGTGATACCACGAGCATAGCATTAATATATTCTAAAATCCAAAACCGATCAGTACAAAGCGAGAGAGGAGAAAATATTAGGCAGATCATAAATGAATAGATTTCATATTCGTTTTTCTCCGTTTAGCACATACGTACCGAGCTGAACTTGAAATTGTGTATTGTGCTAAAGCATACTAAAAACTAGCACCGCAAATTTTTCGAGCATTCTCTCGATCGAAGTAATTTGATGCTGCAATCAAGAGGGTTATCATAGCACATACTAGCAACACTTGGGTACATCTTATGTCGTACTTCAATACTGTAAGATTAATTTAATCTTTTATGATCTATGTAATTTTATTAGATTAATTCTAGTATTAAAAGTTCTAGTATGAAGGTTACTAAAATTAAGGACTGAAATCAAGGGTTTTAATCCCTCTTCTCTCCCTTTGATAAATAAAATATTAAATGTGTATGTGTGTGTGTTAATTGTATAGAGCATGTATACGTGAAATAGCTAGCAGTTGCTAGATAAAGTTGCATGCATGCATGGCTCATGCTACGGCCATCCGTGAGTTGGTGGTTGCTAGATAAAGTTGCATGCATGCATGGCTCATGCTACGGCCATCCGTGAGACACAACAATTAGCACATGTTTTGTGTTTTGCTTTAACTAACATGCGTTAAGCTTATGTGAAGAGATGTATTGTTTGATGGCATTGGTTCATACTCTATAAATAGCAAGGATTCGATGCATCACTTCACGGACATCAAGATAATCCAATGTAAGTATGTGACACACACATATACACATTCTTATTCTCTATCCATCAAGAGAATATTTGTAGTGAAAGGTAGAGAGAAGAAGAAAGATATCATGCAGTTTTCAAACACTGATCAAGGTTTGTTAGTTGTATCATATAAGTGCTGCAAAGTTCCGCAAAATTCAAAGTTTATTCTTACAATTGGTATCAGAGCAACGTTATAGCAGTACTTATGATTCACATTATGGTCGGATTCTTTCTTTTGAATGTTTCGCCATTTCTAGATGCTTTCCTTGACAATCTTGCTGCTGTTTGTTTTCTTTTGATCTCTGAATATAATGTTGTTGGATGGCAGTAGGGTTGATGCACTCATTATTCGTATATACATGCGTGAGTATTTTTATACAGAAGGGTTTCATGACCCATTATCCGCATATGTGTACATGTCTGCCAGATAACAGACGGGTTCCATGACCCATTATATAGATATTACAGGGGATCATATTTTGAGACATTTTATTTCTTTCTTTTGTCATTATTGCTATTCAAATATTTTAATGGACACAAGAAAGATCATTGTTTTTACGTCTTGATGTCGCATGTATGATGTGCATATTTGTCTAATTATATTGTTATATTGCTGGTTAAATATTTATTGAATGACAAAGCTTGTTTGTCACCAAAGTGGCCTAGCTTATAATAGTTTAAATATTTAATTATGTATGGTTGTTTTGATACTGTAATAAAATGACATTTTGGATCACAAATTATTATGTTAGAAGGTCACCCAAAGGTGGGCCAGTACAAATAATTAAGTTGAATAAAAGGGAATGACGACATGCTTGAGAGATATATTTGTTCATCCAAAGATGACATCTTTATTTTCTTTAGTGTGCTTAATCATCCATAAAATTACATACGTATCATTATTGAATAAATGACATGTTTAAGTATCATCCAAATATGTTCTTAAATATGTAATTAAAGTTTCATCGCTCAAATAATTTTTCTTGCTTATTAACAAATGAGCATATTTAATGTTTGTAGCTACTATTAACTTGTACGCTCAGAGCAGCGGCTTTGTTAAGTTCAATGGGTTGAACTATACCGAATGGGCCAAACAAATCCAGTTCCAACTGGGTGTTATGAACTTGGACATGGCAATTGTTATGGAGCAGCAGCCTGCAGCACTTACTGATAAAAGTATTGATGAAGAAAAATCTACGTATGAAGCTTGGGAAAGGTCTAATAGATTGAGCTTGAACTTAATGTGAATGATGATCGCTGAAAATGTCAAGCCATCAATGCCCAAGACTGAAAATGCAAAGGAGTTTATGTTGAAGATCAAAGAGTACTCTCAATCAGACATCGCAGATAAGTCCATTGTAGGAAGCCTTATGAGTGAGCTCACGACCAAGAAGTTTAATTGGTCATGTCCCATTCATGATCATGTAACTAGCATGGCTAATCTTGCAGCAAAGTTAAAATCAATGGGAATGGATGTGAGTGATTCTTTTTTAGTGCAGTTCATTATGAACTCGCTTCCTCCTGAGTTTGGCCAATTCCAGGTGAACTACAACACCATTAAAGACAAATGGAATCTTCAAGAGATTAAGGCCATGTTGATTCAAGAGGAAGGAAGGTTAAAGAAAATGAAAGAACACTTTGTTCATTTCATGGATCATAATGGAGATAGCAGCAACAAGGGTAAACCACGGAAGGGTAAGAAGAAGGATAAGGTGCCAACAAAGATCAAAGAAGGCCAAATCAGCAAGGACTTGAAGTGCCATTTCTGCAAAAAGACTGATCATTTCAAGAAAGATTGCCCAAAAAGGAAAGCTTGGTTCGAAAAGAAAGGTATGTATTATATTTCTATATGTCATGAATCTAATATTATGGAAGTTCCAAATAATACATGGTGGTTAGATTCTGGTGCTACTACTCATGTTTCACATATTACTCAAGGATTCCTTTCGATCCAACCCATAAGCAGAAATGAAAGATTCTTGTATATGGGGAACAGAATGAAGGCACAAATTGAATGAATTGGGACATATCACTTAATCCTGGATACAGGCTACCACTTGGATTTAGAAAAGTGTCTATATGTTCCTCAATGTGCTAGAAATCTAGTTTCTGTTAGTATGTTGGATAAATTAGGTTTTAAGTTTGAGATTGGAAATGGTGTGTTTTCTTTATGTAAGAATAAGTACTGTTATGGATCTGGTGCTTTAATAGAAGACTTGTACCGTTTTAATCTTGATGTTATGTTTGCTGGATCTCTATTTTCTGTGGAACAAATTATTGGTAATAAACGTAGTATGCATAACGAATGTTCTGCTTTCTTATGGCATCAAAGACTTGGTCACATATCCAAGGAAAGAGTAATGAGGCTAGTTAAAAATGAAATTTTGCGTAGATTGGATTTTGATGATTGGGATGTATGTGTGGATTGTATCAAAGGTAAACAAACCTCACATATATCAAAATATCCAGCCACAAGAAGCAGTGAACCTTTACAGCTAATACACACTGATATATGTGGTCCTTTTGATACTCCATCATGGAGTGGAGAAAAGTATTTTATCACTTTTATTGATGACTTCTCACGATATTGTTATATATACTTGTTGCATGAAAAATCTCAATCAGTAAATGTCTTAGAGATTTTCATTACTGAGGTAGAGAGGCAACATGATAAGAAAGTTAAAGCTGTGAGATTCGATAGGGGTGGTGAATATTATGGAAAATTTAATGAAAATGGACAGTGTCCAGGTCCGTTTGCAAAATACCTTGAAAGTAAAGGCATTTGTGCGCAATACACAATGCTAGGTACACCTCAACAAAATGGTGTGGCCGAGAGACGAAATCGTACCCTTATGGAAATGGTTAGGAGCATGCTAAGTTACAGTTTTGTACCTTTATCCTTGTGGATGCATTCATTAAAGACTGCAACATATTTACTTAACAGGGTTCCTAGTAAGTCAGTTCCTAAGACTCCTTATGAGCTGTGGACATGAAAGAAACCCAGTTTAAGACATCTTCATATTTGGGGTTGCCCCGCAGAAGTAAGGATATACAATCCACATGAAAAGAAGCTTGATGCAAGAACCATTAGTGGTAATTTCATTGGCTATTCTGATAGGTCTAAAGGATACAAATTTTATTGTCCAAACCATAGTACGAGAATAGTAGAATCTGGTAATGCTCGGTTCATTGAAAATGGTCAATTCAGTGGGAGTGATAAACCACGAAATGTGGATATTAAAGAAATTCGGGAGGATCTTTTAGAAACTAATGTATCCCCTAAAATTGTTCCATTTCAAGAACCGGCTAATAATATTCAACTCGAAAATAAAGAAGTTCAACAAAAAGAAACCACATTGTGTAAGTCAACTCGACAGAAAAGATCTACCATTTCAGATGATTATGGGGTTTACTCAGTTGAACAAGAATGCGACTTGAGTATTAATAAAGATCCAGTCTCATTTAAGCAAGCTATGGAATGTGATGATTCTGAAAAGTGGTTTAATGCAATGAAGGAAGAAATGAAATCAATGGATGACAATAGAGTTTGGGAATTGGTCAAATTGCCTGAAAGTGCAAAACAAGTCGGGTGCAAATGGGTCTTTAAGACCAAGCGCGGTACGGAATGCTCATCGTTAATTCCCATAGCCATGCAATAATCATGAAATATCTTCAAAGTAAATTCTTCGGCGTTGTCCATTCTGATGGACTTCACATGATGATCAGGAAAATTATTTCTAATTTTAATTATCTGCGAGATTAGCTTTGTAAAAGCATGGTTTCTCGTAGACAATAAATATATGTGCGACCATTTCGGGGAAGCATCGATGAGCACCATAAAATACCTAAATGTCCTTGACGGGGGCTCTATAGGACTACAAAAGTCTCCCTGGATACGGTTCAGGAATGCAGGGACTTCATCATTTACTTTCAAAGCAAAAGGTCTAGTAATTAATTTTCCGATGGCACATGCAGGGCACACAAAAATTTCCTGATTCGGGAAACTCTTTATATCGATATTATGTCCCTGTGAATTGTTAATTATATTTCTCATCATCCTAAGACCTGAGTGGCCTAATCTATCATGCCAAAGGCAGAAAAGTTTAGAGCTTCTTAATACGGTTTTCAGGGCAGCATAGGTTGCAGGTAACTTAATATTAGTGTAGTATAGCCCAGTTTCATATGAAGGAAGTCGTTCTAATACTCTTTTCCACTTTCTTTCATATTTGTAATGAGCAGGTATTCCTTACCATACTCTTCTTCAGTCTCTACGTGAAAACCGTTAGCGCGAATATCCTTGAGAGTTCTAGTCGATTTTGGGTACAACAATGCTTCTTAAATGACTAAAGTTGTGCCCATCGAGAGTATAGTTGTGGCCCTTCTTGAGCCTATTATACAAGTATCGTTGCCCGCGATTGTCGTAAGACTGCCAACATTCTTGCTGATCGACTGAAAGAATTTCTTCTCTCTCAAGATGGTATTTGTTGTGCCGCTATTAGCTAAGCACACTTCCTCCATAGGGTGCAACACATGTTCTAATATAAAGTACTTTATTAATATGCAGCAGGAAGCAAACAACACATAAATAAAATACTTCGGATATCAGAACATAACTTGCTATTGTAAATACGGAAAATAAGCCTTGCATGACTCATCATAAGAATTTAACGCTTTGCTCTCCTAGAACTGACAACCATTATTCAAAGAATAAAATAATTCAATGTTCTGCTTCAGTTACAAACTGCAAGTTACTATAAAAAATCCAAGTGCAATGCGTGCACTAGATCGAATCAGCGAAGTATTCAGAAACTTCTACCTCAATCTACTCCATGACAATCTTCTCCTCTTGGGCAACTGCGGCTGCGGCCGCTGCGATATCCAAAAGAAGGATGATGGGGACTGCTACTGGGCTGTCCACATCCATGAGTGCAACTAATGGATGTGGATCCTCCGTGCCTATAATGGTGAGGTGTGCCTCATGCTGTCATCTGCCCTTCTTCGTAGACTAAAAAGTATCAATAATGTGCGACCCACGACCTTACCCTTCTTGCCTCTCTCCTTTGTGAGAGGCTTCCTCACCTTATAGCTTCTAGCATTGGCTTCATAGCCAACATTGCTACTAGGCGACTGTGAAATGTAGTTCTTTCTTAGAACATCATCTTGAGCTTCCGCAACTTGAATGATGTCAATCCATTCAGCATACTCCTTGTAGCCGTCTTGACGATAGTTGCGTGCGGATTGAACCGCATTCTGGTGAAAGGTAGAGAGAGTCTTCTCAATCTTCTGCTCATTCGTGATTACTTTACCATGGAGTTGCAGACTAGTACAAATTATGTACAAATTCTGGCCATACTGGGTCAGCTCTTCGAACTCCTAGTTCGTGATGCCAGTCATTTCCATATTCATGCAAAGAGTTCATAATATTACTGCTGGTAATTTACATAAAATGGTTGCAAAATTCTCATAATGCTCTTCAAACTCCCGATTTGTGATCCCGTATTTTTTAATGCATTTTTCATGATTTACTGTTATTTTCAGTAGTTAAAAGTAATATAAACAATTATAGATAATCAAAACAGTAAATACAATAAATAAATTGCATAGAAATAATAATAACAGAGTTAAACATGCTTTAAAAGTTCAAAATTATTCAAAATTTGAATTCCCGAGACCCTTTTCTGCTAGAATATGAATTTTCGGTGAATTCTGCAATTTCCAGAGGCTAAATCGCGAATTTTCAGTTCCGAGATTTTTTTCACGTAATTTCATAAAACCCCGAGAGTCTTTTTGCAAAAATTTGGAATTTTCCTTTTCCTTTTTTTCCTTTCTTTCCACTGATTTTTCCTTGAGTCGGGCCTATCTGGCCCTCGTGGCCCATTTAAAAGGGGAGGGGTGCAGGGCTAGGTTTTCCATAACCCTATTCTCCCGGTTGGCGGCGGCTCCATGCGGGAAGGAGGCGGCCAGAGTGGCGATGGCGGCGCCACCGTCTTGAGCGGCGCGTAAGTGGCCCGTCTTGAGCGGCGTAAGGTGGCCGTGTGGGCGGGGCATTGTGGCGTCTGAGGCCCTGGCAGAATAAGACGCCGTCGCCATACATGCAACTCGGCGATGGTGGCCGTCTTGAAACCTGGCGGCCTTCAGCAGCTGGTAGCCAGCGCGTGGTTCGCCGGCCTGGCCGTCGGGGAGAGTGGGCCTGGCGGTGGTCATCGAGGCCACGACGCAACGGCAAGGCGGTACCGTCAGACGGGTCGCAGTGGAGGCGGCGCGAGTTGGTCAAGACCGGTCGACGAGTCTGACTTCGCATGTGCATGGGCGTCACCATTTTTTCTTTGCTTTGGCATGGCGATGGCGCAACAGACGCCGCGCATGGCCGGATGGCCGGCGCGGTGTACGGGTGGCAGACACGCACATGGCGGATAACCGGGCGGTGCGTGGATCGGTCAGACGCATGGCTAAATGACTTTGCGGCAGAAGACATGGTCGGTGGCACGGCCGCAGTGGCCCGGAGGCGAGGTGTTGCGTCTGCAGCGGCTAGAGTCATGTCTGATCGGCGTCGTCTGGCGGCGACAGATTATAGCACACCTGCAGGGGCTAGAGGCCACGCGGCAAGAAGCGCGATGTCGCGATCACACAGCGGCAACATGCAAGAACACGGCCAAGATCGCGGCGGTCTTGGCACCATTTTATTCCTTTTTCTGTTCATGCCAGAATTGTGCAATCATCATCTGCTCTTTTCAAGTAATCTACCGATCGGCTTGGCCGGTGACTTCAAGTCGAATCGTGGTAGATTAGAGCAGATTTGCACTGTAGGAAAAACTCTAGGAAGCCAAATTTACAAAATTGAAAGTGATCTAGAAAATGCGATTCGATCTATGAGCGTCATGCTACGACGGTTACCTTTTCGATCCGAGTAAAGTAGGTCGGAGTTGATCGTGCTGATAACGTGTCGAGGAACCGTCGCTGGCAAGTCCAGTTAGAATAATCATCTCGTAGACAAATATAGAATCGTTTGGAACAATGCAAGAACAAACAGTACAAAATAGTAGATTGAACACAGAGATATGATGTGACCTTTTTTGCTTCTATTTATTGCTCTTCTGTAAACGGTAATACAATAGTTGAAGATCTCTTTTTTTTATATAGTCTTCAGGATAAATGATGAGCTAATTATAGACCAGATCTATAAGGTCTGCATGCAAGATCTAGCACCAGGATTTCCTAACAGGCTGTACTTCGGCCTCTGCCGTCGGTTTCCCCCTCGGCCCATGGCCCCATGCGCGCGCGCACGAGACCACCACGGCATGCACCGGGTGGATGCTGAACGACGTGATCAGGGCGGGCCCATACATGTGCACCATCCGATCGAGAATCCGACGCTTTTGGAAAACCGCGAAATGCAGCGCGGCTAGTGCTACGCCCGAGGTTGCTACGATACCGAACGGTCGTTCGTGGATTGGCTAGCTAGCCGCCAGCTGCTCTGGGACACGGCCGTGTCTTATCCTCTCTGCGTACATGGACCACGTACCTTATTGGGGAAGCTAGCGACAAAACGAGACAGGCGTTACAGTGTCACATCCTTGCATGTCCCATTGTACTGTCTCAGCTCGCATGCATGGGTACACGTAAGTAAAGTGCGGGTGCGAGCAGGGGCAGAGCGTGGCCAACCTAACTCTGCCCGAGGCTTGGACCCTCATGGCCTACGCCCCTAGGTACGACGGTGTGTACATACCGTGCGTGAATGACACTGGTGGCGGCCGGGGGACAGTGTGTCCCCGACTAGGTTGTTTCTTTTGTAGGTGCTCACTTTCTTTTCTTCAGAGTGCAAGTTAATACAGGCTTCATTCCAGTAGCAGGCGTAAATGAGAAAAGAGTATATATCCTTGTAACCCGGGGCGGCTTCAAGTGAAGCTTCAGGATGCACAGGATACCGGGTTCAATATCGTTTTATCTTATCGAAACTCATATACGTATATATGTGCACCCTGTAGTTTATGCTTATTCACTCTATATACATGTGATGGCATGTATAGTAACATCCAATCAATTTCGTTTTAGATCTGCCACTGCTTGCAACCAGCATACCTACCTACAACGCCACATAATGGGTTCATTGTTTGCTATGCACATATGGTAGCATACTTTTCCTTGAATAGATCAGTGGAGAGTCCTCCTAAGGTGTAGATCCAGGAGCAGAAATTAATTGGCCAGAATATGCATCGCGAAATAAAATAACAAGATAATAGCCGTAGGTACGTAGATCGAGTAGTGCAAAGCGACCATATGCATCATGCATGCACGCAATATTTCGTCTAAGGTATATCTAGAGGTAACATATGCCTCTAGTCGGTAACATGTTTCCATACGTACGATTAGCCGGCCTGTGGGCCGTGCTGGCATATCTGGGCCTCCAGACTGATGGAGCCGGTGGCCAGCCAGGCCTGCAAGCGCGGGGATTTGGTCCGGCACACCGGCACGGCACGCGTGGGCGTTGGGCATAGTTTGGTTGGGTCGAAGCGGTGGACTTCATCCAGGGAAAGCCCAGCGGAGAGAAAGCGCGCCGAGGAGGACGTAGCGGTGTTTTTGGTGCAAAATTTTCTACCAGTCCCAAAGAAATATCTTGACGATGACTTACCAGTTTCACCTTCCTGTTCACGTTCATGGTTCCTAAAATACAAATTTGATGACTAATTAGTATTATAATATATCTGTAAAACTCAAAAAAAATTATAATATTAAGAAACTACTTTTCGAGACAAATTTATACGTATGATTTATATGTATCTGATGTAAATATTTAAAAGGTTGTTGATAACCAAAGTTTTTAAAATTTGATTGCACACATTTCAAAACGATTTATTTTTTGTGAGCCGGAGGGTGTACATACAACCTCGAATATTTCCAAAATGGATTGATAATTAATGATTTTCGGTTTTGCACGGAGCATTACTAATCATATTTTCCACACACGCACTCCTAAACCCTCACTAACTGATTTCTTCGACAGTCTATGTGAAGAGTGAAGACAATACCGATTGTTTTGACGAAAAAGAAAACGACGATGTCAATTGAATTGCGTGTTTGCACTGAACAGTAAATACTCTCCTAATTTTAAGCCTGTAATGGATCATCCATCAATTACAAACTTACAATCATCCTACTTATTTATCCAATTCAGTTTTTTTTTAAAAAAATCTAATTCAGTTTATCAAAAAGTTTCCTATAGAAAGGCAAAAATGTTACTCCTACAGTCCTACTACTAAAAAGTCAAAAGACGTCAGGCAAGACGCGAACAAAATCTCCTCCAAATCCAGCCGTCCAAGTGGAAGCCACCGGCCAGATCTCGCATATCTTCGTGACCTCCGCTCCCTCGCCCGCTCAGCCGCTGTTTGCTCGCGTCACCCATTTCGCCACCAAAATCTCCGTCTCTCCTCTCCTCTTCGCCGCCCGCCCCTTCTCCAGAAGCCCCCCAGAGGCTCCGCCGATGGCGCCCCGGAGGAGGGAGCGCCGCGTCATCGCCGTGGCCGGCGCGGCGGCGCTCGTCGCCGTCGGCCTCAACCTCGCCTTCTCCGCCGTCGCCGCCCACCGCAGGCGGAAGCGGCGAGGTGAGCATCGCAAAACCCTCGAGTTTTGAATACAGGCCCGTATGATGCTTTAGGATTGCTCAAGCTGCACAGACCTGTGGTATTTTAGTTCAATTATACAGCAATGTAGTATATGTTGATGTTTTTTCTGCGCTAAGAGGGGAGATGACCCAATTGTTTCGCCCTTTTATTGTGTAAATTGGCGCGTCAAACGTAGAAATACGTGCTTTATTGTTCGAACTATTATAGTTTATGCGAATTTTTTTTCTTAGGGTGTGGAGTTATGGAGATTTATTGATGTGGTTCAAGGTAGTTAAAATCGCAATTCTACTCGTAAAGTCGTACGATTCTATGATCCCACGACCCCAAGACGGCCTGTCGATCCAGATCGCACTGTGGATCGGAATCAGGTAGAATTGCGATCCAAAGGGTAGAATCGTGTAGAATTACAGAGTAGAATCGTGGTAGTCACAAAAAAAAAATTTTTTGCAATTTTTTTTCTTTTTTTTGCAGTTTTTTTAGAGGCCCGGCTTTGCTGATATTTTGTTTTAGAGCAAAATTTGTTGATATTAATTTCTGAGATTGAAACTATAAATAAATAAGGAGCATGCAAAATATATGTATCGGTGTGGCAATGCTAGTACAAATATCTATATTATGAGTTATGACATGAGTAGACCTGTTCACGGGCAGCCCGGCCCGAGTCCGATCATGTCCGGGCCGGGCTTAGGACTGCAAGTCTGGCCCGAAGGAAGCCCGGCCCTACCAAATTCAAAAAAACAATTAAATAAATGGAAATATATTATTTTAATCCTAAAATTGAATTAAATAATACTTTATTATTCCGAAAAAGATTACAATAATACATTTTAATAGGAAAATCAACTTTTAGGTAGGGTAAAATAAATTCGACGCTTTTCAAGCTCACCAAGCCCAACTTTTAGGGCATTTGAACAGCTCTAGACATGAGCAATCTTGACCTTGATAATTATAAGCTATTTTTATTCCTGTAGTATGTCTAGCTGCTTTTAAGGAACATGCAAGCGTTGGAATTAGATATTGATTTACAAAATCTGTGAACATTTCTCATTAATTGTAGTAAACTAGTAAAGGCCATTGGCTGTTCTCCTGTAGTTCAGAACTATATCACCCATCATGTCACTACCATTATGCTTTTCTATTGTGTGATAAGAAGTGTTTTGCCCCTTTTTTGGTAATAAGTAAGTGGTAAACCTTATAAGAATCATACAAACTTATAGTATACATGTTAAATATGTGTATTTTTACAAATCCGTAAAATCGCCGATTCTACGATTCGATCCTACCGGAGGCAAATCGATCCGACTCGGGATCTCGACTCGGACTACCTTGATGTGGTTTTCGAGTGGTTAATTTAATGGTTGGTTGCAGAGCTTCCAGGGTTTAGTGCACAAGTCAACCTCTGTTTTGATGTGCAGGAGATGGCCCAATTGTTTCGCCCTTTTGTTGTGCGAACTGGCGCATGAAACATAGAAATTTAGGCTCTGCTTGAGTTGTGAAAGTTTATGCGGAATTTTTCTCTTAGGGTGCAGAGTTATGGAGAATTATCGGTATGGTTTTTGTGGTTAATGACTTAATCACTTAATGCCTTGGTTGGTTGCAGAGCTTCCAGGGTTTAGTGCACAAGTCAACCTCTCAGCAGCTGAGCTCAAGAGATTAGCCGACCGCATCATTGCTAAGTCCAAGGAAGTATATGATGCGGTGGCCGCAGTCCCCCTTGATAAAGTATGTATGCAACACTGTGATGCCACTGCATTTTAATCACCAAGTTGTTTTATGGAATGTAGCTTTTCTGTCATAGCCTAGGTATGTTTTTGGATTTGATTTATAGTCTTCTATTCTGCAGAAAACCTTATTGTGGTACGGAAGTAGAGATACATACTTACAATATGATGTTACAGTGTGCAGTGAATACATGTGTGCATATGCAGGTTTTTTTTAAAAGCCTCGATTCTAGCAGGATGCATGCATGATATGCTATTTATGTGCTTGAATAACATCACATAATGTCAATTTTTCTATCTGGGTACATGATGTATTTTTTGCAGGTCAGCTTTGCGAATGCCATTGCACCGTTGGCCGAATTAGATGCTCAGCAGTTCCCTCTGGTTCAAGCGTGTGTGCTTCCAAGGATGGTGTCGCCATCTGATGATGTACGCAGGGCCAGTGCTGAAGTAGAGAAGCGATTGGATTCCCACTTTCTGCTGTGCAGGTGCAACGTTGTTACTTATTACCTATTCTATCACTTGGATGTATCTGTGGGTTGTTATACATTTCCCAGGCAGACAGTTATGCAATTACTATTGAAAAATAATGTGAAATCATGCACATAGGTTGATAACTTGATGTCTATGAATATATGATACTCATATTATTTACCCAGTTCAGTGAGCATTTATAACATATTAACATCATTACAGTGGTCCAGCATTTTCGCTTTTGTATAAAGTTGTATGATTAAGAAAAGAGCGTTGTTAAAAGAAGCTGCATTCCCTGTCATTGACCTCTCTGACCCAATACATTATTGTTGAACCTGTAGTATAAGAATCTTGCTATTTCCTGCAAGGTGACCAGGCAGCGTGAGGATGTCTATCGTGTCATAAAGGCATTCACGGAGAAAGGCGAAAGAATAGGTCTTGAAGCAACAAGATTTGTCCAGTGCTTGGTACAGAATTCATGTTACTGCATGTGAAACTTGCCTCGTACATAATCTGATGTTCTGACTGGCAACTGCATGTTTACACTTGTGGGGTCATCTCTGAATGCTGCATATCTTTTCTGCTAGGATCGCTTTGTCCATATTCGTCTCAACATTGTTTGATAGGCACAGTGCCTATAGTTTGACTGTTCTTGTTAGATATTCATTGCATCTTTTCTTCATCTGATGAGCCTTTGCATATACTCGTCTCTAACCTTTTTTCTTCAATTTGAATTTCTGCAATGATTTGTTGGCATAAAAGATTAATCTCCGTTCTTTGTAAATGTTAGATCAAAGCTGAATTGTAAATTGTAGAACTGGTTAATTGTAATTTATTGAAGGATATATTACTTGCATGGAGATGGTTTGGCAAATTGCTTGACCCAGTTGGTATCTGCCTGCTGATTTATCTCATTATGGTTACAGGTGAGAGAGTTTGAACGCAATGGAGCTAAACTAACTCAAACCAAGAGAAAAGAAATGGATAAGTTGAAATCTCATATTGATGACTTAAATTTGAAGTACATTCAAAACATGAATGATTTCACCAAATTTCTTCTATTAAGCGAGGAAGAGTTAGCTGGCATGCCTCTTGAGTTCTTAAAGGTAAGCTAGGGAATGCAGTAAGCAGACTTTGGAGTGTTCAAATCATCCCTCCCAACATTATGCCTGTACCTTCAGGAAATACAATATGCAAACTTAGGACTGGTTAAATGATTTTTTCTCATTTTCTAACTTTATGATTGAACTGAAGTGTGAAACAAAAAACAGGACGATGATGTTGCTGTCTAATCGTATTTTACTGTAACTGTTCAACTCAGGATCTGGAAAAAACAGATGGAAAGCGGAAGGTTCTGTTGACCAGTTACCGTGTCACTCCAATTCTCGAGCATTGCAAGGTCAGTTCCCCCTTTTGTGATTCTTATCATGCACCTATATTTTGTTGTAGTGTTGTGGTGAACAGTTACTTGGTGGCTTATGATAATTCATGTGACCTAAAAGGTTACCGGTGTTCTAAAAACGGGTCTACTAGGCCGTATACAAGTAACGGGTGCCCCTACCCGTTACCGTGTAATTGCTGGTTATGCCACATAATCAGACCGATTATGCCATATAATCACTACTAGGTGGGTGACCTGTCGAGTACCGGTTACCGATTATTAGAACCTTAAGTTACATTTGCATAAAAACCTGTAATATTATATGCTGTGGTGTACTTACAATTTGGTATTTTTGCAGTAGAGTTATGTATGTACTACTAGTTGCTGACTTTTTTTTTACTTCTTTATTATTTCCCAGGTTGGCTCTACCAGGAAGCTGATTGCTGTTGCTTATGGCCAGAAAGGTGGAAAAGAGAATATAGCCATCCTAGAAAAATTGGTAACTCCAAGCGTCCAACTGCATCTGTGACTTCATAAGGAACTTGTATCTTTTGATTCCTGATTGCACTTTATTTCATAGGACATAGCATCATTCAATTCTATGTTGCATTTGGCTAGTTGCTTTGGCAAGATTTGCATCTTCTAGCTTCTTGAAATAGGGATACTTTCAACCTGTAGAAACTGAACACCAGTATGCTTGATAGTGAGCTTCTTAAAAGTGCAGGAGGGTGCTGATATCCAGGCTTTCGAGAATTATTTGAAATAAGCATTGCAATGTTGTGGCTTGTGACTTGTGAGAGGCATCTAAATTCTTAAATGGGAGCATAAATGCATATTTTGCATGCGTAAGTTCAGTGTAAGCTGGGGACCTAGAACTGACAAGTTGCTGTTTTTTTTAATATATATTCAGGTTCAGCTAAGACACCGGCTTGCTAGATTGCTGGGGTATCCCAACTATTCTGATTTTGCTATTGAACCAAGAATGCCAAGGACATCGAGGAAGGTTTGCGCTTTCCTGTTGTCAAATCTGCTTGAGAGTGCTTTTTTTTTCTAGCTAACGCCTGGTGAATGCATTCTTCAATGTCAACTCTGAACTGGTCAGCTTGAGATGGTGTTTAGCTGTTGGATCTCCTCTCATGTTCACTTGCATTTGCATATGACACTAAGAAAACCACACATGTCTAAAAGACTTTCACCTACAGGTCTTAGAGTTTCTGGAGGAGATGTCAGAACAGTTAAGTGACCTAGCTAATAGAGAGCTCAGCATACTCAAATATCTGAAGGTTTGAACAAAGCTCTTTTTTGCCCTCTTAATTTTTTTCATTAATCACACACTTTAATTAATCAGTTAAATTGTTACTATCAATTTTCTAATTTCAGATGAAGGAGGAGGGAGATGCTCAATTTGGCATGGAAGATTTGTTATACTACATGAAAAGAGCTGAAGAGCTTAAGGTTGACCTTGACATTGGTGAAATTAAACAATACTTCCCTGTTAACCTGGCAATATCAGGAATGATGAAGATGTTTCAGGATCTATTTGGTAAAATTTTACGCATTAAACAATAGTACAATACACCATAAATCTCCATTCATCATTAAGTATGACGTGGATATATTTTGCTCTTGTTTATTTTATGGCAGCACTACGATTTGAAGAAATCAAGGATGCTGTGGTTTGGCATGATGCAGTTCGTCTCTTTTCTGTTTGGGATGCAAGTTCAAGTGATCTTTTGGGTTACTTTTTTCTTGATATCTTTTCCAGGTTTGTTTTTTATGCATGCTGGTGGAGTCTTAATATTTTTCATGGCCTCATGATGTCATTTAGATGCTTAATTAAAAATACTGAAAGCCGATCGTTTACTTCTCACATAAAAAATGCAGGGTAAGTTGTTCTTATCTATTTTCTCTATTGCTTTGCTTATCATAACTGCCAAAGTGCAGCTAAGGGAAGCCAATTGTCCTAGGCCTCAAACCTACATTTGCAAGACAAAATTTGTCTTAAAAAAAATGTAGATACAGAGCCCATGAAAGAAATAAGAGGGAAAGATAACACAACACAAAACTTAGTGGCAGAAGCACATGCACTTCCACGTGCACTTGACCACCATTTAAGGTAATTTTAATCAGCTACTTTCCTTTTTTGCTTCACAGGGAAGGAAAATATGGCCACACTTGTGTCGTGACACTTCAGAATGGATGCCTGTGTTCTAATGGTATACGTAAGGTAACTCAGAGAATCTGTTTATTTGCTAGTGTAATTACAGCGTGATTTTCTTTCTAGAATCACCATGTTTCAAAAGGCCTCCCTTGCAATGTAAAAGGTATCTTACTAAAGCAAAATTAGTTGAAGACTTGGGGCAATCAAATTAATACAGGCTGGAAAACAGTTCTCGATTGTTCTCAGAGTCACAATACCTATAAGCACTGGAAAGTACTTGTGGAGTCTACTTGAATGAAAAAATATTTCATGATGTTAATTCAGTAATCGTTGGTGACAGGTTCCGGTTGCGGTGCTATTATCTCAATGTCCGAAAGAGTTTGATGGGAATTCAGCATTGCTACGGTTCCCAGAAGTTGTTAGGCTATTCCATGAATTCAGCCACGTGGTACACTGATGAACTTTCTCTCACAAATTCTTTTTTAGTTAAGTTTTTAACCAGAAATATCCTTCCTCAAAAAAGGTTCTTAACAGAAATATGTTTTACTTTAAGTTGACTATATCATTAGGCACCATTGTTACCACTTGGAAAATATCATTTGGCCCTCATTACGGTAAAGAGTCTTCAGTTTTTGCTCTTGAGAGGAGAAATTGGATTCTGACCAATGCTAAATTGTCAATTATCTCCTCACCTGTTGAACATTAAATAAAAAATCGCACTAATTGTTCCAATATCCTGCAGGTCCATCATATATCCAACAGAGCCACCTTTTCTAGATTTGCCGGTCTCCGACTGGAGGGGGACTTTGCTGAAATTCCAAGCCTGTTACTTGAGAACTGGTAGGCATCGTTCTTTTTCTTCAGTAACATGCCAACACTTCTGTTTAATTCATTGGAAGCTGTCATTTCTGATAGGGCTGATATGTAATGCAACATTTGAGAACTGGTAGGCATAGTTCTTTTTCTTTAGTAACATGCCAACACTTCTGTTTAATTCATTGGAAGCTGTCATTTCTGATAGGGCTGATATGTAATGCAACATTGTCATCCCAGGTGCTATGAGAGCATTTCTCTGAAAATGATGTCCGGCTTCCATCAGGTGATGCAAGTTAGCATATGATGTTTATGTACTGAAAATATTTCGAAACCTTGTATATTGCCAGGAGCAAGAATAAAAGATGTAAGAAAACTGATTATATCATGTTGCACAGAGCCACAGAGGAAATATTTAGAATATCAAGTTATGTTAAGCAATGGAACAACCAAGTTCACGGATAAGAAACAAGTAAACAACATTTCCTTATTTGCATGGCAGAAGAATACTTGGTTGGACTAAGAAAAGCAGTATAGCTGTATAGGAGCCGGGACTCATTTTCCCTTTTGTTTTTGGTATAGAGTGAACTCTGCGACGTACCAAAAACATGTTTTTGTTATAAAGTAGAGATTTTGAATCATTCAATACTTTGACAAGTTCTTGTTAACCTGGTGAAACTTGTTCCAAGTAACACTTGAAAGTTTTCTGTGTTATTATCGTTGTAGGACATTACAAAGTCTATAACGACCGAAGCTTGCCAATCACTGAAAAGAAGGCGTGATATGTTTGCTGGCCTGAAACTAAAACAAGAGATCCTTTTGTGTGAGTCATTTTGCTATTTTCAAAGCATAGGGAATGAGAAGATCAGTTCTGAAAATATTGTCTAGCTCCTCTGATACTCCTACAAAATAGTGAAATACCGATACATTTTCACTTACACCTGTCGCTTGGACTTGGCTGCCTTTTCATGTCCCCATCACTTCTTCTCTTTCTTGAATAACATTATGTCCTTATTTTAACTGAAGAGTAATAGTATGTCTTAATTTTACACCCATTAGCCATTCTGCTATTTGAACAGCAGAAACACATACTACTTTCCTTGTTTTCCACCTATTCTGTGAATAATTAATACTGTTATCTTGTTAATTCAGCAGTCATTACCAACCTGGTAAATTTATAGACCACAGGGTAGCCTTCTTGTTAGTAAGTAAAGTTATAGACCACAGGGCATGTTTTTCGCTTTTACCAGGCCTTGTTGATCAGATAATACATACAAGCGAGAATGTGGACATTGATGACTTAGTCAGGGATCTTCATCCAAAGGTACATTCTAAACGATTGATTCACTATTTAGATTACTTATGATGACCACTGAAGGTGAAATGCTCCTTTTCAGGTAATGTTGGGTATTCCTTTGTTGGAAGGGACCAGCCCAGCTTCATGCTTTCCACGTATTGCCGTTGGCTATGATGCTGTGTGCTATAGTTACATATGGAGCGAGGTCTGAGCGAACACTACTCCAAAAGCACATTACTTCTCATATATTCTGAACTCATAGAAAAGGACGTCTATTTGTACAATGCAGGTGTTTGCTGCCGATCTATTTGCAACAAAATTTAAAGACGACTTGCTAAATCAGCATGCAGGATTGCGGCTTAGAAATAAGGTAGTGACTATTGCCCTTCTAGGCGTGCTGTTCTTATTTTATCGCATATTCATGGCAATTGTTCAAAAATGCTTGCATCATTGCAGGTATTGGCCCCAGGAGGCTCAAAAGACCCTCTTGAGATCATAACTGACTATCTAGGAAGAGAACCATCACTGCAGCCTTTTATTCAGAGCAGAACAAGCAACAGTTTGTGAAAGATCATGTTGCCCATGAAGGTTCCATTAATGTTGTCTCTCTCTCTCTCAGAGAGAGGGTGTTTTTTGAGAGAGGGTGTTTAATGTTGAGTTCCGATCATCATCTGTTTGTTCGACCTTTTAGCACAACGGGAATGTGTTTGCTGTCCCAAGATCTCTCAGAACAATTTCCTAACATTAACCTATTCTTAGGCTATGTAGTGTAATGCTTGTATCTGTCATTAGTTTTTTTTTAATGTATCTACCATTAGTTGGAAAGAGGAGGAAGAGGGAAGCAAACTTCCCTTCAGTAGCGTTGCTGAAAGACGATACATTTGCCAAGAGAACATGAATGAGGATTGAACAATAAGCTACACAAGTTTGAAATCTGTTGGTGTAAGCATGAAGTACGTCTTTAATAGGTTTCGCTTCAAGCATTGCGAAATCAAAGTAGATACTTGAAGGAAATGCGTAACAAACACACGTAGATAACTTCTATTAAAGCATCGTTCTGCAATTTGCATAAGAAAGCCTTTGAATAATATCAAAATTACAACCAAAAAGTTCTATTTGAAAAGTAAATCAGGTTGAAAATAGCGAAGACACTCCATATGAAGTTGCACGATATAAGCTATTCACATGCGGTAGTACTACATCAATCCTTTGCATCTGGATCACAGAGAATGGTACTTTTTTCCCCTCAAAAATGGTGATTTCAAGCCGGGACAAATATTACACAAAGGGTACAAAAGGAATGAAAGAATTGAGCTCTACAGGGGGGAGAGCAAGGTTAGAAAAGCCGGAACCGGGTTGCATCCCGGCCCCCCTCCGGTACCGGTAACCGGCCGGTTACCGGCCGGTTACCGGGAATTCCCGGACGAAATTTGACAAAATTTGCTTAAAATTCATCCGAAATTCGAAATTTGAATTTTGAAGTTGCTAAACCGGACGTTGTAGCTCCGGTTTTCGTCTTCCCGGAGAGGGGCCGGTAGCCGGTAACCGGCCGGTAACCGGCGGTTACCGGCCGGGTTTTTGAACCCTGGGGGAGAGCATCGTCTTTGAGTTCACTCTACAATTTGCACACTACATTCTTTCACAAAGATCATCAATAAAGGAGAGATACTCGGTACTCACATTACGCTAATTGGTTCCTCGCCTTCAATTTGCAGCGCCACCCATCACCAGGTGAAAAAAAGAATACACTGATGCTTTCCCGTAAGTCTTTTTCTCAATGTTGATCTTTGCTACAGCTAATACGAGAACTCGTGCCCTCTGAGGGATATGTATTTCTTCATCCATATGGCAATGTCCTCGGCACAGGCCTGGGCCTGTGGCGTCTTGAGGAACACATCGAGGGTTGCAAACTCATGAACTGTATCCTTGTAATCGAGGACTGGTGCATCCACATTTACCTTGCGGAGTTCCTCCGAGTAAGCAATCGCTCGATCCCTCATCCAGTCATGTTCCGCAATGACCGTCAAGGTCGGGGGCATGCATTTCAGTGGTGGACCTCCTCTGCCAGGCGCTAGGGGGTTGGCAGCAGGATGGTCCAGGCTGAACTCTTTCTCTGATAAAAATAATCTCCAAGCGAGTATACATGTGGACTTGTCATAGAAGTATGAGTTTGCAAGCCTTATTTCCGAGTGCGTTGGAACACTCCCTATGAAGAAGGGGTACATCAGAACCTGTGCTACAACCTTAACTGGGTCAAATAGCTTTCCATCTTCCACCGCCTTCCGAGTGACAAAATCAGCAATATTAGCGCCACAGCTTACACCAAGTAGGACACATCTGCTCCAAGGCAAAGACAGATGATCTGGTCAAACTCCAGAAATACCAATGTACAACAGTTAGCACAAAAGGAACTACAATAAATGACTAGATATACTAGTAGGTAGCAAGACAAGACTAATTGTTGATGTTAGTGAAGATCCACTTAGTCTATTTAAAGCTGAACTGAAGTGGGTACCAAATTTGTTGAGGGGTCTACAATCAGGTAGGCGCAATATCAAGCAACAGAGGTTGAGATGAAGATGGTAGTATGGTACATCAATATGCACATGACATTTACGAGATGACAAAGCCAAAAAGGGGCAACAGGACATACTAACTTCTCCAGATTCCACCGAAAGCAGAGTTTTAATAAAGCTTCATTAGAAATATTATGCAAACAGAGTTGCCATACTAGAGTCTGCAATACCTAATCTATCCGTTCAGTGGGCTACAATCTCAGTGCTAGGTTAAGTCATTAAAGCATGGCCAATAAGAAATTCCAGAATCGGTGACAGCATTAGCAGTTATCCATTCAATATGTACCTTTGAAATGGATATAACTTTGCCAAAAAAATGTGCACTAGACAATTTCACAAAGAAAAGGTCTATGCACATGCCAAGCGTCAAGCAAATCTTAAAATGGCATTGATGTCTTAAAAATGTCAACAGCATGCGGTGAATGTAGTCCTGGTGAACTAATATGTGGAAATTTTGAAGGAGTCTCTTTTCCATGTGAAATTTCACTCTTTGTGAGCCTGTGTACCCCATCAGACTCCACACAAACAGCTAAGGTGCGTGTAGATGGTGTGATAGAACATAAGTACATATCACATGTTGAGCGAGCCTAATTATCATCTGCTAAACATTAAAGCTTTCTCAATTGACATTCTCACGCGTTTTAAACCTGCTACTACTCAGAAATGGTAAGTCATGCAGAAATTACCGCCTTCATATTATTACCATTCAAACCAATAACAGATCAAATAAAGTAATAAACTATATCTTCATCTCTTGCAACATGTGCACTAAACTAGGGCAATTTTCATATACAATTCCCCACAGAATAGTCGTGAATGACAAATTATAACTTTCATTGAAGAAATGGAATTAAAAAAATCTTGTCATTGTCGCTAAATTCTTTGACTTCCAACTCGGTAATTTGGCATGGCAGTGTTATGTTCCTACCCCATTTACTAAAGTTTAGCACCAAGTAATGCAACTGTAAACGTTCAAACTAATTTTACCTTGCTGGATCACCATGTGCGGCGATCCATGGCTCGACAGTGGACGCACCAAACGTGTCCACCCCGCCCCTGACCTTGCTCATCATGGCGAGATTCGCCTGCTTGGCGATCCACCTGAGCACCCTGACCCCGTCATCAAACGCTGCAGGGTACCGGCTCTCGGGCGCGAGCCTGTAGCCCACGGCGACGACGATGGCGTCGCAGAGCTTGGCCACCCTCCTGCAAAAGGCGTCGTTGGCCGCGGAGCTGCTGCTCCCGGACACAAACCCCCCGCCGTGGAACTGCACGACGATAGGCAGCCTGCGCCTCGCGGAGGCCGCAGCGCGCGGGGACGAGACGGCGTGCGGGAGGTACCCCCGGTAGGGCGCTCCTGCGGCGCCGGCGGCGGGGTCGCTGGCACGGCGAGGGTGGAGGAGGTGCGGCTGAGGCGGCAGCGTGGGGAGGAAGATGCGGACGGAGAGGGGGGAGTTGGGGTCGATGTGGAGGTCCTTGGAGGCGACGCCGTCGGCCGCGGAGAAGGCCGGGTTGGCCGGCGCCGTGGCCTCGTCAGAGCGGCAGGAGACCCCGAACGCGGCCGCGTCGCCGCCGCCCTCCCCGCCCGCGGCGGCGGTCGCGAGCGACTGGAGGCGGTGGCGGAGGAGGAGCTTGAAGAAGACGCTGTAGATCTTCACGCCGACGCCCGGCATGGCTCGCCACCCCCGCCCTCACCTGGATCCGCGCATCACACGACCGAATCCTTCCAACGCGTCCGCCACTTGGATCTGGAAATCCCAGCGCGGCCGCAGCCTCCCTTCCCTAAATCCCCCGCGGATTTTGATCTGGTTTGGGGGATAAGATTGGAACTGGGGCGCGTCAAATTGGAGAGTAAAAAAGAATGAAATTGGATTGGATTGGTTCGTGTTATGTTGGAGTGGTTGGGGAAGGGGAAAAGCAGAGGAGAAATGGTGATTGCTAGACTGGTAGGGTGGCTATCTGGATGAGATGATGATGGCAGCAGCAGCGTGGTGTGGTATGGTGATGGCCGTAGGGAGAAGGAAGAATCTCGATCGAGGGGTGGGTGAGGAGGAAGGAAGGAAGGCAGGCAGGAAAAGACGGGGAAGGAAGGGGGATTTTGGATGCAGGCGTCGCGTCGGCGGCCGCTTCCGAATGCGACGGTGTTACTGTATGTCTCAATTCAAACCCCGCTCGTTAATTTACAACACTCTTCTCTGGTTTTTTTTTAGAAGTTTATTTTCTGTTTTCTTTTGTTTCTATTTGATTTAAGGTTACATTGTATGTACTACGATCGGAATTTTGAATACGCTAACTACCTCTAATGTGGTGCATTACAAGTAAATGACGGTGTATAGCATGTTCCAGCGGGAATTAGTTACATCAATATCTATAGAATGGAAATCACATTTGCAAGTGGGCGAGTAATCAAGATCTCTCTTGTGTCAGCAGGTCGGCGTAGTCTCCATTATTTTTCCCCCTCCCGTGTTTGCTGATCACATAGTCCATGTTGGTTCAGTTGGGATAGTTTCCGGAAACGCTAGATCCTCCAGCAAAGCAACACCGCAACAGTCAACGCCGGAACATCTGCAGAGCAATCCTCCTAGCACCGCATTCGCTCTCACGCTCGTCGCAAAGATTGTGTGTTCCGCTGATTACCGGAACGGTGTGGGCGTGTGACGTTTAACAAACAACACGGCACATAGCTAGACCGGGACATTCTGTTCGTTAGCCCATTAATTGGAACGATTCAACGGTATGTACGTACGTGCACTAGCTACTAATGCAACTACTAACCGGTCAACCTTAATTTCACCGCGCGCGATAGAGGGAGAAACGCACGCAGAACGCGAGCCAAATCGCAACTGCGTCGAACCATCAGCTAATCCAAAATTGACCTCAGTTTGGAAGGGAATGCATCTTTCTTTCTTTATTTATTTTTTTGACTTTTGGGCCGTGCGCTCGCGCCTACCGGTAATACGATTCGAACGTAGTGGGCTGTCTAATTGCATCGAAACACCCAGCGAAAGTGCAAACGCGCCCCGGCCCCCAGTGGCTAATTGGGCCGTGTATCGGTGTATGGCTTAATATCACAGCCTATATCATTTACCTTTTTTTTCCATTGTACAAACATTGAAACTGGTACTGGTATACTAGTGCTTGAGCAATAATGTTAGGCAAACGCGAGCATTTTTCTGTTAGACATGCTACTATTACAGCTACTACATCATCATTATTTAAAAAAAAAGGGGAAATGATAGGAAGCGTACGTCCGGTGCGCCGGACGCCAAACCACTCCCCACTCCACTTCATCTTCTCGACTCCCACGTCCACCGCTCTTATCCCTATCGCTATCTCTTCCAACACTCGCTCTCTCCTCCACCACTCGTTTTCTCCGTCGCCTCCTCCACCAACATGCCCGCCTCCCTCCTCCCCTAGCCTTCCTCCCCACACGCCTCGCTCACGCCTCACCACACGCCTCACCCACACCCTGCCTCCTCCCCTAGCGCCTCGGCTGCTCTGCGTCGCGCCCAATGGCTCGACCTCTGGCCATCTCAGCTCGCCTTGCATCCTTAGGCGTCCGGATCCGTGATGGCGCGTCTCCCGAGCTCTTCCTTCCGCCGCCAAAGACGGATTCACCTTCCCGGATCACACACCCATAGTGGAGTGTTCCTTCTCAACCGACCGCTCCCCTCCCTACTCCGGCCGCCGCCATTGGCCCTCCTCCTACTGGTTCGGCCGGCCTCCCTCTGCCACCACCGTGCCCTCGCTGTCCCGGCACCAAAGAACAATAAGTCAGTGGCCCTCCCTCGCGAGGTGGTCGCGGGAGCACTGTGAGAGAGCCGGAGGGAAAAATGTTACAACCGTCGAAAAATTTGTTGCACACGAGGAGAAAATTTGTTGCATACAACGACGGAAAAAAATGTTGCATAAAAAATTCTGAGATGTATTTTCTTTTGATATGTTGGCATATCCAGATGTGTTTGTGATGTGTTTGTGTGCCTAAGTTTTGATTCTGAGAATTTTTGTTTGATTGATCCTGAGATTTTGAGGTGATGTTGCATATAGGTGTTTGATATGTTATAACAATAGGAAGAAAAAAATATTGCACTGCTCTTACTGACATGTTGCATCCGGATCGGATCGTATGGTGGGAAAGCTCTCACCGTACGTCCGAGCCTAAGTTCCTCTCTATGAACATCATGTCACGAGTCACTAAAGCTGCATAGAATGGATACAAAACAGTGGCCTGGAAAGCCGAAGCACTACTGATCTTGGGCGAACATATGACTCACCGGCGACCATTCCAACGATCGATCAATATCGGTGGTACTAAACAAACAAACAAACAAACAAAGCATAACCACCACTGTCTATCCCATCGCATGTGAGCCTGGAATTCCGTGACCAGACGCATGGCAACGTTCAACACCTGCGTGTGATCGAGCTGCACCCAGACCGAGACGTACCTGCGGTCAGCGCGCCGGCGGCAAATCGGCAAATGTAGTACTATGCAAAATCTCTGCAGTTCGGGAAAAAAAATCTACATCGTACGTACATGGTGTCCTGGTAAGCACATATAGAATATGGTTTATGTGAGTATGTGACCTAATAATAGATAAGCATGGATCCAGGAAAGGATGCACTAAAGAATTCAGTATGGAGATAGTAAACGGACAAGGGGCTAGCACTCTGTGAATTGTGATATGGAAGGATGGGTCGACGTCACCAAGCACTAGGATCGATCGATCGAGTCCATCCAAAGCCTGGATCATTGGCCGAACCGTGCATCGGAGACGATCATGCGTGCGATTGAAATACACGGACCGTCGTTCTCATACTACCGTGTTTCTCAAATTTGATGAATGAAAACTGTTCGTGCCGTTCCAATTTGTCTCTTAGGTAAGGCCAAAGTAGAAACACATTACAGTGTACGTACGTTTAGACCGACTAATTAAAAAATGTTTTAGACCAATTACAGCGCACGTTCCTTAGCTGATCCCATTTTTGCCGCACGGGCCGTGCCTGCGCGATCATGCACACAGCGTTCTCCTAATATAATTTACCCAGCATCCCTTCTGCTGGAGTTTCTTTCTTTCCTTTTTATAACAAAAAGGCGTACATATATATTGCACACTTTGTGCTGTCCAGCCACTTGCTTAGCGCGGCCTGGCTAATGTAGCTTTTCATTACGGTGTGTCTGCCATTAGCCCATTATAAATTTATAATCCTGAACGATCGTCCTGCTGTCCATGTTCAGTCACCATGAATCGCAAACTAGCATCGATCGATCTCTCAAGTAGCTTTGTGCCTCGTGTGGCACCGTACGCACTATGCAGGGCAGCCAAATGCGTGGCTAAGGAGTGCAGGGCAAATATATCAAGAACCTAGGGTGAAGGTGCGAAGAAAGAAAGAGCAATCGAGTAGTATCGACCAGTCCGAGGCAAAGGTCTGTTTCTTGAAATCTTTTACTTTTGACTTTTATATATCTGTGAGACAGACAGGATATATACAAACATATATGTGATCAGTAACAGATGTTAATTTGAAGCATATATACATACATTGATGAGTTCCCTTTTTCGATCAGTTTTCACCTTTGGATGTTGCTGTTTTCTGAAATGATTTCGTTTACTGATGATGTTGAGAAGGAGCAACTGATTTCTCCTTTTACCAGTCCAGAATTCACCGTCGTCAGCGGCATCCCTGCCTGCACCTGTGTAAATTTTCAGCATCTGCTCAGTGTTGAACCATGGAACCATTTTGACGTTTGGGCCGTGTCTTTTCGGCTTGGTAGGCTAGTTGGCATCGAACAACCCACCGGAGCTAACGTATGCGGCCGATTGTGGATAGAGAGGCCATAGCCCGTGTACGCAATTTGGGCCTTGCAAAATAATTCCATTGCGGAAAGAGGGGGGGAAAAGAACTGATACTACTTTTCAAAAAAGAAAGAAAGAAGAGAGACACGTGCATTTTATTCTACTGTTGCATGAGACGGACCCGAGGTGTAAAATAATTAGTGCTAAATCCTTGGTGAAATAGGTGTGTGCATGCACATCAGACTAGACTAAAGTGGTACAAGCATGGAGACAAACATTATCATGGAAAATGGAAAAGCAGCAGCACTCTTGAGTGAACATATGAATCAGCGGCGTCCACGAGTCCGTCCACGCCCCAAATTATTGCTCGACATTCCTACCCCATGATTGATCAATGTCTGCAGTAAAGGGGAAACAAAGGAGCTTATCCACCAAACCCCTGCCTATCCCATCTCATGTGAGCCTGAAATTTCGTGACCGGTCGAACCATGGCGTGCATCGATTGGCATGCACGGTTTGTTGCACGCACTGCTTTTTCACTCCCAAATCCAAGAACTTGTGTTAGGCCGTGCCGTGCAATCACAGATAGACCACCCGCCCGGCGATTTTGTCTGACGCAAACGTACATGTAAGCTGCATCGATCCGGCCCGAAGCACACTCGGAACCACAGTTTTGTGCGGTTGAGCGCGCACGGCCACTTGCTCACCGTTTTCCGTGACGTGCAAGGTGAACTGAACCAAGACCGCGGCGCGCCGCGGGCGGTTCGCACGACGGCAACCGCCCGGTGCATGTGCCGCCCCGTGCGTTCCTTGGGACGGTGGACACTGGCAATATATAGCCCGTGCATGACTAATAATAGGTAGCATGATTCCAGTACGCACTAAAGTTGATGGGAACACTAATCGGATAGAGAGCACAATGTGAATTGTGGTGGGATACATCGATCACCACCACCCACTGGGATCGAGTCCACCCAGAGCATAGCCAGCAGAGAAAGATCACGCATCCATGTGATTAAAATACAGCATCATGTGGGCCTCAAGTTCCCTGAGCAATGCGATCCGGCTACCTTTCATTCCTCCGATTGCACCGCCGTGGAGTGCCCAGCACCAGTCGCCGCAGCGGGCCGCTGCCTTTGACCACCTCCGGCCATGTTGTATGACCCAGTGGCCTCGTAGTATCCGTGTGCGCAGATTCCAAGGAACCACGCCGAAGCGCCCTCGATACTGTCGCCAGCGTCGTCGCCTCCCATCTCCTCTCTGGAACCCCTCCAACCCATTTTGGCCATCGCTCGTGACTCCCGCGCTGCCGCTCGCCGCCGGTGCCGTCGTCCAGAACCACCGGCTGCTTCCTCTGTTTTCTCTTTCTCTCTTCTTTCTTTATTTCACTGACCGCAGGCCCCCACTCGCCAATCCCCTCGAGAGGGAAGAGTGTGAAGGTTATTTTGTAGTGTCTCTCTCTCTGAAACAAAGGATGATTTTATTATAATAGCCTCAATATTCTATAACAAAGAATTACAAAATTTTAGTGACTTTTTAGCAAAAACATGATTTTTGGGCATCCAACAACTAATAGCACAAAAGTTGAGTGTCATGTAGCCAATTTTGCCTCTTACTTACATATTGCACATTTTTGTGCAGTCGTGCAACCGCTTGGTTCTTGGCAGCCTAGCTAAGCTAGCTTTTCCCTGGGATTACGATGCGTGCTATTAGGGCATGTACAATATTTTGTCTCATAGGGTTGTCTTTAAAGGCTGTAACTCATCTAAAGATAATCTTAGAGGCAACATCTTTAACAATTTATCTATGAAATTATTTATTTTCACTATAACTTCTCCCCTTACATACTCACCATTTGCGATGATTTGTGTGCCAAGGTTATCTCTTATATAAAAGATGATATATTCTCTCTCTTCATATTCTTTCTTCTTCAACTAGAATTTTAAGTGATATAGCAGATAAAAGACGATTGAGATAGTCATTGCTGAAGATGCCTTTATAGTCGTGATGGTCGACCTGCTGTCCATGTTCAGCCGGTCGCCATTGCACATTAGCATCGGTGCTCTTCACTCTCAAGTCTTAAGCAGGTCAAGTGGCACCATATGCAGAGCAACCAAATGCAAACGCGTGGCTAAGACCGAAAGGGCGAACATATCGAGAACGTAGGGTGAGGCTGCAAAGAAGAGCAACCGGGCATTAGCGATCAGTTCCAGGCAAAGGTAGGTTTCTTGAAGCTTTTTTTTACCTCAACCTTTATACATCTCTGATTGACACACACATATAGATATGTGATCTGCAGCAAAAAAAAAAAAGAGAGAGAGATACTACTGATGTCTCTGAAATATGGTTTCACTCTGCACATATGTAAATTTTCAGGATCTCCTCAACTATTGAAACCATGGAAGCTGTAGAATCAAATGGCCGGCACGGCGACACCGACCGCCGGACGTCCAAGAAGGATCGCCGGAATTTGTGGGTCTGCGTTTTCCTCCTCGGTAACACACGCATAACCACATGTTCTAACTTTCCAAGCATTTTTTGTTTCCCACTGTGGCATGTATACTTAACGCGTTGGCCTCTCCATGCATGCGTGGTCATGCTGGTCGATGAACAGTGACCAACTGCCTCCAGTACACCGCCTACTTCGGCGTGTCGACGAACCTGGTTAACTACCTTAAGGACCGGCTGCACGAGGGCAGCAAGGAGGCGGTGAACAATGTCACCAACTGGCAGGGCACCGGCTTCATCACGCCGCTCGTCGCCGCCTTCCTCGCCGACGCCTTCCTCGGTAGATACTGGACCATCACGCTCTTCTTGCTCATATCCGTCGTGGTACGTTCATAAACACGGCATCAAGCACCCTGGCAAGAACAGCACGACGTGCGCGCGAAGTCGTGGACAGAGCTCGCCTTGATCGTATTACCATGTTTTGAACAGGGATATGGAGTGGTGACCGCGAGCGCGTCGGCGGCGCTGGAGAGCACGGTGTTCTACGTGGGGTTGTACCTGGTGGCGCTGGGGGCCGCGCTGCAGCCGGTCATGTCGTCGTTTGGCGCGGACCAGTTCGACGAGACCGACGAGGAGGAGCGTGGCCGGCAGAGCTCCTTCTTCAACTGGTTCTACCTCTCCATCAACGTTGGCTCGCTCGTCGGCGGCACCGTGCTGGTGTGGGTGCAGTCCAGCGTTGGGTGGGAGCTGGGGTACGGCATCCCGGCGCTGTTCAGCGTGCTGGCCGTCGTGTTGTTCCTGGCCGGCACCGGCGCGTACCGGCGGCACCAGCCGCCGGGCGGCAGCCCGCTCACCAGGATCGGGCAGGTTGTGGTCGCCGCGGTCAGGAAGTACGACGTGGAGACGCCGTCCGACGCAGCGCTGCTGTACGAGTGTGGAGCCGACGATGGCATGTCCGCGATACAGGGTAGCCGCCGGCTCGCGCACACCGACCAGTTTAGGTGAGTAGCCGTAAACCGTAGCTAGCATTGCTTCCCCTGGCACTGTTCCTTTTCTCCTCTCCATTAAGTGCAGCTTTTCGAAATGAAATGTACTAAAATTTACTAATCGTTTACTTCAGTCAAGTCAAGGTGGCACCATGGCTAGTCTACTCTACTTTGTGACATCAGCCACAATAAGCGTGCAACCATGGGAATATTTGAGTGTAGCTTTTTTTTTCCTCAAAATTATCTCATAATAAAAATCTTAGGCATTATATGAATGTATAATATGCTCCTGTAGTTGACGACAAATGTCGTGGGCAAAATTACAGAACGCAGCTATCATGTTTTGGGTGCCGTCGAGGTCGTGCACGGTGCGTTTTGTTTCTACTGATAATTTTTTTAGAGTTGCACAGGAAGGGAATTTGCGCACGCAAATTTTCTTAAGAGTTGCACCGGAAGGGAATTTGGCGCATGCATGCCTAGTCCATTTCACATTTTTTTTCCCTTTTGTTTTCGTGTCTCTAATTTTGTCAGACCGAAAACTGTCTTTGGACGCTTGCTTGCATTATTCATGGCATCTTTTACCGAAATTAACGATCATAATAATTCAGCATGCATCCAGGGCTTTTTTTTGTTCTAAAATTATTATGGTGCGAGTGTGCAACACATGGTTCCAGTAATTTACAAGCCTTTGAGATGACATATGTATGGCATGGCACAATGAAATCACCTCATCACATTAATCTATCATGCACCCGGCCGATTGTTAATCAGATTCTTGGACAAGCAAGCTTATTAGACAGTGCACTGATTGTTAATAGGTTCTTGGACAAGGCGGCCGTGGAGACGACCGGCGACAAGGCGCAGCCGAGCCCGTGGCGTCTGTGCACGGTGACGCAGGTGGAGGAACTCAAGTGCGTGCTCCGGCTGCTGCCGGTGTGGGCGAGTGGCATCGTCTACGCGGCGGCGTACACGCAGATGACCACCACCTTCATTCTCCAGGGCGACACGCTGGACCCCCGCGTCGGCCGCTTCAGTGTCCCGCCCGCCGTTCTCTCCGTCTTCGACACCCTCAGCGTCATGCTCTGGGTGCCGCTCTACGACCGCGCCATCGTCCCGCTCGCGCGCCGCGTCACCGGCCACGAGCGCGGGTTCACGCAGTTGGCCCGCATGGGCGTGGGGCTCGTCATCCTCACCGTCGCCATGCTCGCGGCCGGCACGCTCGAGGTCGCGCGGCGGCAGGTCATCGCGCGCCACGGCATGTACGACTCCAACACCGGCGGGGACGGGAGGTACCTGCCGCTGTCCATATTCTGGCAGGTGCCGCAGTACGTGGTGGTGGGCGCGTCGGAGGTGTTCACGCTCATTGGGCAGATGGAGTTCTTCTACGACCAGGCGCCGGACGCCATGCGGAGCCTCTGCTCGGGGCTTTCCAGCACGTCGTCCGCGGTGGGCAGCTACACCAGCTCAGTGCTCGTGGCCGTGGTGGCGCGCGCGACGGCGCGCGGTGGGCAGCCCGGGTGGATCCCCGACGACATCAACCGCGGTCACCTCGACTACTTCTTCTGGCTGCTCGCCATGCTCTGCATCGGTAACTTCGGCGTCTACCTGCTCATCGCCCGGTGGTACACGTACAAGAAGACTGCAGATTAAGCTCAAGATCACCGTATAATTAGTTCTTTTCTGAAATCATAATTTGTAACTAGCTACTAGTACCAGTACTACTCCAATGCAATAACATGGATGGGTGTTAGCAAAAGAACACTGCCTTTTCTCGCCCCGTATGACAATTAAGGTTCGAATTAATCTTGTAACATCGCTGCTTGAGGAGCCATCGGTGAATAACAAGTACTTACACATAACGACCTCTAATTAATAAACCTCTAATTAATAAATAGTTCAACCATCTAAGCACCTACAAAGATCAAGTGCTTGCATTGAAGTAGACAGCTCTTATATGCGAAGGCTCTGTTTGGGACAACTTCGGCTTTTCGCTCGAAAAAACCGGATCCCGTCCAAGGCGGCTTTCTCCAGTGGTTTTTGGAAAAGCCGGAAGCCATTTATAACATGGGAAAGCTGGAAGCCGCCCGGTGGTAGCTTCCCGTAGCTTCGGCGGGATTGACTTCTGACTTTGCCCTTAAAGTTGGGGGGGGGGGTAATTATCCGTTTTTTTGCCACTAAACAAAAACCCCTCCTCCTCCCTTGGCCGCTCGTCTGAAACCCTAGCCGTGGGCCCACGCCCGCTCCTTCCTCCCTCATCCTCCCTCGGTGCCCTCCTTCCTCCCCTGGCACCCTCCTCCTCCCGTGCGGTTGTCGCCCTCCCTCCTCCTACTCGGTCGCCGCCGCCCCCTTCCTCCTCCCTTCTCCTCCCACGCGGACACCTTCTCCCTCCCCTGGCGCCCTCCTCCTCCATCCTCCTGCAGACTGGCGCGCCTCCTCCTCCCCGCTCTCGACAGACTCCTTCCTCCTGGCGCCTCGCCAAGAACCACCTCCACCGGCCACGCCCGCCGCCCTCCACCTCGACTCTCGACTCTCCTCCGCCGCCATCCTCCACTCATCGCCACCGCCGCCGAGATAAGGGCGCCGGAGTTGAAGCCGACATTTTCTCTCCTTTTTCCTTTTTCTTTTTCGATATTGTTTGTTTTCCATTATTATTCTTTTTTTCATGCAATCACTCAATTGATTATTTGTGTAATAATGGAATTAGATCGTTTGTTGTTAATTGTCGCTGATAATTACTTGTGCAAATTGTCATTTATTGCAGTCAACTGTTGTTAACTGCGGTCAATCGTCGTCAATATTTACTTGTGTATGAATTGTCGTTAGTTATCGCCAATTGCCGTCAATTGTCGTTAGCTGTGGTTAACTGCCATCAATTATCGCTAATTATCATTAAACGCAATCAAACAAGCCATCATTTGCCTTAGGGGTATTTCAGACATTTTTCAACTCAAAAGCTCCAGCCAGCCCACCTAAAAGTCAAACTGTCAAGCACCAAACATATTCAACTCAACCGTTTAGCCCTGCAGCCCAGCCAGAAGTTGTGACGAGGATTAAAATCTCTAAATATTACTTTAATATTTAATTAAAGATCGTATGTCATTCGTGGTTGTAACCCCTAAGGCTAACGACCCCCTGATCATAAGGTTTCCAGAGGTTACTTTATGGGTATTCTGGTCGGAGACACTACTACAGAAAAGGCCTTTACAGACGGTTCAAAAACGCCATCACAAACGGTTTCGTGAGCCGACTGAGTCTATGGGTCAACAATGACATGAGGTCATCACGCATTTGCCAACCGCTTGTGATGCATACTTTCACGCATCGGTTATTAACTCGTAACTGCCTCAGGATATACGACTATCACGCATTTGCTCTAACAACGAACCGCTTGTGATAACTAAATAAAACCTCCAAGCAATGGTCGCTATGCCTTTAAAACCGGCTTCATACATACATACATACATACATACATACATACATACATACATATATATATATACATACATACATACATACATATATATATATATATATATATATATATATATATATATATATATATATATATATATATATATATATAGGAAGCCTTTTTCCTACTCCCTGTGTAGTTACTCCTATTCCATATCTCACAATGTAGGGAGTATCTTACGCAACCGAGAGTATGTATGTGTAGTATACTTAGTATATAAGACCACCTAGGTGGTATTCACAACTTTTAGGGTGGTATGTATGTGTAGTATACGAGTATATAAGACCACCTAGGTGGTATTTTTCCTATATATATATATATATATATATATATATTCAACAACCAACCATTCCTTGATGTATATACATACATACATACATACATACATACATACATACATACATACATACATACATACATACATACATATATATATATATATATATATATATATATATATATATATATATATATATATATATATATATATATATATATATATATATATATATATATATATATATATATATATATATATATAGGAAGTTTTTTCCTACTCCTGTGTGTAGTTACTCCTCATTCCATATCTCACAATGTAGGGAGTATCTTACATAACCCGAGAGTATGTATGTGTAGTATACTAGTATATAAGACCACCTAGGTGGTATTCACAACTTTTAGGGTGGTATGTATAATGTTTTAGATATACTCATTTTTATGTGACATACTCCTTTTATGTGTGAATATGAAGGTATTTACAAAATATGCTAAAAACTATAGACTCTCTTGCAATTTTTTCATGTGGTTCATATTGGAGTATCTTATAATTAGTATATGAGTATACCCAAAGTGATAAAGGAGTATGTCAAGTTCTTTTAGGTGGTATATCAAAAGTGGGAGTAACTACACCGGAGTAGAAAGTATTTTTCCTATATATATATATATATATATATATATATATATATATATATATATATATATATATATATATATATATATATATATATATATATATATATATATATATATATATATATATATATATATATATACAGTTTAAAGGCACAAGTACCACCGCTTGGAGGTTTTATAGAGAAGAGATGAGGAATAGAATGGTAGGATGAATTAGCACTGGACACAAATCTGAAAAGTTAAATGCAACAAAGCCCCATTCGAACCACATCGATCCCATGTAAGCTAACCAAGCACAAAGAACTGCATCAATTACCCTCAAGACCCATCGAGAGCATTAACCAAACCCACCATTTTGCCCTATTCATTTTTGTCAATCAACCCACAACATGAACTAAGCAAGATGCACGTAATTAATGCACATACACCAATAGCCCTCGCCACATCACGAGCAAGGGACTATTAATATGAACTAATTATCAATTCAATTTCAAAGATAAGACTATTAACATCATTGAGCAGTTCAACAACTAGCAAGGTGCCACTAGCCAACAAGCATCTCGCATGATCATTGCATTCATTTATATTTATGATTTCTCTACTTCTCTCTACATGTATGTATTACACATTTACACTTCTCTGCAATGATGCACTTCTCATCATGTATGTATGTATGTATTACACATTTAGCATTTGGGCTCTGGCCAATGGCCATCATCATCAGCATCAACCAACAACCTGACAACATCAAGAAGACAAGAAGGGGACTTACGCTAAGAGTGGGAGAGCCGGAGAGGTTGGAGGCGCGATGGAGGTCCGAGGTAGCGCAACAAGCCGGCGGCGAGAGGGAGGAGGAGCTGGAGCTGCGGCATAGGGAGGAGGAGCCAGGGTCGACGGCGCAGTGAGGGGGGACTGGGAGTTTGATCCGGTAGCGCAGGGAGGAGGGAACTTGATCCGGAGGTGCGGGAGCTGGTGGCGAGGGAGGAGGACCTCGGTTCACATGAATACCAACAGTACAAACCAATAGGTGATAGATCTGTCTTACCTCGACATCGCCGGTGGAGATGTAACCGGTCGCGACGCCGGGGGGAGGAGGAAGAGGGAAGGCGTGTAACGTCATCAGAAGTTGTGGCATTAACGGTGACCTTTGCAAAAGACACTCTTATCGCACGAGTGTCTTGTGCAAAGGAACCGTGGTGTCACAACCGCCGATGATGGGAAGAATGCATGGTGGCGTCCGCAACGGGGTCACTCGGGTGGGGAGGGGAACAAACGAGAGTAAGGGCGCCGCTGGGGAGTGAGAGTTAGAGCGCAAACCCTAGCGGGCTCCTACTAATAAAGAGAATTATCACGGCCGCGGTTCTATTATGGAACTGCTGATACTTATCATGAGCGGTTCCACAATGGAACCGTCCGTGATATGGTCTCATATCACGATGGTTCATTATTAAAATCGTCAGGAAGTATCACGACGGTTGTTTGTTGAAACCGCTCGTGATATTTTAGTAATATCACTGCGGTTCTTGTTCGTAACCGCTCGCGATAGTTCATAGACGGTTTTCAACATGAACCGCTCGTGATATTACCTCTTCACGATAGTTTTTAGCGTAGCGATAATACGAGCGGTCTCTAAACCAAAACCGTCTATGATTGCATAATATCTGACGGTTTTGGTCAACCGCTTGTGATGAGGCGCCCAAGATAGCCTTTTTGTAGTAGTGAGAGGTCTTGTACTGCACTTCGACTTTATAATCGCCAGAGGAGCTTTTGAACGGCATTTGGACCTGGTTCCAAGTATGTTCCTCCCGTGTGATGAATGGAGCACATGTCTTATTTACTGCAAACCGCACGATGTTTACAGCCCTAGGTTGCTGACAATAGCGATCATATGTTTATTCTTCCACTGATATCTATTGCTGGTTTGTTGGCTTTCTACCAACTGCCACCGTTCCTCCGACCGGACGCGACACTTCCAGAGGGTGCCTCTTCCAGTGATAACTGCCACCACTTCATCAGTTATTTAAAGGAGAAGACAACCGAAGGACAAGACATTTAATTCAATCAGGCAAACAAGCAAGCAAGATCTAGACACGACCTACAACCGCAGTAGCATAGTATTCCTTATACCAAGTGTAATTAGGGCGAGTCCACTGCCTGGTCGAAGGCACCCCTATAAAGGATCCAGTTCATTGCAATAAAGAGTAATATCATTCTCTCCTAAGAACTATTTGCCATTTTTTCTCTATTTATTTCGTAAGATCGGTGACTCGATTGTTGACAAGTTGCTTTTCAGAAAAGCTGCAAACCGTCCTAAACAGGCCCGACGCTTGATGATATAAAAGCTTTCTTTGCATTGGAGGTGCCCTGGTTCATGGCCTATGTTCACTACCCTTTTGCCACCTCCAATTGAAGGATTAATAACGGGTTGAGAGGGTGATGATGTAAGTACGGGAGTATATTTGAGTGGAGAAAATGATGGGCTGGGCCCAGGGTGCAATACATTACACCGTGTGGTCGTGTGGAATGTAACATCCCAAAGTTCTGTTACCAAACTAAAAATTAATAAAGTTATTATTTTATTGGATTGTCGGAGTTTCAATAATGTTTCTTGGTTTTCTTGAATTTCGTAAGTTTTAAAAGTCAAAAATAAAAATTTATTGAGTTCTGAGTTTTTATTGGATTTAAAGTGAAGAATAAAATTTTAATTAATTTCTGTAATTTTCTAGTATTTTAAAAGGTTTTTCCTATTTTTTAAAAATAAAAATAATTACTGTGCAAAAATAAAAGCCCACTTTAATTTGGAATTATTTTATTAAGTCCAAAATAATTCTAGAAATTTTTTGAATTTTTCTAGATTTTTGGACTCTATTTGTTATTTTCTAAAAATCTATTTGTTTTTTGGTTTTTTTTAAATCCGAAAATCAAGAAAATTGTTCGGACCGTCCGAACCTCATGAACAGCTTTGCACAGTATATGATGAACAGTGTTTGATGGACGTTCCGGCCGTCCGGTCATTTTATTATTATTATTATTTTTCATTGAAAATCCATTTGACTTCAAAAATTCATATTTAATTCATTTTAACTTCAAATCAAGTGAAACAAATTTTAAAAAATTTCATTTTAAATGAAATTTATTTTAAAATAGGTTTAAAATTTGTTTCTGGCCCAAAAAATATAGTTTTTAAAAATCGATCTTTAAACCAAATTATTTTCACACTAGAAAATGCTTTTAACTTTGAAATTTCATAGAAATGTTTCTAAACTCCAGATGAGTTGAACCAAATTATTTTGGTCTTATAATATTATTCTCTATTTTATCCTTGAAACATCTCGGCGGAACCCTCCAAGCGATCTCGGGCGAATATTCCTGTTCGTTGGATGAGTTCATCCGAGATGGGGTTGATTCCGTTCACCTATCGAAAATCTGAGTTTCAATTCAAAACCTTGTTCCAAAATAAAATATCTTTACAACCAATTTTGGATTTAAATTCTTATTTTGAATTCATCTCAAATTCCAAAACTCTATTTCCAATCTAAATTCCAAATTCAAATTCAAATCTCTAGAAAAATATTCGTTCTAAATTCTGGGTCCAATGTATTTATTTATTTATTTTTGTCCTTCTCTCTTTTTATTTAAAAATAAAATTAAAAAAAAATAATTTCGTGGGCGGGTCACCCATCATTTTGTTGCTTGCTCCCAAGGCATGCACGCTTAACCCCTAGCACCCTAAGGCATGCACAGCCAACTTGCCATCTTTCATCCAATCAATAAATCGCTTTCTTTTATTTCTTTCTTCTTTCCTTTCTCTCTTAATTCCTTTCTTCTTCTTCCTCCCGAACCATACTTCTCTATTGGCTTTCTTCTCAAATGGACAGCAGCCATGGCCGCCCAACCAACCCACTTCCATGACAGCCCCCGTCGGCGCCGCCCACATCGCCACGCCGCCCCAACTCCACCACGCGCCGCCCCTTCCCTTTTCTCCCTCCTATTCACCATCTTCTTCCCGAACGTTTTTGTGCTCTCTGTGTTCTTCCCGCAATCATGGCAGCGCCGCTCCTCAGCCCGGCCACTGCCGACCACCGCCCCCGCCGCCGGTAGTGCCGCCCTTCCTCTTTCCCCCTTCCTGCCGCTCCCATTGATGCACCTGGAGCTCCAGCGCCATTAATGGCCAGCGACCACCTTTCCTCTTCTTTCTCCTCACTCAATGCGTTAAATTGGATTCCGTTTGAAGTGAAACGTGTGCATTAACGTCACGCACGTTGCCACACCATCAATTGGACGTTTCATCCGCTGCATGCAATCAAGTTTACAGTTTCTTTGTTCTTCTTTGCAACAGGAAAATTGTTCATTAATTCTTATGCGTTACCTGTTGATTCGAGCTCCTCCTCCTCTATATAAAGAGGAGCACAAGGTACCCCTCTCCTCTCTCAACTCATACCCAAGAGATCACCACCCCTCTCCCTCTCTACCGGCCACCATTTCTTATTTTCCTCATGTGCTGCTTGCTGCCGAATGCATGAAGAAGATGAACATTAAAACATTTTTTAGTCATGCTTTGCACTTTGTACATACACATGTTATTCATTCCAAAAATCCGTTCTCTCACATGCAAGCTCCAAATCCGTTGATTCTTTCTCCTAAATTCATCTACTATTTTCAGTATTTATTTCATAATTTTTAGATTTTATTTAATTCCTACAAGACACCTAGTTCCGTACAAGTTTTCCGTCTTCTTATTTCAAACCGGGCGTGCCTGTGTTGTGTCATACAAACATCACATGCATGCATACGCAAGAAACTAATTAAGACATTCGACATACGTACACATTGGAACTAGCTAGCTGTGGGTCAGTGGGTGAAGGCCCTCAGCACCCAGAAACAAGGTAAAAAAACTCGGCTTACTTGCATATAAACTGGGGCTAGGAGTAAGATTATTGATCGCTTCCCTCTTGTCAACGTAGCTTTGGTACCAACAATGGGCTACGATTAACTAACCGATGGTTTTAGATCCTTTCACCGCATGATTGGCTGTAGAGTTGCAGGTGGGTCACTACTAACGACCGTGTACTTGTTCGCACTCCACTTTTCTGTAGTATTGTATGTTACTATGTTAGTATATACACTAGTAGTATGTACTACTCATAGTCATAGTAACCACTAACCAGAGTTCCCAATTTATTTCTACCGCGGAAGTGACCACAACGATATGATGTCGTCCCCTGCTTCCTCTTGGCTACACAAGAGCACCAAAATAACATCATTAAATAAACCGTACTAAATAAACCGTACGCATATATATTTGTCATAGCTAAAAGTCTAAACAGTAGAGAAAGGGGACCCCTGATACCCAAAGGGTCCTCGAAGAAGGGACTGATTGTCAGGAAGCAGATGAACTTATATTTCAAATCAAATCCAACAATACAACTCTCTCCCCTCCCACATGGGGGGTGGCTATTTATAGCCTTTCTATGAGGTACATGAGATTACAAACTTACTCCCTACAGGGTCCTATGCTGGTAGGGGTTGCAGGGATCTTTCCTGACACTAGGACTAGCTTCCGGCTCATGGTGGACCGTTCTGGCTTGGTCCATCCTACTGGTACACCTGGTCCAGCGATACAGTGACTCCTTCGGACCTCTCGGCCCCCTGGGCCCCTCGAGGACCTCCGGATCCTTTGGGACCCTTCGGGCCCTTGGGATCGTCCGGAGCCTTCGGGATCCTTCGGACAGCTCGGAGTCATACGGACCATTCGGAGACCCTCCGGGACCCCTTGGACCACGGGGTCCTCGGGACCCGGGCCTTGAACTTTTTCGAACCTTCGGCTGGGACCCTCCGGCCTTCGACCCTCTGAGCCTGGACCCCGGCCTCTTGGGACTTGACCTTCGCCCCCTCGACCCTTCACGCCAATCCAAAGACTCGCCATCCGCCGATGTCCCATGGGTGTGCGTCATTGCTTGTTCGTCGTGGGGGCCGAAGTGCGCCCCACGACAAACCCCTCGCGGTCGAGGTTTTGCTTTGTTATGACTGAAACTGCACCACCTCCTGGAGGGTACAGGTACACCATCCTCTACCGGGCGGCGTTATTTGTGCACCGCGATCGCTGCGCTGACCGCTGCGGATGGCCATTGGGTAGTGTGCGCTGCCGTTGGGTTATGTGCGTCATAAATGTGTGCTGTAGGGCTGCTTCGTGCTCTGCGCCGAGGGCGTGGTCAGCGCGTGTTTTAATGTGGCGCCTCGGTTTTACGCGTCATAATGCCTGTTTCTTGCCACGTGTCATCTTTTGTTTGGTGTTAGGCTCCTCGGTTTATGTGCTTGGCGAAACTGTTTGTGCGCCTGTCTATAAATAGGTGGGCTTGGACCCTACTTCCTCCGTACTCGCGTGTGCTTGCCCTTCGTTTCTACCGCCCACCGCATTGCTCTTAGCACCTTGCCTTGTGCTTTCGAGATGAAGAAGCGGATCAAGGACGGAGGTGGTGGCATGGCCTACACCAACGAGCTAGGCTGTTCCACCGTGACGGCCCACGTCCTGCGGGCCCTAAACAATGAGGGGAAGGTTGTGAACCTGAACGACGTTCAGGCCCGCGGGACGGAGGTTGCTTCGATGCCCCAAGAGGATGAGACGATCGTGTTCGTGGCTTTTCTGGACACGGGTCTTCGTCTGCCGTGCATTGGCACGCTGAGCCATGTCCTTCAGCTGTACGGAGTGGACCTGGCCTAGTTGACGCCCAACTCGATCGTCAAGCTTGGCATTTTCGAATGGGTGTTTCGCTCCGCAAGGGTAACTAGCAGCGAGGCGCGGCTGTTCGCGTATCTCCATGATGGGCGGTGCCAGCCGAAGAAGAAGAAGAACACCGGGGAGACGCTAAATTTCGGGAGCGTTAACTTCCAGCCAAAGGCACACCTTCTTCATTACCTGCCCGCGCCGGCCGCCCGAAACAGGTGGGATACCAACTGGACCCACCGTTGGTTTTACCACAAGTGTGGCCCTGAGGCGGGGCTTCGCTCCACCGGGGGGCCTATTCAACTTATCGCGAGCCCAGCCATCGAGCTTTCCTCTCAGGAGGAAGCGCTGCTACGAGTGCTGCTCAACGTGGCACGGAGGATGTCTACCCGAGACTTCGTTGAGGAGTTCTATGCACTTCGGCTATGGCCACTGGCGTAGGGCTGGAGCATGGGGCTCGGCGAACAGAAGGATGGGTTGCCCCTCCTGGAATTTGGGGAACGCACAGGTGCTTTCCCAGGAGCCTCTCTCTCTCTCTCTCTCTCTCTCTCTTTGACACCTGCGCAGTCTTGTCTATTGTCGAGGCTGAGCGTGTCGCGGAGCAGCTTCTCGAGACCTACACGAGGGAGGAGCACGCCAAGCGAGTGCATGCGGTGCATGAGCGTCGCTTGAACTGTGCGTATCTGGATCTAACCGTCCGCTTGCTGGAGCAGCCGGATCCGACGCCGGGAAGAAGAAACGGGTTCGTGGCCCGGAAGAGCTAGAAGGCCTTGGTCCGATCAGCATGGTACCCTTGCGCGTTGTTGGGGCCGAGGGAGTGGGTCAAACTAGCCGTGTTGCGGGGGACGCGACTGGGCCGTATCTAAAGAAGGTGCCGCAGGCGCCCGAGGGCCCAAGGGTAACGACCAGTGCGACCAGCTCGTCAGTGGGGTCCCTGGCGGTTCCCACGCCGGCTGGCGCTGTGGATCCGGTGGCTAGCTCATTCGGGATGGTGAGTATGGCCCTCGAAGAGGTGTCCGGCGGGACACCTTCGCAAGTTTATGGTTGGGGTACTGAGGATACCCTTGTGGATGAGCGCACCGATCTTCCTACTGCGATACGTGAGCATCTGTTCCCTGCTCGCCCTCGTCCGGTTGTTAGTAGTCGGCTGACTTGCTTTTGTGTCATGCAGCGCGGGTTGTCGAGGGGGAACCTGGCGCCGATGATGTCTCCGTGGGCGCGGAGTCCGTGGGTGATCCCTGGGATGGTAACAATGTCGGCACGGATGCTGGTGGCTCGGGCTCTGAGCGGGACAGGGTGGACGCTGCTGCCTTCGCAGTCGCGGGCGTCGCGAATTTGGGGCCACTTCGCTCCACAGATTTCAGGATCAGCCCAGGGGTTGCTTTCGTCTGTGAGGAAGTGTCTAGCTTTATCGCCCCACCCTGCGTGTCCAAACACTTTGTGAAATGGAGCACAGAGAAGATGTTTTGGAGCATCGAGGCAAACACAATGAAGGTAGGCTTGGGTAAGCACGACCCTTCGTTCTAGATGCAGCGTTGATCGTATCTTTTTTTGGCAGACGATTATTCTTTCGCGCTCGTTCGAGAGGGATATCCAGAGTGGCTACACAGAGATTTAGCAGCGGATCAACCTAGAGTTCGCGTGGAACACCTAGCTAATCGTGGCGCGCTTGGCCATTGCCGAAAAGGAGTGCCGCACCCTGCAGGAGGAGGTGGAATCCTTGCACAACGTCCGATCCATGCTCAAGGCGCAGGTTGCGACGGAGAGGTCTGTTTCGGTAGCTATGGCGTAGGCTAGCTGGGAGGTGCTGGGACTCATGGAGGGTGCCATGACTGAGCTCGCCGCCGTACCCCCTCCCCGGAGGCACACTGTCGACCAGATGGATGCCACCCTAGACCATCTTCATCACGCTGGGGAAGTGTTCCTCCCGGCCGCTGCGTTTATGGTAATCATCGTATGGCGGCGGCGTGGATAGCGGCTTCGCTTTCGCAGCGGGGGCTTGGTGCGGTCACGTTGACGAGCTTGGCAATCGCACTGCGGCTCGCTTTCCATCGCGGAGATCGCTTCACCAAAGTAGGTGCGGCGGGCCAGCAATGCCCTTGCCAAGGACTTTTGGGCCCCGTCTGGCTGAGGCGCTACGATGGAGTCGCTGCGGTCATCCTTGGCACAGAAGCAGAAGTTGAAGGGTCTGGCGGATGGTGCGGGTGCGACGGAGTGGGGGGCCGGCACCGGAGGCAAGGTGTGAGCCTCCGCTCCTTTTCACGAAGAATCATTTTGTTTGTCCTAATCTAGGGTTTTTGTTTTCTGCTCCGGTGTCGTTGCGCGAGCCAGGACGTGACTAGGGATAGTCTAACCTGTAACCACTCATTTGCCTAATGAATAGAAACCGAGTCTCCTTTGCTGTTGTGTGGGCTTGTTTCATGTTAGTATTTGTTTTGCTCAGGGTGGTCTGTTGTTTCGCCGTACTGCCAGACGAGGCCCCTGCCCTCCGAGGTGGCACACGAAGTCATTTGCCCCTTCGCGCGGTACGAAGGATGAGCGAACATTGGTCCGCAAGTGGCCCCTAAAGGTTTGCTACCGTGGTATAGTGTGCCATGGTGCCAAGTGGCAACGCTGGAAGAGAGCGAACCCGGAGGGGCCGATGAAAAGGTTTTTTCGCTTGCGCGAATAGAAAGCTTTGAACGCAGCAGAAGAGATACTGCTTCTTCCGCCGAGTCATGGGGTTGGGATCAGGCTTGAGGGGCCTTTTTCCGCCAAGGCTCCCTCACAATTTGCCGAGCTCTTGGACGTGTCGATGACTGGGCATGAGAGAGAGTACTTGAAGTTCATGGCTACACACCCGTCTGACGAGGAGTTGCTCGAATGGGTGTTGTGGGAACAAAGAGAGCGCGAGGCAGATGCTTTCGCTCCCGTAGGTAGTTAGTGTGGTCGTGGGTCTGCCTTGTTGCGGGGTAGTCTGTATTGTTAACGTGTATTCGTTGTGTGGGCCAGGATTCTTGGCCTTGTACGACGTGAATTTGGTATTTGTGGTGAATAATGTACTTGTTGTGGGCTACGCTTGGCCTCTTTTTCTTATATTTTGCGAGGGGGAGGCGAAGCCTCGCGCCGTCCCCCATACTTTTTTAGGTAGGGCTCTGGGGAGCCCTATACTTTTCTTTGCGAGGGGGAGGCGAAGCCTCGCGCCATCCCCCATACTTTTTTAGGTAGGGCTCCGGGGAGCCCTAGCCTTTCTTTGTACGAGGGGGAGGCGAAACCTCGCGCCGTCCCCCATACGTTTTTAGGTAGGGCTCCGGGGAGCCCTAGCCTTTTTTGTGAGGGGGAGGAAAAGCCTCGCACCGTCCCCCACACTTTTTTAGGTAGTTCTCCGGGGAGCCCTAGCCTTTCTTTTTGCGAGGGGGAGGCGAAGCCTCGCGCCGTCCCCCGTACTTTTTTAGGTAGGGCTCCGGAGAGCCCTATAATGTTTTTTGCTAGGGGGAGGCGAAGCCTCGCGCCGTCCCCCATACTTTTTTAGGTAGGGCTCCGAGGAGCCCTAGCCTTTCTTTTTGTGAGGGGGAGGCGAAGCCTCACGCCGTCCCCCATACGTTTTTAGGTAGGGCTCCGAGGAGCCCTAGCCTTCTTTTCTTTTTGAGGGAGGCGAAGCTCACGCCGCCCCTCCATACGTTTAGGTAGGGCTCAGGGAGCCTAGCCTTTTATGAGGGGAGGCGGCCTCGCGCCCCCCGTATTCTTTGAGGTAGGGCTCCGGAGCCCTAGCCTTTTTTATGGGAGAGGCAAAGCCTTGCGCCCCCCCCAACTGCTCGAATGCCAGACGCCCACTGGTTCACCTTTTGCGTTGTCTTCGCTATGTGTATCGGTGTGGGTTGTCATGACCTTAGGTCCACGGGCAAGATGTCTTAAGTTTGCTTATACGCTGCGCACGGGCCCTGGTCATGCTTGTTTATGTGCTTGTTCAAAACACCGGGGCAAAACGCCGCAAGGTACATGTGTTTTGTATAAGCCCCGCCGACTAAGGGTGGCGGGCAATCCTCGGCCTTGTTGGTTTTACAAAACGTTTGTACATGCCCTTGCCGATTGATGGTGATGGGGCGGTTCTCCGGGCGCAGTTAGTTTTTACAAAATTGCTAAGGGTAGAACTTCCGGTGAGTCTTTATATTCCAGGTGTGGTCCAAATTGTCTCCTCCGGCGTTATGATGTGAAGGTACTGCTCTTGCAGAATAACGTATGGCCCTTCCCATTTGGACTCTAGCTTGCCAATTGCAGCTTGATTTGTGACTCGCTTCAGGACCAAGTCGCCTGGGGCAAGGTGGCGGGCCCTGACCTTTCTGTTGTATGCCCGAGTGACCCCTTTGCTATACCTTGTCATGGTTGCGATGGCCTACACGCGTTGTTCCTCGAGGAGGTCGAGAGATACCTCTCATCTTGATGGGTCCGCCTGGGCTGTGGCTCGGTAGGAACCGGCAGCAAACTCCGCTGGCGTCATGGCCTCATCGCCGAAGAGAAGCTCGAAAGGTGAGAAGCCTGTGGCCCTGGTTGGCGATGTGCGTAGTGCCCATAGAGCTTTTTGGAGCTCTTCAGGCCATAGTCCCTTAGGAAGTCCTACGAGGCATTTCTTCAGCCCATCGAGGAGGTTGCCGTTGGCTCGTTCGATGGCTCCGTTGGACTTTGGGTGCCCAACAGACGCGAAGCATATTGTTATGCCTAGGTCACTGCAAAACGCTTGGAAGGGCTGGGAGTCGAATTGTGTTCCTGTTGGACCGAAAAGGCGACTAGAGGGGGGGGGGTGAATAGGAGCACGCTCACTTTTTCACAAAAGATAGATTCAACACAAATTTCACTCCAATAGCTATGGAAGCTATGAAGATCAATATACCAAGACAAATGGAAGACTAGTATTGAATCCAATCCAAACCCCAAAGCAAAACACCCAAAAATAACCAAAACTCAAATCTCAAAGTGTTGGGCGGTCTGACCTCTCACAGGGCGGTCTGACCGGTTTGCCTCTTGAGCGACGACTCTGGAATGGGAGGTCCGACCGCTCCGACGATGGAACAGAAAATCAGCAAAATCAGCTCGACAATCCGAAACGAAAAACGACCTAACTTTTGATCCAGAAGGCCAAACTTCACGAAATTTGAACCACACCTTCCTAAAGATATTAGGAACCTATTCCAATCAAAGATTTCAGAGATCTATGCCAAAGTTCCTATCTTTTTCAGTTTGAGCGAAGGAGGTTCAAAACCGAGCCAAATGCAAAATATGATCTAGAGACTTGCTCGTGGGTGATTGATGATCAAGATGATCCTAGATGGGTTCCCACATGTCGCAGCAAGTTAGATCACGGCAAGAAACCAACCAAAAACTCACGGATCAAAGAAAGACTCAAAATCATCAAATAGAGAGAAAGAAAGCAAACGAACTCATCTTTGAGAGAACTTTTTTGGATTGATTTGATATGGTATTGGTTTACGACCACTCCATCAATGGAGGACAAAGACTCAATACATGAGCACGAAATCAAATCCAACTCTCTAGAACCCTAACCTCCACTAATCCTCTCCCTAAGCACAAAAGCAAAACTAGAGTTTACAATGCAATGAAAGGGTTGAAGGGGTGCAGCCACCTCCCTCCTCTATTTATAGTGGAGACTTAGACCTTCTAGAAGAGTAACCCTAATGAGCTCCCGTTAAGGCCCAAAACAAACGGACACATACGCACGCTGCTTTTAAAGCGCCGCCTTCATCTCTTGACCTAAACCGCTTCACCTTGCACCATCTTTGCGCCGTGAGTTGGCAAAGGTCACCAAGGCGGTATTTGGTAAAATTACCAAAATACCCCTCTCGATCTTTTGCAAAGACCGAGTCCCATCTTCGTGAAGCACCTCCATGCTTCGCCACGTGTAGGTTGAACCAATGCTCTCTTCATGCTCAAGCAAGTCTCTCCCATCCGGCTCCCACCGAAACCACCATGGCACTTGCACCGACCTCCCGCCGCTTGATCAAGCCGACCGAATCGCCTGTTTCGGTTACCCTTGTCCATTCTCGTGACTACACTTGAGTTCATTGACTCACCCGGCATCGCCGATCGTTCGACCTCGCCTCCAAGGCTAGTCCCGATCATCCTCGCGCTGACCGCCTTTGACCACCAAGCAACCTCGACAAAGAATAGACAAGCAAACGAATCCGAACAAGTTCTTCACAACTTGACCCACGTTAGTCAAAACATGCATCATGCAACACATATGCCATGAAACCCATGAACTTGACCTAACAGCAAACATTGCCGCCACGGCGACGATTTAAACACATCAAAACCGGTTAGACCACCACCTGGCTTGCCTCGATCAGCCTCACGGCCGATCACCACCAAAAGTCGGCCGACCGCCACCATGACTTAGCCAAAATCCAACCCGGAAACCCGAACCTTCTCTGGAAATTTCAAACCAATAGAACTTTTGCCTGGAAGCTCCAAAAATTATGAGACCAAGTGTAGAAGAACCTTCTCACTTGCCTACACCTTCTATTTTTGGCCCAGCTCCAAAATCCATAGTGATTACAATGGCCGGTCTGACCGCTCAAGCAAAGTCGGTCGACTGCCTCCACTTGCTTGCCCCGACCTCCACTTTGGCTTCTTCGACCGCCAAGGACTATTTCAGAGAAACCAAGTCAAAGCATGGCTTGTCCGACCGCCACCATGGTTTGGCCGACCGCCGTAAGCCCGACAGAATCAAACTTTGCCGAAAACACGGATTCGACAAACCGTCAACGACATTGCCAATTGTAACATCATCCTAAGATCTCAGGCATATCCCCATGATATCCACAGTTTCGTTGTCGGTGACGATGTCTCGCGGCACGCCGTACCGACAAATGATGTTCTTCCAGGTGAACCGCTGGGTAGCAACGGCAGTGATCTTGGCGACTGGCTCCGCTTCGACCCATCTGGAGAAGTACTCGATGGCGACGAACGCGAACCGGAGGTTACTCTTGGCCGTAGGGTACGGCCCGATGATGTCCAGTCCCCACCGTGCGAAGGGCCAAACCGGTGGCAAGGGTTGCAGGGGCAGCGCGGGTGCCTTCGGGTTGTGAATGTCCCGCTGGCACCCCTAGCAACGCTGGACGAGGTCTTGAGCGTCTTGGAGCGCTGTTGGCCAATAAAATCCTTGACGGAACATCTTCCCTACGAGGCCCCAGGGCGCCTAATGCGCGCCGCATAGGCCCTCGTGGATGTCTTTATGAGGACCACCTCCTTCGTGATACGCAGCGGCGAAGGGGCGCAGACGCTTTTGTACAGCTCTCCGGAGACCATGTAGTAGTTCCTTACTCTGTAGCGAAGGCGCTTTACTTCGGTCGGGTTTTCTGGTTCTTCATCGGCAAGGTACTTGATAATGATGTTCGCTAATCCGCTACCGCACCGGTCCGTGTTGCCAGAGGAAGCACCGTGCATGCCACCCCTCTCGCTTCGGCGTAGCCCCTGTGCCAGGCCAGACTTCTTGCGCTTTCAAGGAGGAGCGGATGGTTTCGTGAGTACTTCATAGAACACTTCCGCAGGAGGTCCCTTGCTCGCGCTGGCCATATATGCCAACTTATCAGCTGGTTCATTGTTACATCTGGGGATTGCCTGGACGGTAATGCCAAGGAAATGGTTCGACGCTTTATGTGCCTCGGCCAGGTAACGGGTCATCTTTGGGCACCTCGTCACAAATGCCTTGTCGAAGTGACTTGCCACGAGACGAGAATCGCTTTTGATGAGGATGCGCTTTGCTCCTGTGGCTTCGCCTTGTGGAGGCTAAGTGTGGCTTCCGCACTCGAGGCGCTATTTGTTGTCGAAGTTGAGATCGGCATGCGATGCGCCCACCCGTCTGGGAAACCAAATAGTCATGCGGTGCGGCCTCGCAAGACACCACGACCCGTCCGTGTACATTATCCATGGTGGCTCGGTTGCGACGGAGGTGCTCTCTTCTGCATGCGGTGTCCACTTTCTAACGAACGGTCGCTAAGGATCGGCGACTTGATTGCCACTCTTGCGGCGAAGGTGACGTCGAAGGGTGCCAGCTTGGTCGCCCACTTGCCTATCCTGCCCGAGGCATCTTTGTTCTGTAGCATCAATGTTAGCGGGTAGGATGTTTGGACCGTGATGGGGTGCGCCAAGAAATAGTGCCGAAGCTTCCGCTGGTTATGAGCAAGGCGACGCCACTTCTCGAGCTCGTATCTGGTTCGCCCCCACAGGCCTCTGATACATAGTATATTGGGCACTGACCGTTGTGCTCTTGAACAAGCACCGTGCTCACCGATGACGGAGTAGCGGCGATGTACAGCAGAAGGTCCGCGCCTCGCTCCCAGTTAGTTAGGCTTGGCGCCTGTAAGGTACTTGCTTGAGGTCCTCGAACGCTTCGCATTCTGTCCGTCCAACGGAACGGCCCGCTCATGAGTGTTTTGAAGAACGGCGGGCCTTCTCAAATTTCCAATGATATAGGAACCGCTAAGGCGCAATGCGCCCATCAATTTTTGCACTTCGCGGGCATTGTGAGGGGGCTTCATCTCTTGGATGGTCCTGATTTTCTTGGGGTTGGCCTCAATGCCCCTTTCTGAAACGAGGAAACCCAGGAGTTTGCCCGCCTTCACGCCGAACGCACACTTTTTCGGATTGAGCTTTATTCTCTATGCGTGGAGGTTGGTGAAGGTTTCTTGGAGGTCCTTCGCGTGTGTTCCCGTGAGCTTGCTCTTGATCACTATGTCGTCAACATACGCCTCTACATTGCGGCCCAGCTGGTTGGCTAAAACCTTCGCAATGAGGTGGGCAAACGTTGCCCCCGCGTTCTTGAGGCCAAAGGGTGTGCGCTTGTAGCAGTATGTTCCTATGGGGGTGATGAACGCTGTTTTTGGTTCGTCCTCTTCGGCCATGTGCACATGGTGGTACCTGGAGTAGGCGTCGAGGAAGCTCATGAGCTCGCAGCCTGAGGTAGCGTCCACCAGCTGGTCCATGCGGGATAGGGGAAAATCGTCCTTGTGGCATACTTTGTTGAGGTCGGTGAAGTCGACGCACATGCGCCATTTACCCGTATCCTTCTTGACGAGGACGGGGTTGGCCAGCCACTCTGAGTACTTGATCTCACTGATGACCCCCCCTTTTAGCAGCTTCACAATCTCTTTCTTGGCCGCTTGCAAGCGGTCGTAGACATGTGCCGCAGCTTTTGTTTCTTGGGCGTCGCGTCGCTTCGGAGGGCTAGCCGGTGCTTGATTGTTCCCCGTGCTATGCTGGGGAGGTCTTTCGGCCCCCAAGCGAAGGCGTCTACATTGTTGCGGAGCACCTCGAGGATTGCGTCGCATGCCTCCGGCCGGAGGTTCGATCTGAGGGCCACCGTCTTTTCTGGTGAGCTGTCCTGTGGTTTGTGCTTCGGTGCCCACCTTGCCGACGGTGGCGTTGCTTGATCCTTGTCCGGCCCAACGACGTGGACGTGTCAGGCTGGGGATAGAGCCTCGGGCTTTATGTGTCTTGCGAGGTCTTGATCTCCTCGAACCGTGACGATGCCCTCCGGGGCAGGGAGCTTCATGCACAGATAATTGTGGTGAGCTATTGCGCCGAAGGTGTTGAGCGTAGCCCGACCAAGGATTGCATTGTACTGGTAGGCCATTTGGACCACATCGAACGTGACGACCTCGGTTTGGGATGTGAAGTCATCGCTGAATGTGACAGCCCGGTTGATCTGGCCCAGGGCCGTCACGAGCCTTCCTCCAAAGCCTAGTAGGGGTATGCCCGGAGGGGTTAGGCAATCCCGGGGGATCATCATCTTGTCGAAGGTGTCCACGAATAGGAGGTCCGCCGAGCTTCCTCCGTCGACGAGGACGCGCCTCATCTCGAAATCCACAATGTTGGCAGAAATAACGAGGATCTCAGGCGAAAATACACCCGCGGCATCCTCGGGCGGCGATATAGATATCTCGGTGTAGCGAGGTGGGCTGAACACGAGGTACGTTGCCACATGGTGGATTTGCTGGACATACGCGCGCTGCTGTCTTTTCGAAGGCATACCGAGCGAGGATCCTCCGGTGATCATGTTGATGACCCTCTGATGGTGCTTGGCCTGGCCTCCTTCTATGCGGGATCTTGGCGGTGGTGCGGGGAGCCGATTGTTAGTTCCCCTCTTGTTATCGGGCTCAGTCGGTTGTTCGCGACGCATGTAGTCCTGCATAGCGGCGATGGTGCGACATTCGTTGGTGGTGTGGGTTCCTTCACCGTGGAGGTCACAAAATAGCGCGGGTCCTCCGCGCGTTATCGTTGGCGACCATGTTTTCGTCTCCGCCTCGACCATGACTCGGGCCCCACCGCGTCTTCCTCCTTCGGGCTGTGGCGCACCGTCGACGTGGTAAACTCCCCGGCCCTTCTGCCGATAGTCGTTGCTCATGGCTTGCCGTGCCCCACCGGTAGTGCCGAAGCGCTTTTTCGAGGTGGCACACTTGGGGTGGAAGTGGTGGGTGTGCCTTCGAACGCCTTCTTCTTCGCCGGGCGCATTCTCCATTTTGTCGAAGAGCTCTGTCATTGTGCGGACGGGCTTGCGGGCCAGTCTCTTCGACAGGGGCCCCTTCCGAAGCCCGCACGTTGCTGCGTTTATGACGGTGGTTTCGTTGACGCCTTTTACTTGGCACTTGACCTCCACAAACTTCCCAAGAAGTCAGAGAGGAATTCGCTTGGCGCCGCTTCACATGTAACAGTGCCCCACGCCCTTTGGCTCCGTGCGCCTTCCCCAAGTTGTTGCGGAGGAGGTCCCGGAGCTACTCCCATGCGTACACGGAACGAGGGGGAATGGTGAAGAACCAAGTCAATGCGACGCCTTTGAGCGCGAGGATGATGCTCTTCACCTTCGTAGTGTTGTCTCCTCCGGCCGCCTCAACGGCGGTCTCGTACACTCGGAGGAATTCAGAGGGGTCCGTGCACCCTTCGAAGGGCGTGACCTCCGGCATCTTGAAGACTGGTGGCCAGCGGGCCGTCTCCAATCCGACACTTAGCGGGGAGTTTGGGTCACCTCGGAGTATTGGGGCGTGGGTTGTAGGGGTGGGTTGGGCGGTTCGCCTGCTCAAGCGGCAATTGCCTGGAGCGGAGCCGCGAGGGTTGTCTCCGGTGGCTGCTGGAGATCCGCCAACTCTCGGTAGAGGACCGCCAGCTCCTGCTGGAGTGTTTCGTACGATCCTCGGCTTGCGCCCCCGTGCGCCGAGTTATTCGCTTCCTCCTCCAAGGCTCTGGTGGGGTGCACTTGCACCGGCTCGCTTTTCTCTTGGCCTCGGGGTGGTCGGGGTCAGCCATCGCGCCGCCTTGCCAAAGCCTTGGGCCTGGCCCTCGTTCGGGGAGCCATGTTGGGATGTTGGGTTAGGCTTCGCAGCTTTCCTGCCGGTCCCCACAAACGGCGCTAACTGTTGTAGCTAAAAGACTAAACAGTAGAGAAGGGGGACCCCCTGGTACCCAAAGGGTCCTCGAAGAGGGGACTGGTTGTCAGGAAGCAGATGAACTTATATTTCAAATCAAATCCAACAATACAACTCTCTCCCCTCCCACATGGGGGGAGGTGGCTATTTATAGCCTTTCTATGAGGTACATGAGATTACAAGCTTACCCCTACAGGGCCCTATGCTGGTAGGGGCTGCAGGGACTTTTCTTAACCCTAGGACTAGCTTTCGGCTCACGATGGACCGTTCCGGCTTATCCATCCTGGCCGGTACACCGGTCCAAAGAATACATGATTCCTTCAGACTTCTGCCCCTCGAGGACCTCCGGACCTTTCGGGCCCTCGGGATCCTTCGGACAGCTCGGGGTCATGCGGACCCTTCGGAGACCCTCTAGGACCACCGAGGTCCTCGGGACCCCGGGGCCTTCGGAAACCTTCGGGAACCTTCGGGCCTGGGGACCCTCTAGGGCCTTCGACCTCCGAGTTCGACCCCTGCCCCTCCGACTTCTCGACCCTCTTCGCCCCCTGACCCTTCGCTAATCCAAAGACTCGCCATCCGCCGATGTCCGGCGGGTGTGCGTCATTGCTTTTCCTCGGTCGGGGGGGCCAGTGTCACCCTACGATAATAATGCTATTAAGATATAGCTAGACAGCACCAGCTCGTCAAGCATATATTGATATCGTTCATTTACTGTAACATACGAGACGTGTTTAGTTTGGACTTTGGAGTTTAGACTATATAATCTTGTTCTCTCGATCTATCAATCTTGTTCTCTCGATCTATCAATGTCCATTAGGCACAACTATAGCTAGCTTTATTGGACCTATCGTAGGGATGGCCCACCGTTCCTAGTGTAGCCAAACGAAGAGTCAGAAATTAGCCACTTCACATCGTGCAAAGGGTGACAAGAGAAATGTCACCTTGATGCCTGGCTAATAGGCCCACCACCTTAGCCTTTGCTCGAAGGGGTCACCGGCCCAAAGGGGCCTTCGAGCAGTTCTAAAGGGGAGGTCGAGGCCCCGTATGGACCAAGAGAGGTGACGTGGTAGACACACACGGAAGTCCACCTTGCACCGAAGCTACCAACAAAGGGGGAAAAGACCGCGAGACCCTATAGTTGTAGGGCCTTTATAGGGGCGTTGGTGTAATCTCCTACCTCCCAACTTGTAATGCTATAAATAGATCCTCCTGTGCATCAAGTAGGACAAGGATATTGTTTGGACACACCTATAAAATATCATTCGTTCCTCTGTACTGTTTCCCCACAATTAGGGGACCTTGGGGCTCCTACCCCTTTGCAACCGGTAGCAGTCCTGAGCCCTTCTCTTTTTACTGTTTAGTCTATAGCCACAACAGTTGGCACTGTCCGTTGGGACTTGCAGAGAACCATCATTGTGATGGCACCCAAAAGGAAGAAAGCGTCCAAGGTCTCGGTCGCCGAAGCAGTTGCCGTGGGCGCGCGATGCCTAGGACACCTTGAGCGAAGTGAAGCAAGACGTCCGCAACTGCCACAACGGCAACTCTTGAAGCAAAATCCACCCACGAGGAGATCATCGGAGAGAATAGACGGGGAGCATGAACTGAGGCGTCGCTACCTGGGGGACACCGCACGGGGCACCCCCTACCCGCAAACTTGAGTGCAAATAGGTAGGCCTATGAGGCCATGCAAAAGGAGCTGGCATATCTTCGTCAAGAGCTGTGGGACCTGCGCCAGTACAGCCCCTCGACGACACTCCTCGCCCCACCTCCAGTAGCGGTTTCCCTCATTGCGCTACCTCCGATGGTGGCACCCTTATCCGTGTCACCTTCGGAAGTGGCATCCCTCGTCGTGGTACCCCTGACGGCAGCACCCCTAGTCGCATCGCCGGTGGAGGCCACACAACTCGCCACAAGACTGGGGCAAATCTTCAGAGGAGACCCGAGCTCTCCGTTAGGCGCGAACCTCGAAGCAGCACGATGCCCCGAGGACTTCAAACCATCAAAATCTGGGGGGGGGGGGGTGGACAATGAGCCAATAGAGTTTCTTTGGGTGTACGAGACAACCATTGAGACAACTGGAGGGGACAACACCACCAAAGCAAAAATCATCGCTCTCGCTCTCACAGGGGTAGCATTGATGTGGTTCTTCGCCCTTCCCCCGCGATCCATATATGCATTGGAGCAGCTCCGGAACCAGCTTCGCAATAAGTTTCAGGGCAATTACACGGAGCCAAAGGGCGAGGGACATCTGTTCATAGTGAGGCAGAGGCCAAACGAGTCTCTGCAAAGCTTCTTTAAGAGGCACAGAGGTCAAGTGCTAGCTGAAGGGTGTCACCGACAACACCATCATTAAAGCCGCCAGGTGTGGGCTCAGAGCAGGCCCCATGGCAAAGAGGATGGCTCAGAAGCCTATCCACACGGTGGAGAAATTGTTCGACAAAATGGAGTACGTGCGCGGAGGAATATAGCTAGCGTAGAGAAGATGAGACGACAATGGTCACGCCAGGCAAGGCTGACACCTCGGCAAAGACAGACCGGCAATCGTCAAATGAAGCAAAGGGTGCCACGGCATCCCATGCCAGCAATGATCGCCCGAACCTCTCGAGGCGGAGGGGACGACGTATTTTCCATGTCGAAGGGGGCAACACCACGACCAAAGGAGGAGGACGAGGCGGCCACGGACATTGTCATGCGTGGGGTCATGGGCAGGATGCACAACATGACACCGATATGTGAGGACAGTGGTGTGACTTGCATGGCGAAGGGTCCCACACACCAAAAAATATTGCACTATCGCAACTATGAGGGACTACATGAATAGGGGCCGATTCGCGCTAATCTAGGAGAAGACCGGTGCCGCGATAATCCACGACCCCCGGCACAACAACTATTGTGCATCGAAGCCTCCGAAGGGGATTTTGCCCGAAGGGTCATCTACACCATAAGCGGGGGATCCTCCCTAGATCTGGCATTCAAGAGGTAGTGGCGCGCCTACGCTCGTCAAATCCATCACGTAGCGTCCCACCTCGCCAACATACCCCCAAAATACTCCGAAGTGTTCATCACCTTCGGCCCCGAAGACACGAAGGGGCTATTCTTCCCACACCTAGCCCTCCTCGTCGTCTCGGCGACCATCACAGACTTTGAAGTGAAGCACATGCTGGTAGACAGGGGAAGCTCTGCTGATGTACTCTCTGCTTCAGTTGTAGCATCTGCATCATTTCCAAGCTCAATGTTTGCAAGTTGGAACCAACAGATCACTTTCCCGAATCATTATGCACGCCCTGTTCTGAAAATCCCGGCTCTCAAATTACAACCACATGTAGATCGTAAAAAAATGCTCCTAGTTTTCTTACATCTCTCAAATTACAAATAGTAGGCTCAAGTTACGCACACATGCATGGCGTATGCATTTCATTCCATGCATGATTGCCAGAATAACTGGGGCACCAGGGAGCTTAATTTGTTTTTTGTTTATGGTTACATTGACAGAATGGCACTTGTCAATCATCTCCCACACTGCATTGTCGATGAGGGATAATTAACGCACAAACTAATCGCACAGCAACTAAAATCGTTACGCTCGAACGAAGGTTTATTACATGTTCCTCGATCGGAGGAAAGGGTGATCGTCTACACCAGTGCCGACCAACGAACATGGCGTCCCCGGTGACGTCTACGTTGAAAAGGTCCTAATTTCCTTCACTATTTAATTTTGTCAAAGCCATGTCGATGAAGCAGCCCGTGATTAGCTGTTTGATTAGTGGTATCTTGCGTGCCTTATGACGTGGTGCAGCTGTATGCATGACTATTTTCAGTTTGGTTGACTCAACAGCTGGGAATTAACATTCCTGTTCGATCGCTAGGACCGGCAAGTATTTGCTAGTACTACTTCTTTTCAATAAGTATTTCAAGCAATTCTTCTTCTTCTTGCCAAGATCAATCGATATATTCAATTGGCAAGTTTACATATACAAGCTATTGTAATTAATCTTCAAATGCGACCATTTCACGAGGCTCATATTACAATTTTAGATGGTTTTATTAACTTTGTTCAGAATGTTTTATTAACCGTCCTGGTATAAACCAGCAGCGAACAAGCGCAGTTGAATGCCTCGCACTGGCCGATGCAGACCGAGCCCACAACAGGTAATTAAAGATGAAGACTTTGCTCGTAACGAAGAGACTAATTCAGCTGCCCCTCTGCAGTCAACTTAGGAGCATGATTCTATAATCTATACTGCTAGTTTGCTACTTCATCTTCAACAGCTTAACGCCATCTGTTTTGCAGCTTTCTCTCCAGCCAAGCAAAACCGGCCTAAAACCCCCTCCCCTCGGGGCACCTTTCGTGCCACAAACGCGATCCTCCATCTATCTTGTAACTTCCAATTCAATATCCAAAGTCAAATTGCATTTCACTTTCTGTGTGCGCGCGTGTTTCTCTGCCGAACATTTTCCATGGGTATAGTGAGTGCTTGCTCTGTCCCGCAATATAAGTCTAAATACACTACACACAAGAAAGCATTAAATCTAAAAAAAATTAATGTCATTAGACCATACATATCCCTATTAAAGGGCACACTACAACTACTAAACCTTTTTTTTTTTTGCATTACAGCATAGGCATAAGGTGAAAATATTGCAATAACTACTGTTCACTCAATGGATTTATATTGTAGGACACCACTTCTTACGAGGATGAACTTATATTGCAGGAGTAATTCCATGTGAGAAGGCGAATGTGCATTTTATACTTAGAAGCTAAAACGTCCTGTTGACCATACATGGACCCTGACGAGAAATCTTTGAATATTTTACAACAAGAGAGACAGGCAAAGCTGAGTTGTGCTATACCATAGGCATATTGTTAAACGAAACAGAGGAGACGGATGTATATAGAGGTTGTTTCCATCACGTAACAAGTTAATTGGGCCATTTTCCTTTGCAAGAAGGCGTCACTAACGAGTGCATGCGAATACATGGGCGCGTCTGACCAGCCATGCGGGAACACGCCCAACTCCTTCGCTACCTCCTCCGACTGCTCCCAGCGGCCAAACCATCACCTGCCGCAGCAAGATGCTTGGATTTGCACTAATCAAGAACTGGACTACCACCCTTACTACTACGGCACCGAGGAGGCAGCGTTGGACGGCGACGAGCTAGAGCTCGGCTCCCGGGCTTCCAAGGCCACCAAGGTCGACTACTTCCGCTCGCCTTACCACTCCTCATGGCCGCCGGCGCAGGCCGACGTCGGAGCCGCCGAGTCCTCGCGCGTGCGGAAGCAGCGGTTCCGGGACGTTCTCGAGAGCTGCAAGCAGAAGGTGGAGGCCATGGAGGCTATGGAGTCACCGGTGGGCGGGTTTCAGGAGCAAGGTGAGGAGGGGGTCGCTGTGGGTGACGGTGGCGGCGCTGGCGGTGGCGGAGGAGGTGGTGGAGCTGATGGCATGCGGCTTGTGCAGCTGCTGGTCGCCTGCGCCGAGGCGGTGGCTTGCCGCGACCGCGCGCAGGCCGCGGCGCTGCTGCGTGAGCTGCAGGCCGGCGCGCCCGTGCACGGCACGGCGTTCCAGCGCGTGGCGTCGTGCTTCGTGCAGGGTCTGGCGGACCGGCTGGCGCTGGCACACCCGCCTGCTTTGGGCCCGGCGAGCATGGCGTTCTGCATCCCGCCCTCGTGTGCGGGGCGCGACGGCGCACGCGGCGAAGCGCTCGCGCTGGCCTACGAGCTATGCCCGTACCTGCGGTTCGCGCACTTCGTGGCCAACGCGTCCATCTTGGAAGCCTTTGAAGGAGAGAGCAACGTCCACGTGGTGGACCTGGGCATGACGCTGGGACTCGACCGCGGCCACCAATGGCGCGGCCTGCTCGACGGCCTCGCCGCCCGGGCCAGCGCCAATCCGGCGCGCGTGCGCGTCACCGGCGTCGGCGCCCGCATGGACACCATGAGAGCCATCGGGCGTGAGCTCGAGGCACACGCGGAGGAACTCGGAATGTACCTCGAGTTCAGGGCCATCGACCGCAGCCTCGAGAGCCTCCACATCGACGACCTCGACATCGACGCGGACGAGGCCGTCGCCATCAGCAGCATCCTGCAGCTGCACTGCGTGGTGAAGGAGAGCCGCGGGGCCCTCAACTCGGTGCTGCAGACCGTCCGCAAACTGTCGCCAAAGGCGTTCGTGCTCGTGGAGCAGGACGCCGGCCACAACGGGCCCTTCTTCCTCGGCCGCTTCATGGAGGCGCTCCACTACTACGCCGCGGTGTTTGACGCGCTGGACGCGGCGCTCCCGCGCTACGACGCGCGGCGGGCGCGCATCGAGCAGTTCTACTTCGGCGCGGAGATCCGCAACGTGGTCGGGTGCGAGGGCGCGGCGCGCGTGGAGCGGCACGAGCGCGCGGACCAGTGGCGCCGCCGCATGAGCCGCGCGGGCTTCCAGTCCATTCCCATCAAGATGGCGGCCAAGGCGCGGGAGTGGCTGGAGGAGAACGCTGGCGGCGGCGGCTACACGGTGGCCGAGGAGAAGGGCTGCCTCGTGCTCGGCTGGAAGGGCAAGCCCGTCATCGCTGCCTCGTGCTGGAAATGCTAGACCGCCGCTCGCCGGCCGGCCGGCCGCCGGAACGGTATACCGTATACATACGCGCATACTTCTCCAACACACCTCACAAAGTTCACAACACTGATGAGTAACGTGTGTTGTGGTGCATGCATACACAGTGGGTGGATGTGAGGTCAGGGGGAAAGAAGTATAGAGGGGATAAAAGTAAAAACAGTAAATAAACAGCTCACCAGAGGTATACGCATGGAAGATGAGCTGATATGATACTATGCTGTTCAAGCTGTTATATGTGCTTGAACACTTGTATAATTAAATAAGGCCCCTCCACATAGTGCTTGTTGTTTGACGAATTTTGTGTAGGTCTTTTAACCGATCTAACCGCATGCAGGAGGTTTTTGCTTACTTATTTGTGTCTTCCTTTTCTTTCCCTCTTTCTTTTTATTGTGGGAAATGTAATGTTTTATGGAGGAAGATAACATGTAGTGACCTTGTTTAAAGCTAAAATGTTTTTCTCATGTGCATGAAACGGAAATACATCGTACGAGACGTCCTTATCTTACTTTTGTTTGGCCCTCTTTCAAATTATGACACGTGAACATGTAAAGAAGTGTTTGATTTATTTTTGCCATGTGTCATGAGATGTGATAACCCTAACAATTTAATTAAGCTAAGCAATGCTAAACATTATTACATAGTAAAATAAACTCATCAACACAGTAAGTACTAACGAATTGAACGCATGACCGGATATGAGACCCAAAAAATTCAAGCGAATCTAAACAACGCTAATTGGTAATTAAGCAGTAAATAAAAATTCATCTAAACAAAAACAAAACATAAACTCAGTATCGAGCACGTCGCCAAACAATTTCATATAAAATTGTGTTATCAAAAGTTTGCAAAAGAATTTACAATAAGAATTATTATAACAATGTTACCACATCAAGATGACTTAAAGTCATTTACAAGAACCCATACCAACACTATGTCCAGAGAACCAGAACCGCCCCCAAGCCATCAACCAACCCACCGCAGAACATGAATCAATCAAACAACCCATAAAACCGGAATCATAAAAACACACAAGTAAAGAAGCTACGAAAATTAACAAAGTATGAGAAAAGGAAAAAAGTATCCGGCTAGGATTCAAGCCAAGGCCGAAGCCACTACCATGACCAGGGACCAAAAGTCCACCAAACCAGACGCATACAAAGTGCCATCCATCAACATACACAGGAAACCAAAGCCATTCTCAATATGCCCAAGCACGACAACCCTCCCCTTGCTACCACCAAACCCTAACATTTCAGGAAAACACCAGAGCCGAGCTCACCTCTAAGCCTTCGCCGAACCACCATCAATTCCCCCAAAAGAATCAATTAGGAATGGATCGGCTCGAATCAACATAAATTGCAAAGTGAATTATTAAATCAATCATACAACATCAATACAAGCTCAGAATCAATTACATGATTTCATTACCCAGAAAAGTAACACAAGAATCCATTGCAGGCGAAGGTAAAAGATTATTATAACACATACTTAAATTCAAGAATACTTTACATCAAAGTCACTTACAAAAATCCATTGCGATAACGATAAAACATTAAATGTAAATACATGGGATTAAATCATAATAATTCCCTAAATTGGACCAATACACAAAGATTCATTGCAAACAAAGGTAAAACATTAATTACAAACTCGGGTTTAAATTACCATAATTCCTTACATAAAAGCAATATACAAGAACTAATCACAATATGATTTCATTACAAGCGAAAGTACAATATTACAACCTAGAATTAATTACAAGAGTTTGTTACAAGCCGAAATAAAATATTTGTTACAAACTCAGAATTTATTACAAGAATCATCTACAACAAAGCCCAATAATAGATCACAATCCTAAGTAAATTACAAAAGAATAAAACAAATTTCTTGCATTGCATATCGCCGAAGCCCTCTTTGGCCATCTTGTCCATTTATCGCCAACCCATTAGACCTCTCCCAAATTCACATCTCCATAAGCGACTAACGAGATCAGAATGCAGTTAGTAAACCAAGTGAAGTATCTATGAGTTAGCATAAAAAGAGGTTGCCGTCAGATTTCCCAAAGTGCAGTAGGATACCCGGAACAACCTGAGCAGTCGGTCCCTTGACCATCAAGATACCCAGACCAACCGGAGTTAGTCGGCCCCTTGATCGTCAAGATATCTAGACCACCTGAGGTCATTCGACACCTGTCACTTCTGTGGGTTTTCATCCCCCGACAGTTTAAAAGCCCAACACCCACTTTTTCTAATTGCCTCAACCCTAATAAAATCCCATAATACATCTCTCCATAAGCCATACCCTCAATTAGAGCATCACAGGGTCTCACAAGCAACACCACAAAGCTCCAATTACGAGCCTAGTGAAGTAATTCCTTACTCCAAAGCCAACACAAGCATTCCAAGCTTCTAGTTCACAGTGAAAGAAAAGGGATAGGATCATGGTAAAAAGGAATAGGGAAATGGTAAAAGGGGGAATGCACAAGCAGGAGATAAGGGCAGCCGAATGCACCCTCCTATAAACCTTTCCCTTCACAAAGCACCACCCTTCCATGCCCAAGCCTCACAACCATTCCACTGCCATCACCAGAACCGAAGGCAACAAAGCCAAAGGCCAAGCCACTGCCTCTCCACAAGCAGAGCAAAAACCAAGCCAAGATCAGAGAGCACAAGCCACACCCAAGCATCACTCCTCTACCATTCACAACCCACAGAGAGATAGCACCGGAGAAGGGAAGCTAGGGAGAAGGGGAAGCCCGAAGGAACAAGAACGGCGCCAAGCGAAGACCAACAAAGACCACCAGGAGGACGACCACAGAGGGACTGACGCGACCAACAGGAAGAAGGGAAAGAACCCCCACCGCTTCATCATCGAGGGCTACCATCCCATCCCCAAACCAAGCCCAACAGAGGTAACCCTTCTCTTTCAGGAATGGCATTTTGCCAAATCCAAGCCACATCCCAGGTAGTCAAACAAGCATAAAGAACCGACATCAATAGCCCTAGCCCTCAGTACCCATCATAAGGCATCAATCGAACCCCACTAGATGAACCACCCACGGCACAAGTAATATCAACCCACTAACAGTTGCATCATCAGTAGCCCTCAGCTTTCACATCACAGAGCAAGGGGAGGGACTGGGTTAGAGAGGGCAGAGTAGTAATCTCAGTGCAGCGCAACAATGTCAGCACCACTGCCGTAGCTAAGCCAAGACCACCCACCTCCAACATCATTCACCACACCTGAGCATCAACCATCCATACGTTAGCAAATAATCTAGCTCAAGCTTTCAAAATGAAAACAAATAAGAAAGGGAGAATATACTGGGAGGAGGAACCGAATCCATGCCACAAAACCAAAATCATAGAAGAAGGGGAAAACCAGGTAGAGGGAGTAGTATACCTCAAGCTAAGGAACCACATCCATCATCGCCCTAAGCTGAAGCCAAGGAACTGCAACCCGCGCCACCACCATTCTTCATGCATGAGCTAAAATCAAAATGAAACAAAAATGAATCTTGCTCAACCTAAAAACTGAAACCAAGAAAGAAAATGGGGGGGGGGGGAGCCGAGCCGGAGCGCAGGGAGGCGGGCCGAGCCAGAGAGGAGCACAGCGATGCCAGCGGCTAGGCGTAGCGCCGGTCGAGCCAGAGGCGGAACCAAGGGTAGGACGCAGGGCATCTAGGGGAGGGGCCGCATAGAAGAACTAGGTCCAAGGCCGAGGGGGAAGGCGAGGGTAGGCTGCACCAGGGAGGCGCAGGCGGCGTGGGTCAAGCGTGGGCCAACGGTCGGGCGTAGGCTGTATAGAGGCGCAGCGCACGCACAAGCACGGTGGCACCGGTGAGCTGGGCCGACGAAGATGGCACCAGAGAAAGGGAAGAACCGGAGGGAGGCGACCAAGGGAGCTTGGCAGGCAGGCGAGGGAGTTAGTCCCAATTTTGCAGTTGTAATTACTACCTGTAATGTAAGACTTTAGCCTTGCGTAGCTAACTATTGTAATAATGGATAGTTTCTATCTTATTGTTCTGCTACATAACTCTGGTAAAAGTTTGCTATTCGTTGGAGCAGTGTTCTACTGAGCAAACAAATAGTAATCCGTATGCCTAAATGTGATTACCCCTGAGGTAATGACACGGGGCATCACATGAGATTAAAAGGAACTAATATGGGTATAAGGTGATGAGTTCTTGAAGGTATAAAGGAGACATCCTTCTCAATCAGTTGCTTATTGTAACATCCCATTTTTAGGGATGTTTTAAAATTTGCTAAGTTTCAACCTCTTTTCAAAATCCCTCAAATTTGAATCTCGGTTTCAATTCTCCCTTTTCCCCCTTGGGACTGACCCAAAGTTCTCCTAGGCTCAGCCCATCTCTCTCCTGGCCTCTTCTATGGCCCATCCCGGCCTAGGCCAACCTAGCCGGCTCAAGCCACGCACAGCACACCCTGGCAATGCCACCTGCTCCCACCTGCTCTTGACCCGGCACCCACCCTCGCCTGGTTCTGTCACCAAGAGCACCTCGCTGCACCTGTCCACGTCGCGTCCCCCGATCTTGTGCCGCATACTCCCATGCACTTCTGAGCCCGGCTTATACAACAAGGCTTATGACATGTGCCGAGCAACCTCTTGCCACCACCTGAGAGCCCAAGTTCCCCTCTTGCTCTCCCACTTCGCCTCGCTCACCCTCGGTAAGTTCCACCCGAAGCGCCCGAGCTCTCCGTTTTTAGGCCGCCGCACCGCCCGTGCCATTTCGTCGCTCCAGTGGGACTCTCCTCCTTTTATTCACGCCACTTTGCATTCTAGTACCCCTTGAGTACTCCCCCAACCTAATTTCCCTTTTGAACCGCAGGAGTGCCCGATTTCGCCTTCTTCTTCACCTTCGGCCGTCTTCGCCCCCTTCGCCGTCGTCCGAGACTTGTTGCGCCCCGAGCCAATTCACCAAGCCAGGAGCACCGCCGTGACGTCCTGAAGACACCCCAAGCCGCCCGAGCATCTTCTCCCTCTCCCGTAAGCCTTCCGTGTTGCGTACCCCGCCGCCGCCTCGGTCATCAATGTCAGCTCGCCTCGAGCATCCCCAAGCTTCACCGTCCCTTCCAATGAGTTCCTTGGATCACCCTGGTGCTCATGCGCATGTTCTTTTACCCCGAGTGCCTTTGATTTTCTTTGGCCACCGTGGCCGTCGTGCCTCCGTCGCTCTCCACTACCGCGTCGTCGCTGCCGGCTAGCTGGTGCTCCGCCGCCAACATCCTCAGGACCAATGTGAAGCTCAGATACACTCAACAAAGCATTTTGACTGTATTTCTCAACTTTCCTAAAACCTGGTTTTGCTTCCTCTGTCAGTGATGGAACAGAAGAGTTCAACTTCGCAAAGTCAACATGACTGTTGAATTGTGATAAAACAATCCACATAAGAACTTGAACATGAACTACATGATACAGAACAACATGCACCTAAAGTCCTCTAGTCAAATAATTACCATGGGAATGAAGATGATGCAAAATTTGAAGTCGCTACAGCAGCATGTTTAGGAGCCTTCTCATTATTCAGCAAAGAATCCTGGTTTCAAGATATTATATTTAGAACAAAACTTAAATTCCAACATGATGCTTTGAAAGACTTATCAAGCAATGAGCATCATTAAGTACATCAAATGAGTAACACTTGATGTTTCAAATGTCTAACCTTACAATTTTCCTTTCCAAGGTTTCTAGATTTTTTAACGGGGAACACCACGAGCAGTCATGACATCACGAGCAGCTAATCCAATGCATCACTCACATTACTGAGAGGAACAACAGGTGAATGCTATAGCAATCATGACATCAAATAAGAAATAGTTCTAAATAAGAACCACTGTATCGTTCAACTGTACATTTCGAATTGAATTAAACTCAGCCTTACAGATTTGGCAATCATTCTAGCAGAAGAGCTCTATATAGCTTTATCACATTAACCTGCTGTTTTAGAGGGGCAAGATTTGGATATGCATGGTGGAGGACACTAAGAATCCCATTCTGGGTTTCATAGTTAATCCTGTGCCCTTGCTTGCAAGGGGCAAGCTTTCATAAGCTGAAATGAATACGACAGAATAGAATGTTCATAAGGGCAACATTTATGGAACCTGAATTTCTACAAGGAAATAGACGCTAAGCTGGAGATATGGTGAGAAGAATTTGTGGCATCTGGGTCACAATTTGCTTTAACGAATTACTACAAATGCAGACATGAATACAGAGCCCTCAGATGAAAACAAAATTTAGGTGGATTAATTGTGAGTACCACTAGCTCACAACATCTGATAGACAGTAGAAGTTCATAATAACACACGGTTGGAAACACAATTCTCATAACACAGGCATCATGAACACACAGATTCATACTATTATGTGCCTGTGCAACCTAGATGAAATTAGAAAACCATATGTAGAATCGTCAACGGGAATCAACACATAACCAAACTAAAATGTAGTTCTAAAACCAAAAAAACAGAACAGAGGAAGCGAGGGAGAGCCGAGCGTTCTTGGCGAGGCGTGGCTGAGGCCGGAGGCCGAGCCAAGCTGGAGCTAGGACAGCCTTGAGGGAGCCGAGGCGCACGCGGCTGAGGGCATGGGCTAGTAGCTTGGTGGGTCGAGTCTTGAGGCGGGTGGTGGCTCGACTCCACAAGGCCAAGGACCGGAGGTCTTGGGAGAAGCGCGTGAGGCAGGAGACCCAGGGGAGGAGCAGCAGGGAGGATCTGGCGTGGGGGCGAGCCAAGCCGAGGAGGAGGCAGCGCTAGGAGATTCATCCGGTCAAGAACCAAGAAGAAGAAAGAATGGGGAAAGGAAGAGAAGAGGAATGGGAAAGAAGAGGAAGAAAAGAATAGGTGAAACAAAACAGAGAGCGAGGAGAGCCGACTGCTTTCTTGGTGGTGCCCGTGGCCAGGAGGCCGAGCCCACGGGCCGAGCACCACACTAGGACCGAGCCACGTGGGCGGGCGCAAGGCCGACCCAAGCAGGCCAGGGAAGGCGCAAAGGGAGCCGGAGGCGCACAGGCGCGAGGGCGCGGGCCAGGTGGGTCGAGCACTGAGGTGTGTGGGTTGCTGAACCGCAGCGGCGGTGGCGGGCCAGAAGCGCGGGGAGAAGCGTGGGCAGGCAGGAGACTCAAGGGAGGAGCCGTGTGGGAGGACCGGACGTAGGGGCACGAGCACGGGCCGGCGGCCGAAGGAGCCGGGCTGAGCCGGAGGGAGGCGGCACTAGGAGTTTCATTCAGCCAAGAACAACGAAGAAGAAAGAATGGGGAGGGGAAGTGACGAGGAATGGGGAAGAAGAGGAAGAAAAGAATAGGGGAAAGCGCATCACGTGAAAAGGGAACAAAGACAACATCGAGGGCGAGAAGGATCCACAGGCACACAAAACAAAAAAATCCAACGATCGTGAGTTAGAGTGCCGCTGAATCGGATGGGGAAAACAAAAAGCGGTGACATGGCCGCCTGTTCGGCCGATAAATCTGCGTCCCTTTACCTCGGGGGCACGCCATGTGTCCCCCCTTCGGAATTAGGGTTAGGGTTTAAGCGGTTTTTGACGATTTTCGTTTGAATTTTAAAATATAGCGAACGACTTCAAAAAATTATGAAATTTTACCTGGAGCCTCCCAACACAGTGTACTTTCTTGTGTAAATTTTCTATAATTTTATTCATCCAGAATTTTTCTCGTAATTTCATATAAGTGTACTATTTGTACGGATTTGTAAATGTAGAAAATGAGCTCCAAAAATTATGATTTTTTTATTGTGTAATGTTTTGACAATTTTATATGTGTTCTGGAATTGTCTCGGAAATTTAGGATTTAGGTCGCGAGAATTTAGATTTTAGGTTTCAGAAATTAGGGTTTCATGATTTCATGTGACTTGGAATGTATTTGAGATTTGCTGATGTTTCAAAGGAGGCCTGCTTGTACGTAAATATCTTGGGTTATATTTTGGTGATATATATGTCTTGACAGCAAGGTATATTAGTAGTCCAAACGAGGTTGTGCGATATTCCAAATATGCTATATTTTCCCCTACTTATGGAAAATTATCTGTTAGACTCGCAATAACATTTTGTGATCGTCGTATATTGTTGTAATGCGCTAAATTTTTGAATAATTTTGTGAGGATGATAGAGGTAGCAATGATTTGTAAATACGAAGATAGGTGATATTGCGATGTGCCAGGAAATTCATACACGGTGGAGAACTTTGGAGAAATAGCGCAATGATAACAACACGATAGTTGATCCGACAAGGGGGTTACATGGCACGCAGGCTAACAAACCAAGGACGATACACTCATGCCTTTAGAGAATTAGAAATACATGAGACATATGGACGAAGAGGGTCAGACTACTGTGTGGACCGGGGCCATTTGCCCTTCCTTGCAAGCTCAGCGTTGTACTCCTTGCCGGCCGTCTTGGCCTTAGCCACCATTTCCCTCATTTTCTCACACTCTCTCTCGCGAGCCCCGTGCTCCCTGCGCCTGCACGCCTCGAGATGGGCCTGCGTCTCCCGCCGGATACGCTCATTGTGCTCTTCGGTGTGGCGCTCATCCTCCATCCTCTCGCGGTCCCTGTTGGCATCCCACTCCTCGTAGTCGAGAGTCTACTGGTCGTGTGGGTGGATCTCTAGATTGATCCACTGCGGTAGCCACATAACGGATCTGTGGACTACGTGTAGACGGAAGATGTTGTTAGTGTGTACTTTGAAAGAGAAATGGTAAGGGAACATACTGTAGCCTATCCTTAACGACTACCGATAGCGGCTCGTGTCCCAACGGCGGTCGGGATAGTCGTAGGAGTAGTTCGCGTAACCCCAGTAACGCATGCCCAGACTGAGCCCGTGCTTGGACTTGAAGAACTTGCATCTGTCCCTGTACCAACAGAGGGGCGGCGTCTCCCCCTCAAACGGGTGTTGCGACGAATGCTTGGTTGGGATGTTCTGGTAGGGGTTGCTATTATGGGGGGTGGCATCATTGTGGGGAGGGGTGGCCTCTTAGCACGCTCCCTTTGTTCCTGCTGGACCGCATACTCCCTTTGTAGTTCACGGATCTCCTCCAAGTGCTTCTCTATTTGAGCGAGATTGTGTTGAAGTCTGGATGTAGGAGAACCTGACGTGGAAGGGGTAGTACTTATATGCTGAGTCGGCGCTGCGTACGCGAAATTGTAATTCGGTTGAAGGCAATTCGAGTTCGCGAGGCAGCGGCCCTGAGGAGACTCGTTGGGTCACATCAATGCGCAAAACTGACTTATCGGGTTACGTCGCTGTGCAAAGCTAGCTCGTTGCGTAATAAGGCACGAGAAGCAGACCCGATGAGGAATCATGTGGCAGCGTTGCTGTCGGGACCCAAAACTACGGTTCGGGACCCTCTGTGTTTAACGCACTAGCCCAGGATCATGCTAGTGCACACAGTGTCAACAAAGATGGCAATCGCTCCATACAAGCGAATAATAACATAAGCGGTTAACTTTGATAATCAAATAATGGTTTTGACCTTAAGGTCGAGTTTACAAATATTGAGCCACGCAGGCTAACATAGGAAATAAGCAATAGGGAACATAAGCGGTAGTGGCACCCCATCGATTCGCCACGAGCAACCGATCGGATCAAGACCTCACGATCGAGCACCTTCGATGAACTCGTCCTCGTATCTTTGGTGAAGACTCCTCCTCTGCTTGATTCGTCAAAACAAGCGTGAGTACACACCGTACTATAAGCCACACCACGAGATGCAATATTTACATGCGGGCTTATTACAAGAGAAAGGCTTTACGTGGCTCTTTTGCATAAATGCAACTTTTGCAATTGAATACAATTTAATAGATTAAAGACAGTAAAACAAATAGACAATAATCATTTTAACAAGTTATTTCACAAAGACACACACAGTCTAACGGGTTATTCACATAGCTAAATGATTTATTCACATAGCTCCCTTCCCACACAGTTTTATGAAAATCTACCCTAGTGTCAAATCCTCGAGCATTGTCCATGATCATGACGCGCTATTGAATAGATTAAGTTACACTCTGCGAGAGGTTTGTACACTTTACCCACAAGATACAATTAGTGTAGCTAACACTAATCATAACAAAGCATTTGAGATACCTTATCTTACTATGCTAGGCCTGTCTCAAAAGAGATATGTGGTCGTGCAGAAGCTCAGTTCTTTAGAGCACATGGTGAGGTCCTTAATTGACCAAGGCAAGACTTCCACATGCCATCACACGACACACAGTTAATATTCACATAGTCCACACAGTTCACACATCCACCCTTTCACACGCTTTCCACCACTTGCCTCGGTTCAATCCTTTTACCACCCCATTGGTTTTAAGTGCAACACATGTCACAAAGACACATAGTACACACAGTTTTTATCACATAGTTGCATATTCACTTAGTCAAATTTATATAGCAATCTACATGACAAAAGATTAGTGGCATGGCTAAGCAATCTACTCGTACTAACCAACCCACGTTGGTGCTACAATAATTACCAACTAAATATCAACTAGGGTGACAAAGGATCATGGCATAACAATTACACAAGGAAGACATAACAATTTGGAATTAACTACTACACCCAAAACATTTAAATAAATACTTGAATTAAGATGCAGTAATTTGAATCAAGATACTTTTATAAAACTGGGAAGCAAGATGGTCAAGGGCATAGCTTGCCTTGAAAAGGATCTAGGAATTGATCTTGGTCTTGGAAAGGTCCTTCTTCTTCAACTCTTCGGCGAAATCGAAGTCTACTCATAAACGACACAAACAAACAAACTAAATAAAACCAGAAGCAAATAACTCCAATAAAATAAATAAAAAGCTCCAATAGATAGATCTGGATTTTAGACAAATTTAGGAATTTGAATGGATGGATTTGGAGTTAGGATTCAAAAGATATGAATTTTACAAGTTTTAACTTAACTCGAAATTTAAATGAATTTCTAAATTTAAACAAAATCAAATTTAAAAAAAATTTTGGTTTGATGAGCTAGATCTTAATTTTATATGAATTTAGAAATTTGAAACACCCAATTTGGAGTTTGGATGCAAAAGTTATGAATTTTACAAATTTAAACCTAAATCATTATTTAACAATTTTCCAATTGTTTTTCTAAAGGAAATTCTAATTATTGCGCAAGGTGACGTCAGCGAAGGATTTCCGGAAATTTAAAAGAATTAAAGAATTAACTGACATGTGGGACCCACATGTCAGTGACCCGGCTCACGGTGGACCAAGTCCACCGAGCCACTGGATCTGGGCCGGCCTGGACGACCACGTGGGCACTCACGTGGCGCACGCTGTGCCGACGCCGCCCACTGGCGGACACGCAAGCAGGGCCGAGCCGACGCCGACGTGGTGACGGCGGCGAGGCGGCGCAAGACGGAACCAAGGGTCCCGTGACAGCGGCTCGCCGGCGAGAATGGGTGGTACCGGCGTGTAGCTAACGCTATTGCGAACACGAAGAGGTACCTCCGGGTGGTTGAGGTGGACGGTGGTGGCCGGCGGCGAGGTCGGAGCGGCGAAGCAGCTCGGGTTTTGTCGGACAGCGCTCGGTGAGGCCTAAGCGGCAGCGAGGTCCGGAGGTAGAGGCGATGGCGAACTTCGGTGGCGTGCTCCCGACGACGCGGCGGCTACGGCGGCGGCGCAATCGAAGAAATTCCACCGGCGGCGAGGAGCTCTAAAACTCAAATTGCGGCGGCGCTGGGGCTCGGGAGGAGGTGTGGGTTGGGGGTTTGGGAAAAGGAGGGCGGTGCGATCCCGGGGGTGCCTTTTATAGGGGCCGGGGAGCTCCGAGGCGGCGGCTGCGTGGAGGTCGTGGCGGCGGCGATTCTTGAGCGAACGGGGCGCAACCGGCATGAGATGAGGGGTTGAGGGTGGCGGCGTGGTCGTGGAGGTCGTCTTGCGCTCGCATGAGGAGCAGGGAGGTTGAGGCGCCAGCGCGAAGCTTCGGCGTTGACCGCTAATAAGCGATTCTTGTGGCAAGGCCCGCACGGAGAAGAACGCGGCGAGGACGAAGGTGGTGGGGTCCACACGTCAGAGAGAGAGAGAGCGAGGCTCGCGCGCGCGGGTGGAGATCTAACCGCTCGGCGTTGATCCAACGGTGGAGGAGGGTTTGAAATGAGATGAGCGAGGATGGGCGAAGGAATTGGCCCAATTCCATTGGAGATTTAAATAGCTTTTCCTTTTAATAAAATACCGTAAATTCAAATAAGCAATGGAAAATAGCAAAAGACCTTGGAAAAATTCGAGAAAATTCTAGAAAATATATCCAAGCTCATAGAATCCAAATAAAATAGTTTTGACTAATGTTCATGTTGGAATTATTCATATTAAATTGTTTTGTTACTAAAGGTCCAATATTAAGCTTTTAATTTAAATTCAAATAAATCCAAATGGTGGACTCTCTCTCCTACCAACTATTCAAATGATTTTTAAAGCTCAAAAAAATTGGGATGTTACAAACCTCCCCCCCTTAAAGGAATCTCGACCCCGAGATTCAAAGCTAAACCGGAGAAAAGGTTGGGGAACTCGGCTTTCAACTCTTCTTCACGCTCCCACGTTGCTTCACCTTCCGAGTGGTGGCTCCATCGCACCTTGCAAAAAGCAATCGTCTTGCTTCGGTCCGGCGTTCTGCGACATCCAAAATCTTGACCGGTTGTTCTTTGTAGGTGAGGTCTTCTTTAGTTCAATTGACTCTAACGGTGCTTGTTCTTAGGACACGAAGACACTTCTTCAAGCGAGAGACATGAAAGACATCATGGACTCCGCTAGCGGCTGCAGCGGCTCAAGCGATAAGCTACTTCTCCGGCGATCCAAAATCTTGAGCGGACCAACATACCGAGGGGCAAGCTTCCCTTTGGCGTGGAACCTTTTCACACCTCGAGGCGTAACTCGGAGATACACAAAATCTTCTGGCTCGACACTGAGATCACGACGACGATTATCGGCATAACTCTTTTGTCTCGATTGAGCTATCTTTAGCCTCTCTCTGATCATGGACACTTGCTCTTCTGCTTCTTGAATAATATCCGGACCAAAGACTGTGCGTTCAGCGGTTTCTGACCAGTTCAACGGGGTTCTGCAAGCACGACCATACAAAGCTTCAAGCGGTGACATTTGTAAACGGCTTGATAAGCTGTTGTTGTACGAGAATTCGCATATGGTAAACTCTTATCCCAACGGGTAGCATTTGCTAGAACATGGCTCTCAACATATCTTCAATATCTGGTTAACCCTTCGGTCGTCCATCCGTGCAGGGATGATCGCGATCTTGAAATTTAGGTGAGTCCCTAAAGCCGTGCAAACTCGCCAAAATCGGAGGTGAACCGAGATCCTCGATCGACACTATCTTCTTAGGTACACCATGCAAACTGAAAATCTTTGACATGTACACTCGCTAGACGATCTCTGAGTAACGTGGTTTTGACCGTAAGAAATGGGCAACTTTAGTCAAACGATCTACTATTACCCAAATCGAATCGTAACCCGAGTGAGTCTTGGGTAAACCGGTAATGAAATCCATTCCGATTTCTTCCCACTTCCATTCTGGAATCTTCAAGGGTTGCAACAGACCTGCTGGCCTCTGATGCTCTGCTTTAACTTTTTGACACACGTCGCACAAGGCGACGAACTCTGCGACGTCTCGTTTCAGATTCGGCCACCAAAACCTATTCTTAACATCCTGATACATCTTAGTACTACCAGGGTGAATCGAATACTTTGAGTCATGGGCCTCCTTCAAAATCAGCTGTCTCAATCCATCAATATCTGGAACGCAGATACGTCCATTGATCCACAGTATGTCCTGGTCATCCACTGTGAAGTCCTTGAACTTCCCTTCTGTCATCTTCTTCTTAATGTCGGAGAACTCTGAGTCTTTCGGCTGAGCTTCGTGAATCTGCTTCTCCAAAGTAGACTGCACTTCCAAGTTTGCTACGAATCCTTCAGACACTACTTCTAGCTTGACACGGAATTCTTCTTGTAGTTACGAACAAGGCTCTTTCACTTCGAGCATTGCGGTGACTCTTCTGACTCAAAGCATCTCAGCGACATTGGCTTTACCGGGTGGTAATGGATTCCAAGATTATAATCCTTTATCAACTCTAGCCATCTCCTCATCTCATATTCAGTCGTGATGAGTGAAAATATATTTCAAGCTCTTATGATCTGTGTATACCTCACAGCGATTCATGATGAGGTAATGACGCCAAATCTTCAAAGCATGTACCACGGCGCTAATTCTAGATCATGGGTAGGGTAATTTTCTTCATGCGGTCTTAAGCGCCTTGACGCGTGGCGGCGGCTCTTCCTTCTTGCATCGGGACACATCCTAATCCTTGACGCCAAGCATCACAATAGATATCAAAATCCTTACGGATATCCCAAGCAAAATCAAGATCGGGTTTGAAGTCAAACGCTTCTTCAATTCTTGAAAACTTTCCTCACAAGTCAGGTCGAGTAAACTTTTCTCTTTCTTCAACAATTGCGTAAGAGGTTTAGCAATTGATGAGAATCCTTCAATGAAACGACGATAATATCCTCGCTAATCCCAAGAAATGCGAATCTGAGTGATAGTCTTGGGTCATTCCCAATGTAATACACTTTTACCTTCTTCGGGTCAATCACATACTCCTGCAAATTGTCATTACATGACCAAGGAAGTCCACTTCCTTCTTCGAAATCACACTTGCTAAACTTAGCATACAATCGATGCTCCCCGAGCTTCTCTAGGATTAATCTCGGTGTTTAGCATGTTCTTCTTCGATTTGGAGTAAACCAAAATGTCATCAATGAATCGACTACAAACTTGTCCAGATACTCCATGAATACCTTATTCATCATGTTCATGAAATAGGCGGGGCGTTGGTCGACCAAAGGACATGACTAGGAACTCATAATGTCCATACCGTTGAAAAGCGGTCTTAGGTATATCCTTGGGACGATCTTCAATCGATGGTAACTCGATCGCAAGTCGATCTTGAGAACACTCGGCTCCCTTCATTTGATCAAGCAGATCATCTATCCGGGGCAATGGGTACTTATTCTTGATAGTGACTTCATTGAGAGCCCTAGAGTCGATGCACATCCTCATGCTTCCATCCTTCTTCTTGACAAACAAGACCGGTGCTCCCCAAGGCGCATTTAACTAGGCCTCACAAAACCTTTCTCCAAAAGTTCTTCTATCTGTTTCTTCATCTCTACTAACTCATCTACCGCATCCGATAGGGTCTCTTTGAGATGGGAGCTGTTCCTGGCACTAGATCGATGACAAACTCGATGTCACGATCCGGTGGCATCCCTGGTAACTCTTCTGGGAATACATCTGGATACTCCTTGACGACCGCACATCTTCCAGCGGACGGTCTTGAGCTATTGACTAACAAATGCCCATTACGCGACCGAGGTAGCTAGGAACTCCACTTTGTTTCCTTTGGTATCCTCGATTATAGCGGCTCTTCGCCACAATCTAGCACGGCTTTGTGCTTGGTTAACCAATCCATGCCAAGGATGACATCTATGGTTTGGGTGTCTAGAATAATTAGGTTAGCTAGAAACTCAACTCCACTATGAGTAACTTAGCCCCTAAACAACCCACATTAGAACTTAGCTCGCTCGGTATCGGACTAACAGAGTACGCTTAAGATGCATAACTTCCAATTTATTCTTGGTTGCAAAAACTCCGAAACAAGCGAATCTGAAGCTCGTAATCAAACGAATCAGGCAGTCTTGAATTCACTAGGAACTTACCCAAGTCGACGTCTGGTGCTTCTGGGCTCCTTCAAAGTGACGTGATTAACACGACCTCGACAACGGACCGGCGCTCCTCTGGTTGATCGGTTCCTGAGAAACTCCTTGGTTGTTCTGCGTTGGGGTCTTGGCGGTGTTGCTCCAAGGTTGAAGCGGACGGGGTGATAGTTCCTTCGAGGACACCGATTAGCAAAATGCTGGTGGCGGCAATTGTAACACACTCTTGGTTCACTCTGCGGTTGTTGTTCCTGGGGTGGGGTTGGTGGTGTAGGGTTCGAAATTCGAACAAAAGGACGAGTCTTCAAGGCGGTGCAGTGTCTGAAAGTACTCTGTGGTGAAACGATTAAGCTAACTGTGGCACCACTCTTGCCCTCTGTTGTTGTGGTGATGGCTTCCTTCTTTGAATCATCCTCGCTTGCGGTGGTCCTCCAGTTCCTTGCGTTTGTCTTCCATAACCAATGCCTTGTTAACCAACTCACGGAAATGCAGGAAGGTGTGGGCAAGCGATGACTTGCGACCACGAGTTCATCCCTTCAAGAAGCGACTCTGGCGAGACACAGCTTGCGACATCCTCTGGAGCATAGCGAGCTAGTTGGGAAAACTTATTCAGTAGTCGATCATCGACATACCCCTTGCTTGAGAGCGCGAACTCATCCTTCTTCAAATCCATGATGCCTTCAGTGCGTGATCTTGGCGAAAAGTCATGGAGAATTCTTCCCAAGTGATATTCTGCGGTGCTCCATGTGCCAAGTGAAGTTCTCCCACCACTCGCCAGCCTCGCCCTCCATCGATGGGTGGCATACAAAACCTTCTCATGATCGCTGCATTGGGTGATCGCGGCTTCCTCTCAATCACGAAGCCAATCATCGACCTCTCTTGGCGTGACATGTCGAGAGAAAGTTGGCGGACGGGTCCTCATGAATTCACCAACTTGGATGGTCCCGATGACGATGAGTGGTGGGGCTCCTCCACGACGATTGTTGTTGTTGTTGTTGTTGTTCATAGTGCGCATCGGTTCATCATCGTATACATCATCTCGAGTTTGTCTTTGCCATGAAAGCTCAAAGTTACGCAAGTCAATAGGAGGTGCTTGGGGTGGTCTTGCTCCGTGAGGGTTTGCTCGTTACTCGCTTGATCCTTGAGCTCCGGATCCACTTGCGGCGGTATGGCGATCTGAACCATCTGGTGAGGTTCCATGGGTCGAGATAAGGTAGAGAGCACAAGATGAGTTAAGAACTAGACGGGAAAGTAGATTAATCCCAACAAACACATCTCAAGAAACTTGAATAAAATAATCTTCATTAATAGCTTAATAGCATGGTCGCAACAAATGCCTAAGGGCTTTTGCACTCACACTTACACACAGGAAAATAAAGCGAACCTAAGCACACAAGCTACCGCCTAAAGGCGACTATGAAAAGGGAAGCTGGCTAAGCGACTAGGCGGAACTTAAACTAGCTACTCCTCGAGAAGCCCCGCACCACGGCTGCGCTCACGCTAGTGTAGACTCAAGTGGTGGCATCCTCATGGCGGTTCTCGATGCCCTAATGGTGCGGCGAGGAGGCAGTGTCTTTGAGTGCAGTCTGTTGCTCCTCTGGTGTCTGAGCTCTACCGATCCTCTGGAATCTCCTCTGGGTCTTCTTGACTTCTTCGGTTCTTCGGATCTTCCTCTTGATCGTCCTCTAGCTCATCTTGACCATAGAGAGCGTGCTCTAATCTGGCGATCCTTTCTTGGCTTCTTCCCAGCACGATAGGCGCACCTCGGCTCGGTGGCGGCCATCTCCAGCGACTCCTCTGGCGGTGTGAATCGTGCGGATGTACCCTCGTGGCATTGCCCTCCCGTTTGTAGACGGAAAGTCGCGGATAGCTCCTGAAGCGGCTCGGGATGGTAGCGGAAGGCGGTGTTCTGCAGTTCTTCGCGTAGATGTGGCGAACTTCGGAGTATGGCCAAGCGTGATGACTCTGGATTCCTTGTGTGAAGGTGATCCTCTGGACCGAGATGTCCAAAGGTGGCTACCTCTAGTGTTCCTCTGGCGTGACCGTCGGTGGCGGACTATACCACGATCCGTCCATTGACCATGTACTCACCGCCTCGGTACATCAGGCGTTCGAAGCCTCAAGTGTCTGCGGCAACTTCCTGACTCTGCGGCAAGTCCTCCGTTGCAATCTCCAAAGGTGCGAAGGTAAGGCATCTGTCAAGGCAGACAAGAGGTAAGAACCACGTTAAAACAGCGGGAGAGGAAAGAAATTGTAGCAATAGATGAGTCAAGAGAGATATAAGAGGAGTTAAGCAATTCATTTAGTCTTGTAAGTTAATTTTCTCTTAAAAATAATTTGGACACTCGAGCGGCCAATCTAACTAAGGTCTAGACCTACGATCGGTATGGCTCGATACCACTTTTGTCGGGACCCAAAACTACGGTTCGGGACCCTCAGTGTTTAACGCACTAGCCGGGATCATGCTAGTGCACACAAGGTCAACAAAGATGGCAATCGCTCCATACAAGCGAATAATAACATAAGCGGTTAACTTTGATAATCAAATAATGGTTTTGACCTTAAGGTCGAGTTTACAAATATTGAGCCACGCAGAGAACTAACATAGGAAATAAACAATGACGGAACATAAGCGGTAGTGGCACCCCATCGATTCGCCACGCAACCGACCGATCAAGACCTCACGATCGCACCTTCGATGAACTCGTCCTCGTATCTTTGGTGAAGACTCCTCCTCTGCTTGATTCGTCAAAACAAGCGTGAGTACACACGTACATACAAAGCCACACCACGAGATGCAATATTTACATGCGGGCTTATTACAAGAGAAAGGCTTTACGTGGCTCTTTTGCATAAATGCAACTTTTGCAATTGAATACAATTTAATAGATTAAAGGCAATTAAAACAAATAGACAATAATCATTTTAACAAGTTATTTCACAAAGACACACACAGTCTAACGGGTTATTCACATAGCTAAATGATTTATTCACATAGCTCCCTTCCCACACAGTTTTATGAAAATCTACCCTAGTGTCAAATCCCGAGCATTGTCCATGACCATGACGCAGCTATTCAATAGATTAAGTTACACTCTGCGAGAGGTTTGTACACTTTACCCACAAGATACAATTAGTGTAGCTAACACTAATCATAACAAAGCATTTGAGATACCTTATCTTACTATGCTAGGCCTGTCTCAAAAGCAGACATGTGGTCGTGCAGAAGCTCAGTTCTTTAGAGCACATGGTGAGGTCCTTAATTGACCAAGGCAAGACTTCCACATGCCATCACACAGACACCTGATTAATATTCACATAGTCCACACAGTTCACACATCCACCCTTTCACACGTTTCCACCACTTGCCTCGGTTCAATCCTTTTACCACCCCATTGGTTTTAAGTGCAACACATGTCACAAAGACACATAGTACACACAGTTTTTATCACATAGTTGCATATTCACTTAGTCAAATTTATATAGCAATCTACATGACAAAAGATTAGTGGCATGGCTAAGCAATCTACTCGTACTAACCAACCCACGTTGGTGCTACAATAATTACCAACTAAATATCAACTAGGGTGACAAGGATCATGGCATAACAATTACACAAGGAAGACATAACAATTTGGAATTAACTACTACACCCAAAACATTTAAATAAATACTTGAATTAAGATCACGATAATTTGAATCAAGATACTTTTATAAAACTGGGAAGCAAGATGGTCAAGGGCATAGCTTGCCTTGAAAAGGATCTAGGAATTGATCTTGGTCTTGGAAAGGTCCTTCTTCTTCAACTCTTCGGCGAAATACGAAGTCTACTCGCATAAGCGACACAAACAAACAAACTAAATAAAAACCAGAAGCAAATAACTCCAATAAAATAAATAAAAAGCTCCAATAGATAGATCTGGATTTTAGACAAATTTAGGAATTTGAATGGATGGATTTGGAGTTAGGATTCAAAAGATATGAATTTTACAAGTTTTAACTTAACTCTGGAAATTTAAATGAATTTCTAAATTTAAACAAAATCAAATTTAAAAAAATTTTGGTTTGATGAGCTAGATCTTAATTTTATATGAATTTAGAAATTTGAAACACCCAATTTGGAGTTTGGATGCAAAAGTTATGAATTTTACAAATTTAAACCTAAATCATTATTTAACAATTTTCCCGAATTGTTTTCTAAAGGAAATTCTAATTATTGCGCAAGGTGGCGTCGTGAAGGATTTCGGAAATTTAAAAGAATTAAAGAATTAACTGACATGTGGGACCCACATGTCAGTGACCCGGCTCACGGTGGACCAAGTCCACCGAGCCACTGGATCTGGGCCGGCCTGGACGACCACGTGGGCACTCACGTGGCGCACGCGGCGCGACGCAGGCGCCACTGGCGGACACGCAAGCACGGGCCGAGGGACGCCGGCGTGGGCGGCGGGCGGCGCCGCAAGACGGAACCAAGGGTCCCGGCGAGCAGCGGCTCGCCGGCGAGAATGGGTGGTACCGGCGTGTAGCTAATGCTATTGCGAACACGAAGAGTACCTCCGGGTGGTTGAGGTGGGCGGTGGTGGCGGCGGGCGAGGTCGGGCGCGGCGGCTCGGGTTTTGTCAGACGGCGCTCGGTGAGGCCTAAGCGACGCGAGGGGTCCGGAGGTAGAGGAGGCGATGGCGAACTTCGGTGGCGTGCTCCCGGCAGCCGCTGGCGGCTCTGGCGGCGCAATCGAAAAATTCCACCGTGGCGAGGAGCTCTAAAACTCAAATTCTTGTGCGCGGGGCTCGGGAGGAGGTGTGGGTTGGGGTTTGGGAAAAGGAGGCGGTGCGATCCGGGGTGCCTTTATAGGGGCGGGAGCTCGGGCGGCAGCTGCGTGGAGGTCGTGGCGGCGATTCTTGAACGTGGCGCAACCGCCATGAGGATGAGGGGGGTTGAGGGTGGCGGCGTGGTCGTGGAGGTCGTCGCGCTCGCGAGGCACGGGAGGTTGGGGCCCCAGCGTGAAGCTTCGGCGTTGACCGCTAATGGCGATTCTTGTGGCAGCGTCCGCCGACGAGAAGAACGCGAGGACGAAGGTGGTGGGGTCCACACGTCGAGAGAGAGAGAGCGAGGCTCACAGGCAGGTGGAGATCTAACCGCTCGGCGTTGATCCAACGGTGGAGGAGGGTTTGGGCTGAGATGAGCGAGGATGGGCGAAGGAATTCGGCCCAATTCCATTGGAGATTTAAATAGCTTTTCCTTTTTAATAAAATACCGAAATTCAAATAAGCAATGGAAAATAGCAAAAGACCTTGGAAAAATTCCAGAAAATTCTAGAAAATATATCCAAGCTCATAGAATCCAAATAAAATAGTTTTGACTAATGTTCATGTTGGAATTATTCATATTAAATTGTTTTGTTACTAAAGGTCCAATATTAAGCTTTTAATTTAAATTCAAATAAATCCAAATGGTGGACTCTCTCTCCCTACCAACTATTCAAATGATTTTTAAAGCTCTGAAAAAAAATTGGGATGTTACAGTTGCATCACGTCTCCACGGAAAGCAGACTCGTTGGGTCACATCGCTGTGGGAAGCGGCCTCGTCGGGTCACGTCGTCCTAAAAATCTAGGGAGGTAGAGTTGTCATTTCCCTCTGAATCGTGTGGTCTTGTTATTCGAAAAAGTTAGCGTCGCAGTGTATTGTCTTGTCGTTTTGAAAATTCAAAGACGTTTTCATACATAAAATTTGAAGCATTACATGATACACGCACTGACTCTCTCAGGATTTACAATCATTACATGAACCAATTTAAGACATTTTCATACATAAAATTAGAAGCCCGAGTTCACACGATACGATATGGCTCACTCGCCTGAGCACTACCCTCTACTCGTTGTGGCGGCCTCCACGTGCACCTAGATGTCTTGCGTCGAGCATTCTCTGTGGAGTACGTGAAGCGGTCGGGTGACCGTGTGTCCGTTCGGAGGGGGTATGGAGACCGTTGAGGTGGCGGAGGTGCACCGGTAGGCTCAGTATAGCCCAGTAGAGTCTAGTAAGTGTATTGTTGTCGTGATGAGGCATGCCAGCCTGGGGGACACCTCCGAAGAAATCATGAGCAACAGGCTCAAAAAATTCACTCCCAGGGTACGATGCCTGCAACTCCGGTTGCGCGGATGAGCTCTGCCCTTGGAGGTAGGGGGTGCCAGCTAACCTGGAGGAGCTCTGCCCTTGAACGTACAGTGGGACAGCGAACCCGGAGGAGCTTTGCCCTATCTAAGCTCTAAACCCTGGCTGCCATGCTCCATACTATGACGGTGTGTACTGCTCTCTGGTAGGAACTTGGAGGCTCGTGTCATCATCATCAGTCATCATGAACTGGCCGTCACCCCCACGATCAACTGAAGGCTGCAAGACGGAACGATGTTAGTACAGATAAACACTCGGGACGCGAACTGAGAATCTCGTACTTCCCGGATGTCAAGTGCAGATGACCGACGGGGAGTGCTAGTCTGTGTACCGAACACGGCCGGTAGAAGTGATTCACCCCGACGGACCTGCGGCGAGAGAACGACATGATGTTAGCGCAACGTATGGTATAACCAAAAAAAATGTAACGTAGATTTGTACATAACTACTAGGAACGCTACGACGCCGGTCGGAGTCGCTAGGTCGTGTTGACCTAGCGGGTGAGCACGACCCCCGACTTGGTGCACGATGCGTAGGACGTCGTCCGTTGAACGACTGTAGCTCAAGTTCTTTACTATCTTCTTCAACTCCGCGGTGACGTGCCTCAGAGTTTTCAGCATCCTCGTCGATGTTCTGTCTGGGTTGCCGATGGCGGCCTCCGATGTGCCCGCTCCAACTGTAGTGACGTACATAACATGTTCATTAACGAAGAGTACAAATATCGTCAATGAAACGATTAGAGGTTGTAAGTGTCCTACGTTGTCGTCACGCCGCGAAGCGTTGTGACGATCGTATGCGTGATGGAGGCTCTCCTGGTGCGTTTCCTCTGACACCAGCTCCGGGTGCTTCGGTGGAGGAATGGTGAGTCTTGCGCGCGTACGTGGCATGTACCACTCCAAGTACGCACTATACATCTCAGGGTCATACGGATGCCGCTCAATTAAGACATCTATGTCCGCCTCCTCCACCCATGTTGTAGTCCACTCCTGCTGGACCGGGCGCCAATCCTTTATATGCCCACCCGCCCTTGATTGCCTGCATTTTCGGAAGGATTGATATTAGAAAAGAAGATGAAAGAACTGTAAAGATTACTCGAATGAAGTTTGACTCATAGGTGTACGCTTCGCTGTAGGAGTGTAATAGCCCAAAATTTCAAATTTAGTTGAATTTTGTAACTTAATTATTTTTGTGGATTTTCTGAATTTTTTTAAGCTTTTCCCTAATTATTTTAAATCTAAACAAATTTAATTTCAAAATATATTACCAAATAATAGTTGGAAATATTTTATCTAACTCCAAAATAACTCCAGGAATTTCTGTGAATTTTTCTAGAATTTTTGGAATTTATTTGCTATTTTCTAAAGCCTATTTGAATTATCAGATTTAAATCAATTGCTACATCATTTAAAATCATCCAAACAGTCCTTGGACCGAATCTAACTCGGCCCATGTCAAATTCAACGCATGCGCGGCCCAAACCAGCCCGCTCCTTATGCGTGTATCACCTCCAAATCCTTCAACAGTTGGATCAAGAATCAACGGCCAGATTTCGTGTAACCTTCGGACGGTCTGAACGTCCCAACGCACGTGAGCCGTTGGATCAAGAATGGACGGCCCGATTTGGTTGAAATCTTTGGACGGTCTGAACGTTCCGGGTCAATGTGGACCGTTCGATTTAAATCGAACGGCCAACGATCACCCGTTCCTTTTCACACACGCGCGACCCAAGCCGGCCCGCACCATCTCCCTCTCTCTCATTTCCCGGCCCCACCCGCCAGCCACCTCTCCCCTCACTACCACGTGGGCCCGCGCCCATTTCTTCCTCCTCGCCTTCGTCCCCGCACGCCCAAGCACCTCGCTGCCATTGCTGTGCGTGCACGAGCTTCACAAACGGCCTCCTCAATCGCCCGCGAGATTCGCGTGCACGTGCGCACATGCGCACGACTCGTGCCCACCTCCACCTCGACCCCCACCTTCTCCCCCTTTATCCGCGGTGGTTCTCATGAAATCGCAACCGCTGCCACCACGATCTCCACGTCGCCTCGCCGCCCTGGTGCCCCCGGCCCCTATAAAAGGATGCCCCGGGTGCGCTTTCTTCCTTACAACCCAACGCCACCATCCATTGCTCTCCTCCTCTCCCCTAGCGCCCCAATTCGAAGCTTCTTCACCACCGGCCAAGTGAGCTTCGACCTTCGATTGTGCCGCCACCGGAGCCGCTTCGCCCCCGTCATCCACACCGTCGTCATCGTCGCGTCGTCGCCAAGCCGGTGCGCCCACTCGCTTCGCTAGAGGACCCTCGGAGCACCTACTTTACCTTTGTCCGAACGCCACCGCTGCTAAAGTCCTCGCCACCAGCAACTCCTTCGCGTACCACCGCCGTAAGGTAGCGCCCTAGGTTCCTTAACACCCCTCTCCCTTTTGCGCGTGTCCATGAGGCTCGCCATGGCGTAGAACGCCGGCGAGGCCCTCTGTGGTGACCCGGCCCAGGGCTTACCCGAGAGGTCCCTCAGGACCTCCTGGGAGGTCTGAAAAAGGACTCCCAGGACATCCCGCGAGACATCCCGGTAGGACCGCACAGACCTCCCGAGAGGTCCGGGAGGACCACTCGGAGGTCTGGGGTCCTGACCCGAGGAGGTCGTTGGACCTCAGACCTCCCCAAGCTCTACGCCCTGACTCGAGGGAGGTCCAAGAGGAGCCAACCCGAGGAGGTCGTGGGGCTTGGGGTCAAGCCTCATGCCCTCTGTGATCAAAACCAGCCCCCAGAGATCAACGACTGGTTCTCACAGCAAGCAAGTGACAACATATACATCCATAAAGACTTTATTAACAACAAAAGGGGTTTGATTACAAGGGGTTGCTTACAAGCTCCAGTAACCAAGAGCACAAAACACAGCGAAAACCAAAAGGGAGACTCCATCCATTACACCACAGGTGATTGGCTGAAGGGCGCGGCCTAATTGATTTGGTCATCTTCATCATCAAAGAAATCTTCACCTGCTCAATTCATCAATCAAGCAAGAGTGAGCACAACTACCGTGCTCGCAAGTTACACCTGTTAAATAACAGTATGACATGCATAAGGATATATCAATGGAAGGCATATTAGGGTTGTTTTGCGTAAAGCCAATTTTATTTCAATTACAAGTACTAAGTTCCAAGGCATTACAATAAGTAAAAGTTCATTTTCAAAACTCAATTTTCAGTTGGATAACATCAACATCAATATGGTGAAGGATACCCTCCTGTCACATGGCTCCCCGCCCAATAACCAATTGGATAGAAATCCAAACCGATTTCACAAGTCCTTTGAAAACCAAAACCAAGAGCTAACTTTGAGTGGCTTTGCTAGCATGTCTATGACCGCGGACATGGACATTCGAATAGATTTACACTCTGCAGGGGTTGTACACTTTACCCACATGACATGAATTCTCTAGTTTGCTTGGCATCCGTCGATACCACCTCACACTTCCTTTGGTGAGAGGTCTAGAGCACATGACAAGGTCTTTACAAAGCATTACTCCAATGCAGTCCACCCTTGCTAAGGTTTCACCCCCTTTGGACTACCCATCCGCAGGGTTCAGGCCCCCTCTTACGCCAGGTGGGACTACAAAGGTCATAACACGACTACCCACTGCATCCACAGGATCAACCGCGATGGAGTTTTGCAAATTAGTTAGCCAGCTTGTGGCGACCCAACCCTAGGGCACCCGAGAGGACCTCCCAGGACCAAACCTAGGGCGTCCCTTAGGACCTCCCAGAGGTCGGGTGGCACCTCCCGAGGCTCGGGTAGGATCTGCCCAGCGATGCCATCGAGACCTGTCGGGACCTCTCTGGATTACCATCGAGGAAGTGGGAGTCACGGGAGATCCCAATCGCCACGGCCAACACAGAGAGGTCGCAGGACTGACTGAGGAGGTCGTGAGGCTTGGGGATCACTCTGTGATTCCAGCGTGAACTCGAGCTAGTCCCAAGGATCTTAAGCTAGCTCTTCACAAAAAACAAGAATGGTAACATCCACGTCAAAGACTTTATTTACAACATAACCAAGGAGTTGTTTACAAAAGGTGGCCTTGGGCCAAAAGCAAGCTTACAAAAGAGCAAAGACAGAGGTCCATCCACTATACCACAGCAAAATGGTGGAGGGCACAACCTACTCGTCTGGTCCTCCTCTTCTCATTGTTGTCTTCTCTGATAAGATTTTGCATTGAGCAAGAGTGAGCACTACCACTGTGCTCGCAAGTCACACCCGTGGGTTAACAGAAATGACATGCATACATGGATATACAACAGAGGGCATAATATGGTTGCTTTGCATAAAGCCAAGTTTCTTTCAATTACAATTACTAAGTTCCAAAGCAGGTGTTTAATAGAAAAAAATCCATTTTATAAATTTGATTTTCAGTTGGATAGCATTCATCAATAAATTGGTGAAGGATACCCTCCTGCACAAGGCTCCCTGCCCAAACCCATGGGATAGAAATCCCAAAACAGTTTATTACACATTTTTAGAAACACAAAACCAACATCTAACTCTGAGTGGCCGCTGCCAGCATGTCCATGACCGCGGACACGGCTATTCGAATAGATTTACACTCGATCGAGGATGTGCACTTTACCCACACGACATGAGTTCCTCTAGTTTATCCGGCATCCGTCGATGCCACCTCTCACTACCAAAGGTAAGAGGTCTAGAGTTCATGACAAAACCTTTAAAATGCATTGTTCCACCACGCCTCTCCTTGCTAAGGTTTCGCCTCCTTTGGATTGACTCATGAGATCTGGGCCCCTCTTGCACCAAGTGGGAACATAGGTCATAAAGACCACCGGCCATAGAAGACCTCCCACCTCCAACTGGATTAATCATGTGGAAGTTCGCAATTTACTTAGCTAGGTCCCACGCCCATACTTTGAGACATGTGGTTGCACGGTTTTGGCATAGCCCATCATAGGCCTAGCATTGGCGGCTCAAAGACCGGTCCTCAAGCCCGACTTGGCGACAATCACAAACCCTTGGACCTCCACCTTTACCAGGGATAGAGTCCGTGCATCAACCTTGCACCAACCAAGCAACCAATTCACCCAAGTCCAAATCAGTTTTCATTTCCTTTTTGCTTCCCCAGCAATATTTCCTTACTCCCATGACATCCCAAATGCCATGGTCAAAACATTTTAAACAATAGTTGGTCATGAAGGTAAAGATTTTTCCCAAATCAAATGTTTTTGGTCTAAGCCGCCTAAGCATATGTTTTCACAATTGCTCCTGGTTCACACTAATGTATTAACCAAGTTTTGTCTAAGGTGACAACAGAGTTGATTCAATGTCAAGTTGGCCATATGAAGGAATTTGGGCATAACTATGTGTTTTAAAGACAGGTATTAAATTATCTTGGTAGAACTAAGCATGCATTTATCTTTGAAAGCAGAACATAAGTAAATTGAAATATTGGGTGCAATATGATCAAGAGCATGACTTGCCTTGCTCACTTTGCCTTGAGAGTCTTCTTCTTGGTGGTCTCACGCTCCTCGGTGTCCTCCACGATCTATCACGGGAGAAAGGAGACAACTCAAACCAAATACCAAATAAAGAGCTAAGAAGAACTTCAAAAGAAACTCTTAAGACTCAATTAACAGAGACCATTCACAGACTCAAATTAGGTTCTTTGGGAGAGGTCTCAACTTCTTGGAGAGAGATCAAATGAGGAAGGTCCTCGCAGAAACCAGAGGGCGGCGATAGCGAAGACCAAGATGAAAACGCTTGTGTGAAGTCCAGAGGGTGGTCTTTATACAAGAACCATAGAGTTCCACCGAGAATCCCAAGGAAGAGGTCCCGAAGGGATATAATCTCTTACGGTGGAGATAAGATCAAGAACGGTCAAGGCACAAGAGGACTTACCAAGATTAAGGAGGAGGTGAGGAGTTGAAGGGAGGTCGAAGGCAATCTGGGCAATTAGGGTCAATGCCCAAGCTCTGATGAACCTCCAATGGTGAAAGTGCGATGAAGGTGCTCTGAGGATGCCCTCGGCGACAAGGCTCTCCAAGAAGCCACCGAGCGTGAGTCAATGTAGAGTGTGGGAAAAAAGGTGGCAAAGGAAGGCTCACAGGGCTAGTTATAGTCAAAAGAGTGTAAGGGTCATTTTAATGCGACGTGACTTGATGAGTATGAGGGTAGGAAAAAGGTGCGAGAATGTCCCGAAAAATAGTAAAGGACATTGTGCACTATTGCGGAGAAGACTAGAAAAGACACCAACAAAGTCCTCAAATGACTACATTCAATGGAAGCATCCATTTTCAAAGCTGCATTTAATGCAACAAGACATGCATTAAATGCCCATGGTACTAGTGTGGCGGAAAACATAAGAATAGGCAAGCTCCGCGGTGGGACCACCAAATCTAGAAACAACTAGGTCAAAGGGAGGTCTCGACGGTTAAGATCTCCATTGGGGAGGTCTTGACGGTCCAGATGTTCAAGGAGGAGGTCCGGGGGTTTAAGAGGCCCTGATATACACAAAGGAGGTCCGGACGTGGGGAGGTCCCAACACACGTGGAGGAGGTCCACGTGACTAAGAGGTCCTGATAACCAAGATCTCATCGAGGGAGGTCCTGGCTGAGGGAATCCTTGCAAAGAGGAGGTCCTGACTGGTAGGATCTCACCAACGGGGAGGTCCTATCAGTTAGGCTCTCAAGAAGGGAGGGTTCCACGGCTCAAGGAAGTCTTGAGAGGAGGTCTAAAGGACTAGGTCGACAAGGGGAGGTCCTAAACGCTAGGATCTCCACGATGGGAGGTCCTGGCGGTGAGGATCTCAATATAGGAGGTCCTAGTGGTTCGAGAGGAGGTCTTCAGAGGTCAGAGCTCCTACGATAAATGAGTAAGGAGGTCAAATGGATGGGGAGGTCCAGAGGACAGAGGTCGATACGCCTCACGGAGGTCCAAAGGCGTATAAGAGGTCCACTGGGACACAAGGAGGTCTGACCTAAAGAGGTCTCGACATATTGATACGTCCGAGAGCAAAGTCTCGAGTCCCAAGGGAGGTCTAAAGTAAGGCCTAAACATGTAGGCACGTCTTAGCCATGAGGTGGTGCAGGCCACACAAGAGGTCCAAACCGATTTCATCACAGAGGAGGTAACAACATGAAGCTTCAACTTCTCCAACAAACCCAACTTTTAATTTACACCAAAATAAAAGTAGTTTTATTTTGTTTTACAATTTAAAGGAAAAAGGGTTTGAAATTTCAGGATGTTACAAACCTACCCCCCTTAAAAGAATCTCGATCCCGAGATTCATACAGGATCAGTGAAGAGGTAGGGGTAGTTAGCCTTGAGGTCCTCTTCCTTCTCCCACGTAGCTTCACTTTCTGGATGATGACTCCATTGCACCTTGTAGGATCGATAATCCGCCTCTGGTAACCCTTTACGCAACATCCGTAATTTTAATTGGTCGCTCCACATAGGTAAGGTCTTCTTGAAGATCAAAATTCTCTAGAGATGTGTGATCCTCGCACCAATACATTTCCTTAATTGAGATACGTGAAAAACATTGTGCACAGCTGAGAGGGACTCTGGGAGCTCCAATTTATAGGCTACTTCACCAATTCAGTCCATGATCTTGTATGGGCCGACAAACCTTGGTGCAAGCTTTCCTTTAGTCCAAATCTTCTAACTCCCTAAGTGGTGTCACTCTAAGGTATAAAAATCTCCAACCTCAAAGGACAAATCTCTTCGACGGTTATCAGCATAGCTTTTTTGTCGAGATTGAGCCACTTTCAAACGCTCCTTTATTAGCTTCACCTTGTCTTCAGCCTCTTTAACTAGGTCTGGTCCATAGAGTTGATGTTCTCCAACCTCATCCCATAGGAGGGGTGTTCTACAAGGTCTACCATATAAAGCTTCAAAAGGGGACATTTGTAAACTAGTTTGATAGCTATTATTGTAAGAAAATTCAGCATAAGGTAAGTTCTTGTCCCAACTCTTCCCAAAATCCAAAGCACAAGCCCTGAGCATGTCTTCAAGGACTTGGTTCACCCTTTCGGTTTGCCCATCAGTTTGAGGGTGATAGGCGGTACTAAAATTGAGCTTAGTACCGAGAGCTTCATGTAAGCTTTTCCAAAACCTCAAGTGAATCATGCGACCCTCATCAAACTATTCTTTTGGGCACTCCATGTAAATGCAGACAATTCTTGCCATGTACAGATTACGCTAGCTTATCACTCTTATAGGTGGTCTTGACCGGTATGAAATGGGCTACCTTGGTCAATCGGTCAACTACCACCCAAATGGAATCAAAACCCATTTGGGTGCTAGGCAATCCAAAGAATGAAGTCCATGCCTACTGCTCCCATTTCCATTCGAGGATCGGCAATGGTTGTAACAACCCCGCCGCCTTTGGTGTTCAAATTTTAACCCTCCGACATACATCACATCGAGAGACATATTTGGCAATATCTTGCTTCATGCTAACCCACCAATACCTTTCTTTGAGGTCTTGATACATCTTGGTGTTTGCCGGATGGATAGAATAAGGTGATCCGTGGGCTTCCACCAAGATGAGTCGCTTGATATCTTGATGATTGGGCACACAAATTCATTTGCCAAACCACACTATCCCTTGTTCATCTACAGAGAAACCCGGGCCTTACCTCTCCTCATGTTCTTCTTAATTTCTTGAATGTCTTCATCTTCTCCTTGATGTTCTTTAATTTGGTCCGTAATAGTTGGGCGCACCACTAAGGTGTTTACACATCCTTGCTTTACAATTTTCAAGTTGAGGTACTTCAACTCTTCATACAAATTTCGGTTGTTGTTCTTGAACCAACAAGGTATTGCAATAACCTTTTCGGCTCAAAGCATCTGCCACTACATTGGCTTTGTCTGGGTGATAATGAATCCCAAGGTCATAATCTTTAAATAATTCCAACCATCTCCTTTGTCTCAAATTGAGCTCTGTTGTGTAAAGATGTATTTCAAACTTTTGTGGTGCAGTGTATATCTCACAAAATGATTACCAATAAGGTAGTGACGCCAGATTTTCAAAGCATGCACAATAGCTGCCAACTCTAGATCATGTGTTGGGTAGTTCTCTTCATGAGATCTCAACTGTCGAGATGCATATGCTACTACCCTTCCATCTTGCATTAGCACACATCCAAGACCTTGATGAGATGCATCACAAAATACCTCAAAGTCTCTATGGATGTCTGGCAAGACTAGGACTGGGTCAGACAAGCCTCTTCTTCAATTCTGAAAGCTTTGCTCACGGTGGTGGTCCATTCAAATTTCTGCTCCTTTTTCAAGAGCTTTGGGTGAGAGGTCTAGAAACTTTGGAAAAGCCTTCAATAAACCTTCTATAGTAGCCACTAGACCAAGGAAACTTCTCACTTCATCCACTGCCTTGGGAGGTCTCCATTCTAGCACGCCTTCTACTTTGAAGAGTCTCTGACCACTCCTTTGGCGAAATGATGTGACCAAGAAAGGCTACTTGACTTAACCAAAATTCACACTTACTAAACTTGGCGAGAGTCACTGCTCTCTAAGTCTTCCTAAAACAATCCTAAGGTGGTCTTCATGTTCTTTTTCATTCTTGGAGTAGATGAGGATGTCATCAATAAACACCACCACAAACTTGTCTAGGAAATCCATAAATACTTTATTCATCATGCTCATGAAATAAGTGGTGCATTTGTCAACCCAAATGACATTACAAAGAACTCATATAGTCCATACCTTGTGGTAAAGGCGCTTTTAGGAATGTCTTACGCCTCTAATCTTTAATTGATGATATCCAGATCTTAGATCAATTTTAGAGAACACACTTGCTCCTTTTAGTTGGTCAAAGAGGTCATCTATCCTTGGCAGGGGATACTTGTTTTTAATGGTGACCTCATTGAGTGATCTATAGTCTACACACATCCTCAGGCTATTGTCTTTCTTTTTGACAAATAGCACAGGTGCTCCCCATGGTGAAGAACTTGGTCTAATAAACCCTTTGTTCTTTAATTCCTTGATCCGCTTCTTTAACTCTACCAATTCATTCACAGGCATCCTATAAGGCCTTTTTGAGATGGGTGCGATCCGAGGACTAAGTCAATTAGAAATGATATATCCTGTTAGGGGCATACCGAGTAGCTCTTCAGGAACACATCCATGTACTCTCGACCCTTCGGGAGGTCTTCTATCTTCACTTCCTTCACACCGGGTCGAATAGGTTTTGTGCTAGGGAGGTCTTGGACTTATATCCCACTTGTATTCCCCGGTCATTAACAAGTGATATGGACCGGGTAGCACAATCTATTTGCACTTTATTCTTGGCTAACCAATCCATCCCAAGAATCACATCCAAACCTTGAGATTGCAAAACTATTAAATCTGCATGGAAAGGTACTCCAGAAATCTCTAAGGTAAGGTCTGGGCAGAGGGTATTAGTCCTCATATCCAAACTCGGAGCATGAATTAACATAGGGTTAGCTAGAGGAACTATAGATAACCCATACTTCCCCACAAACTTGCTTGAAACGAAAGAATGGGAAGCTCCCGAATCAAATAAAACCAATGCTGGTATGGAGTTGACAAGGAACATACCCAATACTACTTCAGGTGCGGCTTGAGCTTCTTCAGCCGTGACATGATTGACCCGGCCCTTTGTGAGATGCGTTTTTGGTTTCACACTTGAGGCGCCGCTCAGGCCGAGACACCTTGACCAGATCGAGTCAAGGTGGTGCTTGTCGCTTTTTGGGCACCTACTAGCATAGTGCCCCACCTCATTACAAAAGAAACAAGTCACTCCAGCAGTAAAGGTCGTGGAGGACTTCTTTTGGAACTGACTTCCAGAGGAGGCCTTATGATGGTTTGATTTGCTTGAATGCTGCATTGTGCTGGAGGTCTTTGCAGAAGAGGTCCGAGAGACCTTATGATGGGAGGACTGAGGCTGGGAGGTCTTAGACTTAGGAAAACCTCCAGAGCCAAACCTCTGTGCCGACTTCTTCCTTTTTCGGCCTTCCATCTGTTGGAGCTTACTTTCCTGCCGAATGGCCTTGCTTACAAGTTGATGAAAATCAGAATGCTCCTGAGAAACAAGGTGGACTGAAATTTCATCATTAAGCCCTTCCAAAAAGTGCTCCTGCTTACTTTCATCTGTGGTAACATCTCCTGGGGCATATCATGCCAATTGATTAAATTTATGCAAATACTCATTCACAGCCCGGTTGCCTTGTTTTAAAGTGCGGAATTCTGTCCTTTTTAAAGACATCACACCAGAGGTAATGTGGGCACGACGAAAAGCTCGCATAAACTCATCCCATGTGATGGCCTGGACATCAGCATGAGATTGACTAAAGTTATCCCACCACTCAGATGCTGGTCCACTAAGCTGGTGAGAAGCAAAAAAGAACTCTCTCATGATCTGTGCATTGCACCATGTCCAATTTCTCCCATCGCTCGAGCCAATCATCGCCTTCTATTGGCTCGATCTTCTTTGAAAATGTTGGAGGGCGAACCTCATAAATTCGCACATCTTGACCTTGGAGGAGGTGGAACTTGAGCTTGAGGCTGGGCTACTGCTGCGGTTTGCAAAGACTGAGTGTTGGCAATGGATTAAGACAGCAAACTTATAAGCTGAGCTTGATTTGCCATTATTTGGGCCCAACTAAGACCATCAACTGGAGGTGGTGGCGGCTGTGATGTTGGGTCCTGCTGCACGCCATCAACACCTCTATTTTGGTTACTCCACAAAGCTGGGTTCTCAGGTTCTCCTGCAGCTTGTCTATTTTGGTTGCTTGAACTTCCACTACCATTCCTGGTGGTCACCATTTTGCTAGACTCCAGAGTCTGAGGAAAGAAAAGCAAAGGCTAAGTAAGACTAACCCAAACAACCAACTCAACAAGGAGATCCAATGCAAGGAAAACAGCAAAAAGAACTTTTTCAGAAACTATAGTAATAGAGCATCGCTTCTACTCGCTTACCATTTTGAGGGAGTCTTTAAGCACCAAGCCTAACCCAAAGACCTCTAGTAGAATTTTTCAAAGGTAAGGAGGTCCATTTGGTATTGCAAATCAATGTAAAGAAAGAGACCAGATAAGATCTGAATTAGGGTACGGATGAGTACCATTAATGAGGTAAGAGTAGAGAGATGACCTGTAAGAAAGAACATTTTATTCTTCTTGTTTATATAAAATAAACTTTGAAATTCTATGGCAATTTATTAGGTTGCGACACTGCAACAAATGGCTCGATACCACTCTTGTGGCGACTCCAACCCTAGGGCACCCGAGAGGACCTCCCAGACCAAACCTAGGGCGCCCCTTAGGACCTCCCAGAGGTCGGGTGGCACCTCCCGAGGCTCGGGTAGGATCTGCCCGGCAGTACCCATCGAGACCTGTCAGACCTCTCTGGATTACCATCGAGGAAGTGGGAGTCACGGGAGATCCCAATCGCCACGGCCAACACAGAGAGGTCGCAGGACTGACTGAGGAGGTCGTGAGGCTTGGGGATCACTCTGGATTCCCAGCGTGAACTGAGCTAGTCCCAAGGATCTTAAGCTAGCTCTTCACAAAGAAACAAGAATGGTAACATCCACGCCAAAGACTTTATTTACAACATAACCAAGGAGTTGTTTACAAAAGGTGGCCTTGGGCCAAAAGCAAGCTTACAAAAGAGCAAAGACAGAGGTCCATCCACTATACCACAGTGCAAAATGGTCGGAGGGCACAACCTACTGGCCCCGGTCCTCCTCTTCTCATTGTTGTCTTCTTCGATAAGATTTTGCATTGAGCAAGAGTGAGCACTACCACTGTGCGCAAGTCACACCCGTGGGTTAATGAAATGACATGCATACATGGATATACAACAGGGCATAATATGGTTGCTTTGCATAAAGCCAAGTTTCTTTCAATTACAATTACTAAGTTCCAAAGGGTGTTTAATAGAAAAAAATCCATTTTATAAATTTGATTTTCAGCTTGATAGCATTCATCAATAAATTGGTGAAGGATACCCTCCGCACAAGGCTCCTCGCCCAAACCCATGGGATAGAAATCCCAAAACAGTTTATTACACATTTTAGAAACACAAAACCAACATCTAACTCGAGTGGCATTTGCCAAAGATGTCCATGACCACGGACACGGCTATTCAATAGATTTACACTGATCGAGGATGTGCACTTTACCCACACGACATGAGTTCCTCTAGTTTATCCGGCATCCGTCGATGCCACCTCTCACTACCAAAGGTAAGAGGTCTAGAGTTCATGACAAAACCTTTAAAATGCATTGTTCCACCACGCCTCTCCTTGCTAAGGTTTCGCCTCCTTTGGATTCACTCAGATCTGGGCCCCTCTTGCACCAAGGGGAACATAGGTCATAAAAGACCACCGCCATAGAAGACCTCCCACCTCCAACTGGATTAATCATGGTGGAAGTTCTGCAATTTACTTAGCTAGGTCCCACGCCCATACCGAGACATGTGGTTGCACGGTTTTGGCATAGCCCATCATAGGCCTAGCATTGGCGGCTCAAAGACCGGTCCTCAACTCGACTTGGGCGACAATCACAAACCCTTGACCTCCACCTTTACCAGATAGAGTCCGTGCATCAACCTTGCACCAACCAAGCAACCAATTCGCCCAAGTCCAAATCAGTTTTCATTTCCTTTTTGCTTCCCCAAAGAATATTTCCTTACTCCCATGACATCCCAAATGCCATGGTCAAAACATTTTAAACAATAGTTGGTCATGAAGGTAAAGATTTTTCCCAAATCAAATGTTTTTGGTCTAAGCCGCCTAAGCATATGTTTTCACAATTGCTCCCGGTTCACACTAATGTATTAACCGTGTTTTGTCTAAGGTGACAACAGAGTTGATTCAATGTCAAGTTGGCCATATGAAGGAATTTGGGCATAACTATGTGTTTTAAAGACAGTATTAAATTATCTTGGTAGAACTAAGCATGCATTATCCTTTGAAATGTAGAACATAAGTAAATTGAAATATTGGGTGCAATATGATCAAGAGCATGACTTGCCTTGCTCACTTGTCTTGAGAGTCTTCTTCTTGAAGGGTCTCACGCTCCTCGGTGTCCTCACGATCTATACCGAGAAAGGAGACAACTCAAACCAAATTCCAAATAAAGAGCCAAGAAGAACTTCAAAAGAAACTCTTAAGACTCAATTAACAGAGACCATTCACAGACTCAAATTAGGTTCTTTGGGAGAGGTCTCAACTTCATCGGAGAGAGATCAAATGAGGAAGGTCCTCGCAGAAACCAGAGGGCGGCGATAGCGAAAAGACCAAGATGAAAACGCTTGTGTGAAGTCCAGAGGGTGGTCTTTATACAAGAACCATAGAGTTCCACCGAGAATCCCAAGGAAGAGGTCCCGAAGGGATATAATCTCTTCGGTGGAGATAAGATCAAGAACGGGTCAAGGCACAAGAGGACTTACCAAGATAAGGAGGAGGTGAGGAGTTGAAGGGAGGTCAAGGCAATCTGGGCAATTAGGGTCAATGCCCAAGCTCCCGATGAACCTCCAATGGTGAAAGTGCGATGAAGGTGCTCTGGGATGCCCTCGGCAACAAGGTTCTCCAAAAAGCCACCGAGCGTGAGTCAATGTAGAGTGTGGGAAAAAGGTGGCAAAGGAAGGCTCTCAGGGCTAGTTATAGTCAAAAGAGTGTAAGGGTCATTTTAATGCGACGTGACTTGATGAGTATGTGGGTAGGAAAAGGGTACGAGAATGTCCCGTAAAAATAGTAAAGGACATTGTGCACTATTGCGGAGAAGACTAGAAAAGACACCAACAAAGGTCCTCAAATGATTACATTCAATGGAAGCATCCATTTTCAAAGCTGCATTTAATGCAACAAGACATGCATTAAATGCCCATGGTACTAGTGTGGCGGGAAAACATAAGAATAGGCAAGCCTGGTAGGTGGGACCAGCCAAATCTAGAAACAACTAGGTCAAAAGGGGAGGTCTGGACGGTTAAGATCTCCATTGGGGAGGTCTTGACGGTCCAGATGTTCAAGGAGGAGGTCTGGGGTTTAAGAGGCCCTGATATACACAAAGGAGGTCCGGACGTGGGGAGGTCCCAACACACGTGGAGGAGGTCCACGTGACTAAGAGGTCCTGATAACCAAGATCTCATCGAGGGAGGTCCTGGCTGAGGGAATCCTTGCAAAGAGGAGGTCCTGACTGGTAGGATCTCACCAACGGGGAGGTCCTATCAGTTAGGCTCTCAAGAAGGGAGGGTTCCACGGCTCAAGGAAGTCTTGAGAGGAGGTCTAAAGGACTAGGTCGACATGGGGAGGTCCTAAACGCTAGGATCTCCACGATGGGAGGTCCTGGCGGTGAGGATCTCAATATAGGAGGTCCTAGTGGTTCGAGAGGAGGTCTTCAGAGGTCAGAGCTCCTACGATAAATGAGTAAGGAGGTCAAATGGATGGGGAGGTCCAGAGGATGAGGGTCGATACGCCTCACGGAGGTCCAAAGGCGATAAGAGGTCCACTGGGACACAAGGAGGTCCCGACCTAAAGAGGTCTGGACATATTGATACGTCCGAGGAGCAAAGTCTCGAGTCCCAAGGAGGTCTAAAGTAAGGCCTAAACATGTAGGCACGTCTTAGCCATGAGGTGGTGCAGGCCACACAAGAGGTCCAAACCGATTTCATCACGAGAGGAGGTAACAACATGAAGCTTCAACTTCTCCAACAAACCCAACTTTTAATTTACACCAAAATAAAAATAGTTTTATTTTGTTTTACAATTTAAAGGAAAAAGGGTTTGAAATTTCAGGATGTTACACAGGTCCCTTTGCCCATTTCTCAGGACATGTGGTTGTACGAGGGTGGCATAGCCCATTATAGGCATAACAAGATGCGGCTCAAAGACCAGTCCTCATATGGCTTGGGCGGCTATCACAAACCCATGGGTCTCAACCCTACCCGAGTGAGCTCGTGCATACCCTGCACCAACCAAGCAACCAATCCACCCAAGACCAAATCCATTTGTCCATTTCTGTTTTTCCAAACCATTTATCAAAATCTCTATGACAACCCAATGTCATGGCTTTAAAAACATTTGATATTGCGGTCTGTTGAAGAAACATTCCCAAATCAAAAGTGTTTGGTCTAGCAAGACTAAGCATTCATTTTTCAAAGCCTCTGGTTCTTACTATTGCAAAAACCAGATTTTATCTAAGGTGACAATGGGGTTGATTCTATATAGATAGTGGCCATACAAAGGAATCAGGTATAGCTATGGATTCAAAGATAGGCATTGAAATAACTTAATGAAATAAGCATGCATACACCTTTGAAACCGACATAAGTAGCTTGAAGTAATGGGTGCAATATGATCAAGAGTGTAACTTGCCTTGCTCAAAATCTTGAGCTTCTTCTTCTCCCTCAAAGAACTCTGGCTCCTCACGGTCTTGACAATCTACACGATGAAAACCAAATGACTCAAATAGAGCTCCAACAAGAACCAAAGAAACTGCAAATAAGCTCAAATATAAAACCAACAGAGAGGTTGAGAGATCTAGAGGAGGTCCCAAGAGCTCGCTGGAGAGGTCCTGAGAGCTTGAAGGGGAGGTCCAAGGACTGCTCGGTTGAACCAGAGAAGAGAGATGAGGAAGAAAGTGAGAGAGGAAGGGCTGCCCCAACTATATATAGCTGGAACCAATGAGTATGACCCAGGATACGGGTCCTCAAGAGTTGGTAAAGAGGACAATGGAAGTAGGCAAGGAATGTGATAAAAGTATGACATGAGTACTGCAAAAGTGGTAGCATTTAATGCGATACAACATGCATTAAATGTGGGGGAGACTTCCTTGCAGAAGGACACAGTCAAAGGATAAAAGAAACTAGGTGTGACTGCTAAGTGGGGACGGCCAAGACCCGCAAGAGAGGTCCTGCGGAGACCTTGAGGAGGTCCCGCAGAGGACAAGGGGAGGTCCTCACCCACTGGGGAGGTCCCGATGGTTGGATCTCCAAAAAGGAGGTCCAACGGCCAAGATCAAAAGCAAAAGAGGAGGTCTGCAGAAGTTAAGAGGAGGTCCTCACCCACAAAGGAGGTCAGGATCATTGGATTAGATCCAGGGGGAGGTCTGAACGGTTAGGATCTAATCGGAGGAGGAGGTCTTGAACGGTTAAGATCTCAAAGGGGAGGTCTGAACGGTTAGGATCTCCAAAGGCGAGGTCCTAACGGTTAGATCTGCAAAGGGGGGAGGTCTGGACGGTTAAGATCTCCAAGGGGGAGGTCTTAACGGCCAGATCTACAAGGAGGGAGGTCTGGACAGTTAAGATCTCCGAGGGGGAGGTATTAACGGCTAGATCTTCAAGGAGGGAGGTCTGGACGGTTAAGATCTCCGAGGGGGAGGTCTTAACAGCCAGATCTTCAAGGAGGGAGCTCTGGACGGTTAAGATCTCTGAGGGGGAGGTCTTAACGGCCAAATCTTCAAGGAGGGAGGTTTAGACGGTTAAGATCTCCAAGGGGGAGGTCTTAACGGCCAGATCTACAAGGAGGGAGGTCTAGACGGTTAAGATCTCCAAGGGGGAGGTCTTAACGGCCAGATCTTCAAGGAGGGAGGTGCGACGGTTAAGATCTCCAAGGGGAGGTCTTAACGCCGATCTACAAGGAGGGAGGTCTCGAACGTTAAGATCTCCAAGGGAGGTCTTAACGCCGATCTTCAAGGAGGAGGTAGGAGCCATTTGGATTTACCTGACCGCCCAAAATGATTGGGCCGTTTGGACCACCAGAGCTAGCGTTGGATCTCAGCCCTAGAACTGAATCGGGCGGTCGAAAATGGTTGGGACGTTCGGACCGTCCGAACGCCACAACAAATCGGATCGTCCTACAAAGATCTAAAGGCTCAGAGAGGGTGGGACGTTCGGACCATCCGAACGTCTCACCAAGATCAAACCGTCCCATGCAAATCGAACGGTACACAAGCGATGAAGGTGCAAATAGACAAGGAGGAGGTCCTGGAGGACCTGGGGAGGTAGGTCCTAAAGGACACGGGGAGGTCCAATAAAGGTAAGGGGAGGTCCTGTAGGACATGGGGAGGTCCAATAAAGGTAAGGGGAGGTCCTAGAGGACATGGGGAGGTCCTGTAGGACACGGGAAGGTCCAAATAAGCAAGGAGGAGGTCCTAGAGGACATGGGGAGGTTTTGTAGGACACGGGAAGGTCCAAATAAGCAAGGAGGAGGTCCTAGAGGACATAGGGAGGTCCTGTAGGATACAGGGAGGTCCAAATAAAGGAGAGGGGAGGTCCTGAGAAACGGTAGCACCGCAAGGGGCGGGCGGTGCTACCGGGTTGGCACCGAAGAAAACCTCCAGAGAGAGTTCCAAGGATTTAAGCCACGGAGGTAAGTCCAAGTGAACACGAAAAGCTTCAAAAGGGTTCCAAAGGAACTCAAATGAGCATGCGAAAGGCGCAGGCCTGAGAAGGTTTTAAGCCAGAAAAGACCCAAAGAGGGAGATTTGGACCAAGGGAGGTCTGGTTCAAAGGTAGACAAAATATGGACAGAGGAGGGAAGATCCCCAAAACTCCAACAACTCACAAACCAACAAGGAATTTTAGTTGAAGTTTGAGTTAGTCAACTTAAATCTATTATGAAATTTCAGGTTAAGCTTTGAATTCTCATCAACACAAAATGGTTCTTTTTATTTTAAAATCTTCAAAAAGGTTCTGAAAAACAGGGTGTTACACCCTCACCGGAGCTTCCCCTCCATCGGGCCTACGTGGCTTGGCCACGTCATGGCCAGGTTAGCGCCACCTAGGCATGAATCCAACGTGGCTGCCTACGTGGCACCACGTCACCTTGCACAGCCAGCAACCACACCCCCCTCGTTTATTGTTGCATGCACCGAGCCCACCGTGGGCGTTTGACCAGTCATGGACTCAGTTCATTGACCGCGGGCCCACTGTCAATGTCACATTCCGTGCGCTGACACAATAAACCGGATTTTCCTTAAGGGAGATAATTCGGGAAATTCGAGTAAACTCCAAATTAGGGTTTTATTTAGGGTTTAAACTTCCAAAGCCCATATCTTTTGCATCCGAGCTCCGATTTGGGTGTTTCAAATTTATAAATTTGTATAAAATCAATATCTAGCTAACTGAACTAAAATTATTTAATTTGGAGTTAGTTTGATTTATCTTTTTGAATTTATTTGAATTTTAATTAAATTTGTCGTATTTTCGCGTATAGACTTCGACGACACCGGAGAGTTCGATCCTTCAGAGGACTTAGAGTACCAAGACTTCAATGAAGGCAAATTATACCATTGACCATGTTGATCCGAATATTTTAAAGTTAGTTAAATTATATTTTTAAATTATTATTGCATGCATACTTTTATTCAATTATTTTAACTCCCTGTTTAAATACTTAGTTATTACAATTCCTTTTGTATAGCCAATTTGAATATTGTTTATCATTTCCTTGTCACCATTAGATAAAACAATATTGAGAATAAACATATGCTTAGCCAATGCTTAGATCATAATTGTGATTTTGGGAGGATTTAGTTAAATCATTTCAAATCTGTTTAAAATTGAGTCTATGGTATTGTTTTACCATAGAGAGTTTATAAAGATGGTTTTACTTAAAATAAAATCAAAAATAGGTTTGGACCTAGGCGAAATGGATGATTGGTGGGTGTAGGTTTATGCATGAGCTTAACCTGGTTAAGGTTAAGGCCCAGGGGTTATCTTGGAAAGTCACCCAAGTCAATTAAGGATCGATCTTTGAGCGTATTTTGCTACGCCTTACCGTACCACCACATGTATGGAATGGGGCAGATTTGGCTAAATAATTTGTAATACCTTAATGTTATTTGTGTCATATTGTTGTGTGGGTGTCGGTTAGACATTAATTTCCACTTGGCGCAATAGGGGGCTTTTGGAGGGTGGTTAGTCCAATGAAAGTGAAACCTTAGCGAACACGAGTACATTAAGGTAGAGCATTGTAAAGGCCTCATGGTAATTGCTTAGTCACACGCCTTCAGAAGAGTGAATTGGCCGATATTAAAAGCAAATTACCTCGTGTGGGTAAAGCTGTACAAACTCTGCAGAGTAGAAAACTATTCGAATAGCCACATCTGCAGTCATGGACATGCTTAGCAAAGCCACTTTAAGTTAGACTTTGTTTTTGGTTTTAAAAATGATTAAATGATTTTATGATGGTAAATCTTTGTGGTAAAATTGGGTGGTTAGCCATGTGATAGGAGGGTATCCTTCACCATTCAATCATGGAGGTTATCCACACTATAAAACTGGCAATTTAAAATATGATTTTAGTTATAGTATAAAAATGACCTTGGAAATTATTATGAGTATTTGAACTGAAAATGCTGCTTTATGCAAAATAAACCCTGCTAGTCTCATTTGTTTACTTTATGCATGCATCATAATTCTTTATTGGGTGTAACTTGTGAGCACGGAAGTTGTGCTCACTCTTGCTGAATAATCTTTATTCAAGAGAAGACTTCTATCAGGACGGTGAGGACACCGACGCTTAGGCCTACACCCCCAGACGATTGCCTGCGGTGAATCGTGTGGCCTACTACTACTTTGCTTCCGTTGTGTTATTTGTTTATTTGGCCTTAGGCCCCTTTTTCATTAAACTCTGAATTATTATTAATAGAATGCGTGATATGTTTGTGATATCATTTTTGTATGACTGTGTACACTAGAAATCTTGGACTAGTGTATGTCGTCCTCCAAAACCCGTTGTCCTGGGTGCATTGCATGGACAGCCCATGTGGCGCTACCGTGCACACAAAATCTGGATACCATGAACACCAGATGATGTCGCTCTCGTGCAACGACTCAAACTCGTCGTGGTACAACGAGTAGCACCTCACCGGCTTATCCTTGGCCCAGCACAGACGGCCAGTAGTCCACCGTGAGCCCATGGTGGGTCATCTATCACGTCAATCAGGGGGAGGGGGCGTACAGGTGCACTGCTATCTCGATGGACGGCCGTCCAACCGGGAAGTGCTCTCAATTTCACAGCTACAGGAGCACGTAGCAGAGGGCCAGGCTGAGGGTACCACTAGTATGTGGCATAAAGAACGGCTGACCCCTAGCTATACTAAGGTATCGGCCCAGCCCTCGCGTCAACCAATGACTCGGCGAGGCGGACATAGCTGGGGTAGCACCAATCGCCCTGTGTGGTTGGAAATAGGACCCAACCAAAGAGCTGTACAAGGTAAGCTACGAGGTGCGTCCTAACGACCTCGTTAGGTGCACCCTGCAGGCAATCATGGAACTGCCTCAGCCAAGCCCAGGGGACGCCACGTGCACCCTCCAGGAGAGGTTGGCCGAACCGCTGCTCCAGCATGCCCTTCCAATGCACCAACGGAGGGCCCGTAACAAGTGACTCACCCCAGATTGGGAGACCGGTCAAGAGCGAGATGTCCTGCAAGGTGACCGTCATCTCATCCCACCGAAAGTGGAAGGTGTGCATCTCGGGCCTCCACCTGTCGACAAGTGCCGACAGCAGGCTGGCATCTAGAAGGGACCGGCGTCCGAGGGACACCAGCCTCGCAAGGGGCAACAAGCCCGTGTCCCGAAGGATCGGGACGTAGTGACCGGCCAGCTCCTAGGAATCCCTCTCCGCCCGAAGCTGCAGGGGCGAAAGGCCATCGGTGTCACCGGCAATCAACATTTTGCACCCATGGTCCTTATCGTAGAAGTGTTCCAAAAGCGCTGGTAGAGACATGGCTTGCAACACATGAAATAGAAGGAATATTAGTGAGAAGATTGATAATGACCATAAAATAGCTAGCACAAAATAATTAGTTGCATGAATAACTAGCAGTGCATGCTATCATTATTTTTCTATTTTCTAATTATTTAAAACTAATTAATTAAGATAAACTAATTATTTCGTAACTAATTAACCCCGTCTCAATAACTACACATGTTAACCCCTGTTCTTTCCCTTTGCTAAAAAATATTAATCGCATATGTGTGTGTTCATTGCATGGTGCATGCATACATGAGTACGTAGCAACTAATTGCTTGCATGGTAACTAGCAGTGCATGTTGTTATTATTTTGGCCAGCATGTGCATGCATACTAGAATAAATTGCATGTCATTATGAACTACCACGAAATAATTAGTTGCATGAATAACTAGCAAGGCATGCTTTCATTATTTTTCTATTTTCTAATTGTTTAAAACTAATTAATTAAGACAAACTAATTATTTCATAACTAATTAACCTCACCAGCAGTAAGTACATCGCATGAAATTTTCTTAACTATAAATTATGGATTTAGAACTAATTATTTATGTAACATTAGGTAAATTGGCTTCTAATGAAGAATTTATGAACAACAAAAATTGCTACGCAATCAATAAATAATTTACGAACGATCAAGTCTGTGGCCAAAAAACTGGCTTCTTGGTACATTGCTAAACCTAGCAAACCTAACTACTTAAGTACGCTTCTTGGTAAATTGGTAAACCTAGCAAACCTAGCACCTAACTACTTAAGTACATAGTTAATAAAAAAAATTATGAACAACAAAAAATCGACAGAGATAAAAATTACCTGCTAAATTGGCTTATAATGACGACGGCGGTTAATAAGGCTAAAATATCCCCGGAAATATAATCAACACAGAGAGCAACCGAAAGAGAGAGCGAGTGAGCAAGCGAGCAACTGCTAAATAAAATCGCGCTCGTCGCTCGTTAATTTATAGCTGAGAGGGAATCCTTCCTCGCGCGTGATCGGTTTTATTTTGCATGCGGCGGACTAGGATTAGACGGGGGAGTCATGGAATAGAAAGATATGACGGGGTGACAAGATTGCTTGGTGAAGCTTTCGGTGGAAAAGAAAAACAGATTGATTGGTGGAGCTTTAGGTAGAAAAGAAAGACGAGAAAATTTTAATCAACACTAAGCTTATGTGAAATTGAGAGAAAAATTTTGGACAAATAAAATTATAAAAAATTTACACAAGTAAGCACACTGTGTCAGGAGGCTCCACATAAAATTTCATAATTTTTTGAAGTCGTTTGCTATATTTTAAAATTTAAACGAAAATCATCGAAAACCGCTTAAACCCTAACCCTAATTCCGGAGGGGGACACGTGGCGGGCCGTGGGCGCCACCGCACGACGGCCGTGCAGCGTGCACACATGGCGGCCGACGGTGGGATGCCGCACGGTGGTTGTGCGGTAAGCGGCTAAATTTGCAAATAATTTTTGTACGCCGCCAGCTCCGTAAATATGAGACAAAAACTTAACAATACTGCAAAAAATTCTTTGCTCTACACTAATCACCAACCTTATACTAGTATCAAATGAAAAGCTATGCACAGTGTACTAGTACCCCATTCGCAAACAAAATCACCACTAATCCAAGTGCCACCTACTTTGCTAGTCAAACTATGTACATGGTGTGCCTTTGGACCTAAAGATTCTTGCAAACAAACAGCAGCAGAAAAGAGGTTTGTGTTGAATACTGGAAGTCCAGAAGCAGTACACGGGTCTGGAGCGTACAGTAGATTGCACAAAGAAATAGGTATGTACTGCCATTTGTTCAGGGTAATTAGGTCAATGACATCGTATTAGAGCGTAATTGAAGAAATGACACTCTGTTCTTCTTGGGTTGAAAATAACATCGCGAAAATCAAAAAAATTAGGCAAATGATATCCTGGCCAGTTACCTCCGTTTCTAGAATTTTTTAAATATAGAAACTGAGCTCAAAAAATTATCAAATTTTTGTGGAGTCTCCCGACACATTTTTATTGCTTGTGTATTTTTTTTTCAGAACTATATATATTCTGATTTTGTCTCTAAAAATTATTTAATTATACTGTTTGTAATAATTTTCTAATATAGAAATTAAGGTCTAAACATTATAAAAAATTTCAGGCTCCGTACATATCACTTGGTCCGTGCAAGTGATAGTAGTTACCGATTACTTGTTCTCGTCATACTCTGATTAGTGCAGAGCAAAAAGAGGTACGGGGGCGGAGCCGGCCCGGCTGATGGCGTCCGAACAGCAGACGGACGGACGGACGAGGGTATCGTGCGAAGGGCGCCCAAGCAGAAAACCATCGAAATTCCCGGTAGTTTCCATCATTTGCCAGGGACATTTTTGGTCGAATCATAATTATCTTACGATTTAAGCAGAAAACCTGGCAGTTGTACCGTACACTCTTGAAAATAATAGGCATTCCTATGCTGCACAAGATGTCTGTATAGTCACCAGACAAAATGCCCTTCAGGCACTTCCATCTGCAAATTGGTATAGGAGGGTAATTAACAGTTAGTGGGTATATTATAAAACAATGCATAAAGATATGCATACTGAAATTCTGCAACAAAACAATATAATGCCTTCCAAGTTCCAAATAAGCACTACATATCCAGCACTTCTTCCAAGCTAAAATGATAGCATCATTTACTTAAACACAACTTGTTAACTTGTTTTATTACTAAATAGAATGTGAAACCTCAAACAGAATTTCATTATCAGGGATCAGTTAGCTGTCTGTCATGCTTTGGAACTACAGTTCTTGTGCAATAAGTATTCAAAGAGTCAACATATGAATTCAAGCTTCATATACATGCTTTGAATAGTATTTGGCTAAAAGGGTTACGTAAAATAGTATTTATGGCCTTTATTTCTCCCCTCTTTTTTTAAAATTTTGAAGGAACTATAATTGATCGAGCAAAACTCCAACCTTTATGGGCGACATATCTGGTGAACACACTCTAATTGGTGCACATATGCACACAGCCTTTGTGGACCGTCGATCTCGGCTTGGACGGCGCGATCAAACCCAAATGACCACCGAGCTTCGCTGCTTCTTCTCTTCCTCCTGATCCCCGAACCCCTCAGTCGGCCATGGGAGCGCGGAGAGCTGGCGCCGCCACTGCAACGCTGCCTCCCCTCGCGCCGCCATTTTCGTCGCCCTCGCCCGAGCTCATGGCGTAGCTCTGGACCCCGAGGTCGGCCCTATCCAAGCCTCTCCTTCCACCTCTCCGTTTCCTTCCTCTCTACCCACCCAGGCGAGAGGTCTTGCCTTCGCCGTCGCCGCCGGCCTTGGCGACAAGGGGACGGCGAGGAGGACCTTGGCGACAAGGGGACGACAAGGGGATCCACGGGTCTTCTTCCTCTCTTTCAATTTCGTGCTGACATCCTCCCCCAAAACCGAAGGTATGAACTCATATCGGCTTGATCTGTGATAGTGTTGGTAGATCCGGTTGGTTCATGGTTATTCCCCATTGCAAGTCATGTTACATCTGAACTTTGTTACTGGATCTGGGATAGACATGAACAATGCTATTCATGAAAATTTGGTACTAGATCTGGGATAGATATGAACAATGGTATTCATGAAAAATTGATACTGCAATTACATTTCTTGTGCTACGATCCATCAATAAATATTGCATAGAAGAATCTCAAAGACAAATGAATGTTATAGGACATGCTTTTCAGCTTATAGTACATGTTCTTGTTAGATACTTGTGAATTAGTACAAGTTCTTGTACAACATGCTCAATGACTAGATTAGATAAAACAACGACTACATTTGATCAATGATAGATCCGTCGAAATTGATATGAACTCGTGTTTGATTGTGGATTGCTTTGGTTTGATGTGCAGCCGCGTATGGACGAAATGGAAGATGTAAGCAGCTCTGTGCGGCCAGTAGCTTTGCCTTGTCCAGAACCCCTCGAAATGGCCGATGCACACTCTCTCATTGCGATATCGGATTGTAAAACCCCTCTAAAGGCAGCTAGCATTCCATTCTGCGTGAGTGTGCGCTCAATTTTTATTTTGCATGATTAACATCGTTCTAGGGCTAAATTGTCGTTACTGCTGCAGGGATCGTCATCCACACCGGTAGTTACTGAGTCTTTGACACCTGCGAAGGGGATGATTTTTGAAGACGAGGACGCAGCCCTAGAGTTTTACAAAGCATACGCACATGTTGCGGGCTTCTCTGTTCGTATTGGACAGCGGACGATTAGGAATGGGGTGTTGCAATGGAGGCGGTACTATTGTGCCAGACGCGGGTGGAAGGATGAGAAAGGTAAGGACAAGGTGGATGTCACAGTGAAGAGGTCATATGAGTCTAAATTGAGTAGGTGCGGTTGTGAGGCCATGTTTGGTATCAAACGGACTAAGGACAATAAGTTCAGATTAGAGACATTTGTTGAAGTCCATAACCATGGTTTTGTCTCACCTAATAAGCAGCACTTGATACGGTCTAATAGAGAAGTTACTGAGAAGGCTAAGACTACACTGTTCGCATGCCATCAGGCAAGCATTGGCACTTCTGGGGCATTTAGATACCTTCATGTTAGTGAGGGTGGATTTCAGAATGTAGGATGCACAAGGAGGGACTTGCAAAATTATCATCGTACTTTGAGAGAGTATAAAGTCATCGATGCTCGATGTTTCTTGATAATCTAGCTAGAAAGAACGAGAATAATGTCGCTTTTATTTTGACTATGTCATTGATGATAAGGGTAGATTGGTGCATGTGTTTTGGGCGGATGCAACCAAGAGGAAGAATTACGCTCATTTTGGTGAGTTGCTCTCATTCGACATTTACATATAATACAAACCAATACGAGATGGTATTTGCACTGCTCATGGGAGTTAATAACCATGGGGATGTGTTCTTTTTGGGGCTGCATTGCTACTTAATCAGACAATTGAAACGTTCAAATGGTTGTTTCATACTTTCTTAAGATGTATGGGAAGTGTTGCCCCTAGACTTATAATAACTGACGAAGATGCGGCCATGAAGAAGGCAATTGAGCTTGTCTTCCCAACTAGCACACATAGGTTATGTATGTGGCACATACTGAACAAACTTCCAACTAAGATAAGGCCGGATTTGAGGGATAACAAATTGTTTTACAGTCGTGTGAATTCATGTGTATATCCCTCTAAACTCCGAAGAATTTGAGTCACAAGGCGCCTATTATTTCGAGTTCGGTTTGGAAGATAATGAGTGGCTTGCTGGTCGGTATAGGATTCGGGCCTCTTGGGTACCAGCCTACTTTATGGACGTACCCTTAGCAGGAATTCTTAGAACAACTTCAAGGTCTGAAAGCGCCAATTCTTTTTTCAATCGCTTTATTGGTTACAAACATGCTTTGGTGGAGTTCTGGATCAGGTTTGACACTGCAGTGGAGGAACAAAGGCAAAAGGAGCTCAGAGAAGACCATGCCACCTTTCACACTAAGCCTCGCTTGAAGACACCATGGGCATTAGAGCAAGACGCAGCGGGAAGTATTCACCCATATGGTTTTCTAAATTTCGAAGGAGGTTATTATGCCGAGGACAAGTGTGTTGTCGAGAGCACAGCGCAAGTATGTGACCTTAAAGTAACAAATGTCAATGAGGATGGCAAGAAGGTTAGAAAAGTGACATGTGACACTAACACCATGATTGCAAGATGCTCTTGCATGTTGCTTGGCACTCATGGAATTCCTTGCCGACATTATCCTTGTTTTACGAGGTGCATTGTTGAATGAGCTTCCTAGTCATTATGTTTTGAAAAGGTGGATCATGGATTTGCAAGAGGGAGGTTGTATTTGATGAGAATGGCAATGTTCTTGAGGAGAAGCCCAAAGATCCCACAGAGGAAGAAATTAAAAAGTTGGCTTCTGAGATGCGAAAGGACTTGGAAGATTTGATACATCGAGCTAGCCCTTCACTTCCTTACATGCAGAACGCTAGAGAGAAACTTAAAAAATTTATGCATGAGATAAACCAGGAAATTCTGCTCACCAAAGAAAGTAGAGTGGAGGAGGTTGAAGCCTATCTTGGGTGTGGCATCCCCGATCGATAGATATATTGCCGCCAATGCACAAACTCACTAGAGGGAAATGCAAGAGGAATCGGCACGGGAGAATAAGCGTAAGTCTACGAAAGGCGCGACGCATGTGTAGGACATGCAATGAGATCGGCACCCACGACGTACCAAGAATCGCCTTCACGGAAGCAAGCAAAATAATCATGTATGACTTGTACTCATCAGATAGCATTCCGTTGATATGTGCTTCTAGTACTTAGCATTAATATTTGCTTTGTAGGTGGCTGCAAAGGAGGTGGCTAAGCATGCGACGACCCCAAGCATTAGTTGTTATATTTGTTTTGTTTGGTCAATGCTTAATGGAGTTGTAATATGTTGTATGGACCTGTGATCTTTGATTTCTATGATTGTCATGGTCCTTGATGGCCCATTGAGATCTTGAATCTAGAGATTAATTGCTTATATTTTGATATTTTGAAACTGTTGGTTGTGAATTTGACCTCAATGTTACTACCTTGTCTCGAAGCAGATTTTTTAACTGCTCTCGTGTTGAATGCTTCTCGAGAATAGCTTCACCGGCATTGTTCAAGGCTCCCGCTTTTCCCGTGGTTCGATCCGTGTTTTTATTTGTTTGATGAAAAGAAAAATGGTGTAATAGAGTTTAACCTCGGTGAGGCGATCCATTGGTATGCCCTGTGTTGTAGGTTAACTGCTCTGTGTTGAATGCTTCTCCGTGAATAGCTTCACCGGCATTGTTCAAGGCTCCCGCTTTTCCTGTGTCTCGATCCAGTTTTTTATTTGTTTGATGAAAAGAAAATGGTGTAATAGAGTTTAACCTCGGTGAGGCGATCCATTGGTATGCCCTGTTGTAGGTTAACTGCTCTGTGTTGAATGCTTCTCCGTGAATATTTTTACAACTATGTCCGAACAGAGCTTATTGTCGCAAATATTGACACGATCCAAAGTGTTGCAAATATTGTCTCGCAAATTACACCCAACATGTTTTACAACTATTCAAAATTCAAAGAATCGATTTCTTGTCCATCTCACAATGCAGGAGGAACAACAGCTTTTCCCAGCTTTTGTTGTCCATCTCACAATTGGCAAGGAGCTTTGTTATCTAGCAATGCATTGTGTTTGTAATCGTACATACACCATTCCTTGAACTCTCGAAATTTCAAAGAATCTGTACATTGGCACTTCTCTAAACTTATTAAGGACGCAGTGCATTTGCGCCTTTTGTCGAATCCATGTCATGACTCATGATTTTGCTTGGTGCTATATAGTCGCAGCTCAATGCCAATCAAGCGACCAAGTGTTTGCTTCATGGAACAATCCTCTCACCTATGATAACAAGAGTACATCACCTATGATAATCGATGACACTTAGAATTCAAACGCACATTAAAATGATCACATCTTCGATTCGAGTACCTCACCAACAAGCAAACAAAGGTCGTCCGAGCATCAGTCATATAGAACAGTCAAGTCCATTACAACCATATACAAAGAAGGCAGATGTTTCATGCTTCATCCATTGCAACATATACAGATCGTGTCATTAGTCCATTGCAATCGGTCATGTTTCACCCATTGCAACATATACTGATGTCGTTCATCCATTGCAACATGTTTCACCATTGCAACATATAAAACAGTCATTAGTCCATTACAACCATATACATCAGTCAAGTACATTCAAACTGGATGCATCTTCTCGCATCTTACATTCAAACCGCCAGATTACCTTAATTACCAAAGCAAATTGCATTACATCTTACATTACATAGGACTAATGCATAACTAAATTACAAGCTCAATTCCCTACCTTTCCAATGTAAACTCCTACCAGAAGAAAATGAATGCAACAACAATTACTTTTAACTTCTCATCTGCGACTTGACTTTTGGATTGACTTGGTAATCTGGTCATTCATCCGTCCAATGAGCTTTTGATGGCGACTAACTGTTCAAAACATGGTTATCTCTTCTCTCATGTTCAACCGGATGCATCCCACTCAACACCTCTTGTATTGATCCTTCCACATGAATGTGTCGCATTCTTTGGAATATGGTCGATCAAAACATACAACCCAACTTCAACATCATCAAACAATGATTAGGTTTAACATCAAAATTAAGAGAAAGGTCGATTCTTACCCCGCTGCTTCTAGGGCACTTGTAGTATTCCTTTCCTTGGTTCTGGAGCTCCTGACACAGCCCATATCATCGTCGCGTGGCACTTGGGCATGGGACGAGAGGAAGCCCACCGCTAGGGCCCGACGTGGACCACTCAGAGGCGCCTCCGTGAGATTTGTGCTTCTCCATGGTGCGCCAATGCCTGTGGTCGCACAAGGGGCTAGTCACCCTGCACGCCACTGGCCGAAATCAACCCTAGAGGCGGAGGAGGGGAGCACAAGGGGGAGGCGGAGCGCGGGGAGGCGGTGGCTCAAGGAGGGAGGGTGGCGGCTCGGGGAGGAGAAGGGAGGGTGGCGCTGGTGGCGCTCGGGGGGTAGCACAAGGGGTTTAGGGTTCTGGGATCAGCATGAAGAGAAGAAACGCGAAGCACAAATGGTCACTGGGGGGTGGGGCGGCTGGGGAGGCGGTGGCTCAAGGAGGGAGGTGGCGGCTCGGGGAGGAGAAGGGAGGTGGCGCGGTGGCGGCTGGGTAGCACAAGGGGTTTAGGGTTCGGGGATGCAGGAGGAAGAGAAGAAACGCTAAGCTTCTATGGTCAGTCTGGGGAACGCAAAATTTCTAAGCCATCAGCGCCTCGCATGATGGGTTTGATCGCGCCGTCCAAGCCGAGATCGACGGTCCACAAAGGCTGTGTGCATATGTGCACCAATTAGAGTGTGTTCACCAGATATGTCGCCACCTTTATGGCAGGAAGATAAATATCTTCTAGAAGCTAGTGACTAGCGATAAGTTAGTTCAAGCTAGAAATGACCTGATTCCTATCATTTCAATTAGCAATTTACACACAATGAATTCCCTACAAAAAGGAGTTAACTAGTAATGGAGAAACAAAACTTCCTAATAGAGTTTTGTGCTGCTTGGGTATTTGACTTAACAGCGCAATCATGCAAAAAGAAACATAAAGATCTCCTGTGCTGAAGAATATAAGAAATATACGTACCAATACAAATCGAAACGGTGAAAGTCAAGACATATTAAACAACTAAAATCTCCGTTCCAAAAAAAAAAAAAATTTGAAATCTCACTCTCCAATTGTAAGATGCCTATGCTCCGAAAATAAAATAACAGGCACTATTCAATCAACAATTATCAGTTCTGGAACAAGATTTGAACGGGTGGCATGAGGATTTTCAGTCCTCCGCTCTACCAACTGAGTTATCCTGACCATTTATTGTGCACCCTGTTCCCAATTCAATTGAATTCCATTGTAATGCCTGGACGCCTTACCGATTCTACCAAAGTGGAGTAGAAGTAGTACATTCCTGTTTAAATTTTGAGGAATAATTATGTGTCCATTAAGGACCTCCACACTCTTTATTTATAGTTCTAAAGGTTACAATCTAGCTCGCACACGACTTGGACTCTTATTAAACTTTAATACTAACTCCCACACTCCCCTTCAAGATGGACATAAGATAACATCCATATTCATCTTATTACATATTGCAATACTATTACTAGAATATAATACTTTATCAAACCTACCATTGACTTCATAGCCAATATCATCATAAAGACCAAAAAGTTGCTCAAGCACCAATACCACCAGGAACGTTACCAAATCCATCTCTATCATCCACCAGCTGCCCTGACCTCAACCTCCTCCTCCTCTACCCACATGCTACCCCCGGCCTCCTCCTCCTCTACCCACATACCACCACCATAGCCTCCACTAGATCTACCACCAATTCTTACTTCGTCATCACCATCCTTCTCTCTCCCCTCGTCAAGCTAATCACTGCCATCGAATATCCACATCCCTTGCCAGAACGAACACCAACTCCATGAGCACCTTCGCTACCAACTCCAACGTCAACACCACCTATGAGACCGCCACCAATTCCACAATTAGCATAACCACCAAAGCCACCACCTCAACAGTCTTCTCCCCTTGTTTTAGGGGCTCTCTGCTAGCCCTAAAACTTTTCTCTTATCTCTCTCTCCTTCTTCCCTTTTCAAATCCTTCTATCTCCCCTCACCGAGCGCAAGCCGCCCCCTCCTCGCCTTCATCTCCTCCTTTCGCCATCAAGCCAGCCGCCATTGCCCACGCGGATCGCCGCGCTCCTCGTCTTCAAGAAGCTCCCATCCCATGACGCCGCGCTCTGGGGCTTCACGGCCCTCGCCCGCCATTCTCCTCTAACACGCAGCCGCCTAGTCGCCCTCCGAGTGCGTGCCTCACGCCACCGCTCAAGCTTGCTCAAGACGCAAACTGGCGGGTCATGTCCGGCCCCATGCGACGCGGTCGTGGAGGACCATGTGCGACGAGACAAGGGAGGCCGGCGGATCGACTGAGGAGCGATGGCGGTGACAGTTCTGCTGTAAAGTTTTTTGCTCATGTTAGTGTTTTGGATGGATTGGCTCAGATACTATGTTGAATTTTTTGGAATAATTGTGTGTATCCATTAGGACCACCACACCCTTTATTTATAGTGCTAAAGATTACAATCTGACTCGTACACGACTTAGACTTTTATTAAGCTCTAATACTAACTCTCCAACATTCACCTAATCATGAGAAGATTTTCCACCACATGAAGAGATTATTCAAAGTAGCATCTTCACACTGCTACTGCTATATTTGCTTTGTCTAACTCATAGGTTCAAAATCAATAGTAGGCCATGATGGTTTCCACCAACAATCCACAAAACACGATAGGAAAAGAACTCAGTACCGTGATGATTCAGAAAGGACGAGAAAATACTCACGTGTGCTCGACGGTGTCCTTCTCGAGGAAGTGGTCCTCATAGCCATATCTAGTGAGCTAGAGCTCGGGGCCGACGCGAACGGTGGCGCCCACGACCTCGGCTCGGGCAAAGGACTCCGTGACGTTGCGGAGGTTGGTGCCAAAGTCCATCGCCCACTGGTTCAGGTTGCACATGGCCACCCGCAGCAGCCTCATATTGCATGGGGAGGAGGCGCAAGAGGTGCGAGGAGGGATAGGAGAGGTAGAGGTGGCGCCACGAGCAGCCGACGGAGTGCGGGGAGTGGAGGCAGTGCGGTGGCGCTTGGGGAGAGGAAGCGGCGGCGCGGCGCGCGGGGAATGGCGGTGTCGGTGGGTAGGAGGAGGTGAGTGGAGACGGGAGGAGGCAGCGCTAGGTAGGGGTGGAAGAAAAGCTCGTTAGTTGGGATCGTTGGCTCGGTTCAAAACTGCTTCAATTAGACTCGTTATTTTGTTAAACATTGAAATGAGTTAATTTCGAATGAAATCGGATTTCACTCTGGCTCGGCTCAGCTCGTTAGTTCGGTTCTAAAAATACTTTCAAACTATAAATAAAATGATACTAAATTAAACCGTGTCAATTTCAAGAAAAACTCGGTAAAACAACTACCTGACTCGATATCCACCCCTACCACCGAGTGGGAGAGCAGGGCTATGGAGGCTGTAACAGACGCGTTCATCGTGCACCCATGTCGAACAGGCCGTTGCGATCACAACTCTCCACGTCTCTGCCAAAAAAAATAAAAAGAAAATTGATCATTTGTCGCTCGAGAGAATGACCTTCCACTCAAAGCTCTTCACAGTATGCCATTTTGGCCATTTAAATACACTTCCTCCCCTTTTTTCATATTTCCACACGCAAAATGACCAGAATACCCCTGCCAACCCGGCAGTCCTTGGTTCCCTGGCTCGCTACCTCTTCCCCCAATTGCGCACGACTCCATCGCCATCCTCTTTGTGTCTTGTCTAGAGTCGAGTCGGCCGCTTTTTCCGCCACCGAGGTTCACCAAAGACGCACGGCCCAGCATGGCATGGCCCGACACGCGGGCGGGCTAGCACTAAGACGAAACGGTGGGTCGGGCCGGGCTCGAAGCTACCGCCGAAGCGGCACGCAAGAATCGTGCCGCGGTTCGGCCAAGACGCACGCGAGCACGCTGCTGGCATGGCCGAAGACGCCCCATCACGGTTTCGACGCCGCCATGTTGCTCTCCACAAACGCCGCCATGTCCTGCAAGACCTTGTTGGCGTCGGCGAGCTCCGGGAAGCCGTAGAACCCGTGGAAGGCGTCCGGGAACTCCGCCACCTACACCACCTTCCCCTTCCGCCGCAGCACGTCGGTGTACCGCCGCTGCTAGTCCAGCAGCGGGTCAAACCCGCCAATCACCACCATCACCGACGGGGAGGCTTCCGCCAGATCCGTGTCCCTCCCGCCACTCCACCTCCCGCCAGGCCTCCAGATCTGGCCGAGGGAGGGCCGAGCAGTAAGGCCAAGAAATGAAGGCCACACTGGCCACACCACCTCACCTCTCGCTGGCCACGGTGGCGCCGAAGAAGCTTTAGGAGGAGATGGGGAGGCGCCGAGGGGGCGGCGGGGGAGGCCGAGAGGGAGGCGCCGGGAGGGGAGGCGGCTGGGAGGCGCCGGAGGAGGCGGGCAAGGGCAGGAGAAAAGGGAGGGAGGAGGCAAGTGAGAAGGGCAAGCTAAGGGTGCTCACGGTTTAGGTGAATAAGGAGAGAGGATTAGGATTAGGTTAGGATTATGGTGTCGAGGGCGCCCACCAGCCCCACGGCACAAGCGACACCCCCGAAGGACCTGCGATGTTTCGGGGGGCCCGCAGGAGACCACGATGAAGGGCCTCCGGACGGGCCCCAAGGCCCCCCCGCAGATGCTACCGGAGGCTCCGAAGGCGACCCCGGAGGCAACCCGGGAAGGTGTCCCGGAGGCTCCGAGGGGGTCCCCGAAGCCTCCGAAGGGATCCCCGAGGTCCCAAGGAGGCAGTATAAAGACACCCCGAGGGGGGCGCATGCCCTCCGAGGGGAGGCTTCAAGGGCCTCACACCACCAACAAGGGCACAATGAAGTAGACCGGGTCCACGACCCGGTAGGCCAGTCCAGGAGGATCACTGCGCCTGCACTCCACGCCTAGGCTTAGAAACCCCTCGCTACTCCCTACGTTCAATGTACTTCATTAGGGGTGCAAGTGTAATTTCATGTACCAGGCAGGAAAGGCTATAAATAGCCCTCCTCCTTCACCATGTAAAGGGAGGAAAAAACTTTCTGGCAATAAATACAAGTGCATTTCTAGTCCGGAACTCCCACACTTGAGACCCTTCGGCCCCTCACTCCGAGGCCGAGGGTCTCCCCTCTTGTTTACTGTCTGGTCCTTTTTATACCACGACAGTTGGCGCCGTCCGTGGGGTTCGGCGAGAAAGTCACAAGACTCGAGGCAGTAGATGGCCCCCCGCAGGGCCGCATCCAAAGTTTCCACGGCCGAAGTGGCGGCAGTGGCCGCGGCCCCCAACACGCTAAGGGCCAAAAGAAGTAGGACGTCCGTGGCGGTGATGGCAGCCGCGCGGACCGCGGAAGAAGAAGCAAATAACTCCACACACGGTGGCATCGTCGGAGGTGACGCCCAACCTGCCGAAGCATCCCTCCCTAACCCCCAACCTCCGGCCCCGACCCCCGGGACCACGGGGGTAGCGCAGCAAACTTACGATGCCCTCCAGCGGGAGCTGACAGACCTCCGGCGGGAGGTGCTTAGCCTGCGATAGCCCGCAGGGGACGGCCTCACGAGAGCGCTACAACCAGCGGACCCTTCCGGAGCGGCCACCACTCCCCGGGCGAACCTCTTGCTCCGGGGGGATCCTAATTCCCCGTTGAGCGCAGGGCTCGAAGCGGCACGCTGGCCCAAGGACTTCAAGATGCCAGAAGTCACCCCCTTTGAGGGCAAAGACCGACCGCAGAATTCTCTGAAGTTCACGAAACGCCATAGAGGTCATGGGGGGCGACACCACGAGGCAAAAAGCATTTCGCTTTCCTCAAGGGTGTCGCCTCACGTGGTTCTTCACCATACCTCCCCGTCCGTATCCGGGAGCAGCTATGCGACTCGCGCAACAACTTCCAAGGAAACTATGTCGAACCAAAGGACGCGGACACCTGCTTATAGAAATCGCCTCGGCTAATCCTCCACGCTTTTTCAGGAGGTTCGCCGAGGTCAAATGCCAGGTCAGGGGCGTCAACGAGACAACGGTAATCAACGCAGCAACCTGCGGGCTACAAAAGGGCCCGCTATCAGAAAGACTGGCTCGCAAGCCCATTTCCATCGTCGCCAAGCTCTTCGATAAAATGGGGGAGTATGCCCGAGTGAAGGAAGACAGCAGCAGGAGGGCGGAGGGCGCAAGCACCGCCACGCCCCAAAAACCTGCCAACGGGTCGGAGCAAACTACAACACTAACCCAAACCGCGGTAACTATCACCGGCGGCCACGAGTTCACCATGTAGACGCTACCAAAACCAAGAAGGCACAAAAACGGCGGTCAAGAGGTCGCGCCGTAGGGGGTCATGGACGCCACGCTGGTGCTAACCAGACGTCCGCGATGGCACAAAGAAGAGTCACGCTATATTATGACTTCCACGGCGAAGTGCCGATACGATCGCGAACCGCCGCACTATCGCGGCCATGAACGACTACATCAACCGCCGGCAGCAACCAATAGAGTGCGAGGGCACTAGAGGCTCCGGAATCGGGCTGTTCGGCCGCCACGAGGCCGCGAATTGAAGGAGGTTACGATTTAACCGCGCCAGTGGTTATAAGCATGATAACAAAGCGGATCCTCACTCGGCCTAAAGTCCAAGAGGCAACGCGCCTTATGCCCGTGAATCCACCACGTCGCGGCATGGCCTGTGCACGGGCCACCCCGTTACGCCGAGGTGCCTATCACCTTTGGCCACGGGGACGCCCAGGGCATCCACTTCCCACACCAAGACCCCCTCGTCATTTCCGCCACCATTGCGAACTTTGAGGTCAGACGTGTCCTGGTGGACGGCGGAAGTTCCGCCGACCTCTTGTTCGGGGATGCCTTCGACAAAATGATGATTCCAAGGGACCGCCTGTCGCCTCCGGGCGTACCCCTCGTAGGCTTCGGAGGAAGGCCAGTAACGGCTTCAGGACAGATCGACTTGGCCGTCACGTTCGGCAGCGGCCCCGCTTTGCGCACGGAAACCATCACCTTCGACGTAGTCCACATGCCGTACCAGTACAACGCCATTCTGGGCCGAGCAACGTTGAACGCCTTCGGTGCGGTTGCCCACCACAACTACATATGCATGAAGATACCTGCTCCAGGAGGTGTCATCACCGTGCGGGGTGACCAAGATCTCGCAAGGCAAACTGAGTTGGCGATCGACCCCTTTGCCCGTCATGTGCACACAGTCAAAGCAAATGTAGTCACCCCGCCAGAACCCTCCGGCAAGTGGGCCCCGAGGGCCAAACCGGAGGGACAGCTGCAAAAAGTCGCCCTAGAGGACGCATCTCCGGAAAAGACCACGCCCTAGGGGCAGAGCTTCCCACCCGAGAGCGTGACGCCATCCTCGGCGTACTTCGGGCCAACTCCGATATCTTTGCATGGGGCCCGGAGGACATACCAGGCGTGGCCCGTGAAACTATGGAACATCGCCTCGCTCTCCGGAGCAAAGCAACCCCCAAGAAATGTGGTCACACAGATGACGCCAGAAAGAAGCATAAAGCCGCCAAGGTCGAATAGTGAAGCCGCCAAAGGGGGGTTGTTAGAGAAATCAAACACTCGGAGTGGCTAGCAAACCTGGTCCTGGTCCAAAAGAGCACGGGCAAATGGCGTATGTGCGTCGACTTCACGGACCTCAACAAGGCCTCCCCCAAAGATGACTTCCCACTATCACAAGATAGACCAAGCAGGACCACCTCCACCGCTAATTGATGAGTTTCCTCGACGCCTACTCCGGGTACCATCAAATCTTCATGGCCAAGGAGGACGAAGCAAAGACGGCCTTTACAACCCCAATTGGGACCTTCTGCTTCCGCAGAATGCCCTTCGGCCTCAAAAACACCGGAGCAACTTTCACACGGCTCATCACCAAAGTGCTGACGGAGCAGTTGGGGCGTAATGTCGAAGCTTACGTCGATGACATCGTGGTGAAAAGCAAGATCACCTCCTCTCACGCAGAAGACCTCCAGGAGACATTTGGCAACCTCCGGAGGAAGGGAATCAAGCTAAACCCCGACAAGTGTGCCTTCGGGGTCAAGGCCAGCAAATTACTAGGATTCCTCATCTCCGAAAGGGGCATCGAGGCCAACCCAGAGAAAATCCGGGCCATCCAGGAGATGGAGGCGCCCCGCACCGCGCGAGAAGTACAAAGGTTGATCGCCTGCCTCACGCCTCGGCCGCTTGTCCCGGCTCGTAACGAGCTCGCCTCTTCTTAAAACTCTTCATGAGTGAGCTGCTTCATTGACCGAGGCCTGCCAGAGCGCATTTCAAGACCTCAAGGGGTACCTGAACCAGCTCCCAAGCTTAACCAGCTCGAAGCCCCAGGCGCAGCTCGTACAAGAAGACAACGGCCAGCGTCCCATATACTACATCTCCGAGGCGCTTCAGGGGGCGAAGGTCTGCTACACCGAATTGGAAAAACTTGCATACGCCTTAATCATGGCCTCGCGCAAGCTCCAAAGATACTTCGGGCGATCCCAAATATTGCATCAACATCCTACCTCGCGCTATGTTCGCAGAACAAAGATACGCCCGGCGATTGGCAAGTGGGCGGCAGAGTTCGTCAGAGCGCGCACGCCTCGACTTCCCCACAACAAACAATGCTTCGGAGTATGAGGCCTTCATCATTGGCCTTCAGAAGCCAAAGCCCTAGGCGCCAAGCGACATAGTCAAGAGCGACTACCATGGCGGCCACTTTGACAAAAGCTTCATGACCAGGGACCCCAAATGGCTCGACACTGAAGGTCACATGAGTCATGCAGCGAATCACTTCTCAGATCACCGCAAGCGATCCCACGGGGCAACAATGAAGCAGCAGACCAACTCGAGAAGGCGGCAAGCTCAGGTGACCGCCCCAAGCCCGAAGTCTTCTACGAGGTACTGCGCACCCCCTCGGCGCTGCCAGAGGAACCTTGTGTACCGCCGGAAGCACAAGGGACTGGGCTCGAAACAGCCGGCCTTGCACTGGGCAAGGGTGCGGTTCTATCTCGCTTGCCGATGAAGCAGACATGTGGCCGATCATCGCCTACCTCCAAGGTCAAGAGCCCGAAGACTCACCGGAGACAAGAAGACTCAAACATCGCTCTCAAATTACCGCATCATAAACGGGCGACCAGGCCAAGGGGTGTGGCACCCCATTTCTCCCGGCATATCGCGCCAGAAGGGAGGAACTCGCCAAGCACATCCATGAGGGAGATCATGAGCGCACCAAAGCCCTCCGGAGCATCGTCAAGAAGGCTTTTTCGCCAAGGCTCAGATACAACAAAGACTGACGCCTAAGACCTCGCTCGCATTGCCAGGTTGCCAATGGGCTACCATAATCCGGCGCCGGCAGCATTCTCCACCGCTACCCCATCCGTCCTTCGCGACGGGGGGCTTGACATCATCGACCCCTTCTTCGGCAGTTAAGGCGCGCTCGCTTGGTTTTGTCGCCATCGAATACTTCTCCAGATGGGTGGAGGCGAGTTCGCCGCTAAAATCACGGCCATGCGGCCCAGCCGATTTGCATGGAGGAACATCATTCGCAGATACGAGGTGCCGCGACATCGCCACCGATAATCGCACCAGCCCAACTCCACGGCCTTTTAAGGCGTTTTGTCAGGGCCTTGGCATCACAATACGCTTTGCCTCCGTAGGCCACCCCGAGGCCAATGGAGCGGTAGAGCGGGCCAACGGCAACCTGATTGCCGGCCTCAACAAACGCCTCGTGGATTAACGAGGGACTTTGGCCGAA